>OY755242.1:51562121-52298577 GCA_963576725.1 Azorinus chamasolen | reverse complement strand
ATACTTTCGATGCATTATCAAACAGGGGATTTCGATGCATTATCACACGAGGGACCATCGAACAAACAGACAGGGCTGCTGATGTGATAGCTCTAGTTATGGAGGGACATTCATTATGTAATGTAACTGATGGTTTATTTAAGCAACACACAAATGGGTTACTATAACTTTTAATGAATTCACGCTAAGTACTCTCCCCTAGCCTTTATAAGTTTTTAAACGCTTAATCCAATTTTAATCGAGTTTTCATAGTCTTTCTTTGAAACACCCTTAAAAACTGGTGCACTGAAGAACCGACATCATTCCGTGACCTGTATCGATGACCAGAGAGGAATCTTTTTAAGTCGACGGAACAGAAAAATATCACAGGGTGACAAATCTGGCGAATAAGGCGGGTTCGGAATGACTTTGACCTTTTTCCGCTCTAACAACTGGGTCACAACTCGTGCCTTGTGCGCCGGGGCGTTGTCATGAAGCAGGCAGACGTGACGTAATCCTGGTGCGGGACGGCGTTTCCAGTAATACTTCTCAACTTCAACCAGATTATTGGATGTATAATAGTGTCCGGTCACAGATCTACCTGTACGTACGGGTATACATGCCACAAAACCCTGTGGACTGTAAAACATGGCACACATCATCTTAAAGAAACACTCGGAATCCTCTTAACAATACACGGCCAACTTCAATTCAGCACTAGTTTGGCTGTAAAAGAGTCATGTATTATTTACTATTCATGTATTTAATAATATTTCGCTATGTAGGATAATAACTACAAATCTACACAAGATAAACTTTTTAAAAAGCTTGAATTTGAATAAACTCCATAGAAAACGCGAAAGAATATTATTGACGATTGTTTCCGCAACATCTTGACGTTTCTAAAGCAGCAGGAATATAGCCGATGTGTACCGATTGCATTTTTGTAAACACATTTGTTATTGGCCTTAATAGAATATAACCTACATTTCTAGCAAAATCAAACTGCCTTTTGCGCCTGAGAGTTTTGTTTCTTTCGACCTCGCGTCGCATTCGGTAATTTTCCGTTTGCCAGTATTCAAATAAGTTAATAGGAAATTTCATAAAGGACAAGGTCATAAATATTCTAAAATTATCAACCATTTACCATATGAACCCGCGTGTTTTGACAATGGATGACGAAAGTTCTAGTAGCCATAGAATCATAAAACCACGGGATTCTATCGGTTGATCAAAGTAAGTATTGTCCATAGAAGGATTTCAACCCATATTCAATCATATTACCTTTCACATGCAATGGCAACTGTGAAAATAGAGCCTCTTCTGCCAGTGTATCTGACACTGTCATTTGCTCGACTTTTTGTGTTGTAAAAGCGAGTAAAAGTGAAAGAAGGTATTTGTTGAAATGTATTTCCAAAATTTTAAGTCTATCTTCAATTTGTAAGCAGACTACATTTTTCAGAGTAAAACTGGATTTACTAAAATGTAGAGTGCTGAACTTGGAAGAATTTATTGTGTGTGTGTGGCAGTGGGGTTAATAATTATTATTTATGAATTTATTTTTATAATTAGATCTATCAACATTTATTTATTTTCTACATTTTCAGATTATAGGTAGCTTTTGCATAAATTTCAGAACTGTTTTGCATCAGCTTTAGACATGAAAGCATTGACCCTTTACTCCATGGATATTTATGTAAGAAATGACACCATGAATATGAATAAGATTGTATTTTTGGCCATGGCAGAAACTAGAATGATATCTGTTAGATATATATTTTTAATAAGCAAACAACAGACCATGACCATTATGATATTGCTCCTATAGGAACAATATGATCTGGGTCTCCTCTGAGTGCAAAGGTGCAGAAAGGCATATTTTTGGAGTGGGTCGATCTAAAGTCGTATAGTTCAAGATTAGCTGCTGTGACATTTTGATTTTGTGCTGTTGTAAATATGAACAAGTAGAGTGACAATTTGATCAGTGGTTTTGGACGGTGTACCTAATCTCAATAGGTTTGGAGTTTCATTTTGCACCCTGGGTGTAAAAATGAATAAATAAACACATGTCTTGCATTGATTCATTTTTTATGCCCCCTCCCCAATCAAGGGGGGGGTGCCCTGTCTGTCTGTCCGTTGGTTTGTCTCCAACTTTAACATTCGCGATAACTTTGTAGCGATTGCCTCATAGGCAAACTGATTCCAACACTACTTCACTCCTGGTCTACCCTTTCTGCTTTCTGCCCAAGGGTGTTGATACAGCTGCTGGTGCATTGTAACTTCATCAACAATATCTGGAAGATGTCACAGTCATGTAATCCATTTGACAATAAATTATTTGATGTGGCATTCTTGGCCATCAGCATCCTGATAGAAGTGAAGTTAATTATTAAAAAGGTGTAAAACAGTGTCTTCCCCGATTATGTATATGTACAGGGGATTATCTCGGTTTAGCTATTTTAAGTAAATTCATTAAGGATAGAACAATGATCATATTCATTTGAAAATGATTTTATCTGATGATAAGAAAACGCTGTCAAACTTTCAGGAATAAACTGGAATGTAAAAGTTCACATCAATGGAATTCATAGTGGAGTTTTGATATACATGTATTGTGTGTTATGTGGTTGTTCATACATAAATCAAGATTTTGGATTAATGTATGTGTTTGCAAATATACAACCCACTCAAAATGTAACTCTAAAGTCATACTACACTGTCTAAATAGCAATTAAAATTCTAGGGTTAGTAATAAATAACGATGGAAGTGCTTAAAAAAGACATGATTTATCAACAGCATTTAATATTGCTTTGATGTGAATTAAAAGATGGACAACTGTCATTCAGCATTGCATTTCTGACTTGTTGAGTTCAAGGACAAGGTTTGCTAGTGGTTAGACTGTTGTTACAGGCTGTCATGTGTTCCGTAATACATTAATTAATTCCAAGACGTCCACAAATGGTGATTAACATGTGCAGCAATTTCTTCCCTCACTCTTAACGTCCATATCAATTCTGAAGGGTGGTGATCCCAAAAGCCATCATGGCCCTTCGGGCCTTTGCTTTAGCAATTGATTTTCCCTTGTCGGTCAGTAAGTCGGTCAGTAAGTGGGGGTATCCAACGAAATTATATCCGCCGTACTTCTAAACACTTTCGAAGAATTACATGAACTGATCCGGCTGAGATCCCTGTAATCTTAGTTATGTCATTGCACTGTATATCTTGCCTCTTGCTGTAAGGTCCTACGAACTATATCAATGTTTTTTCTTGGTGACAACTGTGCGTGGTATTCCTGATTTGTGTTCATCTTCAATTGAAATTTGTCCAGCTTTACATATTTTGATCCACCTTGTAATTGTAATATATGTAGCTTCAGTGTTCCTATACACATCACAAAAGTACATGCATGAGTCGTTCAGGAAACACCGCATACAAAACACACAGTCGCCCAAACAGCACCACAACGCCAAACAGCAAATGTACATGTATATAAAAGACACAAAGAGACGCACGGACATAACAAACAATAGGGAGAAGAACGAAGTACCGTCTTGGAACGGTATATGTTCACGATATGTTCCTTTGCACATAGGCCCTGTTTATAACGAGCTTGTATAAAGCTCCAAATTTTAACGCTTTCCAGCCATTTTACATGTACTTCACTTTCCCGTAATCTAGTCGATTCTAGGACATATGCCCCCATGACATTTTTCCCCTGACCTTTGCCCCCTATTTGGGATTGGGCGATATTTGCCGCCCTACTGTTTTGGCTTGGGCGGACATTTGCCCCCCCCCCCCCCCGATATTTCTGAGGGGCGGACGTTTGCCCCCTTCAATTTTTTGCCCCCTTACACATTACAAATATTATAGACACCATGACATTTTAGCTGTTTATGTGCTGTATTGGCGTAATTAAATCAGATAACATAGGCGTAATTAAATCAGCCGACATAGGCGTAATATGATTTAAGGCATTTGGGGCAGACAGGATCATTTTCTTGCTAACGTTGGGCGACACAAGAAACTTGATTTAGTTAAGCAATCCGACATGACAATCTGGCTCACTTCAAGCCAAAGGTCTTTAATAGAACAGTTGGTCTGACAGGTGAAGAGGCTGACTGCCTTGAATTGCCACATCTTCTCATATAAAGCTGACAGAAGGAAAATATGTTCTGATGAATTTCTGAGATGCTCCACGGTGATTCAGTAAATGGGGATGATGATGGCGACGATACTACACCATGTCAGGTTTGTATGCCCATATACATTACAGCCTCAGGGAAATAAAGATGCTAAAACAGCTTTTTGCAGGTGTATGAAATAGACAACATACACCGGCCAAGTGTTTACTTTCCTCCTGTGCTGTACTGTTGCTAATCAAATGAAAACAACAACAACAACAAAACATTACACAGTTATTGTTATGCTTGGTTAGTTTGTAAAAATGTTCATCAGTAAAACATGTTCATCCATGAAGTTTCTTTTACATAGAGTTGCGTTTAGAATTACTGTCAAAAAGTGAATTTGTTTTCCCATGAATGTTCCGAATTCAAATTATCGTTCGTAATTATTTTAACAAAAATGAATTTCGCATTTAAAGTATTTTGTAAAATGCAGGCGTAATGACATTTTTGTTCTTATACTGTAAGTTTACATACCGCATACATTTCATGATTTGTATTACATACTGACCATCAATCCACTTGCGACATTGCACCATGACGCGCATGCTTTTTTCGTGGAATAATGTCAACGTGGCCACGGGGTTGCTTTCTGGGCAGATCAATTTGGACTGTCGGGAGTGTAAGGATGAATAGTTAGGATTTATATTCGTAAACGGATAATTGGGAAAATAGATAAATGGATTTATGTTCAAATGGTAAGTAGGCCTATGCATAACTATAGCTTTTGACACGTCTGTTAGGCTGTCGTCTGTCATTTATTTTCCATTGCACACACACACACACACGTGACAGGTTTTGTATTCGGCATATCACATAGTATTGTACAGTGTGGAGCCAGATCAGAGGCCTAATAACCATGCATGTGACCTGGTTCCCAGTTGCTCGTATTTTTTACTGATGTCAGTCCGACCAGCTCAGACCTTCCAATAGTTGACGGTATATCGTGGTATGCAGCATTTCTATAAATAAGATAAACAGGCAACTTAAATTGCACCCTTTCCGAAACTAAATATAAGTATGCACTTTAATTTTGGAACACTAGTATAACAAAGGGAAGCATCCATACATGTAATCAAAATCACACGTATGTGTGCTGTAGATATTAATAAATGAAACTTAGTAAAGATTCATGTGCCACTGATTGTACCAAAAAGCAACGGGGAATGTATTGATGATCAGCGTGTGTTGTTTATAGGCTTCTGGCGGTTTGGATCCGGATCAGACTTTGTGTTGTTAGAGTCTGATTCGGATCCAGGTCGTCTTCTTGATTTGATCTGGTTATTTCTTTAATTAAGGAGGTTTTAATGTGTAAACGCGGTACTTTGCAGATGAGATATGATGCAAATATGCTAAATGTTTTGAGATCATTGGGTGATATCATGTAAAGTTCGAGAGAGCGCGGTTCATTAGAAAGTAAGTAGGATAGAAGTTGGCTTTTCATAACTGACAGACCCAGTTTCGATGGGGAAGTAACGATTATATGTGCGGCGTTTCTAGATTGATATTGCCCTCTTGAATGGTATTAGCTTTAGATAACTTGATAGTTTCAGGATTAGAGGGAGGTCGAGATTTTTATATATATAGAAGATTCGTTGCCTTTTTTGCTTGTTCAATAGTATATTTTCGAATATTTAAAATAAGAGCCGTTGCTTGAGAATACTTATGATACCTAGGTATTTGTATTCCTTTTGCATTTCGATTTCATCACTACCTAAATAAACCCTTATCTGCCATTGTTCCTAGAACCAAATATCACACGTTTAGTTGTATTAGCATTAACCTTAAGTTTCTACGTCATTCAGGAACAATGAAAAGAGAACTGGAGAAAGGTTTTCCCTTTGGCGTACTCCGGTTTAGCAGGGGGAACTGGTGTGACACCATCATTAAACATACATGACTTTATATTTTGCTACATGTATAAATGAAATGGAATACTTTTCTATTTAAATAATTTATACCATAAACCGTGCCTCCAGACTTAATCAAAGACCTTGGAGACGTCAATATATGCACAAAACAGACTTATTTTGGCGGATAATTTCTATAAGGGAGTGAAGAACAAATGTATTATCTAGACAAGAGTAGTTTTTCATGAAGACTGTTTGATTTTCATGTAGTATTGCATTATATTCTATATATTTTGTTAATCTATTATTAATTATGGAGGTAAATACTTTTCCGAAACAATTTAATATTGTGATTGGCCTATAATATTTGGATCTAATTGGTCGCCTTTGTTTTCGTAAATGGTGTATATAGTGCCCTCTAACCAAGAGTTTGGGAGGTGACCTGTGTCTAATATCGTATTAAAGAGATAATCATAAATGGATAAAAAACATATCTTTAGAAACTTTTATTTGTATTCGTTAAGTATTTGATCACTGGGACTTGGAGTTTTAGAATATTTTAAATTATTTATTGTATGTAATATTTCAGCTTTAGTTATAGGGTCATTTAATCAAGAGAGTATAGACGTAATTAAATCAGCGGATATATGCGTAATTAAATCGGAAAATATAGGCGTCATTACATAAATACTTGAACTGCTCTGATCTAATATTTCGACCACTAAGGGCCTTTTTCAACTAGGCGTCATTAAACAAGGCGTAATTATATCAATTGATTTATGCATAATTAAACGAATGCAGGTATGCTAATTTTAAAAACGAGATGATATAGGCATAATAAAACCAGCAGACATAGGCGTAGTTAAATCAGATGATATCACTGTACTTCACTTTTCCCGTAACCGTCGGTCGTAAGTGCATCTTAGCTGACTGCATGACAACCTTTGTCCGCTTTGTCTCGTCTTCCACTGTTTCTGAGATGTTGCAAAACTTAGACGTGTCCATTCCTTCTAGTTCCATTAACTGTTCCCTGGAAAATTGTATTGGCGATGCCTGTTGAGCGGGAGACATGTCCATACTATCTCAACTTCCTTTTATTAATTATTGCGAGTAGCTCTTCATAAGGATCAATAAGTGCCCGAACCTGACTGTGGACCTCTTCATTGGTGATATGATCATTGTAAAAGATGCTTATGATTCTTCTGTAGCATCTCATCTCTAAGTATTTGGTTCTTCTCTCCAGTTCCGCTGTAAGCTTCCATGTCTCACAAGCATAAAGGAATATTGAAACAGCAAGAGAGTGCATCAGTCTCATATTGGTGTTGAGTGAAATGGTTCTGTCCTTCAAAACGGGTTTCAGCTTTGCAAGTACTGCTTGGACAGATCTACCTAAAACGTCAGGCTTAGATCATTCATCCGTCATGATAGGTCCTAGGTACTTGAAGGCTGATACCGTTTCGAGCCATTGTCCGTGGATCTCTATATCATCTCCAGGGTCTTCTGTGGCATTCCTCATGAGTTTGGTCTACTCGACACTTATCTCCGTCCTAAACTTGGTGGAACCTACTACAGAGGATAAAGGCATCATTAAGTCAGAGATTACAGACGAAATTAAACAAGTGGACAGCGATGTTATATAAATCAGACGATATAGGCATTATGATATCAGAATATTGAACCAGCAGAATCAGAATATTGAACCAGCAGATAAAGGTGGCATTAACTCAGAGAATATGCGTAATTAAACAAACGGATATAAATGCGTAACTGAACCAGCGGATCTAGGCGTAATTATGTCTCCCCCATTTATGATATATGCGCAATTAAATCAGATGATATAGGCGTAGTTAAATCAGAGGATATAGGCGTAAATAAATCAGAGGAAATAGGCGTAATATGTCTCCCCCATTTATGGGGAGACATATTTTTATGCCCCCAAAGCTAGGCTTTGGCGGCAGTGATCGCACCGTGCGTGTGTGGGTGGGTGTGTGGGTGGGTGGGTGTGTGTGTGTGGGGGTGCGTGTACCTTTTGTCCGGAGTATATTTCCTTTGTCACATCAGCTACGGATACCAAATTTGGTGTGTGAGTTCATTTTGGGATGGGGGAGTGTCGCGTACCATTTTCATGTCACTGTGACCTTGACCTTGACCTTTGACCTTGATTTTACAAAAAGCTTGTCCGGAGCATATCTCCTTTACCTTACCAGCTACAGATTCCAAATTTGGTGTGTGAGTTCATCTTGGGATGGCGGAGTGTCGCGTACTATTTCCAGGTCACTGTGACCTTGACCTTGACCTTTGACCTCGATTAAAAAAAAGCTTATGCCTTACCAGCTACAAAAAGCTTGTCCGGAGTATATCTCCTATACCTTACCAGCTAAGGATTCCAAATTTGGTGTGTGAGTTCATCTTGGGATGGAGGAGTGTCGCGTACCATTTTCAGATCACTGTGACCTTGACCATGACCTTTGATCGATTTTACAAAAAGCTTGTCCGGAGCATATCTCCTTTACCTTACCAGCTACAGATTCCAAATTTGGTGTGTGAGTTCATCTTGGGATGGTGGAGTGTCGTGTACCATTTCCAGGTCACTTTGACCTTGACCTTTGACCTCGATTTTAAAAACCGCTTATACCTTACCAGCTACAAAAAGCTTGTCCGGAGTATATCTCCTATTCCTTACCAGCTAAGGATTCCAAATTTGGTGTGTGAGTTCATCTTGGGATGGAGGAGTGTCGCGTACCATTTTCAGATCACTGTGACCCTGGCCATGACCTTTGACCGATTTTACAAAAAGCTTGTCCGGAGCATATCTCCTTTACCTTACCAGCTACAGATTCCAAATTTGGTGTGTGAGTTCATCTTGAGATGGCAGAGTGTCATGTACCATTTCCAGGTCACTATGACCTTAACCTTGACCTTGACCGATTTTACAAAAAGCTTGTCCAGAGCATATCTCTTATACCTTACCAGATACGGATTCCAAGTTTGGTGTGTGAGATCACCTTCAGATGACGGAGTGTCGCGTACCATTTTCAGGTCACTGTGACCTTGACCTTGACCTTCGACCTCGATTTTACAAAAAAGGTTGTCCAGAGAATATCTCCTATACCTTACCAGCTACGGATTCCAAATTTAATGTGTGAGTTTATCTTGGGATGGCGGTGTGTCGCGTACCATTTTCAGGTCACTGTGACCTTGACCTTTGACCTAGATTTTACACAAAGCTTGTCCGGAGCATTTCTCCTATACCTTACCAGCTACGGATTCCAAATTTGGTTTGTGAGTTCATTTTGGGATGGCGGAGAGTCGTGTACCATTTTCAGATCACTGACCTTGACCTTGACCTTTGACCTCAATTTTACAGTCCTTTTTAACGTTGAGAATGACGCTTGGCTCTTTTCTTAGCTATCATAATCGTCAAAGGTTCTGTTTCTAATGTTAAGAACTGACTCCTGTGTCATTTTTAACAGCATCAAAATTTCATGTTACACCTGCATTACATTGTATTGTTTTTCCGCCAAAATGCATTTCGGTGTCAAACACTTTGGGGGCATTTGTCACCCGTGACGACTCTCTTGTTTTGTTCAACCATTTTCCAAATCATGTTCAGAGAAAGAGAGTTCAGATCAAAATGAAATTAATCGGGATCTGACAACAGAGTGAACTTAATTTATCAATACATGAACATTAACCCTTTCCCTCTTCAGTGTTCATGTAAGAAATAATGACATCATGAATATTAATTAGTCGAGCTATTGTGATCACTGAGTTGTAGGCGTTGTCGTCGGCGTGCAAAAACTTAAATGTAGCTCATTACTCGAAAAGTATATGAGATATCAACATGAAACTTCATAGGTTAGTAGATCTCATTGAGGGGAAGGCCCCTACATAAGAACCATAACTCTTAATTTCAAAATTTTGGAGTTATGGGCCTTTATATTTTTCAAAAATACCAAACACCAAATCAGACGAGCGTTGGCGCCGCACGCAGCTCTTGTTTATAATGTACACTTTTCAAGGAATTTTGTTTTTGCTTGGACAAAACTGTAGAATCAGACCTATATCATGTAAAAAGTAAACACAGCAGATCCTATAGGAGCCATCTGATCTGGGTCTGCTCTGTTTGCAAAAGGGTAGAAAAGATTATATTCAGGAAAGGTTAATAATTTACATACAGAATAAATGGAGGACTTGGTGCAAAACTATCATAGCGTCCTTCTTTAGTATCTCATTTGCAAAAGTATCCTCATTGTTTATTCTGTAATGGATGTTTTCTTCCGTTTCTTTCCAAATTCACGATCCTTATGAGACACTGACTTACTCTGACAGCGTCTTTTCAGGATCTAAATTGTTTGCAGCTGTCATCACTGTTTCGCCCCATATTCTGCAGTTACAATATAGCTTTGTGATAAGCCCTCTGTATGTTCTCTATTTCTTCTCCAGTTTGATGGGTGTTTGTTTTACCACAAGCGAGCTCACTACACATTTGGTTCCTCTCCTCTAGTTGTTTGGCTGAAGCCCTACATGGTTGCAGAAATGTTAAATATGGAAGTTCCTGAAAGAATGATGTCACAAAAACCAGCCAACTACTCGCCATACGCAAAACATTTACAGCATATTAAGGAGACAAAGGAAAAAATAGCAGCTGAAAGGGAGAAGAAAATTGCAGACAAGAAAGCTCGGCGGGTTCAGGACAGATCACAGGAGTTTAAAATGGAAGTAAGTTTGGAGTCGTTCTCGCAGTTTGGAAGGTCTGCTGCCAGTGAGACTGCTGAGGCACAGATGGAAGAGAGTAGTGAAGCAATTGATAACACATGATCCTGCTCACATTTCTCATGGACAAACAGTGTAAATAGTGTATATATAGACAATGCAAACAGGATCAAGACTGTACATAAGATGCCTACTGATCCATCTAAGTCTCATACTTCTCAGCCAAACCATATCTTAAGTCTCTTCTCAGCCAAACCCTATCTTAATGCAACTCATTAACCCCATTCCCTCATAGGCTATTTTTAGATCCAACCACTTTGAATAAATCTACCAAAAAAGAGCATTAACTAGAAATAAGGAAATCTTTGTAGAATTTTGTAGTTTGAAACCATTGTGATAAAAAGTGCATTTGCTCCTATAGGAGCAAATGCTCTATTTATCACAATGGTTTCAACAGGTGACTTTTACAAAGGCATATATATGGAGGAAGGGATTAACCATTTACTCCATAAATATGCGTGGCCTCCGTGGCTGAGTGGATTTGGTCTTCGACTGACAATCTCTTAGCCCCTCTACGCTGTGGATTCGAATCCTGGTTTGGGCATTTGGATTTTTCATGTGAGGAAGCCTTCCATCTGGCTTGCAGTAGGTCGGTGATTCTACTGGGATGTTCTTCTGTTCACGTAACAATGCACTTTGTTCCGAGTACAGAAGAACCTCTGGGGTCTTCCACCACCTGTAATTAGCTGGACGTCGTGCTATGACTAAAATACTGTTAAAACGACCTTTCTACGCTTTTGCAAACATGGCAGACCCAGATCAGTCTGATCAGGGTCTGCTCTGTTTGCCTTTGATATAACATAGATATGGTTCTACAGTTTCTGCCATGGCCAAAAACAAATGTCCATGTGCTGTTATAAGTTATAACAAATTAATCTTAATTAATATTTACGATGTCATTATTTCTGAAAACTCATGGAGGAAAGGGTTAAAATCACTTTGGATAGGTGATTCTAATGAGTTGCAGCAAGATGGGGTTTGATGGAGAAATAGGAAAAAAGTACTGTTGAGATTTTCTAAATAGCTTCTTATATACAGCCCTGATGATGCAAATAGTTTGTTCAAGTCATGATTTGGAATGCATCAACTCATTTTTGAGACTTGAATCTTGAGGAAACTACAGTTCTCAGGATGGGTTCCAGCTCTTATGGAAAAGCTGTAGCCAGACGTCTAATTAAAAGAAATCTGAATTGTCTTAATCATTCCTCATTAATATTTATGCGTTAAAATTATCCTTTCATGAATAATCATTCAATTATTTTGTAATGTAAAATTTTCATGGGATTTTAGCTTTATAATATGCAAAAACTTGAGGGAATGGGTTAACTTTAATGCACAAGGTAAAGTTTAACCCACTCAAAACTTAAATATTTAAAAACATTAAGTGGATTGTATTTTTCTATTTTAAACATAAATCTGAGTGTCAAACATTTTGAATCTAGATGGGACATGAAGAAACTCAGCCTCTGATCTCATCTGTATCCAGACAGATTGTAGATGTCATCACTGATTGGCCTGCAACATGCGTAACCCTTTACTCCATGAATATTTATTTAAAAAATAATGACATCATGAAAATTAGATTAATTAATTTGTTATAATTGCACATGGACACAGGATTTTTTTACCATAGCAGAAAAAAAGCGGAATCATATCTATATCATATCATATGCAAAAAGAGCAGACCCCGATCAGACGGCTCCTATAGGAGCCACCTGATCTGGGTCTACTGTTTTTGCAAAGGCATAGAAAGGCGTATTTATGGAGTAAAGTGTTAACCTTTTTGCTTGATGAGTATTCTTAATACATAGCTACACCCAGTATGAATATTAATCTTAATTCTTATTTTGAAATATATGATATAAGGAAATTGATTGCATCAGTCTACTCTGTTTCTAAAGGCATATAAATGGCAGGATTATCAAGTAAAGGGTTAAACAGTTTGAATTATTCTATTAAATTGAAAGAACATTATAGGATTGACCCTTTTCCTCATCAATACACTCAAAGTGACCTTTACAAACACAGTTGGCTCAGATCAAATGGCTCCTGTAGGAGCTGTCTGATCTGGGTTTGCTCTGTTTGCTTATGAAATTATATAGATGTGAGATAAGAGTTTGTACCACAGTTAATAATTGTGTCTTGGTCAAATTCAATAGCCATGTAAATTGCTTCAGTCGTTTAGGAGTTGTGACCTTTTTATTTGCAAAAATAACTTTAAAATATCTTGTCTGGACCTTTACTTTCTGTGATAAAAAGTCTGAAGTGGGGGCATCAGTGTCCTATGGACACATTTCTAGTTTCTGCCAGAGTTGTCTGTCTGTCCGTCCGTTCGTCTGTCTGTCCGTCACAAACCTGTGTCGCGCGTATCTCTAAAACCAGTTGGGCTAGAGTCACCAAACTTCACAGGAATGTTCACCAGCATGAGTTGTTGTGCACCTATGTTTTTTTAATTGTCTCCCCTGATAATTCTTGAGTTATTGCCCCTGATATGAACACTTAAATTTATACAAACTTTGTGTCGCGTGTATGTCTGAAACCAGTAGGGCTAGAGACACAAAACTTCACAGGATTGTTCACTAGCATGAGTTGTTTTGCACTTAGGTTTTTTGAATTGTCT
Source organism: Azorinus chamasolen (assembly GCA_963576725.1). Taxonomy (NCBI): domain Eukaryota; kingdom Metazoa; phylum Mollusca; class Bivalvia; order Cardiida; family Solecurtidae; genus Azorinus; species Azorinus chamasolen. Next base: position 52,285,170 of record OY755242.1, on the reverse strand, counting down.
CCGCCAGTTAACTTTGGAGTTACTACCCCTGATGACTTAAAACTATACAAACTTTATTTAGTGTCGTGCATATCTCATAAACCACTAGGGCTAGAGTCACCAAACTTCACAGGAATGTTTAATTGTCTTCCCTTGATAACTTTGGAGTTAGTGCCCCTGATATGATTACTTAAAATTAGAGAAACTTTGTGTCATGCATATCTTTAAAACCACTAGGGCTAGAGTCACCAAACCTCACAGGAATGTTCACCAGCATGAGTTGTTGTGCACCTGGGTTTTTTTTTAATTGTCTCTCCCTGATATTTCTTGAGTTAATGCCCCTGATATGATAACTTAAAATTAGAGAAATTTTGTACTGCACGTATCTCTGAAACCAGTAGGGCTAGAATCACCAAACTTCACAGGAATGTTCACCAGCATGAGTTGTTGTGCATCTGGGCTTTTTAATTGTCTCCCCTGATATCTTTGGAGTTACTGCCCCTTATGACTTAAAATAAGAGAAACTTTACTTTGTGTCGTGTGTATCTCTGAAACCACTAGTACTAGAGTCACCAAACTTCACAGGAATGTTGACCAGCATGTGTTGTTGTGTACCCGGGGTTTGTGAATTGTCTCCCCCGATAATGTTGGAGTTATTTCCCATGATGACTTAAAATTAGACCCTAATAAGTTTGGAGTTACAGACATTACACTTGTGTATTGGAAAGAGGATGGGAGGGGGAAACATCTGTTTTTGTGACAAAAACAAACCTCTAGTTAAATCAGCGAGTATCGGCGTAATTAAATCAACTAATATAAGCAAATGTAACGTTCGTAGAACGTTGGTATTTGTTGTCGCAGGGTCACTCGGTGTGCACGTTACAAATGGTGACAGCGGTGGGATAAAGACAACTGCTAGACCGGAATTGCCTTACCCACGGGTCTCCTAGGGTCCAAGTCTCGGGACGAGACTTCTCGGAGGGGAGGGTAATGTAACGCTCGTAGAACGTTGGTAATTATGCAAATGAAGCTGCCCAGATCATTGTATCTTGGGAAGTGGAGGTATATATATAGCGCAACAAACATCTCTTGATGTGAGCTTAAGTTTTGCACCGACAGGGTTTGTGTTGCTGGGTCACTCGGTGTGCACGTTACACATTATCAAATCAGATGATATAAGCGTTATTAAATCAAGAGAATATGGCCGTATTAGAACAAGTGATATAGGCGTAATTAAATCAGCGAATATAGGCATTGTTAAAACAAAGGATATAGCCTTCATCAAGTCAGCGGATATAGACGTAATTGAATAAGAGGATATAGGCGTTATTAAATCAGAGGATATAGGTGTTATTATATCAAGGGATATCAGCGTAATTAAACAAGCGGTTCAAAGTGTAATTAAATCAGTGGATATAGTATTCAAAAGTGATGTAAAATTTTCATTAAATCAGAAGATAATGACGTACCAGATGATATATGCGTAATTAAATCAGAGGATATATGCACAATAAAAATAAGAGAGAATATTGGCGTAATTAAATCAGATAAATAGCCGTTATTAAATTAGCAGACATTGGCGTAATTTGACCAGAGGCATGTAGACGCACAGGAATACCTTTTAGTTAATGCTGGGCGCCATAAGAAACTTGATTTGGTTAAGCAATCCGACATGACACACTGGCGCCATTTGAAGCCCAAGTTCTACAACAGGACAGTTAGTCTTACAGGCGAAGACTGCCTTGAATTGACACATCTGCTCGCATAAAGCTGGCAGAAGGAAACTCTCTTCTGATGCATTCCTGGGATGCCCCACGGCGATCCAGTAAATGAGGAATTGATGATGGCGATGCTACTACACCATGTTAGATGTGTATGACAACATACATTACTCGGGGAAATAAAGATGCTAAAGGTGTTTGTATGAAATACACCGGACATCTGTTTACTTTTTTCCTGTGTTATACGGTTGATATCAAATAAAAGCAACAACAAAAACATTACACAGTTAATGTTATGCGTTGTTCATCAGTAAAACAATTTCCCCCATAAAGTTTCTTTCGCATAAGTTACGTATAGAATTACTGTCAAGAAGTAATTTTGTGTTACCAAGATTGTTCCGAATTCGAGAAAAATGAATTTCGCATTTGAACTGTTTTGTTCCTGATTAAAATGCGTTAGCAAACAAATTCCACACTATTGCTTATCAATGCAGTTTTTGAAAAATTAGTGCCAAGTGTAACATTATTGTGGAAGCTGTTAAAATTCCTTGAGTGTTTACTTTAACCCATAGCCTGGCAGTCACAACTATTGTTGCATTTTCAGTGTAGATCCAGACCAGAGCTCTCTCATCTGGGTTTGCACTGTTTACCATGGAAAATCATTTTCGAGGCAGAAAACTGATTGATAATATTATTAAAATGTTTGAGCATGCTTGATATTTATATGTGTTCCTGTATTTTCAAATCTGTGTTAGGTTAAATTCTTGTACATTATATAAATCCAATATGTCGCGATGTTCATTGAATTACATGGGTGTAAACTGCTGCAGCAAGGATGCTAATTCAGAAATATTTCCAGTACGTTGTCTTGAATGCTGTACCATTCTGGCGGACTCTTATCTCAGAGGAGACCATTAGACAAATAAATATATTTTGATCCAATAAAGATTTAATAGACAATACCACTGTCTGTTCGGTTGTTGGGAAAATAAAATAGGGACACCTGGGTTGACCGTTCATTGTTCATTTTGATCCGAAGTCATCTAAAGTCATCCTTTTTTAGTCTCACTGCGTCTACGTATATAAAGTAAAACATATCTGAAGCGACTACATTGGGGTACATTGTGACAAACGACTATTCAAGTCGGATGTATTATTATGATAAGCGACTATTCAAATGGGGTGTATTTTGACAAGCGACAATTCAGGTGTGGTGTATTGTGACAAAATACTATTCAAGTGGAGGTATTGTGACAAGCGACTATGCAACTGGGATTTATTGTGACAAGCAACTATTCGGGTCGGGAGTATTGTTTGTCTGATGTTGGTTTGGTTTATATACAGATGGTAGATATTGCAAAAAGAAATGCATGCGCGGTGAGCTTGGTATGTTACTTTAGGTCCATGTTATTGAGACTTTCCTTGCATATTTATAAGTACCGACTTTTAATAAGGTTGTATTTGAGTAATTGTATCATTAAAGGTATATTTTTCAGGAGACAGTAATTTCAGAACTGTTTGACCCATTACCTCATCGGCTGTTTTTAGATACAACCTCTTTGAATAAATCTACCGAAAAGGAGCATTAACTAGAGAAAATGAAATTTTCAGAATTTTGTAGTTTGAAACTATTGTGATAAATAGAGCATTTGCTCCTATAGGAGCAAATGCTCTATTTATCACAATGGTTCACAAAGTGAAATTTACAGTCGTCAAAAGTCGTCAATATGAGGGAATATGTTAAGACATGACCCTATCCTTGACAACTAGAAATATCCTGCTATTTATATCCCTCAGATAACAATCTTCTTTAACAAAAGACATATTCAGTCGCGTTAATGTTTTGATTGATGTGTCGTTTATATTCAGTCGCGTTAATGTTTTGATTGATGTGTCGTTTATATTCAGTCGCGTTAATGTTTTGATTGATGTGTCGTTTATATTCAGTCGCGTTAATGCTTTGATTGATGTGTCGTTTATATTCAGTCGCGTTAATGCGTTTATATTCAGTCGCGTTAATGTTTTGATTGATGTGTCGTTTATATTCAGTCGCGTTAATGTTTTGATTGATGTGTCGTTTATATTCAGTCGCGTTAATGCTTTGATTGAGGTGTCATTTCATTTTTCATAAGTTATGAGCCATTTAAAGGATTCAAAACTTACAAAGTGTTTTGAAGAGGGCCTAGAGAAAGAGAGTCTATATTTTGATGTTAATCACTTCAAACTATTGTAAAGGAACTAGTTGTAAATAACAATTGAATATTTGTTTTTATTTCCATTGTTCTAAACATGTTTGAATATTCAGAATGGTATTAATATTATGCTACGATTTTGATTTATTGTCAACAGTGAGCATGCGTTCCTATACATACCTATATGTCGGTTTTATAAGCGGCACTGTTGAATCAGTAGGTAGAGCCTCGACTTCCAAAGCGGAAGGTTGCGGGTTCGATTCCGGACCGTGACATGTCAACGTCTTTAAATGGAAGTAGCAGCCCCCTTTGTTATATAAATATCTTAAAGTGTTACCATTGGTGGTCCGTTGTCAGTGTGAAGGTGACTAGGTGTGGCAATGTGCAATGTGTCTAGGTATATCTTAGTGTGCCAATACTATATATGTTTATATACTCCATATACCTGGTGTATAGCTCGAACAATTTGACCTGGACCCTCACCTTTATGCAGAATACATAATAAGAGAGATGACGCTGTATAAATAGAACTCCGCCGGTAAATCGTGAAGTCTATTATCGCTGAAATAAACCCGTGCATATGTAAACCATACAATCACGAGTGTGTCCATGCATGTAATAGATACAGTACGAGTCTTACTACCAAAGTGTCTTCTTACAACCGTTATCAGGACAGTTTGTTCGCTTGACCGAAGACGTGTCCGAGGCGTAGCCGAGGACACTTGTCTGAGGTCATGCGAACAAACTGTCCTGATAACGGTTGTAAGAAGACACTTTGGTAGTTAGACGAGTACATGTATCTTACTTGTACGACAGTACGTTGTAGACTTTTAATTTTGATTAAAAATGAATAAAAATGAATATTTCACAAATGATTACAAAATGTTTTCCCCTTGGTTCACTCAATTCAAATCCTAGGTAGATAGGTTTTAACCACAAGAATCACGTGCGTACAAAAGTGTCCACTTACAACCGTTATCAGGACACTTTTTCAATAGCTTTGCTGGGGGTCTGTCGTACAAAGTTGCTTACCGGTACAGCTGCCGAGGATAAACCCGTGCAATGTTACGATTTTTTTATTTATGCAAATAAGGTAGGTCAGGGTCCAGGTCAAATTGTTCGAGCTATACTGTTGGTGAGACGTTAAACCCAACACACACACACACAAGCACGCACATACGCACACACATACGTACGAAAGCAGGCACAAACACAAGCACGCACGCACGCACACAGACACACACACACCACATCACATCACACCTCACCGCACAAAAGAGTGCAGCGTGGTCGGATAACTTGATAAATTCCGTTATTCCGGTGTCGCGTTACTGACAGTCAGTATCATAATCTACAGCGCTTAACACCCACCCCCACCCACACATGTGAATAATAAGTATACAGTCCACATTGGTTATCCCTACGTAATATAGCCAATCTCTGTACAAAAAGCGATATAAGTTTATATCCTAGTGGATCGAATACTCTGCCTTGATTAACCCATTCCCTCATAAGCTATTTAAGGTCCTACCTCTCTGAATAAATCTACCCAAAAGTAGCATTTACTAGAGAAAAGGAAAACAATAGAATTGCGTAGTTTTGAAACCATTGTGATAAATAGAGCTCCTATGGAGCAAATGCTTTATTTATCACAATGGTTTCAGAAAATGAATTTTACAAAGGCATCAAAAGGCGTCAATATGAGGGAATGGCGTTCGAATATATTCGCGTGTTCAGGTATACAGTCAGGTTCAATGGATGTTCTACAGTTATCATCACGTGCTATATTTATTTTTCCTACAGAACTGTAACTGTAGTGCTACATTTTAGAACATTTCAATATTGTAAATTTTGGAAAGACCGAACGTTAACATCGAGTTATCCAAAAGTTCATGTTATCCGAGATCGAGATATCGAAGTAGAATTATAAATTATGTCAAAATGTCTCATTGTTGCAAAACAACCCGGATACATTAGTATTTGGAAACATTTTGTTCTTTCCCTGAAACCAACGTTAAGAAAATGAGATATACATCAATTTCACTGTTAATGTTGCTATCAATATATGCTTTCTCTCTCAAAACAACATTTAGAGATAAGAGTATTAGCTATTCCACCGGGTATTCCAGGGCGGCGTGTCTGTTTCCTTTCTGTAGACACATATTGCATCAGTAGTGAGTGTTTTGCATCACACTGCAGAACGATTCTAAACGTATCCTCGTTATTGAATGTTTTTAAGGTCAAAGCCAACGAATTGGTAGGTAACGCACTTACTTCTATAATACTGTGATGCGATTGCTTTAATCTTATTCACGTTTTAATCTATAGAGGGTAATGTTAACTCCTTAACCCTTTCCCTAATATAAACGCCTTTGCACGCATTCGCAAACAGAAGTAGACCCAGATCAGACGGCTCCCATAGGATCCGTCTGATCTTGGTCTGCTCTGTTTGCTAATGGAATTTGATATATCTGTTATTCTTTACTTTCTAAAATGCCTACAATGTTCCACCTGCCATATTTCATTTATAACTATTTCGTCCATGAATATTCAGTAGGTATTGAAATTTGGAATAAACATAGAACAAGGAAAGGGTTAACAATGATGATGTTCAAACCAACAAATCCAGTATCGCTCTGTGCACTTATCTTCTTCTAATTATGTCTCCCCCCATATTTATATTGGGGAGACATATTGTTTTCGTGAGAGTTGTCTGTCTGTCTGTCTGTCTGTCTGTCCGTCTGTCCGTCCGTCCGTCTGTCCGTCTGTCCGTCTGTCTGTCCGTCACACTTTTTGTCCGGATGATAACTTCAATATGCCTGATGGCAGTTGATTGAAACTTCATATATGGAAAGAGCATAATGAGAGGAAGTGTCATGCACAAGGTCCATAACTCTGGCTTCACTAATATTGGAGTTATTGCCCTTTGTAAAAAAAAAATCACACTTTTTTGTCCGGACGATAACTCCTATATGGCTCATGCCATTGGATTGAAACTTCATATATGGAAAGATCATGACAAGAGGAAGTGTCATGCACAGGGTCCATAACTCTGGCTTCACTAATATTGGAGTTATTGCCCTTTGTAAAAAATATCATAATTTTTTGTCCGGACAATAACTTCAATATGCCTGATGCCAGTTGATTGAAACTTCATATATGGAAAGAGCATAATGAGAGGAAGTGTCGTGCAGAAGGTACATAACTCTGGCTTCACTAATATTGGAGTTATTGCCCTTTGTAAAAAAATTCACACTTTTTTGTCCGGACGATAACTTCTATAAGGCTCATGCCATTGGATTGAAACTTCATATATGGAAAGATCATAACGAGAGAAAGTGTCATGCACAAGGTCCATAACTCTGGCTTCACTAATATTGGAGTTATTGCCCTTTGTAAAAAAATCACATTTTTTGTCCGGATGATTACTCCTATGTGACACATGCCATGGGAGTGAAACTTCATACATGGAACGATCATGATAAGAGAAAGTGTCATGCATAAGATCCTTAACTCGAGCTTCAATAAATTTAGAGTTATTGCCCCTTGTACATTTGTTTAATTCTTTCTTGTCCGGACGATAACTCCTACATGGCTCTTGCCATCGTATTGAAACTTCATACATGGAAAGAGCATGATGAGATAAAGTGTCATGAACAAGGGCCATAATTCTGGCTTCAATACTTTTGGAGTTATTGCCCTTTGTTACATTTTTTGGCCGATCAATAACTCCTGTTTGACTGATGCTATTGGAATGACATTTTATTTTTGGAAAGAGCATGATGAAAGTAAGTGTCATGCACAAGGGCCATAAATCTGGTATCAGTATTTTTGGAGTTATTAGCTGTTATCATTTTCTTCTTGAAAAATGTAGTGTGGAAAACGCATGAGGGGAAGTACCATTCATCAAGACCATAACATTTTTAGTGATTTCCCTTTACATATTGTTTTTATTAGAGGGGAGACATCCGTTTTTGTGACAAAAACCTCTAGTTTTAGTACTGGCATATACCCGGCAAGACCCCACTCACAAATGTTTCATATGTAAGTGAAGACCTGGCGTTATAGAGCAGCGTAATGTTCTTCAAAATTTTAATAAGCGTGTTAAAACTTATCAAGCATACATATATTTGGTATGCGGACAGACATTTTCTCTTCGTTCAGTTGAACCAAAAACATTATGATTCTTGTAATGCAGGTTGCTTTATTAATTTGGCGTGTTACAAGAACGCAAGGAGATAAAGTACACAATATCTCCCTTTTAGTCCAAAAAATGTTAGTATGAACGGAAGTATGAAGACAGCAATATAAAGGAAAATAGTTAAGTAAGTTTTAAATCCTTTCCCTCATATAAACGTTTTAGACCCAGATCAGACGGCAGCTGCACGATCAGGGTCTGCTGTGTTTGCTTAGGATATTACAATAGATCTGACTCTACAGTTTCTACCATTACCAAAACACCCTGTGTACATAGACTATTATAAAGATGAGTTAATAAATATTTATGATGTAATTATTTCATACATAGATATTGAACAGGGAAAGGGTTAAACCCAGACTTACGGCCACAGTTTAAGAAACACATTATGATTTTATTTTGTTTTCAATGGATTAATGTTATAATGGCTGTGACTGTAGTTAATGGGAATGTGATCTGTAACATTAAAACACAAATGGCGCCTGTGATGGGTTCATAAAATATCGAAGTCAGGTCTGATATATTGGCACACTCTAGAGATTGGGCACTTTTGCAGTCAGACAAAACATGCAGCTTTACATAAAAAAGCAGTCACTTTCAAGGACTGTGTTCCTCGCTGGTTGCAGAAATAAGGCTGTCTAGATGTAGTCGTCATGGGGATTAAAACAGTTTAATGGGGATGTGATATAAATACACGTTTCAAAAGTCTGTGAAACATCTTTGTTTGTCATAAAATACTATAAAACAGAAGTTTTAGTCGAATCGTCATTGCATTGAAAATAGAATAAAGTTCCACATTGATAAGAGACATTTATGATACAGCATGAATGTTTAAGATTGGTTATGACGTAATAACACCCATCCATCAACGTATTGTTTTTCACAGCATCGGTAAGCCACTTGATTACATGTGCATTTTTAAAGACCTGTCTCCAAAAAAGCTTCAAAGAGATCCATTTAAACAAGAGATAAGTATGTACGATGACTATTCGAAATTGACAACATGGTCGCGGTTCTGTAAAGAGATAGTTCCTAATAAAACTAGAACTATCACTAAAGGAAATAAATACCCCCACACGGCAGCCTTGATTGCAAATCAAAGTTTGTGACACCAACTACCCATGTAACAGGATCAAATGACAAAAATACTCAAAGTTCAAGTGGAGATAATTCTGTAATGCATGCACAGGAAAATTGTGTCTTGCACATGTCCTATTCGTGGTTACTATGTATGTCAAATATAAATTCAATAACTTTCAAATTGAAGGAGGAATTTGCAACACCAACATCCCATGCTTTATGCCAAAATGACAAAAATACTCAAAACTCGGGGGGGGGGGGGTAATTCTGCAATGGTCTTGCACATGAACCATTTGTGGTTATTATGTATACCAAATAAAAATTCAATAACAACAACTGAAGGAGGATTTCACAACACCAGCTCCCCATGGTTCATGCCAAAATGACAAAAAAGCTCAAAGTTCAAGTGGAGATAATTCTGCAATGCTCAACACATGAAAGTTGTGTCTTGCACATCTACCATTCGTGTTTATTATGTATACCAAATATGAACGGAATAACTTTAAGAGTGAAGGATGAGTTTGCGACACCAACTCCCCATGTTTCATGTAAAAAATCAAAAAAACTCTCAAAGTTCAGGGGACGATAATTCTGCAATGGCCTGCAGTAAACATATGAAAATTGCGTCTTGTAATATACCATTTATGGTTATTATTTATATCACATATGAATTCAGTAACTTTAAAACTGAAAGAAAAGTTCTCGACACCAACTAACCATGTTCAAATGCTGACGGAACGCCCGACCGACCGATCGACCGACCGACCGCTGGACAGGGTGATTCCAGTATACCCCCTCAAACAAGTTTGCGGGGGTATAGATACAAAAAATGGTAATGATTGTTGTACATGAAAGATTCCCACCGCTTGCAAAAAATAGTTTCGTAATATGATGTAGGTAGTTTTAGAACACACGATACATACTGAATTGTGTTTGGAATAAAGGTTACACTATCAAATAGGCATTGTGACTGTAAAAGATCTGATTATGAAATGCATCCATATACCTTAACTATACATTTCATGGGCATATTGATAAGTCAAGATATCCGAAAGCTATGAGATTAGCAATGTATGTACGAAACAGACAACTCGTGGAACGCCTTTATTAACCCTTTAATTACATCCTCTTATCTTGAGCTGCAGTCCTGACAACATCTTGACAGACTGGCAAACGAATTGGTACAAAATAACGATGGTGCGTGTTACAAGACTGCTTAGACTGGACAAGCGTGTACAGGCACACACCCTCTCATGAGAAACTCCCTTTACAATTTGCTTCCCACAGATTTGCTCGTTATGTGTCTGATGTTCAGCTAAAACCTACAATCGCACTCTACTCTTGGGGACAATTTCACTAACATAGACGAACGTATTATGACTTGATAATATGTTGCAAGAGGAGTATAAAAGTTCGCTTAAGGAATTTTGTTACAATTTCACCGTCCCATTGGAATAATAAGACATTCGCGCTTCTTTGTTATTTTTTCTGTCCTTTTCTCTAAAATAATTTTACATTACTGGTATCATCACAATTGTTATTTGGCTCAACCTTAATTCAGAAATATTGAAATCACACCAATGATTTTAAATGGATAAGCTTAACCATTTTCCTAATGAATATTCACGTGAGAAAGAATGAGTATGCATATTGATTAATAGATCATCATGAACAAGGGAACTGTTGACTATGACAGAAGCTGTCGAATCAGATCACTATTAGTTCAAAAGCAAACAACATAAACCCTGATCAGACGGCCCCCACAGGACTAATGTGTTCTAGATGTACTCTGGTTGCATAGGCGTCAAAAGGCGTATGTGAGGGAAGCAGTCATAGGAGGGGAGATGCGATGTTATTCAAATAACAAGGTTGTTATCTACCGTCATCTCACACAAGTACATGCGAATATGAATATATTCGTCTCTAAATGGTTTAGTAACATTGTTTGCGAATTTCTGCTTAGCACTACATCAATAATTTTCACTCACTTGTTGACGTTTCAACCTCCATCACAGAGGCCATCTTCAGAACAACGATCTGCGCATGTGCAGCTCGGTCATGATCGCCGAAAGTGGTGGAAAACAAAGTTGGATTACCTACATGATGAACTCTTACAAGGGTTTAGTAACGGCAATTCACTATACACATTATATACGCTAAATATCACTTTCACATTATTTTCCATGGCTGATGGAAACAGGGGTAACGAAAGACTTTAAATACAAAATGAATAAATTACATTCTATTAACTAAGCAGATTGCAGCATGCTCATATGTAAATAGAAACAAACGTTATAGTCAGTGGAATGCTTCTTTGATAACGAACACGTAGACAGATTATTTAATCGCCAAACATTGTATATTCGCAACCTACGAGTTGTGCTTTTGTATGATTGATTGTATAACAACCGCATGTTGTCAACAATGAACAAACAGACGCCCCGGGGACACGATATGAATGCAATGTAATATTACTGATCACATCTACGCGATTGATTAAACCAACACCTACACGCTTTTGGATTCAATCCATACATACGCACGCACACCTACAATTCACTGGATTAAACCCACATCTTCATGTGCTTGAATCACACAGCTACACGTGATTGGATTAAACCAACACATGCACATTTTTACACCTGCCCGTGATTGGATTAAATCCACCCCTTCGCGCGACTGGATGTTAATCCACTACACACGACTGGATTAAACCAACGCCTACACATGATACGATTAAGTAAGTTCTGAAAGTAGGGGACCCTTCGAAAGCAAAAGCAGCAATGCAAAAAGAGAAGAAAAATGGTCTTATTGAGTCTGTTCATGGGCAGTTATTAAAGATGCAACACTACTCATGTCCCTAGCAACGGCCTAAGCGTTATTCAATTTTCAAAACTAACAACAATGAAACTTATGATCCCGAAGGACCAGAACATATACAGAACAGAACAGATATTTCATTGGCATAAACATAACATGTCCATTGCCATGGTACATATAAACATAAATGACAGAATGTCCAAACGCTGTGAATGAAGTACAGGCGACTTTTTACGACCACCACACACGCACTTGTGTGAAGTACATAAGTACTGAAAGTAAGAGATCCTTCGAAAGCAAAAGCTGCAATGCAAAAAGAGAAAATTGCAGTCTCGGTTTTAATGAGCAGTTATTACAATACTACTAAAGCCACACATTGTCATCGTCCTGACAGCAGATGAACATTTCTGTAGACGACCATCATTCTGCTGATCATCGCTAGAGATGACGTTTAAAATGCTTGACTCAATTTATATAGGAAATAGGGGATCTTACATGAGTGTTCATTACAAAACGTTTTTGTGCAACGAGTTTACTATAATGATATGACATGAGCTGTAGCAAACACATTGAAATGAGCACTCATGTAAGGTTATTTTTTAATTCTGAAAATGGGTGATCCTTCGAAAGCAAAAGTAGAAAATTTAATGCAAAAAGAGAAAATTGCAAACTCGGTTTTATTGAGTCTGTTCATGAGTAGTAATTAAAAGTGTAACACTATTCATGCCCCTTAGCACCGGCTTAAGCAGTATTCAATTTTCAAAACTAATAACATCAAAACTAATGATCCCGAAGGACCAGAAAATTTTACAACACTGAGAATGAAGTACGGGGCCTAAAAATGCCATAGAAAATGAAACAGGCTACAGCTGACGGTTGTTTCGGCCATTGTTTACCAACAGCATAGTAATACAACGGACGACGTACATGGAACGCTACGAGTGGCTAACGATTAAACTGTGTCATGCATTGGTTCCTCGTATTACCTTTAAGATTATTAACGGCCGGATTCAAACTGCTAATTTAAATAAAACAATGCAATTGTCTAGTGCATTTCTGCGATTTACGGCACTCTGTTTCGGAATTCCCATTCCGCAGAGTATGTGATAAATTTACGGGTTAGAGATAAACCATTGGTTATCTATTTGATGCTGTTGGTCATCGTTATCTGATCTGAAATGAGAAATTCAATGCTTTGATTGCGAGAGACGAGTATATTGCATTTACTAGCAATGTAGACCAAGCGCGACTGTCTGATCAGGGCAAGCACTGTTTGCTTAAGGAATTATATACATGTATATGTTATTCTACAGTTTCTTTTAGAGAAAAAACAATGATGTGTCATATACCGTGATAATAATTCAACTAGGTTAGGAAGACAAAGGAAGAGTTGGGAAGATACCATCAAGGAGTGGATATGTTTGAGTTTTGCAACATCTCAGAGAACAATGGAAGACAGAAAAAATGGAAAGAGATTGTCATGACGCCCTTACGACCGACTAGGTTATGGAAAAAGTGATGTGAAGTGAATTCAGCTTATAAATATTCGTTATGTCATTATTTATTACATGCGTATTCACGAGGTAAAGGTTAAGACAATATGGTATGTCCATTTATAAACCCTTCTCCCTGTTTTATATTTATTTCAAATTTCAGTACCTACTGACTATTAATGGACAAAATAGTTATTATGAAATGTGGAAGGTGGATCATTACAGCCATTTTAGAAAGTAAAGACAGATCTTTCAAATTATGTCTCCCCCATTTATGGGGAGATATATTGTTTTTGCCAGAGCTGTCTGTCCGTCCGTCCGTCCGTCCGTCTGTCTGTCTGTCCGTCACAAACTTGTGTCGCGCGTATCTCTGAAACCAGTAGGGCTAGAGTCTCCAAACTTCACAGGAATGTTCACCAGCATGAGTTGTTGTGCACCTAGGGATTTTGAATCCCCCCCTGATAACTTTGGAGTTATTGCCCCTGATGACTTAAAATTAGAAAAAAAACTTTGTGTCGCGCGTATCTCTGAAACCGCTAGTACTAGAATCACCAAACTTCACAGGAATGTTGACCAGCATGAGTTGTTGTGCACCTAGGGTTTTTTAATTATCTCCCCCTGATAATTGTTGAGTTATTGCCCCTGATATGAACACTTAAATTTATAAAAACTTTGTGTCGTGCGTATCTCTGAAACCAGTACGGCTAGAGTCACCAAACTTCACAGGATTATTCACTAGCATGAGTTGTTTTGCACTTGAGATTTTTGAATTGTCTCCCCCTGTTAACTTTGGAGTTACTGCCCCTGATTACTTAAAATTAGACAAACTTTATTTAGTGTCGTGCATATCTCTGAAACCACTAGGGCTAAAGTAACTAAACTTCACAGGAATGTTGACCAGCATGAGTTGTTGTGCACCTGGGCTTTTTTAATTGTTTCCCCCTGATAACTATGGAGTTATTGCCCCTGATATGATTACTTAAGAATAGAGAAACTTTGTGTATGCATATCTTTAAAACCACTAGGGCTACAGTCACCAAACTTTACAGGAATGTTGACCAGCATGAGTTGTTGTGCACCTGGTGTTTTTGAATTGTCTCCCCTGATAACTTTGGAGTTACTGCCCCTTATGACTGAAAATAAGAATAAATTTACTCCGTGTCACTCGTATCTCTGAAACCAATAGTACTAGAGTCACCATACTCCACAGGAATGTTGAACAGCATGAGTTGTTGTGCACCTGGGGTTTTGGAATTGTGTCCCCCTGATAATTGTTGAGTTATTGCCCCTGATATGAACACTTAAATGTATACAAACTTTGTGTCATGCCTATCTCTGAAAACAGTAGGTCTAGAGTCACCAAACTTCACAGGAATGTTGACCAGCATGACTTGTTGTGCACCTGGATTTTTTGAATTGTCTCCCCCTGATAATTGTTGAGTTATCACCCCTGATATGATAACTTAAAATTAGAGAAACTTTGTGTCTTGCATATATTTGAAACCAGTAGGGATAGAATCACCAAACTTCACAGGAATGTTTACCAGCATGTGTTGTTGTGTACCTGGTGTTTTTGAATTGTCTTCCCCTGATAACTTTGGAGTTACAGACATTACACTTGTGTATTGGAAAGAGGATGGGAGGGGGGAGACATCTGTTTTTGTGACAAAAACAAACCTCTAGTTCCATTAGCAAACAGAACAGACGTTGATCAGAGGACTCCAGTAGGAGCCGTCTGATATGTGTCTATTTTGTTGGCAGATGAGTGGAAAAAACGTTTATATGAAGGAAAGGGTTAATTCTAGTTGAGATTTAGTTACCATGCACGAAACAATTGATCGATGGCTATCACATTAGTCATGATACGAGAAAATGGTAAATGTTGGCACATATTGTTTCCAAATGGACAAATAGAAGAAGAACGGTTTTGAGTATTATACAGTAAATCCCCTCTAAATAGTATATATACCCGTCTGTACGACAGGTTGCAGTTCAATGTAAAAATCATGCAGAAAGCTTCCAAAAGAACTGACCTTCAACCTACGTAAATCAGGCACCTATCTTAATTCTTAACAAACAGATACACAGACCGAAATGCAAAGCTGAAATTTCACTCACTTAGTCTTTGGCGATATTAATACAAACAAGAAACTAGCTATTGCTAGAGATACTCTATTGTCGAACATGTCGGTTTGTTATTTATCTTCCAACAACAAACGAACCATTATAAACTATACAATAAAACCTCTCTATAACGGCCACTAGATTACATCAAATAGTTTGTGTTAAAGACAGGTGAGTGCTTAAAGCAAGGTGAAAGTAACATAGAACGCTCCTATAGGAGCGTTCTGTTTTACTTTCACCTTGCTTTAAGCAGCCGCCTGCCCTAATATACCAACTAATTAACACAATTTAATGGCCGTTATAGAGAGGTTTTACTGTATTACTCAATCTCCTTTCGACGCTCCTGTAAAAGTCACTTTGTGAAACCATTGTAAGCTTACCACAGGAGCAAAATGCTCTTAATCACACTGGTTTCAAAACTACACAATTCTAAAATTCTCCTTTCTCTAGTAAATGATCCTTTTCGGTAGATTTATTGTAAGAGATTGGGTCTATGTGGGGAGTGGGTTAAACAAGCTGGTTCCCGTATTATGAAAGCTCGTACGGTCTAACTTACCGCTGGGCCTAGTTTACGACAGTCATATCACTATTGCCAGTGATGAAATTAGCACATATTTTAGAATGCGAAAATTTAGGTTAACGTCGTATGACAAAAACTATCTTAAGTTCTGAGAATTTGTGCGATTTTTGTCGTACGATGTTTCATAAAACACACCAAGGGCCTTTGCTGCGTGCCATCAGGGGTCCTTTGGGTCTTGGTTGAGTGTCATCAATATGATCACGTTGTATCAACAGGATTTTCTCTAATTTTCTACTACTGTTGTAAACAGAGCACATTTTAAACGTACAAGTAGGCTGCATATGAAAGGTGTGTGATCTGGGTCTAAAATGATTGCAAGGATTTGTATAATTCAATTTTATTTCCCCGTTACACATAGTATTTTTTGTTATTAAAGCTAACGGCGAGGTTTTAAATTTCAGTTCTGATGAGATAAGGGTTTTAGAGGTTCTTGAAAAATGCTTAAGTTCATTTAATTGCTAAGGAAAACCTCTTGAAAACACCTTTAAGGTAATTTAAAGTTACAATATTGTCAGAGTATCATGGTATTTGTCCTATCATCTATCAACGTATGTGTTAGATGAGGATTTTTAAAGATATCCTTGAGCAGTTTTACATACAATATCAATCACGAAATGTCTACCTATACCCAAATGAAACGAATATCTTAATGTCACTCACCGTAAAATAATATAGCTCAATTGACAATGGAATTTGTTCTGAAGAGTTTGTGCGAAGAACACCTGAAGAGCACCTGTTTCACAATCATTCGGTCTGCACCCAAATCCCATGAACTGCGAGGCAACTGATACGCACGAGATTAACCCTTCAAGTGTGGAAAACATGTTTGCTCAATACATGTATCTGATTTGCTGAAGAATTCATTGACTTCCGATTCGATCATACTATTGAATGGGTGTCAAACAACTTAACCCTTTCCCTCATAGATTATTTTTAGACCAACCCTCTTTGGAAAAAAAAACTACCGAAAAGGAGCATTTACTAGAGAAAAGGACAATTTTAGACTTGTGTAGTATTTAAACCATTGTGATAAATAGAGCGAACCTTTCATGGGTTGTATTCGTTCAAAAAACGTTCGCCCATGACGAGAGGATAAACACAAAACATCTGGTCAGAAAATCTATTGTCTCATTTCTTCTGGTTTAAACTGGTGAAATTTCACTTTAGTTTTGAAAGATGTCTTAACCCTTTCCCTCATCTAAACGTGTTTTCACGCGTCTGCAAACTCTACTCTAGACCCTATAGGATCAGGGTTTGCTCCGTTTTCTAATGGAATTTGATATATCTGTGTCTCTACTTCTATTTTGGTCATGAATATTAAGTAGGTATTGGAATTTCGAATAAACATAGAACTGGGAAATGGTTAACTAGAGTTAATTGACATCCCCACCTACTGATAACCCATGTACCATGTATTACCTCCTATTAGTATGACATTCGTGGCTTATCAACTAACAATTTGTCAAACAAGATTGGTTTAGATATATTAACAAAGCTTTACTGCCTTTATCATTGTGGCAGTCCGAAGAAAGTGTTTCTGGAAAATTAAAAACGTGTCAAGCAGATATTAACCCTTTGCTTGCTATTCACGTCAATATACCTACCTGTAAATAGTGAAGACCCAGATGAGACAGCTCCTGTAGGAGCTGTCTCATCAGGGTCTGTACTATTTACAAGTTGATTGTGCAACCAGTGCACTCCACAGCAGTGATTGCACAGCGCAATACTTGTCACAGTGAAGATATATGTAATTATACAACAGAGCATGGGTAAAGAAGGAGAAATGTATTTTAAAATTCAGCAAGAGAAGGGTTAAGCACAGGCCACCAAGAATTAAGGGTAGTTAAAAACATATATAGTTTCCTTACACTGAATTTATCTATATCGGTATAATTTCATCGATCGTTCTATGACAATAAAGCAAAACACAGCTACAGACATTGATACATCCTAATCACCAAGTTGAGTAGGCACATATGTTCTCATGCCGGGTAGTAAACCACGTGTATCTATGTGTGTGTGTGTGTGTGTGGAGTCAGACCATCCATCTCATGCTGTGTGACATCAGAACCCCCATCTCATGCGTATAACACAGTTTGTTATAATTTTGAAAGACGTATTCAACTCTAGTGGCTTAAATGCATTTCTGATAACAATTTAGTAGATGGAACTTGTTCGAATTCTAATCACGCCAGCCAAATAGAGCAGCACTGAACAAAGGCAGTTAATCATTGCTAATTAACAGCCTAATTAACTATAGAGTTAGTAATAAAATGTATGCATACCCTAAGAAGACTTCCTCGTCTTTAAATTTACAACAGTTTGTACAAATGATGGTCATGTCGGTCAACAAAAATATAACCACATCATCTGAAATAAGTATAAACAATACTTATAACACTGAATTTAGAATTATCTAGTATGGACTTTTCAGAAAAGCTCGTTATGAGTTTGCATTAACATTTACAGTGGATGATTCTAAGTTTAGTTAGATGTACAGTAAAACCTCTCTATAACGGCCGCTAAATTACATCAAATAGTTTGTGTTAAAGGCAGGTGGCGTCTTAAAGAAAGGTGAAAGTAAAACAGAACGCTCCTATAGATTATACGTTCACCTTGCTTTAAGCAGCCACCTGTCCTAAATACCAACTAATTAACACAGTTAAGGGGCCGTTATAGAGAGGCTTTACTGTATGTAAGATGCGCAATGGTCTATTAACCATTTCCCTGTTCAATACTCATATAAGAAATACTGGCATCATGAATATTTATTAGCTAATTTTTATAATATAATGTTTACAAGGATGTTTTTGCTTTGACAAAAACTGTAGAATCAGACCCATATCATGTAAAACAAAATAACAACAAACAGGGCAGACCCTGATCAGACAGCTACTGTGTGAGCCGTCTGATCTCAGTCTACTTTGTTTTTGCAAATGCGTGAAAAGGTGTTTATATAAGATTAGAATCTAATGAGATGTAGTAAGATTTTAATTCGATTTTCTAATTAAGCTCCTCACGCAGCCTTGATATGTATTTGAATGATGACATAACCGGCTGCTATCTGCAGCCCTGGTTTGTATTTGAATGACGATATTACCGGCTGCTATCTGCAGCCCTGATATGCATCTGAATGATGATAATACTGATTGCTATCTGCAGCCCTGATATGTATCTGAATAATGACAATACCGGCTGCTATCTGCAGCCTTGATATGTATTTGAATGATGGCATAACCGGCTGCTATCTGCAGCCTTGATATGTATTTGAATGATGACATTACCGGCTGCTATCTGCAGCCCTGATGTGTATTTGAATGATGGCATTATCGACTGCTATCTGCAGCCCTGATATGTATTTGAATGATGACATTACCGGCTGCTATCTGCAGCCCTGATGCGTATTTGAGTTATGGCATTACCGGCTGCTATCTGCAGCCTTGATCTGTATTTGAATGATGGTATTGTCCGGGTGGGCTGATGTCCGCCTCGTTAAATTGCAGCGCGAGGGTCTATTGTCCGAGTGGGCTAATGTCCGTTCATCAAAAAAACACGAGTGGGCTAATGTCCGCCCTCCACAAAACCACGAGTGGGCTATTGTCCGCCCCCCTCAAAAACACGAGTGGGCTAATGTCCGCCCTTAGAGAAATGGTGGGCTGTCATCCGGGTGGGCTGTCGTCTGGATGGGCTAATGTCCGTTTACCATTTTAATACAATTAGTCAAGCTGAGTACATGGTGTTGTTTGAGCTGTAATTTTTACCTTTAAAGAGTACACGTACTGATATGTAGTCTACAACCGATCAACTCCGAATGTTGTATATAGTACAATATCTCTATTCCTCAATCAGCAGTAAACACGAGAGGGTCTTTTAGAACAGATGGTTGCTTAATGCTGAACAAAATATTGCAGAAAATTTCTATCCTATATGAGTTGTTTTTTCTACAAAGCGCTTGTCTTGCATTAAGCTACCATCTATTTTAAATTTTAATCCTTTCCTTAATAGAAATGCCTGGCACACCCTTGCAAACAGAGTAGACCCACCACAGACTGCTCCTGTAGGACCCGTCTGACCAGGGTCGGCTCCGTTATCTTACTAACTTACAGTTGACCAGAGATACAGTTTCTACCAATACCAAAACATCATTTGTATATATGTACATATGCCATTACAGATTCAGCTAAAATATTCATGACGTCAATATTTCTTAAATGAATATTCAACAGGAAAAGGGTTACATACCAACAATTAGGCGCATATGAGATGATACTGTAATATGAAAGTGAACAAAAAGCCAGTGCCGAATATTTGTGCCAACAATCAAGCAGATGTCCTATTTGGTAGATAAGCTAAGCCCTGGTCAATGTAAAGTAACATGCGAGGGGCTGAAACTGACACCCCCAGCTCGCACTGCTTGATAACCATGTCTTAGACACTATCATGCAAAGATTTTTATGTCCTCTTTAAATCGTGTTAATGTTCCGTTGTCTACAAGACCGTACTGGCAGGAACCCGCCGATATGCGCACTGCCAGCATGAAGCCAATCATTAAATGGTCATTCTCAACGAGTGATTATGGTGAATGGAAATGAAATACTGAAAAGGAAAAGTGTATGATAACAAGTAAATATACTGTCATAAGGTAACTGCTTATATTTTACTTTAACCCTCGCCTCATATGTTTATCACTCTGTCCTCTTTGAATATAGATAGATGTTCTTTATTTCCTTCACTTATGGAGAGCATCACAAGCAATATAATACAATACAGCTATGAATGAAAACAATGATGATAACGTTATCTACAAACTATTTACATATACATGTATATACATACAATTACTGTCAGTAGAATTTTTACCAACTGTATGGTATGCATGTACGTATATATACATACAAGATTCACGTTTGGCTGTATGCAAAAAAAGATGCCCGAGTCCGTCGAATTTACAAGCCAATACATATTGGAAATTATATATCCTAAAATATATATAAATATTTCCCAAGTCGGCTCACCTCTTTCAAAACAAAGAGGAGAACCCTAAGAAATAAATATGTGTTTTCCTTTGGCATTGAAAACGCTCCCGTTTTTAGGAACAGTAATATTACACCACAAATATTGCTGGAAGTATAACATCCATGTACACGTGTTGCTCAACAATGTGCATATGCATGAACTTTGGTCTTATAAAAAAAATAACTATCTAGAGTAAAGCTCAAGACATGACAATACTATCATTGATATGCTCCATTTCTAGAAGTGTGTGCTCTTGTATGTACATGTATCATGTGATTTACACAATCAATTACGATGATCAAATCTCAATACTAACTTCTGTTCGGGCAAATACAAGTTTATAAAGTCAGGGGTTTCTTAATTAAAAGTGTACCGTTATTTTAAAATATAAGATATATTATGTATTTGTATCAAAACTATTTTGAAACACCTCACCCTCTCAACTTCACTAATTAATAAGCAGGGGAAGCAGGATATCATCTCAATTATTTGCTCATTCGGAGATAACGGCAAAAAATATCAAAATTTGCAGAGCCGAGAATTTGGTGTAGTCGACTCCACAGTTTTTGACGGTGTTTATCGGTGTTACTGCAGTATAGTATAAGATGAGCGGCGATGTCATCAACTTTTGACGACTCTGTAAGAGTTACCTTGTGAATGGAGCACCTGCTCCTATAGGAGTAAATGCTTTATTTATCACAATGGTTTCAAACTACAAAACTCTAAAGTTTTCCCTTTCTCTAGTTCATGATCCTTTTCGGTAGATTTATTCAAAGAGGTTGTATCTAAAAATAGCCTAAGAGGCAATGAATCTAAAAATAGCATATGAGGCAATGAATCTAAAATTAGCCTATGAGGTAAAGGGTTAATCGATGTTTGTAAGAGCGTGGTCATTCCCTATGTATAGATTAACTATTTCGCTGCCATTTGTAAGAGCGTGGTCATTCCCTGTGTATAGATTAACTATGTTGCTGCCATTTGTAAGAGCGTGGTCATTCCCTGTGTATAGATTAACTATTTCTCTGCCATTTGTAAGAGCGTGGTCATTCCCTATGTATAGATTAACTATTTCGCTGCCATTTGTAAGAGCGTGGTCATTCCCTATGTATAGATTAACTATTTCGCTGCCATTTGTAAGAGCGTGGTCATTCCCTGTGTATAGATTTACTATTTCGCTGCCATTTGTAAGAGCGTGGTCATTCCCTATGTATAGATTAACTATTTCGCAGCAATTTGTAAGATCGTGGTCATTCCCTATGTATAGAATAACTATTTCGTTGCCATTTGTAAGAGCGTGGTCATTCCCTATGTATAGATTAACTATTTTGCTGTCATTTGTAAGAGCGTGGTCATTCCCTATGTATAGATTAACTATGTTGCTGCAATTTGTAAGAGTGTGGTCATTCACTATGTTTAGATTAACTATTTCGCTGCCATTTGTAAGAGCGTGGTCATTCCCTATGTATAGATTTACTATTTTGCTGCCATTTGTAAGAGCGTAGTCATTCCCTATGTATAGATTAACTATTTCGCTGCCATTTGTAAGTACCCAAGCAAACTCGACGTCTCATCAGAATCCAAACTGTTTATTACTGTGACTTTGTTTTTTTAAAACAAAAATGAAGAAAAGTGAAATTTGGAGCAGATGACAAATGTTGCAGACGACAAAATTTGGCAGCGAAATGGTTAAAAAATGCATGTACCGTAGTACCTCTAATAAACACCATATGGGTGTTTCTTAAAGGAGCGTCACTTTTTTGCTCAAACTCTATTTCTATATGTGTGATTTATTTCTTTGGAATTTGCATTTATTTATATTATTTTACTGAATGATTTAACAAAACTGGATTGCAGACGACAATTAGAAATTTGGCCCCGAAAGGGTTAAACCTTCTCATGTGTAGCGTTACGTAACTGGCATAAATGTAAACTTCTTACAAACACCCAGTTAGTCGGGGTCTGATCAGGATTCAAGCTGCTGGACACTCGGTCAATAGTTTCCCAAAAGCTGAAACGACTCGGAAGTCAGTAAAACGTTCAGCAGATACCATGTGGGCAAACATTATATTGTTTAGCATGAGAAGGGTAATGCAAAATGAAAGCAATGCAAAAAGATCCTATGGGATATTTCTGCATTGCTTTTAGTCTATATTAAACTACTATCTGTATTTTCAAAACCAAAGCAACAAAAACAACATTTGTTTAATTTTGTTCGATTTTAGTTGATTTATTGGTCACTAACACCCACACACACCACGGAGTAAGTGATAATTTGACATTAGTAAAAGCAACCCATACGCGGTCCCTTTCCTTCATAAATACGCCTTTCTACGCCTCTGAAACCATTGTGATAAATAGAACATTTGCCCCAGAGGAGCAAATGCTCTATTTATCACAATGGTTTCAATACTACACAATTCTTACATTTTCCTTTTCTCTTGTAAATGCTCCTTTTGGGTAGATTCATTCAAAGAGGTTGGGTCTAAAAATAGTCTATGGAGGAAAGGGTAATATTATCTTATGTTATTAATTTGAATGCTAAATTTGTTGGAAGAATTAGTAGAATCTTTATATTTTACACTAGTATAAGGGCGATATACGCTTAATGGGTTGTCTAACTGTGGGAATCGAGCTAATTATTCTATTAAAAGAGGTAAAGCTGTATGTAAACTCTTTTCACACTAAATATTTCGTCTGCTACAATTGCCATCTGCTTGAAATCCTAAAATTAAATTTCTCTCATTTCTTTGGAAATATGATTATACTCAACAAAGTTTCTAATTGGTCATCTGTTAATCTTAAATATTATGAAAGCAAATTAGTACTGTTTTCTTAACCTCTGCATACGAGTTGACATACACATAACCTTTTGATGGTTACTCTTTTTGCAACAACATGTTCTTCCTTCTGTGCATATTACATTTGCGTACAACCTTCTGGTTTCCATATTTTGGTCAAAATATCATATGACCAATTAGAAACTTTGTTTCCACCAGTGCGCGTCCTAATAAGACGCCTCATTATGTATCGTCTCATCTGGATACAAACAGTTTCCATATATGTAATCACAGTTTTGCCGCTAGCGTGCAAAACATTAAATATTTATATGGTCGTCATTTGTCGAAATTAATGTATGTGAAGTATACACTACAGTTCTAAACCGTTTCTGCCATGATAAATAAATGCCCCATTCATAGTGCCATTATAAAAAAAAATCAGTGAATAAATATTCATGATAGTATTATTGCTTGCATGAATATTCACGGAGTGAAGGGTTAACAGCCACTGTGATGTTTAAAAGGCTTTGTTCAAAATTATTGCAAAACAAAAATGAGAACTTTCTTGAGAATTTTTTCATTAACTCTGGATCACATCTAAATTCATACTGTTTTACATTCTCACACATAATTCAGAAACCTACTTCTAGAAGAGCGGTAAACACTTGTTTTGCCGTTGTTACAATGAATAAATAATGTGCTACCATTATTTTACTCCATGCCCTCATTTTGCAAGTTTTGCTATTCCATGTCAAAACAAAACATAGGTAACTGTAACTTCATAGAAGCGAACCAGCAGCGGTAACTGTACACATTATTACCAAACCATACTGTAGAATTGTAATGCATGAGAGTGTTGACGGCATTACAAAACCACTCAGATACATACAACATGTGCATTTTGATGGATAAGAAATTCTCAGAGGTCCAGATAAGATGCGTAAATTTAAACATTTTCAGGAATAACTCCTTTATTTCTCTACCAAACCCTATACTGTGACCACTATTTTGAATAGTCTCGAAGAGACGATTCTAAAGAGTGGTCACAATATAAGGTTTGTTGGAGAAATAACGATTTTAGTAATTGGGTACGCAGCGTTATCTCTAGCTCTTAAGAGTAAGCAGAAATATCACCCGCACACCTGCTTGTAAACAAAGCAATTAAAACGGGCCCAGCAGCGTAAACGTAACTCTTAAATGTCCATATTGTGGAAACTTTCTACTCAATGTTGCAGCTACTTTCAACTTCAGTCGTTGTCATTGAAAACCTTGACCAACAAATAACACACTGAAAACAGAAACTCTAGATACGAAAGATACTATTGCTCCCGTTTCAACACGAGTGTTAAAGTGGGTAAAAACATGCTAATCTAATTAAGAAAATTGTTATCTGTTGAAATGCTTTGTATGCTAACACTTTTACTAAACTATACGTTTTTTAACTGTCCATACTCATATTGGTATGATATGTAAGACATATTTATCAATATTAGATGCTTCCATTCTATTGAAAACATTACTGCTTAATAACTGTTATATTAGAAAATAACTATTGATGTGCAAATAGATAACACTGCTGTAGGATTTATCAATTATAGCTTCTATATCCGCATGCATATGGTGTATAAGCAGATGCCTTTTGATATTGCATAATTATCTGAAATTGCCCTATTGATTTCCCTCATTAGTATTTATGTGATGATGTATTACTTCACAAATCTTCACTAACTTATATTTTGTAATGTCACATTTTCGACCATGAAATAAACTGTGGAATGAGTTCTATGCAAATTCATATGCAAAAAGATAAAACCGTGTGATCTGGATCTACACCTTTAGCAAAGACGTTAACACGCGTATGCATTTATGAGGCAAAGATGAATTCAGATCGCATCAAGCTGGTCTTTAAAAAGTCATATTAAGAATAGTACGCATTTGAAATCGTTTACAAAGAAGCATGATGTGCAGTGATATGTCAATATCGACAAAAGCGTACTGATATGCCAGTATCGACAAAAGTGCACAGATATGCCAGTATCAACAAAAGCACATTGATATGCCAGTATCGACAAAAGCGCACAGATATGTCAATATCGAAAAAAGCGCCCTGATATGCCAGTATCGACAAAAGCGGACTGATATGCCAGTATCGACAATATTCCGACGATCAACTAAAAAAGAAATACTATTTTGGTTGAAGAGAATATTACAATGACAAACAATCGAAAGAAGAGATAATATTATGGAATCAGTTTCAGCTTGCAATAAGTATAATATATAATATTATTTCTGCCCACCCCTTGATATATTACCCAACAGTATTGTCATTATAGACCAACGGAGTGTTGAAGTAATACAGTAATAAATGACGTTCAGATAGAAAACGACCTTCCTTCATCTCTAAACGTGTTCCGTTGGTGTCGTGTCAACCTCATTTGGGAAATCATATTTGACATAAATCTAAATATAGATGAGTTGCAGCTTAAGTTTGAATATCGGTCTGGTTGAATAATTTTTGCCAGAGTTATGGTCCTTGAACTTAAGGTTTTTCTGAAAAGGTACCTATTTGTTTAGAACTTTGGAGTTGACACTTCACAAAAATAAACAAAGCTGCTTGAACTTATGGGATGACATTGTCTGGCAGCAGCCATAACACTTCTTTGAATTTTAACAACAGACTTATCTCCCTTTTTAGACTTGACAATATTTGGTAAAAGTTGCTTTATTTATGTTTGTGATTGATCTTGGATTGAATATTATATTTTTCTTTATTACTGAACATCTGATCATTTTTATTACATAAATTGGGTTTTATAAATCTCTTCATGTTTCTGTATGTACATATGTTCAGATTGATGATAGGTGTTCTGACAAGCAGCCAGGTGGGGGTATTCGTTAGCCTGTGGCTTACAGTTCTAGTTTTGATTTAAAGTTTTAAGACATTCCGTTAAAACACGTTGAACCCTTTTAAGTTAATATGCGGTTTATCTGGGTCCACACGGTTTGCCAAATGCGACAATCGTTTTACCTTTATCATTATTCATTACAATTTCCAATGTACTAAATATGAAATATATTCAGTCATAGTAACATAAAATATTAAACATACTAAGAAAATGTTCGATTCTCAAAACTTTGTCTGCTTAGTTACTTCGCAGCTCATCTGGATCTAAACTGTTTACAAAAGCTATGTCTAGTCGGGAAAACAACTGATGCCGGTTCGTCTATCCGTATGTACATCCATTCTTTATTACATCCATCCGTAACCCCGCCATTGTTTGTGTCCGTCCCGTTTCATTTCTGCTTTTAATCAAGATTTAACCATTTCCTCCATAAATACGCCCTTCTACGCCTATGTAAAAGTCACCTGTTGAAACCATTGTGATAAATAGAGCATTTTCTCCTATAGCAGCAAATTCTCTATCTATCACAATGGTTTCAAACTACAAAAGTCTAAAATTTTCCTTTTCACTAATTTTGGGTAGATTTATTCAAAGTGGTTGGATCTAAAAATTGCCTATGGAGGAATGGGAAAACAAAATGTTATGACAAGCTTCACTTCCGAGGAAGCATGTAACAAACATAACATCACATACATATGCTATGAAGACTTCCGGATTCAACGGAGCTATGACCCTTTATATTTCACTTCATTATTCTAAATTGATTGCAAGATTTGTTTGCGAGAAAATGCTTGTTGAAATTTAATGATGATTTATTATAAGGTGTACTTCCATGTACATACTATACGGGTGCTTGATTATCAAATTAATATTACCTTTAAAGTTTCAATCATAGTATCTTGTCTGTTCATTTCCTACAGACAGTTTGCATAATTCTTGAGTTAAGCTGGCAGATATCTCCAAAATAATATTTATACAAATGATTTGGTTTTATTCTTTGGTTCGCTTTTCGTGATTTATTGTTATTTGTAAAACCAAACGAGAGGGTTAGTGTTTAAAATAAAGACAAAACACACTGGCAGTTTAGTTTGGCATACGCTATCTCCCAATAGCTATAATTCAGAAATAACCATTAAACTTATAGCCTCGGTAAGTCTATTACTGCATGTTAACTTTATAAGCAGCTAGAAAGACACTACACAGACACTTGTGCTTGAAAATGCTACTAAATCCTGTGAGAGTTAGAATGCCAAAGAGCTATGAGGGCAGATAAACCACTCTCTGATGAGACTTACTACCACATACTATCACTGGGCTTTGTGCTTAAGGAGATTAAGTACATTGTGGTTAGCAAAGTTTTTCTGAGATTTCAAAATTGAGTTTCAAAATAAGATATTTTCCTTAAAATAGCACATTTTCAAAATATTTCAAAATGTCACTCTATAAGAAAGTTTATGAGATGCCAATATTGTTAGCGTTATGACGTAGTGTGTCGCTGATAGCTAGGCGGACGTGATACAGTGATACAGGGCGGTGTACAAATGTTCGTTGTAGTCAGTAGTCACTTGTATGAAATTAATCAAATAAAGAGTAATCAGTCACACTGAGAGTTCGCTGGCGGCAGGTCGCGGTTTGACAAAGTAGGGTCATGGCCTCAGTTAACTCTCAACAATGCTTTTCATTGCGATCTTTGAGCCTGTATTCATTTATATGAAACTAGCTAAGTAAATTCGGATCGACTGGCGAAGTCGTCTTCATCGTTTCTAAACTAATATTATGTCTTTAATTCTTAAGCGTTTAACCGTTTCCCTTATGAAAATTTATGTAAGTAATAGTGACCTCATATATTTATCATTAGCTCAATTCCCATAATGGTATATGAACACTGGAATGTTTGGAATATGAACACTGGATTGTTTGGTATATGAACACGGGATTGTTTGGTATATGAACACGGGATTGTTTGGTATATGAACACGGGATTGTTTGGTATATGAACACGGGAACACGGGATTGTTTGGTATATGAACACGGGATTGTTTGGTATATGAACACGGGATTGTTTGGTATATGAACGCGGGATTGTTTGGTATATGAACACGGGGTCTTTTGGTATATGAACACGGGATTTTTTGGAAACACGGGGTGTTTTGGTATATGAACACGGGATTTTTTGGAAACACAGGATTTTTTTGTATATAAACACGGGATTTTTTTTAGTATATGAGCACGGGATTTTTTAGGTATATGAGCACGGGATTTTTTGGTATATGAACACGGGAGTTTTGGATTAGGCGGAAATTATAGAACCAGATCTAAATTATTTCATAAGCAAACAAATCAGTCCCTAATTTTCTCTTTTCACATTGCTTTTGCTATTGAAGGATCTCGAACTTTCAGAATGTTTCTACAGAGTCTGTTTTCTTCGCTTAAAACTTGTTTCAAAAGGTCACTATCGGCAATTAATTCTTGCACAAACTCCCTCTAAATGAAACTTAGATTAATTCAAAATACAAAGTTGGACAAATACACCATATATCATATATCTATCCCACTTGTTATATTTTCTGTGTTTGATATATAATCCACGTGCTATATCTATTTATAATTATCGTAGTGCTTAATATTCATGAGACCAGTTTTAGTTAAATGATACTTAAAGTATGTCTGTTTTCTACCCATTCCCTCATATTGACGCCTTTTGAGTGACGCCTCTGCAACAGTCACCTGTTGGCACTATTGTGACAAATAGAGCATGTGCTCCCATAGGAGCAAATTCTCTATTTATCACAATTGTTTCAAACTACAAAATTCCAAACTGTTCCTTTTCTATAGTTAATAATCCTTTTCGGTAGATTTTTTTAAAGAGGTTTGATTTAAAAATAGCCTGTGAGGTAATGGGTTAATGACGTCACTGGAGGATGCAGATAGGTTTATATTTTACAACTCATTTTATCATACATTCTACAAGTATTTTCCAATCTTATCCATTTTCGCGCATATGATTGGTCTCTGTGACATATCATCGTTTCATATTACAAATATATTATGTAAATAGCTGTAAACAGATTAAATAACGAGTGCATCAGAACCTGAAGCTGTCAGATTAGTGGTATGTAAGGCATGTGGTAGCCTAATGCACCTCAAAAGTATTTCATAAAGCTCCTATAGGAGATTTCTGTATTGCTTTTGCCCTGCATTAAGTTACCCTGCATTAAGTTGCCCTGCATTAAGCAATCGCCAACTGTTTAAGACCCCTATGTTCAATAAATGAATGGCCGCTTTTAAAAGACTGTATCTACTGTATCTATGTATATAAGACTACGGATTGTATCTACGGTATCTATGTATATAAGACTACGGATTGTATCTACGGTATCTATGTATATAAGACTGTATCTACGGTATCTATGTATATAAGACTACGGGTTGTATCTACGGTATCTATGTATATAAGACTACGGATTGTATCTACGGTATCTATGTATATAAGACTACGGATTGTATCTACGGTATCTATGTATATAAGACTACGGATTGTATCTACGGTATCTATGTATATAAGACTACGGGTTGTATCTACGGTATCTATGTATATAAGACTACGGATTGTATCTACGGTATCTATGTATATAAGACTGTATCTACGGTATCTATGTATATAAGACTACGGGTTGTATCTACGGTATCTATGTATATAAGACTACGGATTGTATCTACGGTATCTATGTATATAAGACTACGGATTGTATCTACGGTATCTATGTATATAAGACTACGGATTGTATCTACGGTATCTATGTATATAAGACTACGGGTTATATCTACTGTATCTATGTATATAAGACTATGGGTTGTATCTACTGTAACTATGTACATAAGACTACGGATTGTATCTACGGTATCTATGTATATAAGACTACGGATTGTATCTACGGTATCTATGTATATAAGACTACGGGTTATATCTACTGTATCTATGTCTATAATACTACGGGTTGTCTCTACTGTATCTATGTATATAAAACTACGGGTTATATCTACTGTAACTATGTATATAAGACTACGGGTTATATCTACTGTATCTATGTATATAATACTACGGGTTATATCTACGGTATCTATGTATATAAGACTACGGGTTGTATCTACTGTATCTATGTATATAAGACTACAGGTTATATCTACGGTATCTATGTATATAATACTACGGGTTATATCTACTGTATCTATGTATATAAGACTACGGGTTATATCTACGGTATCTATGTATATAAAACTACGGGTTGTATCTACTGTAACTATGTATATAAGACTACGGGTTATATCTACTGTATCTATGTATATAATACTACGGGTTATATCTACTGTATCTATGTATATAAGACTACGGGTTGTATCTACTGTATCTATGTATATAATACTACGGGTTATATCTACTGTAACTATGTATATAAGACTACGGGTTGTATCTACTGTATCTATGTATATAATACTACGGGTTATATCTACGGTATCTATGTATATAAAACTACGGGTTGTATCTACTGTAACTATGTATATAAGACTACGGGTTATATCTACTGTATCTATGTATATAAAACTACGGGTTATATCTACTGTAACTATGTATATAAGACTACGGGTTGTATCTACTGTATCTATGTATATAAGACTACGGGTTATATCTACGGTATCTATGTATATAAGACTACGGGTTGTATCTACTGTATCTATGTATATAAGACTACAGGTTATATCTACGGTATCTATGTATATAATACTACGGGTTATATCTACTGTATCTATGTATATAAGACTACGGGTTATATCTACGGTATCTATGTATATAAAACTACGGGTTGTATCTACTGTAACTATGTATATAATACTACGGGTTATATCTACTGTATCTATGTATATAAGACTACGGGTTGTATCTACTGTATCTATGTATATAAGACTACGGGTTGTATCTACGGTATCTATGTATATAAGACTACGGGTTATATCTACGGTATCTATGTATATAAGACTACGGTTCGTATCTACTGTAACTATGTATATAATACTACGGGTTATATCTACTGTATCTATGTATATAAGACTACGGGTTATATCTACGGTATCTATGTATATAAGACTACGGGTTGTATCTATGTATATAAAACTGTATCTACTGTATCTTTGTATATAATATTACGGGTTATATCTACGGTATCTATGTATATAAGCCTACGGGTTGTATCTACTTATCTGTGTATATAATACTACATAAGACTACGGCCTGTATCTACTGTAACTATGTTTATAAGACTACGGGTTGTATCTACGGTATCTATGCATATAAGACTACGGGTTGTATCTACTGTAACTATGTATATAAGACTACGGGTTATATCTACTGTAACTATGTATATAAGACTACGGGTTGTTTCTACAGTATCTATGTATATAAAACTACGGGTTGTATCTACTGTAACTATGTATATAAGACTACGGTTTGTATCTACTGTATCTATGTATATAATACTACAGGTTGTATCTACGGTATCTATGTATACAAGACTACGGGTTATATCTACTGTAACTATGTATACAAGACTACGGGTTATATCTACTGTATCTATGTATACAAGACTACGGGTTGTTTCTACTGTATCTATGTATATAATACTACGGGTTATATCTACTGTATCTATGTATATAAGACTACGGTTCGTATCTACTGTATCTATGTATATAAGACTACGGGTTATATCTACGGTATCTATGTATATAAGACTACGGGTTATATCTACTGTATCTATGTATATAAGACTACGGGTTATATCTACTGTATCTATGTATATAAGACTACGGGTTATATCTACTGTATCTATGTATATAAGACTATGGGTTGTATCTACTGTAACTATGTATATAAGACTACGGATTGTATCTACGGTATCTATGTATATAAGACTACGGATTGTATCTACTGTATCTATGTATATAAGACTACGGCCTGTATCTACTGTAACTATGTACATAAGACTACGGATTGTATCTACGGTATCTATGTATATAAGACTACGGATTGTATCTACGGTATATATGTATATAAGACTACGGGTTATATCTACTGTATCTATGTCTATAATACTACGGGTTGTCTCTACTGTATCTATGTATATAAAACTACGGGTTATATCTACTGTAACTATGTATATAAGACTACGGGTTGTATCTACTGTATCTATGTATATAAGACTACGGGTTATATCTACTGTAACTATGTATATAATACTACGGGTTATATCTACTGTATCTATGTATATAAGACTACGGGTTATATCTACGGTATCTATGTATATAAGACTACGGGTTGTATCTATGTATATAAAACTGTATCTACTGTATCTTTGTATATAATATTACGGGTTATATCTACGGTATCTATGTATATAAGCCTACGGGTTGTATCTACTTATCTGTGTATATAAGACTACATAAGACTACGGCCTGTATCTACTGTAACTATGTTTATAAGACTACGGGTTGTATCTACGGTATCTATGCATATAAGACTACGGGTTGTATCTACTGTAACTATGTATATAAGACTACGGGTTATATCTACTGTAACTATGTATACAAGACTACGGGTTGTTTCTACAGTATCTATGTATATAAAACTACGGGTTGTATCTACTGTAACTATGTATATAAGACTACGGTTTGTATCTACTGTATCTATGTATATAATACTACAGGTTGTATCTACGGTATCTATGTATATAAGACTACGGGTTATATCTACTGTAACTATGTATACAAGACTACGGGTTATATCTACTGTAACTATGTATATAAGACTACGGGTTATATCTACTGTATCTATGTATATAAGACTATGGGTTGTATCTACTGTATCTATGTATATAAGACTACGGGTTGTTTCTACTGTATCTATGTATATAATACTACGGGTTATATCTACTGTATCTATGTATATAAGACTACGGGTTATATCTACGGTATCTATGTATATAAGACTACGGGTTGTATCTACTGTATCTATGTATATAATACTACAGGTTGTATCTACGGTATCTATGTATATAAGACTACGGGTTATATCTACTGTAACTATGTATACAAGACTACGGGTTATATCTACTGTAACTATGTATATAAGACTACGGGTTATATCTACTGTATCTATGTATATAAGACTATGGGTTGTATCTACTGTATCTATGTATATAAGACTACGGGTTGTTTCTACTGTATCTATGTATATAATACTACGGGTTATATCTACTGTATCTATGTATATAAGACTACGGGTTATATCTACGGTATCTATGTATATAAGACTACGGGTTATATCTACGGTATCTATGTATATAAGACTACGGGTTGTTTCTACTGTAACTATGTATATAATACTACGGGTTATATCTACGGTATCTATGTATATAATACTACAGGTTGTATCTACGGTATCTATGTATATAAGACTACGGGTTATATCTACTGTAACTATGTATACAAGACTACGGGTTGTTTCTACTGTATCTATGTATATAATACTACGGGTTATATCTACTGTATCTATGTATATAAGACTACGGGTTATATCTACGGTATCTATGTATATAAGACTACGGGTTGTATCTACTGTAACTATGTATATAAGACTACGGGTTATATCTACGGTATCTATGTATATAAGACTACGGGTTATATCTACGGTATCTATGTATATAAGACTACGGGTTGTATCTACGGTATCTATGTATATAAGACTACGGGTTATATCTACTGTATCTATGTATATAAGACTACGGGTTGTATCTACTGTAACTATGTATATAAGACTACGGGTTATATCTACGGTATCTATGTATATAAGACTAC
This sequence comes from Azorinus chamasolen, assembly GCA_963576725.1. NCBI lineage: Eukaryota > Metazoa > Mollusca > Bivalvia > Cardiida > Solecurtidae > Azorinus > Azorinus chamasolen. The sequence continues at coordinate 52,250,382 of OY755242.1, read as the reverse complement.
GGGTTGTATCTACTGTAACTATGTACATAAGACTACGGGCTGTATCTACTGTATCTATGTATATAAGACTGTATCTACGGTATCTATGTATATAAGACTACGGGTTGTATCTACTGCATCTATGTATATAAGACTACGGGTTGTATCTACGGTATCGATGTATACAAGACTACGGGTTGTTTCTACTGTATCTATGTATATAAAACTACGGGTTGTATCTACTGTAACTATGTATATAAGACTACGGGTTGTATCTACGGTATCTATGTATATAAAACTACGGGTTATATCTACTGTAACTATGTATACAAGACTACGGGTTATATCTACTGTATCTATGTATATAAAACTACGGGTTGTATCTACTGTATCTATGTATATAAGACTACGGATTGTATCTACGGTATCTATGTATATAATACTACGGGTTATATCTACTGTATCTATGTATATAAAACTACGGGTTGTATCTACTGTATCTATGTATATAAGACTACGGATTGTATCTACGGTATCTATGTATATAAGACTACGGGTTATATCTACGGTATCTATGTATATAAGACTACGGGTTGTATCTACTGAAACTATGTATATAAGACTACGGGTTATATCTACGGTATCTATGTATATAAGACTACGGTTCGTATCTACTGTATCTATGTATATAAGACTACGGGTTGTTTCTACTGTATCTATGTATATAATACTACGGGTTATATCTACGGTATCTATGTATATAAGACTACGGTTCGTATCTACTGTATCTATGTATATAAGACTACGGGTTGTTTCTACTGTATCTATGTATATAAGACTACGGGTTATATCTACGGTATCTATGTATATAAGACTACGGTTCGTATCTACGGTATCGATGTATACAAGACTACGGGTTGTTTCTACTGTATCTATGTATATAAAACTACGGGTTGTATCTACTGTAACTATGTATATAAGACTACGGGTTATATCTACGGTATCTATGTATATAAGACTACGGGTTATAAGTAGTTTAGCTACATAAACCTATACATGTATAATTCGTTAAGAAATGTGTTTGCCTGTGCTGTCTCGTTACTTTAATGGAACTGTAATTTTACTTTCAAATAAAATCACCAGTTACGTTCAACATAATTTGTTATATATTTGTTATACTCGTCTGTTTAAAATAGAAAATTATATATATTAGACAATAGACACTGCTATAGTCCACACAGCTATACATATAATAGTCTTAACCCATTACCTCATAGGCCATTTTAGATACAATCTCTTTGAATTAATATACCGAAATGGATCATTAATTAGAGAAAAGGAAATTTTTAGATATTCGTAGTTTGAAACCATTGTGATAAATAGAGCATTTGCTCCTATAGGAGCAAATGCTCTATTTATCACAATGGTTTCACAAAGTGACTTTTACAGAGTCGTCAAAAGTCGTCAATATGAGGGAAAGGGTTAAGGATGTACAGCATCGTGAGTTTATTTCACTTCCATCGACATTCTGTACAAACAATTAAAAGTGATAAAACTTGGAGCCTTAGAAATTTATCATCAAATTTTCAAGAAGAGCAAGAAAGTTAAAGTTCTTATTGATAATGTTTATGTCTCGGAAGAAATTACTATCGCATGAATGTGGAATTGAAACAATTCTGTCTTTGAAAATCAGATTCAATGTTGCCTAGAGAATTGTGGATTACTTTCTACGTATTGCATGGATCTCAAATGATAAGGTTGCGTTGATTTGCAAACCGCTGCTCTAGTTGTTCAATATAAGTACCATGTATTGGTATATGGAGATGCGCACCATGCAACATAGAGTATGATACCACATGTATGCATTGGTAAATGCAGGTGTGCACCATGCAGAGTAAAGTAAGATACCACAATGTATACATGTATGCATTGGTAAATATAGATGTGCACCATGCACTGCACAGTATGATACCATCATGTACACATGTATGCATTGGTAAATACAGGTGTGCACCATGCAGAGTAAAGTATAATGCCACCATGTACACATGTATGCATTGGTAAATACAGATGTACACTATGCATAGTAAAGTATGATGCCACCATGTATGCATTGGTAAATACATGTGTGAACCATGCAGAGTAAAGTTTGATACCACCATGTACACATGTATGCATTGGTAAATACAGGTGTGCACCATGCACTGTACAGTATGATGCCACCATGTACACATGTATGCATTGGTAAATACATGTGTGCACCATGCAGAGTAAAGTTTGATACCACCATGTACACATGTATGCATTGGTAAATCGCTAAATGCAGGTGTGTACCGTGCGGAGTAAAGTATGATGCCACCATGTACACGTGTATGCATTGGAACATACAGGTGTGCACCATGCAATGTACAGTATGATACCACAATGTACACATGTATGCATTGGTAACTATAGATGTGCATCATACAATGTACAGTATGATACCACAATGTACACATGTATGCATTGGTAAATACAGGTGTGCACCATGCAATGTACAATATGATACCACCATGTACACATGTATGCATTGGTAAATATAGATGTGTACCATGCAATGTACAGTATGGTACCACCATGTACACATGTATGCATTGGTAAATACAGGTGTGCACCATGCAATGTACAGTATGATGCCACCATGTATACATGTATGCATTGGTAAATGGCTAAGTGCAGGTGTGTACCATGCAATGAATAGTATGATATCACTATAGACACATGTATGCATTGGTAAATACAGGTGTGCACCATGCACTGTACAGTATGATGCCACCATGTATACATGTATGCATTGGTAAATACAGGTGTGCACCATGCAGAATAAAGTTTGATACCACCATGTACACATATATGCATTGGTAAATCGCTAAAAGCAGGTGTGTACCATGCAGAGTAAAGTATGATACCACAATGTACACATGTACGCATTGGTTGCACCATGCAATGTACAGTATGATACCACAATGTACACATGTATGCATTGGTAAATACAGGTGTGCACCATGCAGAGTAAAGTATGATACAACCATGTACACATGTATGCATTGGCACATACATTGTGCACCATGCAATGTACAGTATGATATCACCACAAGCTGTTGTAATACACCTTGAGCTCTGGGGACCATTTGTCATAATTGCTTGGAACCAACTCAAACACCTTCGTAGACCAATCTAATGCCTTTTCTTCGCTTTTTTGAGCTACACTTCTCCGCTAGGAGAGATGTCGTCTGCCTCAGAAATGTGGCTATGATATGAACCATTCTCTATATAGTAAAACCCTTCTAAACCAGACGTTAAATTTGGTCTAAGTATCGGTCTTGGAGACAGGTGGCAGCTTAATGCAGGGTGGAAGTCGTGCAGAAAGCTCCTCTAGGAGCTTAAACAGCCATTTGCCTAAAACTATCTAATTTCTTCTTTACTAGAATTACGGTTTAGAGGTGTTTTACTGTATGGCAACCTTTCAGCTGTAAATAGTTTAGACGTCACGTCTATGGCGATGTATCTGAACAAGTTTTACGCTCAATACAACGATAGATAACACATAACTGTGATTAGTGACGAGTGACCATGCTATACCTGAACAGACAACTTTAACAACTAGATTTGTTTGTGCCGTTCCGTTACTACAGTGAGGTTGTACTTCAACTTAATTTGTTACATAAATATTACACTTGTCTGTTAACCCATTCCCTCATATTGACGCCTTGTGACGCCTCTGTAAATGTCACTTTCTGAAACCATTGTGAAAAATAGAGCATTTGCTCCATAGGAGCAAATGCTCTATTTATCACACTACATAATTCTAAAAAAATCCTTTCCTCTAGTTAATGCTCCTTTTCGGTAGATATATTCAAATAGGTAGGATCTAAAAATAGTCATTGGGGTAATGGGCTAAAAGTGAAAAGTTCACATATTACACGCTGATATAGTCAATGCATTAATGTATATGTTCTATAGGTAAACTAGAGTACTTTTCGATCTAGTGCCAGTCAGCTGTACAAACGATTTACTAATGTTTAAGACACGCGGTGCCAGGGCCATTATTCAATAGGTTTGATTTCTAAACAGTTATGCGTCGTTTCTAATCATTGGACTAGCAACAGATTGGATATGGGCAGTTTCGTCACTGGTGATCAGTCTCTCTGGTGTGGGAAATTTCGTCACTGGTGGTCAGTCTCTTGGGTATGAGCAGTTTCGTCACTGGTGGTCAGTCTCTTGAAAATGGGCAGTTTCGTCACTGGTGGTCAGTATCTTGGGTATGGGCAGTTTCGTCACTGGTCGATCAGTCTCTTGAATATGGACAATTTCGTCACTGGTCGGTCAGTCTCTTGGGTATGGACAGTTTCGTCACTGGTGGTTATTCTCTTTGGTATGGGCAGTTTCGTCACTGGTGGCCAGTCTCTTGAAAATGGACAGTTTCGTCCCTGGTGGTTAGTCTCTTGGGTATGGGCAGTTTCGTCACTGGTGGTCAGTCTCTTGAAAATGGACAGTTTCGGCACTGGTGGTTAGTCTCTTGGGTATGGGCAGTTTCGTCTCCGGTGGTCAGTCTCTTAATCCTTTACTCCATGACTATTCGTGTTGGAAATAATGGCATCATGAATATTAATTAGATTACTTTTATAACGATCACATGGATTGTGGCCATGACAGAAACTGTAGAATCATATCTATATTCTTTCATAAGGAAACAGAACAGATCCTGTTCGGACGAACCGTCGGATCTGGGTCTACACTGCTTGCACAGACGTACACTAGGGCGTATTTATAAAGTAAAGTAATGGTTTCATATAGCACTTTGGCTTAACCTTTTAGAATAGTCAATGATGATGTTTGCGAGCTAATCTGGTAAGCAAATCTGGATTGTCTCGAGGCAGTACATCATCTTAAATGTAAAGAGACCTTATGTCAATGCAAACAAAGTTTTGATGAGTGGCAAACGACGGCTCATCTTAGTCTGTCATGTTTGCAATACACAGAGCTACAAATAAAGGTGCGTACCCAAATACTAAAATCGTCATTTGTCCACCAAACCGTATACTGTGGCCACTCTTTAGAATCGTCTTGAAGAGACGATTCTAAAGAGTGGTCACAGTATACGGTTTGGTGGAGAAATAAATAAGTTATTCCTGAAAATGATTGAATTTACATACTTGCTGTATAAGTCATTAACACATCTTCATATTCGCACATCGACTAGTAACACGAAACAGTATGTATAAGTTTGTCATGGTTTTATATGTGAAAGTCTTTCAACATTTGTTCACGTACTCGTTTAAACATGTCTGTTTCAACAAATTATTTAGTCCTCGAATACATTAAAACGTTGATAAAAACGACACATATTGAATAAATGCTGACATTGTTTTCTGTATCACTTCTTTTAGTTGGTTACCTAATTAGGGACGTAGCAACCCGTGTACAAAAAGCAAGAGCAGAATATTTCTTCTACAAATGTAAGACCACTCTCGTTCTAATGGGGGAACTTGATTAGGTACCGGGGGGGTCTTACGTAATTATGGATCTGTAAAACAACAGCGATCAGAGGTCCTGTTCAATTCATTTATTTCACCAATCCAGTTTGGATGCAAAGCCAGAAGTCAATTTCATTCATGCAAAGCCAAACAATAAACTTGGTGTATCAATTTATATATATAATTTGTATATCAATAACCGGATTTAAGGCAATAAAGGCAAATGTTAAATTCCAAAGAGTTATGCAGGATATGGAAGTAGATCTCGCCTTTATAGAAGATCAACACTGCCATATAATCTGCACAATTTTGATTTCATGTTTGACTTTACATGCATTGCGTACTTCATAAACATTTAATACATGGTAATTACAGTAACAATAGTGCAGTGTAAACTAAATGTATTTGCTTTTTATAACATAAACATTCTATGAAGCCTAACAATACAATTACAATATTCTGAAACCTTGAATTAGTTTAATTATAATCATGTGTGATGCAATTAGCAAATAGTACAGTGTAACTACACATATTTGCTATTTATAACATAAACATTCTATGAACTCTGACAATACAATTACAGTATTCTGAAGCCCTGAATTAGTTTAAGGGGGTGTCACGCTAGAACGTATGGCACGAACGTATACGAGCGTATGAGAAAATAATGCTCACACGCTCGCATACGCAGATATACGCTAGGGGTAGGTTAGGCATACGTCGTATACGTTCCAGGTACGCTGTCATACGCCGGTGTACGTTCTCATACGCAAAGGCCGAAAATAATTTTTGAACATGTTCAAAAAAGTTCAGCGTATACGAGCATATGAATTATACGTTACGCATACGCCAATCATACGCTAGGCACACGTTGAATACGCTACAGTGTCGGTTAAGGGACGTTATTTATAGGTCAAATACGTTTCACATACGGTGGCATGAAGGCGGCCAATAAATCCATCATATGGATAGCGTATCAGTAACGTACTTGTAACCTATGTCTGACGAATGACTAACGTATATAACCTATAGCTGGCTATCCATACGCTGCTCATACGCCCACATGCGGTAAGAATACGTTACTCATATGCTCGCATATGCTATTTATACGCTGATATACGCTACACTGACGGTGATATAAGTTGACACACGCTCGTATACGTTTCTCATGCGCTGTATATACGCCTGATGTACGGTACGCACACGCTATTCACGCGCTTCTAATACGTTCATCGAAGAAAGTGGTGGACAATTTTGGGTTCATACGTTCAACAGTTGTGCGTATGGCCAGTTTTTCATACGTTATGCATACGTTCGTCTCATACGCCATAGTGTGACAGGGCCATGAGTTTTAATCATATGTAATACAGTTAGTATATAGTACAGTGTAAACTTCGGTACATGTATCTGCTGTTTATAACATAAAATATTCTATAAACTCTAGTAATACAATTTCAATATTCTGAATCCCTAAGTTAAATCATAATCATATGTGATCCTCGGTAAGTAGAATCATTTCTCAAATACTATGTATGTTTGCAAGAGTGGAAAATATTTTTACTACTCAGTTTTCAATTATAAACAGCAGCAACTACATGAGAAAAATACAAAGACAATAAGTATAAACATATTAAGATAAATAAACAAAACTAACCTGTAAAACAACAGCGATCCGAGGTCCAGTTCAATTCATTTAATTCAATCAGTCCAGTTTGGATGCAAAGCCAGAAGTGAATTCCAACTCCCTGGCTTGCATATAAATTAGAGACCTCGGATCGCTGTTGTTTTACAGATCCCTAATTACGTAAGACCCTCCCGGTACCTACCAAGCGAGTTCCCCATCAGAACGAGAGTGGTCTTACACAAACACTTCTAAAACTAAAAACATTTTTGGATGACTTAAAGAAATACACGTTAAAATGTGTTGATGGTCTTATAGTGAAAGAGAACAGCAGTATTAACACAGGGGTCAACCAACTTAGTCGCATTGTTTTTTATCTACACAAGTCTTGCAAAGTGAATGTCGGTGTGTTTAAAAGGCGTACAAGTGCGGTGAATACTCTGTAAGATGGCTTTCAGCAGAATGCTTTATTAGATTTAACATTTATTTCTTGTGCAATTATTTTGGAAAAACGATCAAACTGTGATAGTCTTACGTTATTTATTGATATTAACGCATGTAAATGTTGGGGTGTTGTCTAGTACAGTAAAACCCCACTAAACCGGACGCTAAAATTAGCGTCAGTGTCGGTCTGTAAGAAAGGGGGCAGCTTTATGCAGGAAGAAAATCACACAGAAAGCTCCCAAAGGAGTTTTTTGCATGACTTTTATCCTGCATTAAACAGCCACCTGACTAAAAGTTTTGTTTACTAATTTCCGGGTTAGATGAGTTTTACTGTACATGTTGCCAATACCTCGGTATCTATTCCTTTGGGCCTCTGTGTCTGCAATGATCTTCAAGAATAGCATCTGACTAACGGCAACAGTTTTGTCTGTGAACCTCACGAGGGCGCTTCGGTGTCTTCAATCTAATAGCAATGCATTTAGCCAGGCTATTACAGATATTAGCACCATCACGGTTTACTTCCTGTCTCTTTCAAGCTTGTTGTTGTTGCTTTTTATTTTAATAGGGATATTATTGCTATTGTTTGGATTGTTTAACATTTCCGGAAATGTGGACATTGAAACGGACCAAAGTTGCCATAGCTGATATTCTGGTTTTAAAACAATTGGTTGAGTTATCAAGCTGGGGAACTACAGATGTGACATTTTATCCTTGACATGGCAAATTATGAGCGTTAACCTTTAGCCTGCTATGGGCGGATGGGTGAATAACTTTGCAAACAGTTTGGATCCAGTTGAGACGCCGAGTAACTCGGCGTCTCATCAGGATCCAAACTGTTTGACATCATGAACTTTGAAAATGTAATAGGTGAACAACTCTGCAAAAGTAATTTGCTCAGCAGGCTAAAGGTTAATATATTGTCATCTGGGTGGGGATTCTTCTGTAAATGTCATTAATATCCCCAACGAATTCGTCAGTATTCCCTGCCATACGATAATATCATATACTTTATATAGCTATTATTTCTGTCTAAACCAATGTCTGATAAATCTGCTGACTTTACGTCAGTATCATTGTGACATACATTTATTTTTGTAAGACTCTGTGGATGATACAGTCTATAATATAAGTCTGTTGAAAACCATCCCTTTTCATCGCCGTCTAATTAAAATGAATAATGTATACAAGACAGGATTCCCTATTTTACTATTTGATTGGCCTGTTCACTTGTTATGTCCCCACGTCAGTGGGAGGGGACATGTAGTGTTGCACTTGTTCATCCTTCTGTGTGTTCCGAAAATATTTTGACGTCCTCCTCTAAAACCAAAATCGGATTTTTTCACTTTCACAGTTGAACAAGTTCATATTTGTCAGTGATTCTAACCCTTGAAGCCACGAATACGCCTTTGCAAACATAGTAGACCCAGATCAGACGTGTTTTGTAGAAGTCGTTCTGTTTGCTACTGAAATAATATAGCTATAATTCTACAGTTTCTGACATATTCAAAATTCCTTTGTTCGTTTGTCATTATAACACTTAATCTAATCAATATTCATGATATCATGATTTCATACATGAATATAGTTAGACCCGTCACAAGCAAACAATGATTTATTGAACACATGAGTGATAAAACGCACATGGTTCCTTATTGCAGGGCACCAGTAATACAGAAAGCTCCTAGAGCATTAAGCTACCACAAACCTTACATACCTATAATTAGACCTCTTTATGACGGCCGCTTAAGACAGGCTATTGTGTATGCATAAAGTAAAGGGGTATACCTTTTTTGTAATGTCGCATACCTACAATGTGCAAATGCACATAAAGCAGAGAAGTCTAGCCGCGACAATTTTGAGTTATGAGCCTTTTGTTTTTATTCTAGCTGTGACAATTTTGAGTTATGGGCCTTTGTTTTTATTCTAGCTGTGACAATTTTGACTTATGGGCCTTTGTTTTTATTCTAGCTGGGACAATTTTGAGTTATAGGCCTTTGTTTTTATTCTAGCTGTGACAATTTTGAGTTATGGGCCTTTGTTTTTATTCTAGCTGTGACAATTTTGAGTTATGGACCTTTTTTTTTTATTCTAGCTGCGACAATTTTGAGCTATGGGCCTTTTGTTTTTCTCTGATGTAACAATTCATGTTGACAATGGCGTGTGTCGACATTCACGACACATTTCATCAGATTTGTTTCAAACTTTCACATGTCTAAACAACATACATGTAGATCTGCACAAGCCTTCTTAAGCTACTTCATTTGTCTGATTCACGTTATGAACTTCATGAAATACAATCTGTTTATCAAATGGTTTAAAATCAGATGAGATATCGAGTTACTGTGTCTTTCCTGAATGTAAACAGAATATAACTACACGTATCATCGTACTTTTTCTGCAACTGTGATTTTTGTAAGACCGATCGGCATATATACAACTAATGTAATATATTTTCTGGTTCTAAGGGCTTATTATACTGTAATGGTTGTCTCTTACGCTCGGTTCCAGCGTGTTCTGGCTTGGGACCGTACAAATATGTTTAAAAATATTGCCGAATGTCAAGCGTCAGAAAGTTTAGGAAAATTCATGTCCCGAGGATGTTTACGGTAAATGAGCGCCATCGCTCATCTACTGGTTGTCAGTGTCCGCGCAGTAGTTTCAAATGTCACCTTGCATATTGTTGTGTTGTTTATGAAACTAGATTTCAATTTAGTGGCCACATATTTCGTTAGTTGATCTTGAGGTCACGGGCCGTACCTGTACGGGCTATTTACAGGTGGTCCTCATGTCAATGATGTTTTACCCCTTTGGGTGCTTACTTTCAATTAATTAGCTGCAAGGTATGTCCCAACGACATCGATGAACCAAGATACAGGACGTAATGGTATCGTAACGATTTACTTAAGGTATTTCCAGCAATGGCCGTTTGTTTACTTCCTTTCAATTTGACCTTCATATTAAAAATGGATTAAATCTATAGTTTTAACAATTTTTCAGCAATTATTTTAATACAGTTATTAAGTAAGGGTCATAGTGTAGTTCATAAATGTTAAACAACACTTTTTAAGAGTTAAATAAAAATAATAATTTTTACCTGAAAATATGACTCATATAACTCACTTTTCCAGATTTTTATTCAATTCTTAAAAAACGTTGTTTAGCATGCACATGAGTATATTTGGTATACAATCAGTCCAAACATCTATAAACATGGGTGTTTTGTATCCAAACATCTCCTATTCACATGGGTGGCTTTGGTATACAGTCCACACATCTCCTATAACTATGGTTGGCTTTGGTATAAAGTCCAACATCTCCTATAACTATGGTTGGCTTTGGTATACAGTCCAAACATCTCCTATAACTATGGTTGGCTTTGGTATGCAGTCCAAACATCTCCTATAACTATGGCTGGATTTGGTATAAAGTCCAAACGTCTCCTATAACTATGATTGGCTTTGGTATAAAGTCCAAACGTCTCCTATAACTATGATTGGCTTTGGTATATAGTCCAAACATCTCCTTAGCGACTACTCACACATGGTGAACTATTTGTTCAGACGTTTAGTACTTAATGGAATATGAAATTACAGGAAAAAACAAAGCTTTAAATCGGAATTTTAGTACAGAAGAATGAAATCCATGCAGACAGCTCCTGCATTAACCATTTCCCTGTCGAATATTCGTGTTAGAAACACTGACACTATGCGTTAGCTGATTTGTCATACTGGAATATATGGACAGGAATGTTTGGTATTAGTAGAAACTGTAGAGTCAGATTTCATAAGCAAACAGAACAGACCCTGATCAGCCGGCTCCAAGAGGAGCTGTTTAATATGGGTCTACACTGTTTGCTAAGGCCTGAAAAGGCGTTTGTATACAGGAAACAGTTAAACTGCCACCTGGCTGACAGACTGGCATTGGTGCTAATTGGAGAGTGTGGTAAAGAGTAATTCACTGTATTGCATATAAAGCTGTGGTGGTGACTTCAAACTTCAAACTTCACACTTCAAACTTCACACTTCACACTTCAAACTTCAAACTTGAAGTATGAAGTGTGAAGTTTGAAGTGTGAAAGTTTGAAGTGTGAAGTTTGAAGTGTGAAGTTTGAAGTGTGAAAGTGTGAAGTGTGAAGTTTGAAATGTGAAGTTTGCAGTATGAATGTTCTATAAGATTTAATAGTATTTATGTGAAGTTTGAAGTTTGAAGTGTGAAATCTGAAGTCTGAAGTTTGAAGTGTGTATAATTAAATGTCACCACCGGTCTTTCGTAGTCAAACGATCTTTCTGTATAATTTTCCTTCTGCATTCAGTAGAAATCTGGATACAAAGACGTTGTTTCTATCTATCAAATGGTAACTTTAATGAGGATCTACTGTTTATCGTACTCTGAAGTGTAGTTTTATTTTGTTCCTTTTGTGTGATATAGACTCTTTAAACTCTTCAATGAATACCATCATATTCAGTGTCTAGACCTTGTATTAACTGAGATTGTCAAGAATCTTGAAAAAGAAAATATTTCCTCTTACCTTTAACACGGCGTGGGCAAGGCAGTCAATAACAGTTCAGAGCTACAGATAACAATGCGTACCAAAATACTAAAATCGCCATTTCTCCACCAAACCCTATATTGCGACCACTCTTTAGAATCGCTTCTCTGAGACAATTCTAAAGAGTGGTCACAGTATAGGGGTTGGTGGAGAAATAAAGGAACTATGCTTGAAAATGTTTTAATTCACGCATGTTATCTGGAACTCAGGCTGTCGTGAACGGTGTAAAGTGATTTGATCAGTTAAGACATCCAGTAACTCAAAGTCTCGACAGAAATTTTCGGACAAATTTATTCTGAATACTACAGAGGGGTGATATTGATTGCATGATTACATACTCATGTTGAAGATATTTTTCTCAGCAGGATAAAGCTTCGGAGTTAGTTTACGGTATTACGGTATCGTACAATGTTGTAAATGCTCAACCATTCTTTACTAAGGATATATATCAATTAAACTGTCTGACTATAGATTAACAAGCATCGAGACCAATTCTGTTTAACAACGGTGGATGTTATTTACTGAAAACAAATGCCTTTAAAGACAATGTTCCATTTACTGCTATATATGCCATGTCAAATGTGTTTACACAAACAGACGAACATGTTATCTAATATCAAAGCTTCATATTTACTCAATTACGTTCTATTTATAATTTGCAAAATAACATAAGATATGACTTTTAAAACAATACAAGTAATTTTTATTTTCTTCACTTAGATCTGTAACATGGCCATATCAAACGTTAATACATGTGTAGGTGTTCTTGCGCGCGCGTGCGTGCGTGCGTGCGTGTGTGTGTACGTGGGTTTATGTGTGGGAATGTACTACAAATCGTATTTGATTTGTATATATGTTACAGTCAATCTGTGTAATCAGTCATTTCATGAAATGACTGAAAATTGCAGTCATTTCGTGAAATGACTGTTTCACTTAGTCATTTCACGAAATGCCCAAAATATTCAGGCATTTCATGAAATGACTGAAAAACACCTCCAGTCATTTCACGAAATGACTGAATCGAATTTAGCTTATGTATTACAATGATTGAATATAGGAAATATCTCATTGTTTATTGATAATTTATTCTTAATTTTATTACATCCTACTTAACCCAATACTCTAAGGCCTGTTTCTCTGTTGGCACACATGTTACCACTTAAAGCTGGTTAAAAGTAATACGGATTGCACTGTGCTTAACTTTAAACCTGTTTTAAGTTACCAACTACTAGGCTATTGGATATATTTCATTGTTTATTTTTCATAATGTTTTTTATAATTATATGATATCATACCTAACTCATTATTCCACAGCCTGTTTCTTTGGTTGAACACGGGTTACTACTTAAAGCTGGTCGAACGTAAAACGGAATGCCTTGATATGCATTCTGCTTTACTTTAAACCTGCTTTAAGCTACCAACTACTGTTAGCGTGAAAAGCGTGCGTATATTGGTTACTGGATCACTCTTACCAAGAGATCGGATAGTGACTTAAGATGTATATATTATCATGTTATAAATATAGATCGGATATTCTCAGCAATTTATTGGTGACAACTTCATCACCGTGCATGGCAAGTCACATTTTATAATTCTTTAAAATGCCAATTATTAGATAATAATATACATGTGCTTTGTTCATCACTGTGTCATACACATGTTTTCTTAGCAACAGTACTTTCTCTTATGGTCGCATTTAAGTAAAGGAAGATATTTAAAAGGCGTTTAATGATTACCTTCCATAAATCTATATAGTTTAAATGACGGTGTCGGCGTTCTGCGTAAAATTAGTAGTGCCATAACATCCGTTTCGCCAATCCTCTTAAGGTCGAGCGAATCCCTGAAATATCAAACAGAATCATTTGACAGCCTTTCGTATATTGTAGGCAGCGATTAAATAGCATATCCATGGTAATGCCTGATATTCCAGCAGAGTGAGGCTTGGCTCTAAATGACTTATTATATCGCGTGAAATTAAGCAACATCCTCCTCCTACTCTGTTAAGTTGCAAGTTACTTGCAGACATCGAAGACAGCATATATCATTCAAATCATGAAAACAAATCTGCTAAATATAACGAAAAAAGTATCAAATGTCGTTTTGTCTTTCTTTTTATATGCAGTTGTATTACAGAAGCATTAAGGTCACAGTTGAACTTCGATATCTCGAACTCGGATAACTCGAACTCCGGGATAACTCGAACTAAAAGTTCGGTCCTTCCAAAATCTTACAATACAGAACTGCTCTTAAATGTATGACTACGGATATCTAGAAACACATGCAAATGTAAAGTAATGCTGAAAGCTCCTACAGGAGCTTTCAGCATTACTTTACATCTGCATTAAGCTGTCAACTCGGGAAATTGTCCAGAATAGAAATACGATAACTCGAACTTCTGTCTTAAACTAATTTGTACAGTTCCTTGGAGTTCGAGATATCGAAGTTTATACTTTATTTGTAAGTATTTATCAGCGAACCTGCCCAAGAACCTGTAGCGTGGTCCAACCAGTTTTCGAACACCTAAGGCTTAATTTTTTGTTTTCAACCGAGAAAAATCAGCGGATGTCATTTGCACATTTTATTTCATTGTTATCAACTATTACTACACACATTCATGTAAAATTAAAACATTTATGATTTAGAATATACAAATATTAACGTGTGTTTTGTGTACCTTCTTAAATGGCAATATGGCGGGTTTCCCAACCTGTTTTCGAACATCCAATCAAAATCATCATAGTAAAGTAATTAGTGCAGTTAGGTTCATGCCATTCATTCCACTTTCGTATAACAACCATATACACAAGTTGGTCACAAAAATGTTAACTAAAATATTAATAAAAGTATAAAAAAAATATTGATCGCAATTAGTGGCTAGATCCCATTAGGAATTTAACAGGATGGTTATTTTTCCTGAACTAGATTATGAGGATCGTCAGTTTCAATGCTTTTAGACCATTTGCAGCTTTGTAGGCATTTGTGAGTGTTGTGGGATAATACAATCTGTATTTGCCCACATACTTTGATGGATGGGCCTTAAAAGATAGATCTACCATGGCTAGTAAGTTTCTGAACGGGAAAAGGTCACATGTTCTATTATGTTACATACATGTTAAGAGAATAGACTGTTTGAACTGCCCTATATGCATCATAAAGACAACTACGTCATAATTCTACATTGGGATTTCCACAACAAACTCGGAAGGGAAGTGCTGGTGGCATTTCCTCAAATTTTACTTATATTAGACGGGAGGGGCTAGATCGACGGTGTTTCGTGTACCCTTTGTTTGACGTCATCAGTTTGTGTGGTGCATCTAAAAATAGTACTGGAATTCCCCGTTATCTAAAAATACTGCAAGTCTAATAAAGATCAGGTGATGTGCACTACAAATATACTACGACTAATAAAGAAAATACAGAATACATGTTTAAGTTGTCTTTTTGTGAATATGACAAAATAATCTATTTCATAGTTGATAACTCCCATGCACGTCCATGATAATGACGTTTTGGTAGATTTGCTACACGAAAGTGACATGAGATTCCTGAAACGTTGTAAGGAGTTTCATGTTACCCCTTCTTTAACTTTGATGCGATAAGGTGGCATGAGATTCCTGGCATACTGTAAGGGGTTTCATGTTATCTCTTCGTTAGCTTTGATACATTAAAGAGACATGATATCTCTGATGTGTTGTAAGGAGATGACATGAACTTCCTGACATAATGGATGGATTTTCATGTTACCCTTTCTTTTATTTTAAAACATTAAAGTGACATGATGTTCTTGCTATTTCATATGGAGTTTCATGTTACCACCTCTTAAGTTTTGACACATTATGGAGATGCATGCGATTCCTGACATGCTGTAAGGAGTTTCATGCTTCCACGTCTTTAGCGTTGGTGTATTAAGGTGAGATTCCTGGCACGCTGTAAGGAGTTTCATGTAACCCTTCTGTATATTTAATACATTAAAAAGACATGAGATTCCTGACATGCTGTAAGGTATTTCATGTTACCCTATTTTAGCATTGATACATTTAGGTGATATCAGATCCCTGACATCTGTTAGGAATTTCATGTCACCCTTCCTCTAGCTTTGATATATCAAGATAACATGAGTTTTTGTGACATGATGTAACGAGTTTCAAATTGCACCTTCTTTATCTGTGATAAGTTAAAGCGACGTGAGATTCCTGACATGCTGGACGCAGTTTCATGTTACCCCTTCTTAAGCTTTGGTATTAATATGACATGAGATTCCTGACATGATGTCATGAGTTAAACTTTATACCTTCTTTAGCTTTGATAACTTAAGGTGACATGATATTCCTGACGTGTTGTAAGGAGTTTCATGTTACCCTTTCTTTATACAAAAAGTGACACGAGAGTTCTGAATGCTGTATGCTGTATACCTGACATGCTAAAAGGAATTTTATGTTACCCTTTTTTGTTTCGAAACGTTAAGGTGATATGAGATTTCTGACATGCTGTAAGGAGTTTCATGTAACCACTTCTTTAGCTTTGGTACATTTAAGTGACATGGATTTCCTGACGTGTTGTAAGGAGATTTATGATACCCTTTCTGTATTAGCTTTGATACATAAAAGTGACATGATGATTCTGATATGTTGTAAGGCGTCTCATGTTACCACGTCTTTAGCGTTGAAACAGTAAGGTGACATAAGATTCCTGATATGCTGTAAGGAGTTTCATGTTACCCTTTCTTTAGCTTTGATACATAAAAATGACACGAGAGTCCTGCCATGCTGTATGGATTTGCATGTTATCTCTTTTTAGCACCTTAAGGTGACATGAGATTCCTGACATGCTGTATGGGTTTGCATATTTTCTCTTTTTAGCGCCAATACCTTAAGGTGACATGTGATTCCTGACATACTGTTAGGAGTTTCACGTTACTCATTCTTAAGCTTTGACACATTAAAGTGACACGAGGTTCCTGATATGTTATAAAGATTTTAATTTCACCACATCTTTAGCGGTGATATATTCAAGTGAAATGAGATTCCTGACATGCTGAAAGGAATTTTATATTACCCTTTTTTGTTTCGAAACATTAAGGTGACGAGATTCCTGACATGCTGTAAGGAATTTCGTGTAACTACATGTTTTGCCTTGATATATTAAGGTGAGATGAGATTCCTGACATGCTGTAAGGAGTTTCATGTAACCACTTCTTTAGCTTTATTTCATTTAAGTGACATGAATTTCCTGACGTGTTGTAAGGAGTTTAAAGTAACCCTTTCTTTAGCTTTGATATGTTAAAGTGACATGATGATTCTGATATGTTGTAAGGAGATTCATGTTACCACGTCTTTAGCGTTGATACATTAAGGCGTAATCAGAGTCCTGACGTGCTGTAAGGAGTTTCATGTTTCCACGTCTTTGGCGTTGGTATAATTATTAAGGTGAAATGAGATTCCTTGCACGCTGTAAGGAGTTTCATGTCACCCTTCCGTATATTTAATACATTAAAAAGACATGAGATTCCTGACGTGCTGTAAGGTATTTCATGTTACCCTATTTTAGCATTGATACATTTAGGTGATATCAGATTCCTGACATCTGTAAGGAATTTCATGTTACCCTTTCTTTAGCTTTGATATATTAATATGACATGAGTTTGTGTGACATGATGTAACGAGTTTCAAATTGCACCTTCTTTAGCTGTGATAAGTTAAAGCGACGTGAGATTCCTGACATGCTGGACGCTGTTTCATGTTACCCCTTCTTAAGCTTTGATATTAATATGACATGAGATTCCTGACATGATGTCATGAGTTAAACTTTAAATGAAAAAGTAGTAAAGTCAAGCAGGAAAAGCCACACACAAAACGTCACCATCACCGAAACACCTACAGAAAGCATAGCAATTTATACTCATACACACACATACAGTAGAAAGTTACATACAAGACGCTATCATCACCAACATATCGATAGACAGCATGTCACACACACACAACCAAACACACGCAAACACACGAGAAGAATACAGAAAACACCAACAAATACACGAGCACCAGAGACAAACATGAACAAAACACAAGCACAAAGACACAAAACAAACAAAAGTAAGGGTGACAAAGAGAGAACCGCCTTGGCACGGTCAGTAGCAAAATCACCACTGGGGGTTTAAACCGGTTTTCGGACATCCTAACCTCACACTTATCTCAAAGTTACCCTAGCTAAACAAACATTGTAAATAAAGGTATCCCCACCGGACTTCCCCACAACATAGAAGACATTAATCACAGTACAAAATGTAAAACATAGCATAACAACTGCGAAAGTCCGTCAAATATGTACTCAATGACTTTGCTGAAGACAGAGCAACTGCAGGGAAGCCGTTAAGGACACGACAGAGAAAAGGTAATACATGAGTCTGGTAAGCTCATCCCATTTCTGGGTTTAAGAGTATACCATCATAGAGTACTACCCTCGGCCTATGAACCTTCTTTAGCTTTGATAACTTAAGGTGACATTATATTACTGACGTGTTGTAAGGAGTTTCATGTTAACCTTTCTTTATACAAAAAAGTGACACGAGAGTTCTGAATGCTGTATGGAGTTTCATGTACCTCTTTTTAGGGTTGATACCTTAAGGTGACTTGTGATCCCGGAAATGTTGCTAAGAGTTTCACATGAGGCTCCTTATATGTTATAAAGAGTTTTATTTGACCACGTCTTTAGCGGTGATATAGTAAAGTAAAATGAGATACCTGACATGCTAAAAGGAATTTTGTTACCCTTTTTTGTTTCGAAACGTTAAGGTGGCATGAGATTCTGACATGCTGTAATGACTTTTGTGCAACTACATGTTTTGCCTTGATATATTAAGGTGATATCAGATTTCTGACATGCTGTAAGGAGTTTCATGTAACCACTTCTTTAGCTTTGGTACATTTAAGTGACATGAATTTCCTGACGTGTTGTAAGGAGATTTATGATACCCTTTCTTTAGCTTTGATACATAAAAGTGACATGATGATTCTATGTTGTAAGGCGTCTCATGTTACCACGTCTTTATCGTTGAAACAATAAGGTTACATGAGATTTCTGATATGCTGTAAGGAGTTTCATGTTACCCTTTCTTTAGCTTTGATACATAAAAGTGACACGAGAGTCCTGCCATGCTGTATGGATTTGCATATTTTCTCTTTTTAGCGCCAATACCTTAAGGTGACATGTGATTCCTGACATGCTGTTAGGAGTTTCACGTTACTCATTCTTAAGCTTTGGCACATTAAAGTGACACGAGGTTCCTGATATGTTATAAAGATTTTCATTTCACCACATCTTTAGCGGTGATATATTCAAGTGAAATGAGATTTGTGACATGCTGAAAGGAATTTTATATACCCTGTTTTTGTTTCGAAACATTAAGGTGACATGAGATTCCTGACATGCTGTAAGGAATTTCGTGTAACTACATGTTTTGCCTTGATATATTAAGGTGAGATGAGATTCCTGACATGCTGTAAGGAGTTCCATGTAACCACTTCTTTAGCTTTATTTCATTTAAGTGACATGAATTTCCTGACGTGTTGAAAGGGGTTTAAAGTAACCCTTTCTTTAGCTTTGATATGTTAAAGTGACATGATGATTCTGATATGTTGTAAGGAGATTCATGTTACATGTACCACGTCTTTAGCGTTGATACATTAAGGCGTAATCAGAGTCCTGACATGATGTAAGGAGTTCCATGTCACCCGTTTTACTGTTCAAACAGTAAGGTGACATAAGATTCCTGATATGCTGAAAGGAGTTTCATGGTACCCTTTCTGAGCGTTAATACATTTAGGTGACATGAGATTCCTGACATGCTGTAAGGAGTATCATTTTATCATTCCTTTAGCTATGTTACAGTAAGGTGACATGAGATTCCTGACATGCTGTGAGGAGTTTCGTGTTACCCTTTCTTTAGCTTTGATACGTTAAGGTAACATAAGATTCCTGGCATGGTGTAATGAGTTTCAAATTACACTTACTTTAGCTTTGATAACTTAAAGTGACATGAGATTCCTGACATGCTGTAAGGGATCTCATGTTATCCCTTCTTTAGATTGAATACATTAAACTGACATGAGGTTCCTATGTTATAATGAGTGCCATATCACTACGTCTTTAGCAGTGATACATTAAGGTGGCATGAAAATTCTGACGCGCTGTAAGGAGTTTTATGTCACCACTTCTTCAGCGTTGATACATTAAGGTAACATTAGATTTCTGATATGGTGTAAGGAGTTTCATGGTACCATTTATTTAGCTTTGATACATTAAGGTGACATGATATTCCTGACATGTTGTAAGGAGTTTCATGTCACACTTATTTTAGATTTGATACATTAAAGTGACACGATGAGTCTGATATGTTGTAAGGAGGTTTATGTTACCACGTCTTTAGCGTTGATACTTTGAGGCGTCATGGGATTCCTAACATGCTGTAAGGAGTTTCATGTCACCCCGTTTAGTGGTGAAACCGTAAGGTGACATGAGATTCCTAATATGCTGTAAGGAGTTTCATTTTATCATTCCTTTAGCTATGTTACATTAAGGTGACATGAGATTCCTGACACGATGTAATGAGTTTCATGTCACCCCAATAGTGTTGAAACATTAAGGTGACTTAATATCCCTGAAATCCTGTAAGGAGTTGCATGTTATCTCTTTTTAGCCTTGATACATTAAGGTAACATGTTGCTCCTGACATACTGTAAGGAACTTAGGGATATCCCTTCTTAAGCTTTGATGCATTAAAGTGGCATGAGCTTCCTGGTATGCCATAAGGAGTTTTATGTTACCACATCTTTAGCGGAGATACCTTCAGGTGACATGGGATTTCTGAAATGCTTTAAGGAGTTTCATGTTACCCCTTCTTAAGTTTTGACACATTAATGTGACGAGAGATGCCTTACATAATTCAATAAACGTCAAGTTACCCCTGTTTAGATTCGATTTTCAAATATTATAAATCTTTTGAGCTGAGTCTGAGATCGTTCTCAAGTTTTTTGATTGGTCAGATTTGAGTAAATGCTTGAGTACGATCTCAGACTCAGCTCAAAAGATTTATGACCTTTGAACCTGTTGCTTGGCATCTGACTTTGATCCAAATTGTTAGCAAGTGTAGCCTTGCTTGACAGAGAAGAACTTGATCTCATGATAATTCGACATTTTATCTATTAGATGTGTCCTGTTGATAGTGCAATGATCCAGAGTTACTCGGTGTCTGATCATAATCAAAAAGTTTGACATTCGTATTAAAGTTCCTCAAACTGGACAATACTTACGTATGAACATGCAAAACTAATTTATTACATGTTATCAACATTACAGAATATTAGCCAAAATCATCTTTTTTCTACAATCGTATATAAACTACATGTGTGTGTGTGTGTGTGTGTTGTAGGGGGTCTTTTATGTTCTTATTTAAAAAAAAATATAACGCGATCTGGGACTAAACTATAAACAAATGTTTTATATTGACAGGACGTCTGCAATAATTGCAAGCACATGTCTCTTTGACCAGCCATCAACAAAGGCATAGCCGCGACATAAGTGTGCAAGCCAAATCACTATATAGTGATAAGGCCTACGAAACGACTTTAGGTTTACTTTATAAATCAAAATATAAATAAATCACGCTAGGGGCGTGAGCAGTGTAGCACATTCAATTACTGCTCATGAACAGACTCAATAAAACCGAGTCTGCAATTTTCTCTTTTTGTGTTGCAAGTTTTGCTTTCGGGGATCACCACCCTTCAGAATTTACTATATAAATCAAAGTCGACGAACGGGAGCATCGACGATAAAACCGTAAATCCTTTCAAACATTATTTCAGATATGAAACATACCTTGTGTTGTATTTGATTAGGTGATTTTTATGATTTCAAGTCATTTTTAACACTCGTATTTTAGTCATATCGCGACGTCCAGCTTATTATGGCCATGGAGGTCCCCTTGTATTGATGTATGAGTACACCATGGAAACAATATACTGGAGCCAGCTACAGAATGGCTTCATTTCCGGGTTCAAAGTTCCAAACATGTTAAGAAGAGTACATTTACAATGCTGAATTTCAAATGGACTCACCCATTTTCTTGACCAGTTTACATTTACTCTTGAGAAATTTGTCCTCATAATATTTATAAGTACGACAACAGTGCAGATCTTGATTAGCGGGCTCCGTTAGGGACCTTCTGATCAGGGTCTACACTGCTTGCAAACGATGTATATATACGGTTCAAGCATTGTAAGAGTAAAGCTGCTAAAACATGCCATCATAGCTGGAATAACATGTTGTCCTGGACTTAATCAGAATGTAGCCTACTAAGTACACCATAGTGTGAATTGAAATATTCATAAAATGCTTCTGCTGTTGTTCTAGCAAAGACAGTTTGGTGAAATGCTCTTAGCACTAAAGTTGTCCATCAGGTAAATATAGAATGTAAATTGAATTATAACAACAACATATTTTAAGTTTTTCATCTAATTTAATTGTGTCAACAAAACAGTTTCGTACACTGTCATACTACAGGACTGTTTAACATCGTATATCAAAAGTTCAACCAAAGCAAGTCACATGGCATAGACCATACAGTAAGGTCTCAATAATAAGACAAACTCATAAAAAGGGCTTGATTTCAGTGTTTAACCATTTGCTCCATAGTCAAATATTTAAATAACCTAGGTTATATTGTGTTTAAGGCAATCTTGCTTAAAGCAAGATGAAAGTAAAACAGAAATTTCATTAGGGAGCGTTCTGCTTTACTTTTATCTTGCTTTAAGCTGCCACTTTTATTCAACATCATGTTTGATTAGTGGTACCTATATGGAGGATTAGATAGAGGAGCTCGAAAACACTTGTATGAATAAACGGGTTAATGTAGGTGGTTGTTTAGCTCGTTCTCTCTTAGATTTGTTTTAGACCTAACCTCTTTGAATAAATCTACCGAAAAGGAGCATTAACTATGGAAAAGGAGAATTTTAGAATTGTGTAGTTGTGAAACCATTGTGAGAAATAGAGCATTTGCTCCATAGGAGCAAATGCTCTATTTGTCACAATGGTTTCAACATGTGACTTTTACAGACGCACCAAAATGTGTCACTAAGAGGGAATGTGTTAAAACATATGATAGCTTAATGCAGGACAAAATTAATGCAGACATATTCTTCAGGAGCTCTCTGTATTACTTCTTTACTGCATTCAGCAGTCACCTTTTTTACCGGTGACCATTCTTATCTACAAGTATGTCGTCAAAGAGATGGAGTACTGTACATACAAATAAGAAAAACAAGTGGGGGATTGCTACAATTTAATTAATAATGGCCAATACAACAGAAACTTCAATGCTGTACCCATGTCCTGCAAATAAGCAGCACAAACAAATGATTTTGTCTGCATCCGGACTCTGCCAGTTGCTCTCCAACACAATGACTTTTTGTGAAAGGATCTGTCACACTTTGTACACTGCATCTGTTAATGAAAAAGAAACAGTCGTCATTTTTCTGATGCGGTATAAATGTTCTCTTGAGATCATATCATGAACATATAAGATTCAAAAGAAAATCTCACAAATGTCACCTAAATGTATCTACCCTAAAGAAGGAGTAACAATAAACTTCTTACAGCCTAACAGGAAGCTCCTGTCATCTTAATGTATCCACCCTAAAGAAGGGGTTACATGAAACGCCTTACAGCGTAACAGGAATGTCACCTTAATGTCACCTTAATGTATCCATCTTAAAGACGGGGTAACATGAGATTCCTTACAGCGCAGCGGGATTATCATGTCACCTTAATGTATCCACCCTAAAGAATGGTTAACATGAAACTCCTTACAGCGTAACAGGAATCTCATGCCACCTTAATTTATCAAAGCTAAAGAAGGGGTAACATGAAACTCCATACAGCATGACAGGAAGCTCATGTCACCTTAATGTATCCACCTTACAGAAGGGTATCATGAAACTCCTTACAGCATGACAGGAAGCTCATGTCACCTTAATGTATCCACCTTACAGAAGGGTAACATGAAAATCCTTACAGCATGACAGGAAGCTCATGTCACCTTAATGAATCAAAGCTAAAGAAGTAGGTAACATGAAACTTCTTACAGCGTAGCAGGAATTTCATGTCACCTTAATGTATCTACCCTAATTAAAGGGTAACATGAAACTCCTTACAGCGTAACAGGAATCTCATGTCACCTTAATGTATCAAAGCTAAAGAAGGGGTAACATGAAACTCCATACAGCAGGTCAGGAATCTCATGTAACCTTAATTAAACATAGCTAAAAAGTGGGTAACATGGAACTCCTTCCAGCATGTCAGGAATCTCGTGTCATTTTTATGTATCCACCCTTAAGAAGGGGTAACATGAAACTCCTTCCAGCATGTCAGGAATCTCGTGCCACCTTAATTTATCCATCATAAAGAAGGGTTCTTTTCCTGCTAGACTTTACTACTTTTTCATTTACATGACACTCGTTACAGCGTAAAAGGAATCTTAGGTCACTTAAATGTATCCACCCTAAGGATGGGGTAATATGTAACTCACAGCGTAACAGGAGTATCATGTCACCTTAATGTATCCACCCTAAAGAAGTGGTTACATGAAACTCCTTACAGTGTAACAAGAATCCCAGGTCACCTTAATGTATCCACCCTAAAGAATGGTTTACATGAAACCCCTTACAGCGTAACAGGAATCTCATGTCACCTTAATGTATCAAAGCTAAAGAAGGGGTAACATGAAACTCCATACAGCATGACAGGAAGCTCATGTCACCTTAATGTATCCACCTTACAGAAGGGTAACATGAAACTCCTTACAGCATGATAGGAAGCTCATGTCACCTTAATGTATCCACCTTACAGAAGGGTAACATGAAAATCCTTACAGCATGACAGGAAGCTCATGTCACCTTAATGAATCAAAGCTAAAGAAGTCACCTTAATGTATCCACCTTACAGAAGTGTAACATGAAACTTCTTACAGCATGACAGGAAGTTCATGTCACCTTAATGTATCCACCTTTCAGAAGGGTAACATGAAAATCCTTACAGCATGACAGGAAGCTCATGTCACCTTAATGAATCAAAGCTAAAGAAGTAGGTAACATGAAACTCCTTACAGCGTAGCAGGAATCTCATTTCACCTTAATGTATCTACCCTAATTAAAGGGTAACATGAAACTCCTTACAGCATGACAGGAAGCTCATGTCACCTTAATGTATCCACCTTACAGAAGGGTAACATGAAAATCCTTACAGCGGACAGGAAGCTCATGTCACCTTAATGTATCCACCTTACAGAAGGGTAAGATGAAACTCCTTACAGCAGGTAGAAACCAATGTTGGGGTTACATGAGACTCCTTACAGCAGGTCAAGAATCTCATGACATCTGGGTGAAGCAAAGCTAAAAGGGGGTAACATGTAACTCATTCCAGCATGCCAGGAATCTCGTGTCAATTTAACGTATCCACCCTAAAGAAAAGGTAACATGAAACTCCTTATACAGCAGGTAAAAACTAATGAAGGGGTAACATGAAACTCCTTACAGCAGGTCAGGAATCTCATGTCACCTTTAATGAATCAAAGCTAAAGAAGTAGGTAACACGAAACTCCTTACAGCGTAACAGGGATCTCGTGTCATCTTAATGTATCTACCCTAATTAAGGGGTAACATGAAAATCCTTACAGAATGATAGAAAGCTCATGTCACCTTAATGTACCCACCTTACAGAAGGGTAACATGAAAATCCTTACAGCATGACAGAAAGCTCATGTCACCTTAATTAATCAAAGCTAAAGAAGTGGGTAGCAGGAATCTCATGTCACGACCATAATTAAGGGGTAACATGAAAATCCTTACATCGTGTCAGGAAGGTCATGTCACCTTAATGTATCCACCTTATAGAAGGGTAACATGAAACTCCTCACAGCAGGTAAAAGCCAATTAGGAGTAACATGAAACTCCTTAAAGCAAGACAGGAAGCTCATGTCACCTTAATGTATCCACCTTAAGGGTAACATGAAAATCATTACAGCATGACAGGAAGTTCATGTCACCTTTAATGAATCAAAGCTAAAGACGAAGGTAACATGAAACTCCTTACAGCGTAACAGGAATCTCATGTCATTTTAATGAATCTACCCTAAATAAGGGGTAACATGAAAAGCCTTACAGCATGACAGGGAGCTCATGTCACCTTAATGTATCCACCTTACAGAAGGGTAACATGAAACTCATTGTACAACAGGTAAAAGCTAATGAAATGGTTACATGAAACTCCTACCAGCATGTCAGGAATCTCGTGTCACCTTAATGTATCCATCCTAAAGAAAGGGTAACATGAAACCTCTTACAGCAGGTCAGGAATCGCATGTCACCTTAATGAAGCAAGGGTATAGAAGTGGGTAACATGAAATTCCCTCCAGCATGTCAGGAATCTCATTTCACCTTAATGTAGCCATCCTAAAGAAGGTATCACATGAAACTCCTTACATCGTAACAGGAATCTCATTACACCTTAATGTATCTACCCTAAATAAGGGGCAACATGGAACTCCTTACAGCATGACAGGAAGCTCATGTCACCTTAATGTATCCAATCTAAAGAATAGGTAACATGAAACTCCTTGTACAGCAGGTAAAAGCTAATAAAGGGGTAACATGAAACCCTTACAGCAGCACAGGAATCTCATATCACCTTAATGAATCAACGTTAAAGAAGTGGGTAACATGAAACTCCTTCCAGCATGTCAGGAATCTCATGTCACCTTAATGTAGCCATCCTAAAGAAGGGGATACATGAAACTCCTTACAGCGTAACAGGATTCGCATGTCACATTAATGTATCTACACTAAATAAGGGTTAGATCTAACATGAAATTCCTTACAACATAACAGGAAAATCATGTCACATCAATGTATCCACCCTAAAGAAGGGTTACATGAAACTCCTTCCAGCATGTCTGGAATCTCGTGTTACCGTAATGTTTGGATACACCCTAATGGCAAAATGAAAGGTCTTACAATATGTTACAGGATGAAATTTGGGAAACCAACCCGATTTTTTAAGCTTTCCCTCATATTAACGCATTTTCACGCATTTGCAAAAACAGAGTAGACCCAGATCAGAAGGCTCCTATAGGAGCCGCCTGATCAGGGTCTGTTGTGTTCGCTAATGGAATTCGATAGTTCTGTATCTTTACTTTCTAAACTGGCTATAATGTTATTTTACCTATGAATATTCAGTAGATATTGAAATTTGGAAAAAACAGAGAAAGGGTTAAAACTAGATCTAGAAACAATCTTACCAGGACACAAATGTACACAACGATACACATTTAAATGATTCCAGCAAATATTCAATTATTTGTCAGTTTCTAGGTATCCTCACCTGTAGAGAATTGATCGTCACATTTGGCGTTTTTCAAACAAGGTGGTGGCCACTGTCCGTCGTCCATTGCTTTCCTTTTAAATAGTAAAATCCCGCTAAAACGTAGCTATTTTTGGAACGTTACTATATTTAGATGACACACAAAATGATGACGTCACAAACACACAGAGGATACATGAAACACCGTCGATCTAGCGCGACCCATATTAGACACCGTAATTTAGGGTTCTCAACTGGGGGCATTAATAGTAATAGTAGAAATGGCCATTTTTTCTCTCAGAAACTATAAAGTCATGTAAAATTACATGTTTTTGCGCATTGTTGATTTTGATAGCTGTCCATCTGCTTATCAACACTTATGGTGTATTAGGCAAGAGTATGACGTCATAGCGCGTGCATACGAGGAATTTTTCGCGAAAACCTGAGATGTTCGAAATCAGGTGGTGTTCGAAAATACCTCCGATGACGATAATTATTATTTTATATATTTAATCAGAAATATCGTTATTATATTAATTCTGGATACCTCAACGACATTTCAAATAGTATTGGGAAGCTGCACATGTATCAATTTAATAATTCCCAAACTTTAATTCAATCTTTCAAATCTTTCAAATCGCATGTTTCAGTTATTACTTTTCCAGAATTATTGCGAGATTAAACACCATGGGAAACGAGCACTGTCACGTCGAACTTTGCGAGATTGATTGGACACATTGTCATATGAAGCCCAGTTTGTACAGCTCTGGCTTCTTTCTGATGAGTGACTAACCGTGCAAACACTGATCAGATGATATATTCCAATGCGGCACCCGTTCTGTGTTTATTAGGAGCTCCTTGGTATGCCACCGACCAATTTATATCCTATATAGATCACAAACTATCTCGTTTAGTATCTAACCAGCATAATTAGTATAAATGTAGTAAAACCTCTCTATAACGGCCACTAAATTACATCAAGTATTTTGTGTTAAAGGCAGATGGCTGCTTAAAGCAAGGCGAAAGTAAAACAGAACGCTCCTTTTGGAACGTTCTGTTTTACTTGCACCTTGCTTTAAGGAGCCACCTGCCCTAAATACCAACTAATTAACACAATTTAGTGACCGTTATAAAGAGGTTTTACTGTATTTAATCAATTAACAAAAATATAAATGTAAAACTCAACAGTGTATGTTTGCTGTAGGGCGAGCACTAGATCGTTAAGTAAGATATTTTATATTCCAAGATATGTCTAGAAGCATATCTCTTTTTCTGTAATTATTATGCTACGGTTTAAGACGTTTAATATGCCTGCCTGAAGAAGGCAAATTGATAAAATTGCATAATAGGAAATAATTTCTCTATATATTTTCCAGCATGCAATATAAATGCACGCAATATGCTTTAAATTTAGTCCTCACGCAAGAACTCTGATACAGAAAGAAATTGAAAGTACTAAGGAATGTATTAAACTAATCAATCAGTCATCTGATATGTATATTGATGATATATGTATTTGTATATTTAGTTGTGAACTACGTCATTCAGCCGTAAGCCTTTCTACCAGTGTGACATGCTGCGAAACAAAGTCCATTTTGGATCTGATCACAGTTTAACATGCAGTTGAACTTCGTTATTACGATTTTAAGGGACCATACAAATTAATTTGAAATAACAGAGGTTTGAATTATCCGATTTCTAATCTGAACAATTTCTCAAGTTTACTGCTTAATGCAGGTCTAAAGTAATGCTGCCTGTACAAGTCATATGTTCAATCCATCATAAGACTGTACAGGGCATACACCCCATCATAAGGTTGAACATGTCATACGCCCCATCATAAGACTGTACAGATCATATGCCCCATCGTAAGACTGTACAGGTCATACACCCCATCATAAGGTTGTACATGCCATACGCCCCATCATAAGACTGTACAGGGCATACGAGCATAAGACTGTACATGTCATACGCCCCATCATAAGACTGTACAGGTCACATGTCCCCATCAAAAGAATGTACATGTCATACGCCCCATCATAAGACTGTACATGCCATATGTCCCATCATAAGGTTGTACATGTCATACGCCCCACCATAAGACTGTACAGGTAACATGCCCAATCATAAGACTGCACATGGCATACGCCCAATCATAAGACTGTACAGATCATACGCCCCATCATAAGCTTCAGATCACATACTCCATCATAAGACTGTACAGGTCATATGCCCCATCATAAGACTGCACATGTCATATGCCCTATCATAAGACCATACAGGTCACATGTCCCATCATAATCTGAAGGTCACATGCCCCATCATAAGCTTAATGGCACATGCCCCATCATAAGATGTTATAGGTCATACGCCTCATCATAAGCTTAAGGTCAAATGCCCCATCATAAGACTGTGCAGGTCATATGCCCCACCATAAGCTTAAGGTCAAATATTCTGAAAATGGATGATCCTTCGAAAGCAAAAGTAGAAATTCAAAAAGAGAAAATTGCAGACTCGGCTTTATTGAGTCTGTTCATGAGTAGTAATTAAAAGTGCAACACTACTCACGCCCCCTAGCACCGACCTAAGCAGTATTCAATTTTCAAAACTAGTAACATGAAAACTTATGATCCCGAAGGACCAGAAAATATAACAACATTGAGAATGAAGTACGGGGCGACTTTTTACGGCCGCCACACAAGCACTTAACACTTGCTGTTGTGAAGTACATATATTCTGAAATTGGGTGATCCTTCGAAAGCAAAAGTAGAAATGCAAAAAGAGAAAATTGCAGACTCGGTTTTATTGAGTCTGTTCATGAGTAGTAATTAAAAGTGCAACACTACTCACACCCCCTAGCACCGGCTTAAGCAGTATTCAATTTTCAAAACTAGTAACATGAAAACTAATGATCCCGAAGGACCAGAAAATATAACAACACTGAGAATGAAGTACGGCCAGTCATAAATCAATATCATGGGTTTAAGTCCGGAATTACATTAACTTCCTTCGAGATAACGTCCAACGGTTATATCCCTACCACCCAGGTTTAAGGTCAGTGTCGTAATTCAATGTCACAGTTGTAAAATCTTAAATACCATGCGCTCTCAATAGTTCCCTTACGGATTGAAGCACTTTTACCCAGCACCGGCCAAATGTTTACCTCATTAACCTTTTCATCGCCAATGTCGCAAAATATGCACCACGACAAACAGTGCAGTCCCAGATCAGACACCGCCTTTTTAAGACGGCGTCTGATCAGGGACTTCACTTTTTGTCTCAACTCTATTTCTAAATGCATGTACATGTATGTGCTTTATACCTTTGAAATTTTGCATTCGTTTATCTTATTTCATGATTTTACCATATGATTTAACAAAATTGTAATGCAGACGACAATTAGAAATTTGGCGCCGAAAGGGTTAAGACAATATACAAAATGTATGTTCTAGCCATCCAAGTCTAAATTCAATGTAACGTTTCAAGTTCATGTCTATTTTATTTTGATATGATCTGAAAGATCTGAAGAAAACTTGGATATTTGTTTTCATAAATTTTTATTTCACCCATCGTTCATTTTAATTACATGACTTTTCCGAAATAGACATTTTCCAATCAATAGATGAAAAAATCATAGTTTTAAGGGCAGAAAAGAGAACGAAAAAAAGAGAAAGAAAAAGAGAGAGAGAGATTGAGAATAAGAGAGAAAAAAGAGAGGCGGGTAGATATAAGAAGGGTAGACACAAGAGAGAAGCAAACTTGGATAATATGTCTACAGGCTACGTCTCGTAAAAAAGTCCCTAGTCATTTCTTTTCATTTAATGTTTTAACACAATCAAATCTTTGCAAAAACATGTACAGTATAATTCCCCAAACACAGATCTGTAAACGTTGACAAAAATGACTTTTAAACGTAGAATTAATACGATTTTTTGATATCGTGGGGCTTATCCCATTCCCTCATATTGACGACTTTTGACGACTCTGTAAAAGTCACTTTGTGAAACCATTGTGATAAATAGAGCATTTGCTCCTATAGGAGCAAATGCTCTATTTATCACAATGGTTTCAAACTACAAAATTCTAAAATTTTCCTTTTCTCTAGTTAATGCTCCTTTTTGGTAGATTCATTCAAAGTGGTTGGATCTAAAAATAGCCTATGAGGGAATGGCTTATTTATCAAAATTGCAAATCGGGTTGTTTCGTATATACATGTAGTACGGTTATCTCCGAAAACAAAAATAGTCATTTCATGAGAAATAAGAATGGTCGCCAACGTGAAACAACTGATGTTTGAAATATGTCAACATTGCTGTTCACTCAAAATTCATGCCGCTCATTTCATTTAAACCTGACACTTTAACTTATTAAAACAACAATAAATAATAAATGAAAATACCTAGATTGACAAGATATACATTTCCGTAAATTTTGCTGGCAAATTGACATTGGAGAACAACCACAGCTTAACCCCCCGTTCTGTATTCATGCGAAAATAATAACAACATGAATATTTATTAGCTCATTATTATAATATATTCTTTTTTCAAGGGAAGTGTTTGCTGTGACAAAAACTATAAATTCAGATCTCTATAATGTCAAAAGCAAACAGAGCAGACCCTGACCAGGCGGCTCCTATAGGAGCAGGAGCCGTCTGATCTGGGTATTCTTTGTTTGCCAATGCGTGAACACACGTTTATATGAGGAAAGGGTTAAACTTTTCTTGCTAGAGTGTGAGATTATAAACTGTGGAATCTACATAATATAATACTAGTAATACTTGATAGTATATTATATTTAAAATATACGTGGTGTTCCAGTAAAAAATGTCTTGTATGATATATCTAAGTCTGCTGCAAAAATAAGAGTGCCCCGTGCAAGTGATATGGTAATCTATTTTCTTTCTTATTTTAATTGGTTGGCAGCAGTTAAAAAATAAGCTAGCTTTTATGCGTTTTAGGAAACTCTACCACACTAGGTGTAATGGTTTGAGCATCACTACGGCCAAAGTGTCGAGTGACAAGTAAAATATATGGCATGGTCTATAGCCCGGCCCGGTCTATAGCGATATCATCCGAGTAAGATGTGCAATAACACTTTTGTCGCCTAAAGCTAATGCCGATCTTAGTTGACAAATTAAGAAAAGAATGCATGGTCATAGAATACTGATACTTTATTGGCAGACATCGCGATGCTTTAATATAGTATATCCTAACGTTTTACTAGTAAACATCGTGTACATTGAAAATATCATACACAGCCAGTTACTACTTGTAGACATCATGTAGAATGCATATATTATACACAGTCAATTACTACTAGTAGACATCATGTAGAATGCAAATATTATACACAGTCAATTACTACTATTAGACATCACGTAGATTGCAAATAGTATGTACTGTCAATTACCAATAGTAGACATCATGTAGATTGCAAATAGTATGTACTGTCAGTTACCAATAGTAGACATCATGTAGATTGCAAATAGTATGTACTGTCAATTACTTCTAGTAGACATCATGTAGATTGCAAATAGTATGTACTGTCAATTACTACTAGTAGACATCATGTAGATTGCAAATAGTATGTACTGTCAATTACCACTATTAGACATCATGTAGATTGCAAATAGTATGTACTGTCAGTTACCGATAGTAGACATCATGTAGATTGCAAATAGTATGTACTGTCAATTACTACTAGTAGACATCATGTAGATTGCAAATAGTATATACTGTCAATTACTACTAGTAGACATCATGTAGATTGCAAATAGTATGTACTGTCAATTACCAATAGTAGACATCATGTAGATTGCAAATAGTATGTACTGCCAGTTACCAATAGTAGACATCATGTAGATTGCAAATAGTATGTACTGTCAATTACTACTAGTAGACATCATGTAGATTGCAAATAGTATGTACTGTCAATTACTACTATTAGACATCATGTAGATTGCAAATAGTATGTACTGTCAATTACTACTATTAGACATCATGTAGATTGCAAATAGCATGTACTGTCAATTACCACTATTAGACATCATGTAGATTGCATATAGTATATAATTTCAGTTGCCAATAGTAGACATCATGTAGATTGCAAATAGTATGTACTGTCAGTTACCAATAGTACACATCATGTAGATTGCATATAGTATGTACTGTCAATTACTACTAGTAGACATCATGTAGATTGCAAATAGTATGTACTGTCAATTACTACTAGTAGACACCATGTAGATTGCAAATAGTATGTACTGTCAATTACTACAAGCAGACACCATGTATATGTTATATGTTATTATCTACTTTCATTACAGAGCTATAGATAACGGTGTGTACTCAAATACTAAAATCGTAATTTCAGAAATAAAGAAGTTTTGCTCGAAAATGTTTTACTTTACGCATCTTATCTGGGACTCTGTAAAGTCAACAGCAGCCATTATGCAACTTTCATATTAAACGGGGATATCTTCTCCATGGGCATAAAGACCATGTAAATTCCCTCAATTAAACAGGTTCTGCGTTGCAATATATTATTACTACCATTAATCTGGTATGGTCTGCCCAGGAGTTCTCAAGAGACATGACGAATGAAGATGTGACTAATTATGTAATCTGACAAAGAAAATGTTTTATCAGTATCAGTTTAAATTAAACGACTTTCACGGAAACTAATTATGTTGTGTTGCCGGTATTGTACAACATGTAGTAATTAGCGGATTTGGCCATGTGCATAACTATAATCAATTAAAAATGTTGCCCTGTATGCTCATAGTAATGAGGCCATCTAATGATGTGTCAGGAAATGGCTTATTCATAGTGTGCAGTAGAACCTCTCTAAACCGGACGCTAAATTTGGTATAAATTTCGGTCTTAGAGACAGGTGGCTGCTTAAGCCACCTGCCTAAAAGTATCTAAATTATTCTCTACTGGATTTCCGGTTTATAGAGGTTTTACTGTATATATGGATATTTAGTGAATGTTTAGAATGGTTGATCTGCAATTTTCTTATTAAGATGGTCGTGTGAAAATATTATTTTGCTTTTTAAAAATATATTCCATCAGTTTACAATGTATGAAACATTATGTCAATTAAGGATGGCTCTAACATATTCTGAATTCATTTCAGAAGACTGAATCTGATAACAAAATTCGATAAATAGTCTATGGGGAGGTTGAGGACAATATGTCAAAGCTGAAAGAAGATAACTATTTCACCAAGAGGCTACTGGCAAAGTCCATTCGAAGAAATGTCAAAGCATTTGACTGTATTCTCAATCCCAGATGGAAGTTTGTAGTTCCAGAAAATGCCATTTGACATGATCAGTTCAGTAAAAGTGCGTGTATGAATCATGAAGGAAACACCGCATACAAAACACACAACCGCCTAAACAGCACCACGGCGATAAACAGTAAATGTACATGTATATAAAAGACACAAAGAGACACACACAAAGACATAACAAACAAACACACAATAGGGGGAAGATGGAAGTACCGCCTTGGAACGGTCAGTGACAAATGTCACTGTGGGTTTAAACCGATTTTAGGGGCGTTCAACCTCACACGTATTCCATCCCCACCCTAAAAGACAAACCATGTAAATATACGTATCCCCGTATCCCCTCTCCGACTAATCTACAACAACCGCGATGGCAGATACAGTGGTAAAGTGCATGTAAAACGAAAACATATTTAAGAGAAACAACTGTATCCACCTATCGCTAGTCTACTCAATGATTGAGCTGCAAACAGAGTAACTGTAGAAAAGTAATAAAGGGCACGACAAAAACGACAAATATCCGACGTTGTCCTTCCGTTTCCGGATTTAAGAGGTCGCCTTTATAGAGTACTAAACATTTCTTGTCGGCGTACATGCAAAGAGGACAGCGTGTTTGGCAACTGTAAAAGGGTTGACAACCAGACATGCAGTATGTTGTAATGCCATTGTATCATATTCCTTTTTAATGATTTTTTAATGTATTTAGAGAACAAAGTGAGAAAATGGGTATGTCCAATAATTTTACGAAGTTTGTAAATCACATCACCATAAAATTCAGGATGTGAAATACCGTGTCGCAAGAGCGCCTTAAGATTACATTTGTACTTTAAACTCCCAGTGTGGGTTTTGCCACTGACCGTTCCAAAGCGGAACTCTGTTTGTGACCCTTACTATTATGTTTGTCGTGTGTATTCGTGCTTGTGCGTTTGTTGGTGTTTTGAAGTTTGCATCTTGCGCGCGCGTGTATGTAGTTGCGTGTGTCTCATTCTCTATCGGTGTTTTGGTAATGGTTGCGTATTGTGTGTTTTCCTGTTTGACTGTACTATTGTTTCATTTGTATGAAACCACTCTAGCTGGATTGAAATATATCTGATAGCCAATCTGATTGAAATATTCATTGGGTTGTCTTCTTTCAACTGTTACTAAATGGTTTATCCTAGTATATATGTTTAATGTTTGCCTGTGTTGATGTCAGTTAAACCATTCCCTCCTAGACTATTTTAGACCACCCAACCTCTTTGAATAAAATTACTGAAAAGGAGCATTTACTAGAGAAAAAGAAACTCTTAGAATTGTCTAGTGTTGAAACCATTGTGATAATAGGAGCAATTACTCTATTTTTTATCACAATGGTTTCAAAACAACTTTTACAGAGGCGTCAGTAGATGTGAATGAGTTCAGACACTAACTTAATCGAAATATTTAAAAAAAAAGTTACAGAATATTCCATTTCTACGAATTCGTCGTTACTTAGTGTGATAAAAAGTGTTGTCAACAAGTATGCTAAATTTGTTTAATTATTCCTGCAACTAAATGAGACGATCATTACGAACACTTCCTATCATACACCTTTATCACGTGTCTCCTGACGTGTGCTGCCCATTTATTTCATGGTTTAGATGTCTTTTCGTAATAAATCCTGCCACGGAGACTCATCCTGTATCATTAAGAAGTCAGTCCGTCTGGTCAATACATTCAGCAATTCGGTATCTATGTATATCGCATTTCGGTTTTTAACCCTTTCCCAGTTCTATGTTTATTCCAAATTTCGATACCTACTGAATATCCATAGACAAAATAAGTTATAATGAAATATGGAAGGTGGAACATTGTAGCCATTTAAGAAAGTAAATAAACAGATCTATCAAATTACATTAGCAAACAGAGCAGACCCTGATCAGACAGCCCATATAGGAGCCGTCTGATCTTGGTCTTCTCTGTTTGCAGATGCGTAAAACACGTTTATATGAGGGATATGGTTAATTGAGCGACGTATGGAGATGCCAGTACATGAAGTATGAAGTCAGAGTTACAAAAACAACATCGTTCCAGTGTACCTTATTATGAAGATCACAAGAGAGACTAATTGTACTGTGACACTCTCTTGAAATAATTGTTTTATAATTAATAGAAATAGTAGTAGTAGTAGTAGTAGTAGTAGTAGTAGTAGTAGTAGTAGTAGTAGTAGTAGTAGTAGTAGTTGTTGTTGTTGTTGTTGTTGCAGTAGTAGTAGTAGTAGTAGTAGTAGTAGTAGTAGTAGTAGCAGCAGCAGTAGTAACAGTAGTAGCAGTAGTAGTAGTAGTTGTAGTAGTAGCAGCAGTAGTAGTAGTAGTAGGAGCAGTAGTAGTAGTTGTTGTTGTTGTTGTAGTAATAGTAGCAGTAGTAGTAGTAGCAGTAGTAGTAGCAGCAGCAGCAGCAGCAGTAGTAGTAGTAGTAGTAGTAGTAGTAGTAGCAGTAGTAGTAGCAGTAGTAGTAGTAGTAGTAGTAGTAGTAGTAGTAGTAATAGTCGTAATAGTAGTAGTAGTAGTAGTAGTAGTAGTAGTAGTAGTAGTTGTAGTAGTAGTAGTAGTAGTTGTTGTTGCTGTTGCTGTAGTAGTAGTCGTAGTCGTAGTCGTAGTAGTAATAGTAGTAGTAGCAGTAGTAATAGTAGTAGTAGTAGTCGTAGCAGCAGAAGTAACAGTAGTAGCAGTAGTAATAGTTGTAGTAGTAGTAGCAGTAGTAGTAGTAGCAATAGTAGTAGTAGTAGTTGTTGTTGTTGTTGTTGTTGTAGTAGTAGTAGTAGCAGTAGTAGTAGTAGTTGTAGTAGTAGTCGTAGTAGTAGTAGTAGTAGCAGTAGTAGTAGCAGTAGTAGTAGTAGTAGTAGTAGTAGCAGCAGTAGTAACAGTAATAGCAGTAGTAGTAGTAGTTGTAGTAGTAGCAGCAGCAGTAGTAGTAGTAGTAGTAGTAGTAGTTATAGTAGTAGTAGTAGTAGTTGTTGTTGTTGTTGTAGTAGTAGTAGTAGTAGTAGCAGTAGTAGTAGTAGCAGCAGCAATAGTAGTAGTAGTAGTAGCAGCAGCAGTAGTAGTAGTAGTAGTAGTAGTAGTAGTAGTAGTAGTAGCAGTAGTAGTAGTAGTAGTAGTAGTAGTAGCAGTAGTAGTAGTAGTAGTAGTAGTAGTAGTAGTAGTAGTAGTAGTAGTAACAGTAGTAGTAGTAGTAGTAGCAGTAGTAGTAGCTTTGCAATGTAAGATTTAATGGTGTTTACCACTATCAAATAGACAAAGACACCAGTTTGGATATACATTTATTGCAAACTTACAGTCCATATTTTGCCTTGATCCAAACTCAAATAAGTTCGCCATATTGGAATTTAATCGTGATGTTTAATCGATGATAGATCGCGAACATGTGCCGATGATAGTTAAATGTTTGGGTCCGGTTCCCAACACTGAATGTAGTATTTGGCAGTGATGTCATAAGGCAAACACTGTACTATTTCTATTCTTAGCGTGTCTTTGTATGCGCACTTTGGATATATATATATATATACACATAATACTAAATATAGCCTTTTACTGTAAACTTGAAATAGAATAGATCCTGATCAGACATCGGATGATGTGGTGACTGACCAGGCTCTATATCTACATTGTTTGTGTTGATACTTCTGGGATTAGTATATTTCATTTGTTGGCTGATATTCTCCGTATGAATTAAAGTTTCTTTGATATTTTGTCAATTTTAGATGAGTTTGGGTTTTGGTAAAGGTGGTAGCTAATCGATACAGGAAAAACATCAAAACATCAGGCAGGATATCACTGATGCTATACGAAAGTCACAGCTACACACCAGTTACTTGTATACGTGCAAATCCATAGAAGTTTTCTGCATTACTTGTACTTTCATCTTACAACATAAAAGACAGTGTAACAGAGATGGTATTCGTTAACTAGTGTGGGTGCATTTAAAATTTCGTTCAGTAAAAAAATTATGCAACCGTTTGTCAGATTGTACTGATAACGTCAGATGTGTTGTAAAGTTGACAAATATTTCTACTAATATTCATATAGAAAGAAAATGTTTTGATTTACAAGGAGAATACGTATATACATGATTACTTAGATCTAAGTTTTTTTGCGTTTGTGATAAGATTTCCTGAGAGACTTGGGTCTGATTATTGGATCACAATTTACACGAGGAAAATATTCGAGCTTTGAAGGTTTTATGTTCATTAAAAGCGGTTTGAGTACACTAGGTTTGTGGGGGAGGGGGTTAGTGTGGGTTGTTAAGTGTTGGGTGGATGGGTGTTATGTTGGGTGCTGATGGATGGTGGTATTGTGTGGGGTACTTGTAGGTTGATGGGTTAGGGGTTGGGGTTGGGCTGGAGGAGGATGTATGCGGGGTATGCATTGTAGGTGTAGATATAGGATGGTGAGTGTGTGATGTGTGTGTGTGTGTTATGTTGGTGTTATGTACGTGCGTTGATGTGTGCGCTGTGTATGTGCGTTCATGTGTTCGTGTGTAACAAACTCTTGAATTTTGCCTATTTCATATTCCAAATAAGGTGCTGTATTTGTTTAAATGTATTAGGTCTAACAGGACACAAACTGATTTTTATCAATCATTTTCTTGCCGTAATGGTGTCGTATTCAATGCTATGCTGCCTGATATAATTCCTTCGGAAGTAGTTTTTGAATTAATATCTGAAAGTTTACATAGCTGTGATGATAATTGTCTCCTGGAACTAACTGGCGACTGAACGATTCTTCAAAATGTTGAAAATGGATAATTTTATCTGATACTCATATTGTTATAACTTCAAATATAATATATTCTCTGTTCAAACAGTCCTAGACAGCATTTCTACTGTGATAATCAAATTACGTTGCTAGACATTATAGTGAGCGACATTTGGAATTACTTGTACGTCTCGATTGGGGTTCAGTTACCGTTAATACTACCCGAAGCGATCGTTCTTGTCCTCGACCTCAGCAACACTAGTAACAATAGCAACAACGTTCAACAAGTTAGTTAGCGATGTAACAGTTGTGTCAACAACCACGTGCATTTCTATAAAAAAAAATTCATACATGTAGTTCACCAAACAAGGAGAAAGAAATGTATAGACTCACCCAATGCCATTGACTTAATGTTTATCCACAACTATCACTCGTCCTGCAAGTGTTTACAGTAAAACCCTTCTAAACTGGACTTCTAGTAGAGAAGAATTTAGATACTTGTAGGCAGGTGGCTGTTTAACCCTTTCCCTGTTGTATATTCATGTAAAAAATAATGACGTCAAGAAATAATGACGTCATGCATATTGATAAGATTATTATTCTGTGATGGCATATGAACACATGACATTTTGGCCCAGGCAGAAGCTATAGAATCATATCTATATTACACTATAAGCAAACGGAGCAGACCCTGATCAGACGGCTCCTATAGGAGCCGTCTGATCTGGGTCTACTCTGTTTGCAGATACGCCTAAATGCGCTTACATGAGGGAAAGGGTTAATGCAGGACGAAAATCATGTAGAAAGTTCCTTGAGGAGCTTTCTGTATGACTTCCATCCTGCATTAAGCTGCCACCTGTTTCCAAGACCGATATACTAAATTTAACGTCCTGTTAGGAGTTTTTTTACTGTACTTCAATTGTTATATCAAATGCAATGCCACGACAATAATCATGCTATTTTCATCAGGAACGTAGCTGATTCCAAATGTAATATACGCAAGGTGGCTATAGGGGTCTGGGGGCATGCTCCCCATGAAACATTTAGAAGTGTGTAGTTTTGAAACCATTGTGATATATAGAGCATTTGCTCTTATAGGAGCAAATGCTCTTTTTATCACAATGGTTTCAAAAGGTGATTTTTACAGAGACCTTTGAGAGGCGTCAATATGAGGGATTTGGTTAAAGCTTACATGACATGACAAGACGTTTATCAAAGACTAATCCCCTTAAGCCTTCGATTTTTGTTCCATTTTGGCCATAATAACGTGTTCGCCTCTCGGGATTATGTTACGCACGTGCGTAAGTGCGTATCGCTAGCTACACCCCTTTTCATAGAAAACATAATGTTAAGGTCATTTGTTGTACAATTAAACGTTTTGCAACTTGTTATTTTGCGTTATCAGACTATCTGCCACGATCATATCCTGCAAATTGAAAAATAAATTACTTTCCGTCGTCTGTATATCTGTCTTCTCATATTTTCAAACGTCTCTAAAACTAAAAACAATTTAATTTCATCTTTATTAAAAGCATAGACAGACCAAGGAAGGAAATTTCCATGTGGGTTGTCTCCGTGGTGCTATTGAAAACCTCTCTTTTAAATCCTCCGATCCGTACTAACTAATGTGCATGCATTTTACTGATGATAACGTCTTTCTCGTAGCGCCTTGCTAACAGATCAGATAAGATCCTTTAGCACATGCTCTACATCGTCGCTGTGCTATTAACCAATAGGGTTGCGAGATTTCAGGGCGTTGGCTTCAGTACTATATTGCGTAAATTTCTGTCCATTTCATCGATAAATGACAGCTGTGAATGGCAACTGTCAATTTATCGGTGAAAAAATAAAAGGATGGACTATGAAAACTGCAAATACAATAGCACCTTTCTACACAAAATTACTAAATACATTTTTATTTGTTTGAATGGTAAAATTCTTTTTTAAACGATTATGTTAAAAAGATAACTTGCTCGAAAGGGTCTGCTGCTTTAGAGCAGTTTATCCTTAACATCATTAATTTTAAGATTAAGATTTTAAGAATACAGTAGCTTGTTTATTGTGTTTGTATGTAGAATATATCTATGCTCTCCTGATCTGGAGGAAATACAGATTATTATTATTCTAAATGAATTACTAAATACAATTTACACATATTTCCAACTGAATGTTCCGGTACTCGGTCCGCTCTCTATTAAATTCGCATGCTCCACGACTTTGCCTTTTGTGATTTGCGCGGCATACGATCACTTATGCACTTTGTTAATTCCGCATCTGATACCGGTTTTGAACAGGCGATGTGGAAGTTTCCTCGTGCTTGTATTAGAATGTAAAGATCGTCCAAATCGTTGTATTGAAGATTTCCATAGCGCCTTCAAATAATACGCCGAAATTCACTGTTTTGTCTGCCATGTTTCAACGAAGAACGAGGCTTGCGGAAAAAACTTGTTCATTTCATTTACCGAAACGTCAGTTTATATTTTGGCGGGAAAATTGACGGCGACGGTAGAGCATTGTGCTAAATAGCTCAGAGCATGTTTATTTCATACTACAGAATATAGTCCTCTCGGCGCGTCCCGCGCCTTGAGGACTATATTCCGTAGTATGAAATAAAAAAATGCTCTAACCTATACGTAGGAGTTATCTGATCGGTGACTTCCCTGTTTGCTTATATGTCACAGATCTAAGTGTCATATCATTAAATTCTGATTTTTATGTAGTAAAAAAAGGGGGGGGGGGGGTAAATTAAATAATATTCACAAGGGATGGAGTACAGTAAAATCCCTCTAACGCGACCAGCAAAAAGGGGCATTATTCACAGTGGCAAAGGCAAGTGGTAGCTTAATGCAGGACGAAAATTATGCAGAAAGCTCCTATAGCTTTCTGCATAACTCTCGTTCTGCATTAAGCAACCAACTGCTTATGAAGACAGTCACGTTTGTTCTTTAAGTGGTTGCATTAGAGGGGTTTTACTGTATAAATATGTGTAATGTATTAATCAGGCAAAGGATGTTGACGAATACAATTTATTTAAAAACCACGTAAGCAGGTACATTGTTTTCCTTTTGCTCACCATTAACCTTTAACCTGATGAGGAAATTATCAGCTACTACATTTCAAAATCATAGCTATAATCAGTTTGTCTATCGAAAATACAATCAGGATGTCCAGTAATTACTCAGCTTCCATCTG
This sequence comes from Azorinus chamasolen, assembly GCA_963576725.1. NCBI lineage: Eukaryota > Metazoa > Mollusca > Bivalvia > Cardiida > Solecurtidae > Azorinus > Azorinus chamasolen. The sequence goes on along the minus strand of OY755242.1, from coordinate 52,207,668 downwards.
GATCCCAGCCGTGTTCAAAGGTAATCACTCATCCACACTTAGTAAGCTAAATGTTACTACCCTTGCTCGAGTTTTTGCCATGGGAATTTCCCTCGAGTCATTTTTAGCTCGTCTGTTTTTTAGAAGAAAAAATAGGAGCTCTTGTCGTAACCCCGGCGTCCGCGTTGTCGTTTGTCGTTGTCACCGTCGCCCAGAAACTTAAACGTTGGCTTTTACTTCTTTATTGATATTCCAAATTTCATGCAACTTCACACACTTATTCACCATCACATGGGCTATAATCTGACTAAGTACCATAACTATGTAAGGTTTGTTTTACAAAACTATGTCCTTTTATCGACTTAGGAAGTACAATGTTTAGATGTCTGCAATTTTCTAACATCAGCAGGCCTCTCATATTTCATATGTGAATCTTTTGTGGCAAGGCCTTTCCATCAATGTTACAGTTTTTGACTTGTGACATTGACCTTTTACCTTTGACATATTAAAAACAAAAATACTTTAATGTTCAATCTGACCAAGGGGCATGATATAATTATAAATGTCGACAACAGCTGCATTCTTCTATTATATCTAATAAACACTCCAAGTAAAGGAGCTTCCTGCATTGTGTACACATGCGGTTGCTTAATGCAGAATGAACGTAATACAGAGAGCTCCTGGGAAATTGGTCTGCATTCTTTTCAATCTGCATTAAGCTTCAACCTGTATTTGGGAAAAAATGGTTACTATATTGACTTTTAATTGTTTTATTAGTGTTAGAGTTGGGCATATATAGAGAATAATAGGTTAGTGCCGTAGATGGGACGCCTTTATCCGACGAGGGGAGAAAACGTTGAGGCGAGGCTTGCCGAGCCTCAACTGTTTTCTCTCCGAGTCAATTTAGTTATATCTTTTTTCATAGACTCATAAAACATACGAATATTGAAATAATTTGCATTGAAAATGCGGTTTTTCGATCAACGGACCTCCCTTTTCATTTCCGTTCTAAAGACGTAAATAATGAGCTACCGCAGAGGAAAATAGTTCGGATACTTACATTACAAGACGGGAAAACGTGCTTGAATTTGAAAAATAAGATTGTTTGAATCGAGAGTCGATATGTTAATTCAAACAGACAGGGTTATTATTCTACCGGAGGCTCTACATTGTCAAATTCGAGTTCCGTCGTCTCGGTATCTATTTTTAGATAGGGCTAACGTCACTCGTCAATGGAACTGAACAGGCTATATTTAGGTCTATGACCATCAGAGTTTATCGATTATCGGGAAAACGTGCTTGAATTTGAAAAATAAGATCGTTTGAATCGAGAGTCGATATGTTAATTCAAACAGACATGGTTATTATTTTACCGGAGGCTCTACATGGTCAAATTCGAGTTCCGTCGTCTCGGTTTCTATTTTTAGATACGGCTAACGTCACTCGTCAATGGAACTGAACAGGCTATATTTAGGTCTATGACCATCACCGCCCTTGTAAGAGTTTATCGATTAACTTATCATGAGAGTGATAAATGTTTTAATGAAGCTTTATTGTATTATTTAATTTTATTTAAAAAAATCGTCAATATAGTAGTATGATAACTTTATATACATCTTCAATTTCCATACTGGGCCTGATAGCGTAGTGGATACGAAGGTTGCTTATCGTGCAGTCAGCCCCGGGTCGAATCTCACTGTTGACGAATCTTTTTTTCTCTCTTTTTCCTTTCTATTTTTTTTTAAATGACGGTGTGGGTTTTTACTGGGATAGTTAGTGATAACTATCCATATTAAGTGTTTTTTCTTTCAATTTCATACGTTATTTTTGGTAAAACACTTTTGAAGAAAAATTAAAAATAGTTCCTGTTGTAAGAAGAAATTCCTACACCTACTATACAAATAAACCTCTACTGTACATATAAACTTAGGTTTATTATGCTACCCCTTTATTACGTCACTAGCGGCTGTAGTGACGGGATAAAAGAGTGCATGTGTATTAGTATATACAGCATCGTTCATGTGAATTCACGAATATTTTCATAAATACCTGTTACATATCTGTATTGTTTTAACCCATTCCCTCATACGCTATTTTTAGAGCTAACCTCTTTGAATAAATCTACAGAAAAGGGGCATTACTTAGAAAAAAGGAACCTTTTAGAATTTTGTAGTTCTGAAACCATTGTGATGAATAGAGCATTTGCTCCTTAGGAACAAATGCTCTATTTATCACAATGGTTTCAAAAAGTGACTTTTACAGAGGCGTAGAAGGCGTATTTATGGAGGAAAGAATTAAACAGACAACATTTAACATTTAATAATTTAGAAGTTCTTGAGCCTGCTAGCTAGCACTTTAATCCATATATACGTCTTTTACTCCGCCTTTATATGTCTTTCTACACCTTTGCAACCGGAACAGACCCAGATCAGACGACTCCTATAGGAGCCAGCTGATCAAGGTCCGTTCTGTTTTCTTATAAAACGATATAAATATGATTCTACAGTGTCTGTCATGGGCAAATCTTCCCATCTTCATTTGCCATTTTAAAAAATCAATTTTATTTATATTTATAAATATGTCATTATTTCTTATATGAATATTCACGGCATTAAACCTTGACTAGAAAGGGTTTCTTGCGAAAGGGTTTAAGTGGTGGCAAAATTAACCCATTTCAGCCCAGTGTTCCTTAAAAGGGGCGTAGGCATGTTAGCTCTGCCCCTTCAACATGAAAAATGGAGGCTTTCCACAATCGAATTTTGACGAGTTGTCTTAAAATAATGTGGGAACAAATGGGTTAATCACTATGCATATGTTTGTGCAACTATGTTCTCGAATTACCTTTACAAAACTACAGTTAAACCTGATAGTCCGAGCACTAAAACAAGTATCATTACCGGTCTTTGAGACAGATGGCAGCTTATAGTCCGAGCACTAAAACAAGTATCATTACCGGTCTTTGAGACAGATGGCAGCTTACAGTCCGAGCACTAAAACAGGTATCATTACCGGTCTTTGAGACAGATGGCAGCTTATAGTCCGAGCACTAAAACAGGTATCATTACCGGTCTTTGAGACAGATGGCAGCTTACAGTCCGAGAACTAAAACAGGTATCATTACCGGTCTTTGAGACAGATGGCAGCTTATAGTCCGAGCACTAAAACAAGTATCATTACCGGTCTTTGAGACAGATGGCAGCTTATAGTCCGAGCACTAAAACAAGTATCATTACCGGTCTTTGAGACAGATGGCAGCTTATAGTCCGAGCACTAAAACAAGTATCATTACCGGCCTTTGAGACAGATGGCAGCTTATAGTCCGAGCACTGAAACAAGTATCATTACCGGCCTTTGAGACAGATGGCAGCTTCTAGTCCGAGCACTAAAACAAGTATCATTACCGGTCTTTGAGACAGATGGCAGCTTATATTCCGAGCACTAAAACAAGTATCATTACCGGTCTTTGAGACAGATGACAGCTTAATGCAGGGTATACGTCATACAGACAGGTTCTCTATGAGCTTTCTGCACGACCTTCATCCTGCATAAACACAACCATCAGCATAAAAAGTTCTCAATTCTTCATTATTAAAACTTTATATCTGTACTTAAGTCATTTATAACGTGATTACAGTGAGGAGCACTAAAACGTTCGCCTGCATGTTACATGTTCATACGAACATTATACATAAAAATAATAATTCTGTATATATCCGACCATTGGTTTCTGAGAATTAGGGAAGTTTCATATGTGGGAGTCCCTTGAGGCAGGATCATCCAAAAACCATTTGTACAAAACTATATTGAAAAGTAGAGGATAGTGTTTGTTTCAGCCACATACAGTTGTGACAAATGTAATCAGGTCCATGTCAAAGACAAATGCTATGCTAAGGGGAAGATATGTCGAAATTGTCAAAAGTCCAATCACTTTGCAGTATGTTGTCGCCAGAAAAAGCACAATGTAAATGAGGTACACCAGTCTAGAGACACATTATTTCTTGGCTCTGTGACAAGTTGCTCAGACAATAGTCCTCCATGGACTGTAGACTTGAAAATCCATGGGAACATTCTTAAATTCAAGATTGACTCAGGAGCAGATACATCTATCATTAGTCATAACACATACCTCGGGCTAAGTCGTAGAGCCAATCGTATGCCATCACATACCCCATTGTTTGGACCCGGGGGATGTTTCGTGCGGAAACCAAAGTTAAAGATGCATGGTACACATTCCCAGTTCATGTGATAAAAGGAACGGCTAGCAATAATCTGCTAGCACGTGCAGTTGCTGAGACAATGGATGAAATTGAGGTAGACCAAGGCATATTTGGTTCATTTGGACTAGTGAATTGTGAACCTGTCAAGATCACTCTCAAAGAGGATGCAAAACCATACTGTTTGACAACAGCGCGTATAGTTCCATTTGCGCTGTTAGAGAAGGTTGAAGCGGAACTGCAGAGGTTAGAAAATGAAGGCATTATTGAGAAAGTCAGATTGGTGCGCCCAAATGGTACCTGTAGTCAAACCTTCAGGTGCAATCAGATTTTGTGTTGATCTGAAAAAAACTTAATGACTGTGTGAAACGAGAACATTACATGCTCTCGAACTTGGATGATATTGCCCCAGATTTGAAAGGAGCAAAAGTGTTTACAACACTCGATGCATCTAGTGGATTTTACGAGATACTTCTATGTAAAAAAAAAGCAGTGAACTCACTACATTCATTACACCGTTTGGGAGATTCTGTTTCCGTCATGTTCCATTTGGGATAACTTCAGCCCCAGAGATTTCTCAGAGGAAAATGACAGAGCTTCTGTGTGGTCTGGAGGGTGTGAAAGTAATCATAGATGACATATTGGTGCATGGAAAGAATGATAGTGACCATGATAAATACTTAAAAGCAGCTTTGCACAGAATAAATGACTCTGGACTGAATATGAATCGGAGCCAGTGTGAATTCCGTAAAGACAGAATAGAGTATTTTGGTCACACACTGAAAATGGAATTCAACCTAGTGAGGACAGAATTGAAGCTATTCGTGAGCTTGCTGCCCCAACAAATGTGCCAGAACTAAGACGCGTACTTGGAATGATAAACTATCTGGGTAGATTTGTTCCAAGACTTGCAAGTGTTATCAAACCATTGACTGATCTTCTACATAAATCAGAAACTTGAGTGTGGGATTCACCACAAGAAATTGCATTCAATCAGGCGAAGGTTCTAATCACAAATGCACAATCGTTGACATTATATGATCATACCAAGCCAGTAATCGTAAGTGCAGATGCTAGTAGCTACGGTTTGGGTGGAGCTTTGTTCCAAGAGGACAAAGACGGGACAATAAAACCAGTTGTATTTTGTTCAAGAAAGCTTACAAGTGCAGAAGAGAAATATGCGTTAATTGAAAAAGAGTGTTTAGCGTCGCTCTGGGCGTGTGAGAAATTTTCGCACTATGTAGTAGGCTTAGATTCATTCAGACTGCTAACAGACCATAAGGCACTAGTGCCTCTTCTTAACTCACAAGACCTGAATAATTCTCCTTTGAGATGCCAGAGGATGCTCATGAGATTAAGAGGATTCAGCCTAAAAGCGGAACATGTTCCGGGAAAAACTTAGTAGTGCCAGACACACTGTCCAGGAGTCCTCTTAACAAAGAAAGTTACACATTTGTAGAAGAAATAGAACATTATTCCATCTCAGTTGATGCTTTAAGGCCAATTTCGGACATAAAGTTAGACAAAATTCGAAAGGCTGTTGAGAATGATAATGTAATTATGGAAGCTATGAACGACACACGTTTTGGTTGGCCGACTCACATGAATTCAGTTAACCCACAGCTGACAGATATGTTGCCTCTAGAAGTGAATTGTCAGTGAGTCAGGGACTTTTGTTGTATAGAGAACGAATAGTCGTACCAGAGCAACTGAGAACAGAGACACTTGAAAGTATTCATGAAGGGCATCTAGGTCTAAATAAATGTAGAGCCAGAGCACAGGCGTCGGTATGGTGGCCTGACATTGCAAACTACATCAAAGAAAAGGTAGAAAAGTGTGACTTTTGTCAAAAACATCGACCAGCACAACAAAAAGAACCGATTATCATAACTAAATTGCCAGACAGACCATGGCAAAGAATTGCTACTGACTTGTATGAAATGGAAAGAAAACACTACCTTGTCGTGACAGACTTTTATTCAAGATTTCTTGAGATATCATATTTGTTGAGTGTGACAAGTGAACAGGTCATCGGTAAAATGAAAAACATGTTTTAAAGATGGGGAATTCCAGAAGAGCTCGTATCGGACAATGGTACACAATTTACGTCAGAAATGTTTCAATCATTTGCAAGTGAATATGGTTTCAAACAAACTTTTGCGAGTCCTCATTATCCGCAATCAAATGGAGAAGCAGAAGCGGCAGTAAAGATAGCAAAAATGATATTTTCACTGCCTTGATGGAATATCGAGCAACTCCATTGGAGTCAACAGGCCTCAGTCCTGCTGAGATGATGATGGGGAGGAAAATTAGAACTCGTATGCCAATGTTACCAAATTCTCTAAAACCTGGCTAGTTAGAAAGAGATGATATGAGATTAAGTGACTCAAAATACAAAGAACGCATGAGAATGCAGTATGATCAGTCTGTCAAAACCCTGTCTCATCTAAACCTAGGTGATGAGGTGAGAATTAAAACTGACAAAGAGAAACGATGGAGTGTGAAAGGCGTAGTGGAAGATTGCGATCCAGATCGGAGATCGTATATGGTCCAAACCCCGTTGGGAACCTACCGACGGAACAGCAGACATCTACAGTTGACGCCGCCATCAGAGGTTAATTTGAGTGTTCCAGATTATTCACGTACTGAAAATCAACCGCGTGTGCAAAGTCAGTCGCGTGTGTAAAACCAACCGCGTGTGAGAGCACGAGATGAGAATCAGAAAGAAAGTGTGCAAGGGCATGGTGAATCGCGAATGCCCTGCAATTCAGAAATTGAAAACAGAGTAAATGCAAATGGACACCGTGACACTCCGGTGCCATGCTATGAGGAAAAAGGACACTGTGACACACCGGTGCCATATAATTTGCGTAATAAAAGTCGCGATGCAGACGAAACAATTTTCAGGCCAAGTCATCACCAGGAGTGGTCGCGTTGTCAAGCCAAAGAACTTCGACAATTTTGTAACCTGAAGATTCTACTGCGATAGAATTAAGGATTTTCTGCGTTAGTTGATAAGGTTATACAGCGTTTCTCATCAGACACATCTTCAGCAGTGTGTTCAAATGTTTTAAGATATTTTCAAGATTTGAAAACTTGTAACAGTAACTATTGCTGTTGAGAAATGTTGGTTTACTTATTAGTTATGTGTTAGAACCTAGTTTAAGTTAGAAGTTAGTGTTGTTAAGTATTAACTTTGGTAATCATAATTGCTTGTAATACTGTTAGGTTTCATCTGTGGTCAACTGAGGCCAGAGTGTTTGATTTAATAGATTGATTGTTTTATTTCTCAAAAAGGGGGAGATGTTTCAGTTGACTATAGATGTATGTGTACTCTCGATACCATTAATGCTTTGATTTATTATTGCCAAGTGACTGCATCACATGAGTCTCTCAAGCGCCACCTGATGCTGGGTTTATTTTTATGTTAGTACTATAGACCAATCGAATTTATCGTTCTGTGTAGGATTCTGGGAATCGAGAGAGAGCGCGCTATCTAGAGTCTGATTTGTAATGGCGAACATCACTGTATGAAACAGCGTTTAAGGAACATTATGATACATATAACTGCCACCACATTATCACAATGATTCGTCTAAATCGTAGCCATCAAGTTTTCATATCTATCTCTAAGCAGATTTTAAACATATTTTCTCTAAAATCACCAGCAAGATTTCAAAAATGTTCTTTTGTAGTGGTCAGAGCAATGTTGCGGCCAAGTGCAGATGTATAGATAGTGTTACTTTCTTAGCCATTTACCACGCAAAAACAATCTTTCACGCCTTTGCTAACAGACTAGACCCAGATCAGACGACTCCTGTATGAGCTGCCTGATCAGGGTCTGTTCTGGTTCCTTATGACATTATATAGAACTTAATTCTACAGTTCCTGTCAATACAAAAAACCATCCTGTGTTCACCAGCCATTGTAAAGGTTCAACTGATATGATTCGCTATTTCTTGCATAAATATTCATCTAAATATGTCTGTTTCAGTTTTCATCTTTGAATGTTCTTCCATTTTGTTGTAAAATATATTTACAGTATCAAACAAAGTAATCGCCCATGGCAGCGAAATAGTTTAATACAATTTTGGCGGGAAAATAGTTTTATTTTATCTGGTTGGACCTCTGGTTCACAACTAAGGTCAATGGTATTACTATATAAATAGGGTCATTGTAGTCCTTGTGTTATTGACAACCGCTCCAGAGAGCGGCGTATTTATGGAATTTCACTGGTAGGAGAGCTGATTATCTAGAATTGTGAAAACATGGTTGAAATGTATTTGTTGGTTTTTTGGTGTAAAGGTGGCAATATTTATGGAATAAAATGTTATATACTTGGAAAAACTAATAGTTGTATCGTCAAAATTTGTTTTGGTGTGAAATTAATGTAAAATGGAAATGAAAATGTTTGGGATAGTCTGGGCAAATATAGTGTTAATACCGCGACTCATGGTATGGCGGGGATACATTATGCGGTCAAAAGATAACCAGAAGTGATGCTCATCTCAGTAACTAGATAAATGGACATGGAATCCATCTTTTTGTTTACATTAAAATTCTCTCGAGATTTCTTACGGAGTCGAAATGATTTAGAGTCCGCTCTGTTTATGAAACTTTAAGATCCGACTCTACAGTCACTAGTTGAAAATGTAGAGTCAGATCTAGTCTAATTTCATAAATACGGTCGTATGTATCCGTTTGTTTTGACAGCAATGTTTTAATTTTTAAAATACGTTACGTATTAATTCATGAAAAAGAGCAGATGTCAATTTAACCCATTCCCTCATATTGACGACTCTGTAAAAGTCACTTTGTGAAACCATTTGTGATAAATAGAGCATTTGCTCCTGTAGGAGCAAATGCTGTATTTATCACAATGGTTTCAAACTACAAAATTCTAAAAAAAATCCTTTTCTCTAGTTGATGCATCTTTTCGGTAGATTTATTCAAAGATGTTGGTTCTAAAATAGCCTTTGAGGTAATGGGTTAATCGAGAACCGTTAGTGTACATTACCGATAATTGCAAATGGTTTGGGGTTTTACAGTGTCGTTCAATATCAATATGTGAGAACTGAAAAGAGGGACAGGGCAAATTTGAACAAACATAGCTTTCAGCTCTTTTTTTACTTTTATGAGCAGTGATATGTGCTGGTTAAAAGAATTACTTGTCCTTGTTCTCGAACCCCTCCCCCTTCCCCAACTGATTTAAACACCTGGCTCATTAGCATAATGTGATGTCATCCGTCAGGTATGACGACCTCATAATCATTTGAATAAAATTCCTTTCATAAAAAATGGCGGGCGGCCATAAGGGAAGGGGGTCGAGGACAAGAACAAATAATACTTTTAACCAGCACATATCACTACTTTTATGCAACAAAAGCAACAGATTGTAAGAGAAAACTATATCACTTGTGTTTTCACTATACTGACAGTTTAAGCCATTGCAGCGCTAACCGTAATTTATTACCACGTCGAAGGCATTTGGTTATTTTCGATTTTGGTCGAATAATATTTTATTGACATGCATTAAAGTTTGGCAAGCAATTGGCCCATTCAGCTGTGGTGTTCGTCTTGAAAACATCCAGTTATTATGATTACACAATCAGACGACACGATATCCGTTGTTTTCGTTTTGATAAGCAATTAGTTTGGCAATTAGAGAAGTTGTGAAGCCATCAACCAGCATGTGTCATCGATAGGGAGATATATGAAGATGGTTGCAATTTACAGCTAAACTGTCAAACACAACCAAAAGTTTATCTCAATGAAATGTGCATTGCTTCTTTTTTTTATTTCATTGCGAGTACTCGAAAACTAGAAAAGCTAGTCGATGTTTGGCCGAGTATTCGAGTACTCGGTCCAATCCTGGTAGCAATACCAAAACATCCTGTGTTCATATGCCATTATGAAGATTCTTCTAATAAACATTCATGATATGACCATGCCATTGTTTCTTTTACTAATATTCAACATGAAAAAGGGTTAAGGTACCAAGCGTGAGACTGAAGGGCTTGATTTGTTACTAGGGTCACCGGACTGAAATATTATATTTTACGCATTCGATTATCATTCACTATTCAGTAGGTGCCATTTGATGTTGTACATCTACCAGTATGCTTGTTCTTATTATGTATCTGTTGTCTCATCAACCGTATGTTCAATGACTACCACTAATGACTACCTCTATCAATACGAATACATTGTTTGTCCAGTTAGACAAACTTCTCTCTCTCTCACACACACACACACATACACACAAACGCACACACACAAACACGCACTCTCTCTCTCTCTCTCTTTTTCTCTTTCTCTCCCTCTATCTCTCTCTCTCTCGCTCTCTCTCTCTCGCTCGCTCGCTCGTTACTTTCTTTCCTTTCCTAGGCAGTTGTAAAATCCATAGCATAAGAATTTGGTTATATTCTGTTTAAATTATTTTAGACGAACCGTATAACTTTTGTAAACATCATTCATGAGTCATTAGTCTTTCTCACGGTTAAGTTTAAACTGTTATAATAAAGTATTTGATAAAACATCAATAATCCATTCTTGGAAGTTCTTGTATTATTTTGGAAACCTCTACTTTTATCACCAATCTAAAACCAATACAACATGAGAACAGAAATATCACTAGTCAGTACTTGGGCCTGATATTTAACCTATTAATATGCCAAAGTTCTTCCAGCAATGTGTGTTTTCACAACACATCAAGGTTTCTTCTGTGTTTGGGAGCGGTTTGATTAGCTTACTGTTTCTTAATCAGTTACAACCCATATAATTATACAGCTCCAGTAAACAAGTTTATAGTGCTCTCACATTCTCATCTGGCAGAATTACCCTCTATGTTATGTAAAGCATTTCTAGTTTCGGCATTTACAGAAACCAGACAATTACATATATAATTACATACAATGTTTTCAACGTTCATCAATTCTGTAATACGAAAATGAAATCATCTCTCTCTCTATATATATATATCTATCCATCTATCCATCTCTATCTATCCATATATCCATCTATCTATCTATCTATCCATCTCATCTCTCTCTATATATCTATCCATCTATCCATCTCCATCTATCCATATATCCATATCTATCTATCTATCTATCTATCTATCTATCTATCTATCTGTCTATCTATCTATCTATCTATCTATCTATCTATATATATATACCAAGTAACGTCATTGCTATGTATTTGTTATTCCCCTGATGAGCAGTAGTGAAACCGGTAGGGAATAAAAATGTAAATCTTCACAAGTAGTGTCAGTTTATCTTTTATATATATATATATATATATATATATATATATATATATATATATATATATATATATATATATCTGTATGTCCGTCCGTCCGCGATAATAATTCCGGTTTATGTGACTATGATCACATTTTATGAGGCTATTTTGAACAAAAGAATGCCTCATGCATTCAATCCGTAAGAACGTCCGTTTGTCTTTATGTCTGTCCGTCCGTCCCTCTGTTCGTCCGTTCGTCCGCTCGTCCATCCGCTCACCCGCTCGTCCATCCGCTCACACGGATTGATTGTTATGTGACACTGAGAACAAATAATCGTTTGTGGTTTTCTTTTTATATGACTAAATTTTCAATTTATGTCACATAACATTTAATCATTGAGAACGTCCGTCTGCCCGCGATAACAATTCCTGTTTATGTGACTATGAGAACAAAATGTGAGAACAAAATATATTTTGCAGGTTTTATGTGGCTAATTTTCATTTTATGTGGCTATTTTGAACAAAAGAATAGCCACACTCAATCCGTAAGAACGTCCGTCCGCTCGCCCATACACCCACCCACCGACCGCCCGTCCTTCCTTCCTTCCATCACCCACCCATCCATCCATCCATCCATTCACCCTACCACCCATCCATCCATAATAATAATATGGTATTTGTGTAGTATGTTTTCAGACCCTTCTTGGTCCTTCTTTTCTTGCAGTGACTATGGGCTAGATTTCGATGAACCCATAATAGTAACACTTGGGATATTATTATTAAAATGTTTGGCCTAGGGAGCATTTTTCGGTTCTTTGTATCCGATACTTTTGCGTGTGAATTCGACGCTGGTTTTGTGATAGATCTGCGTACTGCCCCAGACTTAGAAGAAACACGTTCGTGTCCCTCTTCCATCAAAGCTGAGTATATTGGATGCATCTTACATATTAAATCACTCAACACTTCCAAATGAACGTTTCCATTATCGGTTAACCTTTGCAGTGTCGTAGGCGAGCTTGTGATGACCGTCGTAATACAAAAGGTTAGTATCCAGATTTGAGCCTCTCATTTAGATCCCAACTGGTTGACTGATTGTACTAGAATATAGTAAGTATTCCACAAATAAACCAGTTGACAAAACAAGCGATGACAATTTACACAGGGTGTTAAAGGTTGATTAATCGAATGACATCTGTCTAAGGAGAAATGGTTGTTTCCAAGCTATCATAGGACTGAATTATCTAAATGCCTTAACAAAGTAGATATTTCAAGCAGACAAATCTAAAATATAATAGCTAATAAACTAATGGGTCCAATGAACACGTTCTGATGATATTGGTGAAATAAGACGTTCTCCATATCAATAGGAATCATTATGCCCATTTTTTCGTTAATAACAGATGACAGACATTTGAAGAGGGAGAAAGAAGTATATTCAGCAAATACTGGGTTTTCATTGGAAACTATTAGCGTACACTAAGCTGATAGGAAATACTTCAAGTTATATCTCTGCTCGGAACGTAAGATGTTTATTCGAGTTGTCTGTCTGTTGATCCCGTCCGTCTGTCTGTCAATCACATACCCGGTATTGTATCTGTTTCATATCTCCCAAAAGGCTTGATGATATTTGTCAAATTTCATGAATATCACCTAAAGAGCTTTTAGATTTTTCTTAAAACTTAAGCCAGATTCTCCTAAATACGAGGAACAGTGTCTTATTCATAATGTATACACTATGCCCATGGTAAAAGTCACATTTCAAAGCGTAAAATTTAAGCCTTGAATTTCGTGTTCTCCCAATATCTTCCTAACAACCATGATAAGATCTATATCAAAGTCGAGCCACGTATTCATCTACTAACGGCAATGTTCAGAAACCAGCCTTCTGTGCCGAAGGTTGAGGTCAAAATTCAAAGTGAAAGATTAAACCCTATTTTTCAAACCTGTCCCATATTCCTCAGTTGGTTCGAATGATTTTATCGAAATAGAACATACTTATATCAAAATATTCGTCTCCCAACTGTGAGTTAAATACATATACATGTATCCTTTCCTAAGAACATGTACATAGCCATGTTTCAGCGCCAATAACGGTTTGGATATTTTTGTCACCCCTAGTTTAGATGTTTATTCCTGCAATTTCTGAAGTAATTATTCCTCTATTCAGATTCAATGCCATTGTTACAAACGAAGAAAATCGTTTTAAGTCCATTTCCGCTACAATTCTCCGAAACAGTCGGGATGTTGGTTTTCAAGCCCTCGCTCATTTCCGCTTTACATCTCCCATTTTTTGTGAAACATTCATCACACCAGGACGCAAATCCACCCGATATAACACAGCTGGAAGGACATTCGTTTTCGAAGTGTTAGATCGCGATAGGCTTTAGAAAGTCAGTCGTTTTAACCCTTTCACCGCCAATGTTGCAAAAATGCACAACGACAAATAGTGCAGTCCCAGATCAGACGCCGCCTTTTTGATCAGGAGCGTCACTTTTTTCTCTATTTCTATATATGTGCTTTATTCTTTTGAAATTTGCATTATTTATCTCATTTTCTTATTTTACCAAATGATTTAACAAAAGTGGTTTGCAGACGACAATTAGAAATTTGGCGCCGAAAGGGTCAATGCTCAGCATATGAGGTTAGTGCTATGATGTCTGGCCCTATGTCCTGATAATGTGACTGGTGTTGATTAAACTATATTAGCATTTATCAGTGCTTTACACTTATCACGTTAGAGAACCATGGAGCCCTAGATTTCAAAATACTGACGTTAAACTTCCAACACACCTGTCACCCTCAAGTAGATCTAAAATCACTCAGATTCCAATTAATGGTAACATGTCACTGTCAATCCGTTACCAGCTCCATATGTCGAAAATAGTTTGAAAGATTTTCATCAGACTTCACTTGAGCCAAATGCATGTCGGCAAAACGCATAGGAAGAGACATGTTTTCGATTTAAAATCAACCTTTTAGTTCTAGTCCCTTGGCGCTATACGAGTATTTCATATTTAATCTTACAGTGCCGTAAACCCCACTTACTCACACACTCTAGTTCAAGCTGAATGTCACACAAACGGTTGTATAACCAAAGAAAGCAAAGAGTTCTCTTGTAGAAGATACTATGATTAATTGCTGCAACAGAGTAAGATAGGAATGTATAGCTTTTGCCTGACTTTCATTAAGATAGTGCGTATTGGATATATCATATATTTTTTCCCTCAACACATAGGAATGTACATTTCACTGGTAATTCATCAACTCAATGGCACCCATCTTTGCAGAAATTGTCACTTCCAAACTCTCAAGGAACTAAATAACCCTTACAAAAGTAGATTCTTAACCCTTTCACCACCAATGTCGCAAAAATGCACCACGACAAATAGTGCAGTCCAAGATCAGACGCCGCCTTTTCAAGGCGGCGTCTGATCAGGGACTTCACTTTTTGTCTCAATCTCTAGTTCTAGATCTGTGCTTTATTCCTTTGAATTATGTACTTATTTATTCCATGTCCTTATTTTACCGAGTGATTTAACAAAATTGTGTTGCATGCGACAATTAGAAATTTGGCACCGAAAGGGTTAAAGCTTGGAATTCCGAAAATGTAATGCAATATGGAAAATAATGTAAAAGAAATAGCACACAATGAGTACATGCGAAGAATATCCCATTACCTCATAGGCTTGTTTTTAGATACAACCTCTTTGAATAAATCTACCCAAAAGGAGCATTAACTAGAGAAAAGGAAAACTTTAGAATTTTGTGGTTTGAAACCATTGTGATAAATAGAGCATTTGTTCCTATAGGAGCAAATGCTCTATTTATCACAATGGTTTCACAAAGTGACTTTTACAGAGTCGTCAATATGAGGGAACGGGATATTGATATAAATAGTCTTAGTTTCCTTGTATCTAGACTTTATATTACAAATATAGTTTTCGTTTTTAGAGAAAATTTGAACTATGTGTTATCTATGGAAAATCCAATTTGCCGCACTCCTTGAATTTAAAGGTTCCAGCAGCAATGAAG
The DNA here is from genome assembly GCA_963576725.1 of Azorinus chamasolen. Lineage (NCBI taxonomy): Eukaryota > Metazoa > Mollusca > Bivalvia > Cardiida > Solecurtidae > Azorinus > Azorinus chamasolen. The sequence continues at coordinate 52,192,195 of OY755242.1, read as the reverse complement.
TGCTTTTGACCTTGGTATTTAAATACATATATGAATTGTTTGTTATATATGTCCTGCTCATAATGTAGCATGTATTGAAAGACGAGACCAGGGACAATTCAGATTAAAAGCTTCTACCAGTGTGATGTTTTCACTTCAGCACAGTACTAGCCAAATCTTGATACCATTGGCAACAAGCTATACCCATATGAGAGGCCTAGAAATGTGGCGTCTTATCAGGATCCAAACTGCTTGACCACAACTAAATTGTGATCATATTTCGAACAAGAAATGTAAGAAAGTTCCTACTCTCAATTTTGAAGCAGACATTAGTTTAGTTGCCTAGGGTTAATAAAATAATACATGTACATATAATGTTTACATATTAACTTAATATAAAAGTACTTTAGAATTATTGTGTCAATGTTTGAATATGGAACTAATATACATGTATGATATTCTATCTGTAGTAAAAGCAATAATTAAGCATGTACATCTACAAGATAAAACCACCATTGAATTGTTTTAGTATAAACGATTAGTATACATTGTTGAGATTCCCGTAATGGTTTCTGTTTTCTTAATACTGATTGTGAGGGCAAACTCTCTGCAGGCATTTGAGAAGCGGTTCATGAGGTGTTGTAGACCTCATGAGTGTGGCTTACAAGAGCAGCGGCATCAACAAACAGCATATCTCTGAGTAAGACACGAGTGACTTTTGACTTGGCACGCAGGCGTGCTAGGTTAAACAGTTTGTCATCGTGTCTGATGTGGATGTAGACGCCGTCAGTGGAAGATGAGAAAGAATGATACAAGAGGAGAGAGAAGAAGGTGCCAAAGAGTTTGATAAGGCTGAGCAGCCTTGGTGGGCAGCCTATTCGTCGGAGTAGGCTGAACAGTCCGTTGCGACTGACAATGTCAAAGGCTTTGGCGAGGTCTTCAAAAGCCTGATATAGGGGTTGCTGTTGTTCTCTGCACTTTTGTGCTGTCTCACAGAGAAAATCATGTCGATGGTGGAGCGTCCTGATCGGAAGCAGCAGTATGCTTCAGCGTACACTGGTTCAGCGAGGACTTGTGGTGTGGTATTAGTACTGGTATTAGTTTGTGTTTAGTATTAGACATAATACTAATATTACTGTACTAGGACTATAGTAATGATTAGTATTAGCAGTATTACAACCTTTAGCATTAGTATTAGTAAGTTTAGTATTAGCACTAGCACTGGTATAAGTGTAGTTTTACTATAACTACACCTTTAGTAGTATATATAGTATTAGCACTAGCACTGTTATAAGTATGGTATAAGTATAGTGTTGCCATTACTACACCTTTAGTAGTATATATAGTATTAGCACTTGCACTGGTATAAGTATGGTATAAGTATAGTATTGTCATTACTACACATTTAGTATTATATACAGTATTAGCACTATTACTGGCATAAGTGTAGTGTTACTATTACTACACTTTTAGTATTAGTACTAGTATATCATAGTAAAGTAATAGTATTAGTATAGGTAATACATGTAGTACTAGTATTAGTATTAGTACTGGTTTTAGTATTAGTACTAGTGCTAGTATTAGTACAGTATTAGTGTACCTGTAAGTATTAGTATAAGTATTAGTATAAGTATTAGTATAAGTACTAGTATTAGTATAAGTAATAGTATAAGTATTAGTTTTAGTATAAGTAATAGTATTAGTATAAGTAATAGACTTAGTATTAGTATAGGTATTAGTATTAGTATAAGTATTAGTATTACTTCTAGTATAGTATAGGTATAAGAACAATTTTAGTATCAATACTAGTTTTGTTGTAATTTGAAGTATTGTTTTTAGAACAATATTTAGTATTAATACTAGTATTCATATGATATTACTATCAGTATTAGCTCTGATGTAAGTTTAGTATCAGTATTACTATTAGTACAAATAAAGTATAAGTACCAGTACTGGTATTAGTATTAGTACTAGCATTAGCATTAGTATCAATATCCGTTTAAGTATTATCATTAGTATTAGTACCATTAGAATTAGTGTAGTGTAGTGAGGTGTAAGCTGGTGTAGTGTGGTGTCGTGTGGCGTGGCGTGGTGTGGTGTGGTGTGGTGCGGTAAGGTGTGGTGTGGTAAGTATGGTGTAATTAGGTGTGGTGAGGTCATGTGTGGTGTTGTGTGTGATGTGTGGAATGGTAGTGCGGTGTGGGGCTATTCTGTGATGTGGTGTTATGTTTTGTTGTGTGGTGTGGTATGGTGTCTTGTACTATGGTGTACTGTACTGTAGTATAGTGCACTGTAGTTTAGTGTAGTGTACTGTAGTTTAGGGTAGTGTACTGTTCCAATGTAGTGTGGTATATTGCAGTGGCCTGCAATGCACTGTAGTGCAATGTAGTTTAGTGTACAGTACTGTGGTGTCCTGTCTTGTAGTGCACTGTAGTGCCGTGAAGTGTACTGTACTGTGGTGTGCAGTATTGTAATGTACTGCAGTGTACGGTAGTGTAGGGTAGTGTACTGTAATGCACTTTAGAGTACATTAGTGTAGTGTATTGTACCATATAGTACATTAGTGTAATGCACATGTACTGTAGTGTGGTGTACTGTAAATTACTTTAGAGTACACTAGTGCAGTGCAGTGTACTGTAATGTTGTGTAGTGTAATGTACTATAGATTACATTAGTGTAGTGTAATGTTCTGTAGAGTGTAGTGTAGTGTAATGTAGTGTAGTGTAATGTAGTGTAGTGTAGAGTACATTAGTGCAGGGTAGATGTTTACTTTCTTAATATCATGAAAAATGGCGAAGATTTATTACCGAACTACAAGGGGATATTTTGTAACATTTTCTTTTCATTTAATACTTTACTGCGATTCCATAAATTGAATTAAATTTTGAATCGGCAATATAATATTATTGCCAGCACTTCATTTTATCAAGTTTACAGTATTACTTTGATGCCCAGCGGATCCAGTTTAATTTCATTTTCTTCAGTAAATAGGAAATAATTCTTCAGCTGAGATTCTAATATTCTTAGAAATGATTAAGTAGATACATGTGTCCCCTATCTGTGCTACAGGGTTGATGAAACACATTTGTATACATCATAGCTGGGGCTCGAATCGATGACACATCAGTCCGTGGCAATTCTAACATGAAGGAATTCCAAATAATTGTAGATCTGAAGTATGACCACGAAATGATCATATGAGTCCTCTTCCAAGAGTCTAAATGCCATCTGTTAACGCAGTAGAACCTTCTCAAATCACCCACATTCTGCAAATTAACCCTTTCGGTGCAAAATTTGGATTATCGTCTACAAACCACTTTTGTTTAAATCGTTTGGTGAACTAAGGAAATGAGATAGATAAATACAAAATTTCAAAGGAATAAAGAACAAATATAGAAGTAGAGTTTGAGACAAAAAGTGAAGTCCCTGATCAGACGCCGCCTTTAAAAGGCGGCATCTGATCTGGGACTGCACTATTATTTTTTGTCGTGGCGCATTTATGCGACATTGGCGGTGAAAGGGTTAACTCTTTTTACCACCTCGTGGTGTCGTCAGCAATATTTGAATTCTGCTCCAGTTTCATTTTCAAGTTTTCTTCATTGTTTTGTTTTATAAACAATCACATCATCAAACATCAAATAGTTTGGACCCTAATGATCCAAACTGCTATGGTATTCCAGAGCTACAGATAAAGGTGCGTACCCAAATACTAAAATTGTCATTTCGCCACCAAACCCTACACTGTGACCACTCTTTAGAATTGTCTCTTCGAGACGATTCTAAAGAGTGGTCACAGTATAGGGTTTGGTGGAGAAATAAAGGAGCTATTGCTGAAAATGTTTAAATTGACGCACCTTTTCTGTACCTCTGACACTGTATTCACAGAGTTTCGCCATTGACACTGAACGAGTAAACAGTGTGTGTATCAAAGTGATGCAACAACCTCATGTAGGAGAATCGTCTGTTTTAGGTCGTCATTGTTATTCCATAGACAGTAACGTGTGCACCGTGTGTCTCGGAGTATTTTCTAGCAATCACAGCGGCATGGCATAAACACTATAATAAAGTGCTAAAGACAAACAAGTTCACAATAATTATTTTCACCCAATTAATTAATACAATTTTACGCTTCTTGGCTTGGAACCAATACTCTTTAAAATGATCCAAAGTTATTTATGAGCTTACCAGGAACCAATATCTAAGAGAATGTGTTTATCAGATATAATAAATTATTCTTATATTTCCTGATTATCGATGGAATACTTTAAAAACAGACAAAATGCTTGACAGTATGCCTGGAATGAAGAAGTTAAGATGAATGTTTTAAACCTTTAAACACGAGAAACGCGTAAACTATAACTGACACATAATGTAATCCAAGGTCGTATGGCTGCTGGCAGAGCCCTCTTGTGGTCATGTTCTGCATTGTTTGTCATTCAAAGTGCTTAATCCAATTCAATAATTTCATATTGAACGGACTTTTAAACAAGGATGGACCGTTCTATGTTTGCAAATTTAGCATTCAAACAGTTAAACAGTCAAGTAAATTCTGAGTTCTCCTACAAATGGAAATATTCAAATGACCACTGTCTCGGGACAAAATATTTCTCCATTAATTTCGGATAGAGAGTGAGAAAACTCGTAGACTATTTCATTTACGAGCGGTTAAGCCAAATAATAACAATACAATATTGACACAAAGGACGAATACCGAAATGAGAATAGCGATCGTGTGGCCTGTGTGATTAAGTGAAAATGGATCTCAGAGTATCACACACATAAGATAAACAGCCAAGGGACTTCATCGCTACTGGATAGAGACACAATACACGTTGTACATGTTTGCAATGTTTGGAAATAAAACAATTTCTGTTTTGATATATTGTAGAACGATAAAAGAGGAAGGTGTGTGATATGTAGCCAACAATTTTATCACGGATTGTCATTGGGTTTAGAATTCGATTATCCTCAACAGTTGAGGCTGCTGCTGGATTTTAGCTCACCTGGGTCTGCTCAGGTGAGATTTTGTGATAGCCCACCCGTCCGGTGTCCGTCCGTCTGTCTGTTTGTTCGCCCGTCCGTCCACCAACAATTGCTTTAAATGATATCTCCTCTGAAACTACACGACAGAATGTAACCAAGATCTACAGTAAAAACCTGTATATAACGACCACTAACTTGTGTTAATATGTTGGTATGTATGGCAGGTGGCTGCTTAAAGCAAGGTGAAATTAAAACAGAACGCGCCTGTAGGAGCGTTCTGTTTTACTTTCACATTGCTTTAAGCAACAACCTGTCTTTAACACAAAATACTTGATGTAATTTAGTGGCCGTTATAGAGAGGTTTTATTGTACATAAATTATCTTTAGATCATGCTCAATCAAAATTGTTAAAATAATATGGCACCATGTAGAACTCTGGCTGCCATGGCGACAGAAATAAAAACTTCTGCAAACCAGTCGTCAAAATGAATGATATTTGATAGAAATTGTCTTCTTGTGACCCTCTACCCAAATCCAAAGTACAATTTAAATGGCATTTTGGTAGGAATAGTCCCCTGGTGACTGTATAAAAACTGCCAAAACCATGTTGTTATCTGAAAAACATGGCTGCAAGGGACGGGGCTAATTTCCTTGTTTGATTATAGCGAAAACGTTTTTAAATTGAATGATACTTGTAGGAATAGTTCTCTGGTGCCCATATTGATAATTTATTAAGATTATCATGCATAATTTGAACAAACTGAATAATCTTCAGTTGAAAACATAAAAACTGCAAGAGGTGTTCAACTTATATTTGAACACAATAAAGACCTTGATTTCCTCGTGCACGCACGGGATTGTGTTAACATGCCTATTGACAAATGTAAATACGACTTCACTCTTTGCTGTCAAGTGCAACAATGGCACGTACAAATATAACCGATAAAATAGAAGGTATAGTAGTTGGTCTTTTGAAGACGACCGTGACGTCCGATGAAGCCATGTTCTATCTAGGTGGAAGCAAGACTATCGTAAAGTTTGCTACGTTCGTAAGGGGTTTAACGTTGACAACAAATTCAAGTTTGTTAAGCGTGATGCCTTTGCAGCAGGGTTCATGACATGCACTGGTGTTTGTTATATAATGGCTAAACAGAAATCAGAACCATTGACAAAGGTACTAAAGTCAACTCAGACTACTATATTAATAATGTTCTAAATTCATTCCTGGACAATGATGTCCCCAGATTGTTTTCCGGAGATACACAGAAAAACACGATGTTTCATCAGGACAGTGCATCAAGCCCACACTGCCAAAAATACTTTAATAAACTACCTCAAATCTAGAAAAGTTGGCTTCATTACACCATAGGAATAGATGCCAAAATCGCTTGACGCAGCTCCAATGGACTATGGAATCTGGGGCGTTTAAAACGAAGGCTTCAGAAGAGAACCATTAACACACTCATTGGTCTTTAAAAAAAAAGTCATGAAGCAAGAGTATGAAAATCTTGATCAAAATCTGATTAACAAAGCATGTACGCGAGTTCATTAAACTGTAATGTAGTTTAACACCTCCTGAAATTTATATATATATAATTTATACATATATACATATTCATTAACCCATTACCTCATAGGCTATTTTTAGATCCAACCTCTTTGAATAAATCTACCGAAAAGGAGCATTTACTAGAGGAAAGGAAAGTTTAAGAATCGTGTAGTTTTGAAACCATTGTGATAAATAGAGCATTTGCTCCATAGGAGCAAACGCTCTATTTATCACAATGGTTTCAAAAGGTTACTTTTACAGAGGCGCCAAAAGACGTCAATATGAGGGAATAGGTTAAAAATGGGTTTACCGAAAACGTGAACACAAAATTTGATGCACATAAATTATACGAGGGTTGTTCGAAAAGTTTCGGGACAAGTGCTGAATTTTTTATTTGTTAATATTTGTCTATGAAAGTTTCATAAGTGATAGCTGCGACTGTATCCTATTGATTTATTGCCATATTTAAATATTTGCACAAGCAACTCGCGATATATTGTCACCATAGCAACGTCACGTCGACGTGAGCGGGGCACTTTGACGCCACAATGCAAAGACAGTATTACTCAAAGGTAGGGTGTTAAGTCTTTTTAATAATTTGAATTTAAAATATTTCTTATTGTACATGGAATAAAAATACTGTTTGATAAATATAATGAAAATATTTCATTGTTGCATAGATATTGATGCATATATGCACTCATTATCACGTTTCGGGTGCTGCGACGTGATTTGTCCAGGGCTGTGAGGAAGAAGCGACCAGAAAATGACGGCAAATTCTACCTACATCATGACAATGCAACGCCCCATATCGCATCTGCAACAAAGGAAGTACTTGCTGAGAGAGGAATTGACATAATTGCACACATACCATACTCCCCAGACCTTGCACCGTGCGCTTTTTGATTATTCCCGACAATCAAGCGTGACTTGCGAGGCTGACGTTTCGACGACGTCATTGACCTGCCAATTGTTGTCAGAGAGATATCATCAGAAAAAAATCAAAAAGTGTTTCTCTTCTTGGTTAAATAGGCATCAGAAGTATGCTGTGGAATATTTCGAGAACGTTTGAGTGTTTCAGACCTATATAAAGACAGACCGTTATTGAGTATACCAAGGTGCCCCGCTCACGTTGATTTGACGTTGCTATGGTGACAATATATTGCGTCTTGCACGCACCTAAGTTTAATTCTGGCAATAAATCAATAGGATACAGTCACAGCTATCATTTATGAAAATTTCATAGAAAAATATTATCAAATAAAAAAAATTACAGCACTTGTCCCGAAACTTTTCGAACAACCCTCGTATATGCGTTTTAAAACGAAAACAGTAATATCGTCTAAACGAACACACAAGGAACTGTATTGCAATATGGTTAAGAGGTTTTCGATATATATTTCAATTTTGTGTACAAGACTAAACACATAAAAATCAGCATTTAATCAAAACTGCTTTTACCGTGCCATTCTCAACTACAACTTTGATTTCACTGAGAATAACTGTCACCAGTATATTGGCAAAGCTCTGTTTCGTTAGAACATTTGTATACTTCGAAGGCTTTTTAACCCTTTATCTCATACAGGCGACCTTTTGGCACTTTGCAAACAGAGTAGAACCAGATCAGGCGGCTCTTGTATTAACCGTCTGACCAGTGTCTGCTTTATTTTCTATAGAAAAAATCTGATTCTACAGTTTGTGCTATAGTAAAACAATTCCTGTATTCATTCTGCTGTTATGAAACATTAGCTAATTGATTCATCAATACTTTAACACATTCCCTGATAGGCTATTTTTAGACCCAGTCGCTATGAATAAATCTACCGAAACGGAGCATTTTTGCTAGAGAAAGGGGATTTTTTTTATAATTTTGTAGTTTAGAAACCAGTGATAAATAGAGCAAATTTATGCTCTATTTATTACCATGGTTTCAAAATGTGACTTTCACAGATGCGTCAAAATGCGTCAACATGGGGGATTGGGTTAATTCATAATTTCTTACGTGAATATTCATTAGGTAAAGGGTTAATTATAGGGTTTGCGTATTTCTAAACTTTGATATTAATAATTCACAAGCATGAACGGCTAGACTTCTGAACTTTCTTGTACATACTACGTTTGACCTTAGTTTGAGAGCTTCTGTATAGATGCCCCCTCACGCCTACAATTCCTATTAGAATTCTGGACCATTTTACTGGCAAAGTATAATCGATGTATTTGGCCCTAGGAGCACTAGGCAGACTGTGTGTGCTTTTGCTATTGGGCTCTTGGTGTTCGTTTTAATTGCAAGTTAGAAAGAATATGGTTTTATAAGTTTATTATACGTATATAGAAGACAATTCTGTATTTTTTGGATATTTCAAATTTTATTACGCATTCTAGAAAAACGTTCATTTATTCCTCTGTCATTTTCAATAAACATTCAGACATGTGTAGACCGTAGCTTCATACAGTGCACGTTATTGCACGCCTTTGTAAACAGAGAACCCCAGATCAGACGGCTAAAATAGGACTTATCTGCTCTGTATACTTATGGTATAATATAGACCCGATTCTGCAGTTTATTAATGAGCCAGAATGTCCTGTGCTCATTACGTCATTATAAAAATTGATTTAATTGATATCAATGCTGCCATTATTCTTACATGAATATTCAACAAGGAAGGGATTAGCGAGATAATTGCCACTTTAATTCACACAAGAACAGCAACCTGTTCAGAAACATAGCATTACACCCCCAACAATGCTGACACGAAGAAAAAAACAACATTATAATTCTCTTGGGAACAATAACCTTCCTTCAAAACTAATAACCAAACGTCTATATAGTCCTCTGTTAAAGGGATTGGTATGGTCAGCCAAGGGACAACACTGGCACTGGATAATGTGTTTGCCTCTCACTGTTTAGCCCGTTCGCCGACAATGTCGCATAAATGCACCACGACAAATAGTGCAGTCCCAGATCAGACGCGGTGTCTGACCAGGGATTTCACTTTTTGTCTCAATCTTTATTTCTATATATGTGCTTTATTCCTTTGAAAATTACATTTATTTATCTCACTTCCTTATTGTACCGAATGATTTAACAAACATTGGATTGCAGACGACAATTAGAAATTTGGCGCCGAAAGGGTTAATGAAACGCTATTGGAGAAATTGTGATGCCCTTTACAAATAATTTGGATCCAGATGACGCGGTGAGTAGTGCCGCGTCATTTAAACCCAAATATAGTTACAACTATTCTAACCCATTCCTCCATATGCTAGTTTTAGACCCAACCTCTTTAAATGAATCTACCCAAAAGGAGCATTTACTAGAGACATAAAAAGTAAAGTTTTAGAATTGTGTTGTTTGAAACATTGTGATAAATAGAGCATTTGCTCATATAGGAGCAAATGCTCTATTTATCACAATGGTTTCAAGACGTGGTTATTACAGGGCGTAGAAAGGCGTATTTATGGAGGAAAGGGTTAAAAGATTTAGGAATTTTTACACTGTAATTTAAGTACATGTAGACGACAGTTTTGAGAGACGCGTTTGAGCTTACATTGAGAACCATAATATTTGTAAGTCCAGAAAGATTCCTTCTAATCTGATTACCGGTATTACCAGCCCGGTTTAGGGCTAATTATTTTAGTTACATGTACGAAATTTGGTTTCTTCGGGATCATTAGTTTTGATGTTATTAGTTTTAAAAATTGAATACTGCTTAAGCCGGCGCTAGAGGGCGTGAGTAGTGTTACACTTTTAATTACTACTCATGAACCTTCTCAATAAAACCGAGTCTGCAATTTTCTCTTTTTGCATTTCTGCTTTTGCTTTCGAAGGATTACCCTTTTTCAGAATACTAAACCTCCAGCAAGTATCATAATATATGTTTTTTAAAGAAGAGTATTTACTTTAGCTGATGTCGAAAACTTTCTTTTATTCAAGTGAAGTCTTGCCAGTATGTTTCTACATGTAGAAAAGCAGTCGTTCAGGTATGATACTCTTCGCAGTTGCCTTTCATCAATGCCTTCTTAAATAACAATAAACCATGCACCACATTATCAAGATTCCTGTGGCAATTCTTATCTCGTTTAATTTATACCTCACATTGTATTTTATTTCGTGTTATATCGTCACTATTTTATAGTCATATTGTCACCGTTTTATAGATGACTATGTTTTTCTCATGTGACCTTTCTATAAATGCTGCAGTTGCTTGATAACCAATTATGGGCCTGCTGTATGGTACGCATGGACAACTCTTTGCATGTTAGCGGCTAACCCGTAATAACCTTTGCAAACAGTTTGGATCCAGATGAGACGACGCGGATTCTCATCAGGATTTAAAGTGTTTGGTCATATTTTTGCAAAGAAATGAGAGAAGTTTTATTTTAAGAATTGAAGCAGACGATAATTGTTGAAAGATGATTCATTCTCGCTATGCCATTAATTTCACTTTTTTCGTAAATAACTTGCCTGAATTCATCTGGTCTATCAGAAACGTACCAAGATTCCTGTTGGACTTAAAGTAATCAGAACAAACTTGGTCTTGTTTGGGAAAACAGAAGCGCGTTTACTGTTCTATTGAATAGCATAAAAGCATCAGTGTATTGATGTCTGGCAATGGCTCTCCACTGTCACGATAGCTGCAGTCGTAATCGGTATGTCAGCGACCAAACAGCGACACGCTTGTGATACAACACTATAACACTATGAACAGGTAAACTTCGCTACCTGAATCCTCATTTAGGAAAGTAAGTGTACAGGCCGCGGTGTCCGTAGGATGTTTACTTTTTAAGTGTGTCCTATGCATGAACTACAGTTTCAATCTGGACGGAGTGTCAGAAGGAAAATTGGTGGGGTTAGACTCTCAGTGGTGGATTAAAGTGAAGGTAATCAAAAGGTATGGATATAAACTTATTGAGGTAACCGTTTCTAATTGATGCTTTAAAATATCAGGTTTCCTGATAGTTCAGCTAATAGAAGATACGTCGATATACAAGTATTGCTATTACACGATTACTTTAACCATTTACTACATGAATATTCATACAAGAGATAATGAAATAATAAATAGTAATTAACTTATTTTTATAGAGACATAATCATGAGAAATATATTTATTGGCTCTGATAAAATATGTAAGATCAGATCTATGATATGCTTTAGAAACAGAGCAGATGCTTCAGGAGTAAAATGCGTATTTATGGAGTAAATGGTTGAAATATCACGCTACACAAATGATCCAAACCGTGTGCAAATAAGAAATGCATGATTGTTTTTCGTATCGTAATTCCCTGTAAAGATTGTTTAACCATTTACTCCCTATGTTATTTTTAGACCCAACCTCTTTGAATGAATCTACCCAAAAGGAGCATTTATAAGAGGAATTAAAGTAAAATTTTAGAATTTTGTAGTTTGGAACCATTGTGATTAATAGAGTATTTGCTCCTATAGGAGCAAATGCTCTATTTATCATAATGGTTTCAAGAATTGGTTATTACAGAGGCGTAGAAAGGCGTACTTATGGAGGAAAGGGTTAAGGGGTAAAGAGTTGTATCTTTGATGTACTGCAAATATAGTGGTTGTTTAAGACAGCACAACAATAGCAAATGTGTGTTTTTATTAAGTCTTTGAAGTATTTTTTCGTTTGCAACAATTGTCGTCTTAAAATAAATTTTCTTTTTCAAGACATTGTCAAAGAGTCTAACACATTTGATCCTGGTGAGATACTTCATTGTGCGGCATCTCATCTGGATCCAAACTGTGTACGGTTTAGTCGCTAGAGTTCAAATAGTTCAAAGAAAGTCTATTATGTTCATTCCTTATTTGTGAAACATGTTTGTACCCTTCTTTTTGTTAAATGTACATTGTTTCTCTTACAATACTGTAAATATTTGCATTTTTATAAACTAATGTGTGTGTGTTAGCTGTACATTTATACCACAAAATAAAGCAGCTTGCACACGTTAGTACCAGTATTCGTTAGCTGTACATTTATACCACAAAATAAAGCAGCTTGCACACGTTAGTACCAGTATTCGTTATTAACTGGCACTTGCTTGTCACCTGTTTTGGATCTCATTGATGAAATTTAATCTCTTTGTTTCGAAGTCATCATCACGGTATCAAATGGTGAGAATGATCCAAGTATTTGTAAAAGTGATCACAGAGCTGCCATTTTAGGAAGTTGAACCAAACGTTTTGCTTAGTTCAAATGATATAAAACCAATCATGATCTTATACTTGTGGCATCTTCGTATTTTGCAGCGTTGGATCACCATTTTCACAAAGATAGAAAATATATATCATATGAATAATGTTTTATTTACTGGAGTTTGTCTGTATGGGTTACCAGGGAAAGACATTAAAATACACTTTATTTGATATCTATACAAGGGCAAAGATGATGCATATTATCTTTAACAAGAATAGCTCCTTTATTTCTCTATCCAATTCTTTGTTGAGTTTTAGTAACAAAAGATTGATCTTAACTTAGTTCTTGGTGGAGAAGTGATGATTTTTAGTATTTGAAATGCACCACTTATAGATGATGACCTGATTGTAATAATATCCTTGAAAAACACTAAAACATAGCTCAATATATTTGAGTTCTACATCTATGACAAGTTGCACCAAGACATTAGCTCAGTATAGTCGATTTCTTAGTAACAGCTCAGTATAGTTGAGTTCTACATCATTGGCAAGTTGTACCAAGACATAGTTCAGTGTAGCTGAGTTCTACAGCTCACTATAGTTGAGTTCTATATCTATGGCAAGTTGTACCAAGATAGGGCTCAGTATAGTTGAGTTCCACAACTATGGCAAGCTGTTTTCATAGCTCAATATAGTTTTGTTATACATGTATGGCAAGTTATACCAAGACAATAGCTCAGTATATTTAAGTGCTATATCTATGGCAAGTTGTATCAAGACAATAGCTCAGTATATTTAAGTGCTATATCTATGGCAAGTTGTATCAAGACAATAGCTCAGTATATTTAAGTGCTATATCTATGGTAAGTTGTATCAAGACAATAGCTCAGTATATTTAAGTGCTATATCTATGGTAAGTTGTATCAAGACAATAGCTCAGTATAGTTGAGTTATACATGTATGGCAAGTACCAAGACATAGCTCAATATAGTTGAGTTCTACATCTATGGCAAGTTGTATCAAGACATAGCTCAGTATAATAGTTGAGGTCTACATGTATGGCAAGTTGTATCAAGACATTAGCTCAGTATAGTTGAGTTCTATATATATATGGCAAGTTGTACCAAGATATAGCTTAGACAGTATAGTTGAGGTCTACATGTATGACAAGTTGTATCAAGACATAGCTCAGTATATTTGAGTTCTATATCTATGGCAAGTTGTACCAAGACATAGCTCAGTATAATAGTTGAGGTCTACATGTATGGCAAGTTGTATCAAGACATTAGCTCAGTATAGTTGAGTTCTATATATATATGGAAAGTTGTACCAAGATATAGCTTAGACAGTATAGTTGAGCTCTACATGTATGACAAGTTGTACCAAGATATAGCTTAGACAGTATAGTTGAGCTCTACATGTATGACAAGTTGTACCAAGACATAGCTTAATATATTAGAGTTCTATAGCTATGGCAAGTTGTATCAAGACATAGCTCAGTATAATAGTTGAGGTCTACAAGTATGACAAGTTGTACTGTAGCAAGACATTAGCTCAGTATAGTTGAGTTCTATATCTATGGCAAGTTGTATCAAGACTTAGCTTAGATAGTATAGTTGAGGTCTACATGTATGACAAGTTGTATCAAGACATTAATTTAGCTCAGTATAGTTGAATTCTGTAGCTATGGCAAGTTGGTACAAGACATAGCTCAGTATAGTTGAGCTCTACATGTATGACAAGTTGTACCAAGACATAGTTCAGTGTAGCTGAGTTCTACAGCTCACTATAGTTGAGTTCTATATCTATGGCAAGTTGTACCAAGATAGGGCTCAGTATAGTTGAGTTCCACAACTATGGCAAGCTGTTTTCATAGCTCAATATAGTTTTGTTATACATGTATGGCAAGTTATACCAAGACAATAGCTCAGTATATTTAAGTGCTATATCTATGGCAAGTTGTATCAAGACAATAGCTCAGTATATTTAAGTGCTATATCTATGGCAAGTTGTATCAAGACAATAGCTCAGTATATTTAAGTGCTATATCTATGGCAAGTTGTATCAAGACAATAGCTCAGTATAGTTGAGTTATACATGTATGGCAAGTACCAAGACATAGCTCAATATAGTTGAGTTCTACATCTATGGCAAGTTGTATCAAGACATAGCTCAGTATAATAGTTGAGGTCTACATGTATGGCAAGTTGTATCAAGACATTAGCTCAGTATAGTTGAGTTCTATATCTGTGGAAAGTTGTACCAAGATATAGCTTAGACAGTATAGTTGAGCTCTACATGTATGACAAGTTGTACCAAGACATAGCTTAGACAGTATAGTTGAGCTCTACATGTATGACAAGTTGTACCAAGATATAGCTTAGACAGTATAGTTGAGCTCTACATGTATGACAAGTTGTACCAAGACATAGCTTAATATATTAGAGTTCTATAGCTATGGCAAGTTGTATCAAGACATAGCTCAGTATAATAGTTGAGGTCTACAAGTATGACAAGTTGTACTGTAGCAAGACATTAGCTCAGTATAGTTGAGTTCTATATCTATGGCAAGTTGTATCAAGACTTAGCTTAGACAGTATAGTTGAGGTCTACATGTATGACAAGTTGTATCAAGACATTAATTTAGCTCAGTATAGTTGAATTCTCATAATAGCTATGGCAAGTTGTTACAAGACATAGTTCAGTATAGTTGAGCTCTACATGTATGACAAGTTGTACCAAGACATAGTTCAGTGTAGCTGAGTTCTACAGCTCACTTTAGTTGAATTCTATATCTATGACAAGTTGTACCAAGATAGGGCTCAGTATAGTTGAGTTCCACAACTATGGCAAGCTGTTTTCATAGCTCAATATAGTTTTGTTATACATGTATGACAAGTTGTACCAAGACATAGTGTAGCTGAGTTCTACAGCTCACTTTAGTTGAATTCTATATCTATGACAAGTTGTACCAAGACATAGTTCAGTGTAGCTGAGTTCTACATCTGTGGCAAGCAGTTTCACTATTTATATATTTGACTGCAGGAATACTGTGGGTGCAGGAAGAGAGTTAAGTGAGATTTGAAAATCATGTTGGATGAGCCTTTTGATAACCAGGTGTACACTGTTTGTCAAACTATGTTGGATGAGCTCTCTGAAAATGGTGTACACTGTGTGTCATTGAAATCATGTTGGATGAGCCTTTTGATAATGGTGTACACTGTGTGTCATTGAAATCATGTTGGATGAGCCTTTTGATAACCAGGTGTACACTGTTTGTCAAACTATGTTGGATGAGCCTTTTGATAATGGTGTACACTGTGTGTCATTGAAATCATGTTGGATGAGCCTTTTGATAACCAGGTGTACACTGTTTGTCAAACTATGTTGGATGAGCCTTTTGATAATGGTGTACACTGTGTGTCATTGAAATCATGTTGAATGAGCCTTTTGATAACAAGGTGTACACTGTTTGTCAAACTATGTTGGATGAGCCTTTTGATAATGGTGTACACTGTGTGTCATTGAAATCATGTTGGATGAGCCCTCCCATAATGGTGTACACTGTGTGTCATTGAAATCATGTTGAATGAGCCTTTTGATAACCAGGTGTACACTGTTTGTCAAACTATGTTGGATGGGCCCTCTGATAATGGTGTACACTGTGTGTCATTGAAATCATGTTGGATGAGCCCTCCCATAATGGTTTACGCTGTGTATCAAACTATGTTGGATGAGCCTTTTGATAAAGGATTACACTGTGTGTCATTAAATTTATGTTGGATGAGCCCTCTGATAATGGTTTACACTGTGTGTCATTGAAATCATGTTGGGTGAGCCTTTTGATAATGGTGTACACTGTGTGTCAAACTATGTTGAATGGGCCCTCTGATAATGGTGTACACTGTGTGTCAAACTATGTTAGATGGGCTCTCTGATAATGGTTTACGCTGTGTGTCATTCAAACTATGTTGGGTGAGCCTTTTGATAATGGTGTACACTGTGTGTCAAACTATGTTGGATGGGCTCTCTGATAATGATTTACACTGTTGTGTCATTGAAATCATGTTGGATGAGCCCTCTGATCAATGGTGTATACTGTGTGTCAAACTATGTTGGGTGAGCCCTCTGATAATGGTTAAAATACACTGTGTGTCAAACTATGTTGGATGAGCCCTCTGATAATGGTTTACACTGCGTGTCATTGAAATCATGTTTGATGAGCCCTTTGATAATGGTTTACACTGCGTGTCATTGAAATCATATTGGATGAGCCCTCTGATAATGGTGTACACTGTGTGTCAAACTATGTTAGATGGGCTCTCTGATAATGATTTACACTACTGTGTCATTCAAATCATGTGGATGAGCCTTTTGATAATGGCTTACACTGTGCCATTCAAAATACTCTTGCACATATATAATCCTGTCATACTTGATGGACTCTATCATGAAACAATGATGAGCATAATCAGCATCTAAAAGGTTAATAAAGTAGAGATAGATATAATGTAAAAATGTCACCTGTTGAAACCATTGTGATAAATAGAGCATTTGCTCCTATAGGAGCAAATGCTCTATTTATCATAATGGTTTCAAACTACAAAATTCTAAAAAAAATCCTTTTCTCTAGTTAGTGATTTATTCAAAGAGGTTGGATCTAAGACTAGCCTATGAGGTAATGGGTTAAAGAGTTATCTTTGTGTGACTTATGGCAGCTTTCTTCCTTTTGGCAGTATGTTACAAAGTGCCATAAGTCAGACTCATTTAGATAACTCTATTTTCTCTGAAGATATATCTGTAGGTTACAGTGCTGTCTTGTAAATGAAGATACCCCAAGGTGTGTAACAAATAGAGCTAGCTGTCAAACTGATGGAGCTCTATTAAATGTTGAGATAGATTGTTGTCATTCAGTAGTGTTATCTTAGCTAAAATAACTATATTGAATATAGATAAACAAACAGCTTTGAGGCGTGACGGTACAGTAGAATCCCTCTAATGCGACCACTTCATGAATAAACATGGCTGTCTTTATAAGCAGGTGGTTGCTTAATGCAGGACAAAAGTAATGCAAAAAGCTCCTATAGGAGCTTTATCATTTATGCATTACTTTTATACTGCATTAAGGTACCACCTGCACCTACCACTAGGAATTATACATGTTTTTGTGGTCCCATTAGAGGGATTTTCACTGTATTTCCAGAGGTCGTGGAACATCTATACATGCATGAATTTAACCATTTACTCCATGCATGTATTATCCTACCAATTTGACCTGAGACTCATACATATTCCGTGTATTATCATCGGTAATCTTCGAATAAATTTCCGAAGGTATAGGAATGCGCTATAAGAATACAGTAAAACCCCTCTAGTGTGACCAGCAAAAAGGGGCATAATTCACAGTGGCAAAGGCAGGTGGTAGCTTAATACAGGACGAAAGTTATGCAGAAAGTTCCTTTCTGCATAACTTTTGTCCTGCATTAAGCAACCACCTGCTTATAAAGACAGCCATGTTTATTCATTCAGTGTTCGCATTAGATGGGGTTTTACTGTACACTCCTCGTGGAACATGATTATTACCGGCTTTTGGTTTGCTATTTTTTGTCACAGAGTATTACGAACAATCCCGATAAACACGCCGAAACTTAATCGAGTCTCAGGTCAAATTGGGAGGATAATAGTTATTTTAGCTTAGAAGATAGGCCTTTCTACGCCTTAGCAAACAGAGTAGACCCCTATCAGACAGCTCCTATAGGAGCTGTCTGGTCAGGGTCTGCTCTATTTGCTTATAATATAGATATGATTCTGCAATTTCTGCCATATTGGCCAAAATTCCTGCATCAATGTGCTATTATAACAATTAATCTAATTGATATTCATGATGTCATTATTTCTTACATGAATATTCATGCAGTAAACCAATAATAGCACTATAGAGCTTTTAATTATACTCAATGCAGGTATCTCTTCCCATAGAGAGTTTCTTTTAACCCTTTACTCCATGAATATTCATGAAAGAAATAATGACATCTTGATTATTAACCCTTTCCTCCATAGGCTATTTTTAGACCCAACCTCTTTGAACGAATCTACCCAAAAGGAGCATTTACTAGAGAAAAGTAAAATTTTAGAATTTTGTAGTTTAAAACTATTGTGATGATAAATAGAGCATTTGAATGCTCTATTTATCACAATGGTTTCATAAAGATACTTTTACAGAGGCGTAGAAAGGCGTATTTATGGAGGAATTTAGGGTTACTCCATGAATATTCATGCAATAAATAATTACATCTTGATAATTAATAAGTTGAATTCTTATAATGGTATTATAATAACAGGCATTTACAGGCAAATAAATTTCAGCCAATTTTTAACCTTTTCCCTGTTCTACGTATATTCCAAATTTCAGTGTCTCCTGAATATTCATGGACAAAATAGTTATAATGAAATATGGAAGGTGGAGAATTTTAGCCATTTTGAAAGTAAAGAAATAGATCTTTCAAATTCCATAAGCAAACAGAACAGACACTAATCGCGTTTATATGCGGGGAAGGGTTAATAAAAACGCATATTTACATCATAGCTATTGAGTAGACTATAATGAAGATAACATAATTTGTGCAAGAGTTGTCTGATCTTGGTCTGCTCTATTTGCTTACAGGATAGCTATATAGAGCTGATTCTACAGTTTCTGCAATTCATATACCATTTTATCACATAACCTCCCTTGTATTTAAGTTAATATATCCGTCACATATTTCTCTCTATCACAGAACTGAACATAATTTTATTCATATATTTTTTACACATGTTTAATATAAGCTATATTACGTCATGTAGACCACCATAACGTCATGTAGAAATATATATGTAGGACCTGTCAAAAATGGCATTTTTTAGTTGAAATAATTTATGTGATAAAAAAGAGTGATAAATAGATCATTTATTTATCACAATGGTTTCTATACTACAAAATTATAACATTTTCCTCTTTTCTAGTAAATGGTCCTTTTCAGTAGATTCATTCCAAGATGTTCCAGGGTCTAAAAATAGCCTATGGAGGAAAGGGTTAATATCAGTTTGTACAAAATGACTACTTGCAGCATATGATCCTTTAACAAATTTGTGAAGTTTCTTATACATGAATGTATTTTCATGAGCAGATGTATATGTGTGTGCGGATGGCAGTGCAGGTCTGCATGCATTCTGTCTGTCTATCTGTGTGCGTGTGTATATATGTATATGTGTATGTGCATGCATGTATGCAAGCATGTGTGCATATATATGTACATGTGTGTGCGTTTTAACGTCCTACCATCAGTGTTCCAGCAATATAACGATACTTGTTTCTACTTGAGACATATAGTTGCTGCCCGAATGCGATAGTTGTGATGATGCCAACGGTGGAAACTAATACAATCTCAACTAGATGGTGGTTTGTAGCAGTCACCATGTATAATGTCGAGTATTTAACCCTTTCCTCCATAGGCTATTTTTAGACCAAACCTCTTTGAATGAATCTACCCAAAAGGAGCTTTAACTTAAGAGAAAAGTAAAATTTTAGAATTTTGTAGTTTGAAACCATTGTGATAAATAGAGGATTTGCTCCTATAGGAGCATATGCTCTATTCATCACAATGGTTTCAAGAAGTGGTTTACAGAGGCATAGAAAGGCATATTTATGGAGGAAAGGGTTAACAAGGCTCTCAATTGATACTTCAAATTGTTGTTGTTTGATTGTGTTGATTAATGTCCGTTTCTGCTGACTATGGGCTAATTGGACGCCCCAGAGACAGGAGAGATGATGCAGAGAAAACCGGGCGCGATGCCCTACTCTTATTATTGACAGAGTTTCTCTGGTTCTTTTAGATGCTCAGTGTGAAGCATTGATGAAGTTTATAGTCTCGTCTGAAGTACTTGGTCCGCCAGGGGATCAAACTCTGGACCCCTGGTATTGTAGTCAAGCACATTACCTGCAAACCACATCCTCCAGTACCTCTAATTGTACCTACTAAATTGTATTTTGCAGTCGGCGATCCAAAACTTTACCTTCTGTCTCTGACCCCAATGCTCTACCTATTGAATCTGTCTGTAAAGCTCTTAGGAAAAAAACAACAGAAAAATAAACCCATATGTAGTCACTGAAAGGATAGTAAAATAGTTTTTTCCATTGACAGCTCTTCCTGACATGGCGAGTCAGTGTCCTCTGACAAATTCACAAGAACTCCAACAACAAAATAGCCTTAACTAAAGTATTGAAATGAAAAATTCTGTAAATTGCATAACAATGTAAGCAAGTAGACTACATGAAAGAGCATTGTGCATTCTAACAACCTCTCACCACAATTTGGCATTTTCAACGCTTAATGAGGGCTAGGCAAGAACCACATTTAAGTGTTTCCATCTATTTTTTAAGTATGCGGGTACCTGTAGGAAAATCTGTTTTACTCTCCTAATGTAGAGGCTCCAGTGGCAGACAAGTATTTATAGACAAACTCATTTGCTAAGGAAAGCTAACATTTAGGAGGTTTAACCCTTACAACACTGAATTTTCAAATGGAATGTTCCAAAATTCAAATAGGTCAAGCTTATTGTGAATATTTAGGGATGTTTTCTAAAGAAAAGTGTAACATGACAAACAGTGCAGACCCTGATGAGAGGGCTCCCCTAGGAGCCCTCTCATCTGGGTCTACACTGTTTGCAAAGGACATTAGTGACTCGGGTCCCGCACTGTAAGGGTTAACCCTTTCCCTCATATAAATGCATTTTCACGCATTTGCAAACATAGTAGACCCAGATCATACAGCTCCTATAGGAGCCATTTGATCAGGGTCTGCTCTGTTTGCTAATGGAATTTGATAGATCTGTTTCTTTACTTATTCAGTAAGTATTGAAATTTGGAATAAACATAGAACAGGGAAAAGGGTTAAAACAGTGCAAAAAGAATGTACACCAATGTAACAAGGGTTTTACATACATTGTTTTAACCCTTTCCCTGTTCATTATTCCTGTTAGAAATTACCGGGTAAGATATCTTCAATAGCTAGATTTTTATTATGTAAACTTTTCAAGGAAATATTTTGGGTTTCGCAAAAGCTGTAGAATCAGATCTGTATTAAGTCATGATCAAAAAGCAAACAGCAGACCCTGATCAGACGGCTCCAATAGGAGCCATCTGATCTGGGACTACTCTGTTTACAATTGCTTGAAAAGTTGTTTTAATTATATGAAGGAAAGGGTTAATGGATACATAGTTAACCCATTACCTCATAAGCTATTTTTAAATACAATCTCTTTGAATAAATCTACCGAAAAGGAGCATTAACTAGAGAAAAGGAAAAGTTTGGAATTTTGTAGTTTGAAACCATTGTGATACCGGTAGATAGAGCATTTGCTCCTATAGGAGAAAATGCTCTATTTATCAAAACGGTTTCACAAAGTGACTTTTATAGAGTCATCAAAAGCCGTCAATATGAGGGAATGGGTTAATTGTTTGTGTGCTGAATTTTCAAAGTGGACTGATCCATCATTGTTTAAAGGTACAGTCCATTTAGTTGGAAAGGATTAAATTTGTTAGATGTTTTTGAATGACCAACAGTGTAAATTGGATCTACACTGTTTGCGAATGCCAGCGGACTCATTTCCTGCATTTGATCGTAACAGGTTCCTGTATGCTAGAAATAACAGTAGTAGTAGATTTACTTTAATTTTGAGAGTACAATGTACATATATATATTTCCTAAATTCCATTTTCAAATACATGTATATAATCACAGTGTCAAAGTGTTTTGATCCTGATTTGATGCTCTTTTATTTGGCATCTCATTCATCATTTTATATAGAGAACTCGATGCCAACATTCAATGATTAACCCTTTCCTTCATATAAACGCGTTTTTATGCATTTGCAAACAGAGTACACCCAGATCAGATGGCTCCTATAGGAGCCATCTGATCAGTGTCTGCTCTGTTTGCTAATGAAATTTACAAGATCTGTTTCTTTACTTTTTAAAATGGCTACAATGTTCCACCTTCCATATATCATTACAGCTATTTTGTCCATGAATATTCATTAGGTATTGAAATTTGAAATAAACATAGAAAAAGGAAGGGGTTAAATGATGTAGTTAGAATAATTTTCATCTGTTTTTAATGGCTTTCCCTGTTCAGTATATTCATCAGTAAATGATTATTTCAAAAATAATGCATTACTGTAGAACTTGTTTTGAACTTTTGCAGTTTTCAAGTGAACTAGAAAGTATACAGAAAATGTTGTAGGGACTTAAAAAGAGCTTTATAAGATAAGAATTGAAATTATTTAGTAATCATGATGTTTAGTTAACCCTTACAACGCTGAATTTTCTAATGGACTATTCCTAAGTTGAAACCGGTCGAGCTTATGGTAAATATTTAGGGATTTTTCTAAGGAAAAGTGAAATATGACAAACAGTGCAGACCCTGATGAAAGGGCTCCTCTAGGAGCCCTCTCATCTGGGTCTACACTGTTTACATAGGACTCGTATTAGTGACTCGTGTCCCGCACTGTAAGGGTTAAACTTTTGCTGAAGTCTGTTCTGAATATTCTGAGAGAGTTCCCATGTAATAATTTAAAATTGTCCATGTTCAACCCTTTCCTTCATATAAACTCTTTTTTATGCTTTTGCAAACAGAGTAGACCCAGATCAGACAGCTCCTGTAGGAGCTGTCTGATCAGGGTCTGCTCTGTTTGCTTATAAAATAATATATATTTCATTCTACAGCGTCTGCCGCAATCAAACATTCTCTTGTTAATAATGCTATTAAACATTTACGCTAATTGAATAACATAAATACCCCTTTCTAATGCCTCTGTAAAGGTCACTTTTTGAAACCATTGTGATAAATAGAGCATTTGCTCCTATAGTAGCAAATGCTCTATTTATCACAATGGTTTCAAACTACATAGGCTATTTTTAGACTCAACCTCATTGACTAAATCTACCAAAAACGAGCATTTACTAGAGGAAAGGATCGTTTTTAGAAATTTATTGTGTTAAAACCAAATGCTCTCAATTTTTATCACAATGGTTTCAGAAAGTGACTTTTCAGAGACCTCAAAGTGTGTCAATATGCGGGAATAGGTTAATCTAAGTTTTATCTTTATCAAATAAAAGGATGAATGGCCATAAAATCCATGCAACTGCATGTAGTTAAGACTTTGTTAAAGGCTGGGTTGAAACCCACCGTGCGTGTTTTTAGCACGTACGTTTTTTTGGGAGGCTACGTCCGCCACGTTTTTCTGAAAACAGCGGGAGAGAGTGGCAAGGCAGGGAGAGAGTACATCAACACACGTCACCCGCACTGTCACCCGCAAGGTGTAAGTATATTTTGTGGCCTGCATGCCATGGCTGGCTATGAGCGGTTGCATCGTAGTTTGCACACGTGGTAAGTGAGTTGTTACAAAAGTGCTTACAATGTGCTTACAACGTATGATCTTCGCGCAATTGCAACGTTATCGTACGGAGGACGTACTTACACGTGCTAATCACGTACGGTGTTTTTCCGCCCGATGTCATGGGGGAGAGGGGAAGGTAATATATAGGACAATCCTGTCGAGGTTCTCCAGATGTCCCAGCTGCTGCTGCCTCAAGATGCTGCCCATTTCACCGCAGAGACTCCGGATTCTGATGCTACAAGAGCAGCTTCAAGTGTCAGCACATAAACATGACGAGGTATTACTTACCTTGATATGGGGGAGGCAATAGGGACGCCAAGGCAGTAGATGGTGGGTTCCCTCCTCCTGTTCGTCTGTGGCTCTCTCATCTTCCATGGTCCGTTTCAGTTGAGCCCCTCTGACCGTTTCTGCTGCCTTTTGAGCTGCAGATGCAGCAGACCCCTTTTTCTGTATCCTCTTATAAGGCATCTTGGAGACAAAACGTCGGCACTTGTCCGTCGGATCGGCTTTTATATATACTGCAGAAATCAGTGCACACAATGCGCATTGTAACTGTGGAGCACGTGCTTACTCGGTACGGTCTACGTAAGTTCTGCATGCCCATTTGACAGTAGAACTGGGGAAGTGCCGAGTAAGCACATACCACACACTTATCACGGAGTCACAGCATTGTGCGCTCGATGGCTGTAGAAGGCACACACGGGTTACCTGTACATTGGTGAATCTGTAGCCCGAATGCAGCGAAAGTTTCTCATGCACTAAAAGTGCTACGGCATGTCTGTGTTCTCCTAAATCTGTATGGAGGCTGTACTCACCATGTACGGATCCAAAAAAATTCCCGACGTTTTCGCTCGTAGATTGCACGCACCTGCAAGTTTGTCGGGCTTGGACCACGGCTTAAGTTACATATTGTAGAGTTTATACAAATATTTTCAGAAATATTCCTTAAAAAGACAAATTTGTCCCTTTCAGGTAAAGAGCAAATAAGACCCAACATGGGCTGTCCCTCCGTATCAATGTTTGTTATCTCAACCTTGTTGTTTTCAGGAATACGCAATTAAAACTACATGTCTATGGCACAGTGTTTTATATAAGTAATGTGTGGTAGCATTTTGAGCCTGTAGGGTAAATTTGAAGATAATTGTTTTAGATTTGGACCTTAAAATGTGATAAAAGTGACAAAGCATGCAAATTCCAAATGTTATAGTTCTGTTGAATTGCATAGATGTATCTAGTAGATGGTAGGGAGGATGGTTTTTACATTAATTTCTGATATAGTAAGACTAAAGTCACAGAATAAGCACAGGCTCCGTATTTAGCAGCAGATTAGTGCTTTATCTGAATACTCTCTCTCTCTCTCTCTCTCTCTCTCTCTCTCTCTCTCTCTCTCTCTCTCTCTCTCAGGCTGTCTCTGTCTGTGTTTATGTCTGTGTGTTTATATATGTGAGTATAGTCTGCATGTCTATGTCTGTCTGGGGGAAGGGGTAAATCGTGTCTGATTTGTGTGTCTGTTTTTTTCTGTGTTTATGTGTCTGTGTGTGTTTCTGTCTGACTGTCTGTGTTTTGTGTCTGTGTCTATCTGTATGTCAGAGTCTTTTGTAGGTCTGAGTCTCTGTCTGTGTCTTTGTCTGTGTGTCTGTCCATGTGTCTGTGTCTGTCTGTCTGTCTGTGTATGACTGTGTCTGGCTGTGTGTCTGTCTTTGTCTGTCCAGCTGACTGACTGTCCGGGTATCTGGATGACTGTCTGTATATGTGTGTGGTACATACATGACTGTCTGTATATGTGTGTGGTACATACATGACTGTCTGTATATGTGTGTGGTACATACATGACTGTCTGTATATGTGTGTGGTACATACATGACTGTCTGTATATGTGTGTGGTACATACATGACTGTCTGTATATGTGTGTGGTACATACATGACTGTCTGTATATGTGTGTGGTACATACATGTATATGGGTGTGGTACATACATGCATGTGCACTTGTGTATATGTGTGTGGTACATACATGCATGTGTATACATGCATGTGCACTTGTGTGTCTGTGCATCAATTGTTGTAAACTCTCTTTCTCTTCCTCCTTTTTCAGTGTCTCTCTCCTTTTGCCATATCAGCAATATCTCCATCTAGATAGACATGATAGCCTAGCTCACTTTCTAATCTTTATTGCAACTGTCAGTCCATCCATTACTGCAGAATTTATGAAAGAGGCCTAATAATAACAACTCTCATTCTATAATGCCAAATCAAGTTTCACATTTCTCTCTGAAAAAACTAAATTCCTCCTGATGTTCATTTCAAGCACTGGTGGACTTAATTGTACAATTATTTTTATTCCTGTTTCAATTATGTCTCTCCTATGCATGTAAATTGATCTTCTGTTGTATCCCTATAGAATTGTTATAGAGCTAAAACTGTCATGAACTTCCGTTGATGTAGAAATGGCAGTCATAAAGCAGTAAATCAAAGGAATTTATGCGAATCTAATCTGTATAAGATCATCATTTTTTTTATGATTTTGGTTTCTCAAATTGTAGAATTAGATTATCTTTAATATCATATTTAACTTCTGTATTCTGAGCTTTATTGCTGGGATCGAATTCCTGAAAATGAGCAATAAAATTTGGCTGAGTGTTTTTTAGAATGACATGACAGTCTCATGAGACAATGAAAAAAAGATTTTGTAGAAGTTTATGTAAACATTACATCGGACAAATGTCAAAGATCAAGACGGTAGTTCTACAGTAAAACCTCTCTATAATGGCCACTAAATTGTGTTAATTAGTTAGTATTTTGGGTAGGTCTGGTCGCTTAAAGCAAGACGAAAGTAAAACAGAACACTCCTATAGGAGCGTTCTGTTTTTACTTTCACTTCTGCTTTAAGCAGCCACCTGCCTTTAACACAAAATACTTGATGTAAATTAGTGGCCATTATAGAGAGGCTTTACTGTACTGCATAATCACTCCCTTTCCATAATGAACATTTATTCATGAACTGGTTGCTTCGTGAATTGTAACTTTATTTCATAATGTAAACTTTTCAAGGGAATTTATTTGCTTTCACAAAAACTGAAGGATCAGATCTATATATAATATCACATTGGTATATTAGTAAGACCTGTAGAGTTAGATCTATTATAATTTCATAAGCAAACAGAGCAGATCCTGATCAGACGGTTCTTACAGGAGCTGTCTGATCTGGGTTTACTTTGTTTGCAAAGGTGTGAAAAGGCATTTATATGAGGGAGAGGGTCAGAGGTGAAGGATCTTACCTTTAACCCATTCCCTCATATTGACGACTTTTGACGACTCTGTAAAAGTCATTTTGTGAAACCATTGTGATAAATAGAGCATTTGCTCCTATTGGAGCAAATTCTCTATTTATCACAATGGTTTCAAACTACAAAGTTCTAAAAAAATTCCTTTTCTCTAGTTAATGCTCCTTTTCAGTAGATTTATTCAAAGAGGTATCTAAAAATAGCCTATGAGGTAATGGGTGAACTTTATCTGACGGTGTCCATCAGTCAGTCTGTGACTGTCCATCCAACTGTCACACTTTCCTGTGTCATGCATCAGTCTATATGACCTACAGGCAGGTTATATGATCAGTATCATCATATATTTGCCCTGCGATGAGTTTACAGCATCCGTAGACTCTTCGCAGGGTCATTTTTGCACGGTCTCCGTATGGAGGCATACTGTCACGGTATGATTTTCTTATGGATTCCCGGGTGACGTAGCCTGTGCGATTTGTCATAAAAAAGGTTATATATATTTTCAAAAATTGCAAGCCCACAGCCCGTAAACACATGGTTACAGGCATCGTATGACCTCTGCACGACCATTGTACGGAGTCAGCGCGAGGTTCTTGCGGAAAACAATCGATATTCGGTGAACATGTAGCCAAAATATTTAAACATTGTACGTCAACTGTATGGTCATCCCATGATCACCACAAGGCTGCAACACTGTGTCCGTGCGATACCCGTGAAATCGTACGTACATCGCACAATCATCCTACGGCAACCGCATGGCTACCGCATGATAGCCGTGCTGCGATCTTGAGATTTCTGATGGGTGCACATTTATTTGACATTTCCAGCATTAATAGTTTGTCTATCTAGAGAAGATCAAATAACCCAGCTGATCTTTGTACGGGCTCTGCACAGGCTCCATACGGGCTCTGCACAGGCTCCATACGATTGCCTTATCCAAGCGGAGACAGCCCGATGACTGCACGGAGATCGTACGGTCGCTGCTCAGTCATCGTACGGATAAGTCCCGATCAGTATACACAAATAATCGTCGGATGATCGTAGACAATGTAAATAAAAACATCGCAGCCCGTAGACTTCTACTATGCAAAAAAATATCGTAGGAAAATCGCAGACAAAGAAATCCATGGCAGATGTAAACTAGGCATAACTTTCACACCTACAGTATAGTTAGTTTACAACAATAACTAGGGGCGAAAAGTCTACAGTATAGTTAGTTTACAACAATAACTAGGGGCGAAAAGTCTACAGTATAGTTAGTTTACAACAATAACTAGGGGCGAAAAGTATTTTAACCATTTGCCTAATAGGGATGCTTTTTAACCCTTTCCCTGCCAAGTTCTGTCGTCTGCTAACTTTGTCGTCTGCTACAAAATTTCATATTTTTTTTTATTTTCTTCATTTTTGTTTCAAAAACATAGTAACAGTAACAGTAACAAACAGTTTGGATCCTGATGAGACGCCGAGTTACTCGGCGTCTCATCTGGATCCAAACTGCTTGCATAGGTAATCACAGATCTGGCATTGGCAGCGAAAGCGTTAATGCTTTTGCAAACAGAGTCCATTCAGATCAGATCAGTGCTCAGTAGGAGCCATGTAATCAGGGTGTGCTTTTCGCTTATGGAATTATAGTCAAATCTGGGTCCATGCTTATAAAGCTTTTTCATTGAGTCTGAGATCGTTCTCAAGCTTTTGATCGGTCAGATTTGAGTTCTCAAGCTTTTGATTGTTCAGATTTGAGCCAAAGGCTCAAATCTGACCAATCAAAAACTTGAGAACGAATTCAGACTCAACTAAAAGTTTTATAAGCATTGAATACTGATTATTCAGTCTCTGCTAAAGCTAAACAACCATTATATTCAAATGCTATTATAAGTACACGTATACTAAATGTATATATGAAGTATTCTTACTATTTTAACAAACCTAAACATCTATATATAGGATGAAATTGTGAAAGAGGAAAAATCAAATTCCAGGTCCAAAAATCATTAATTTCACCAATTTATAAAGATGTTTCCAAACATGGCAACTCACCTCCAGTTTTACATTTACACATGCATAATTGTTATTAATGTTGTAACTAAATAGGGGAAAGTTCAAGAATCTTCTGGTTAGTAACATTATTGATCCAATTCAAGTTGGTTTCGCAGAAAGTTTCCTAGATAGAAAAACCTTACTGAATTAACATATACTGGTATTGAAGGAAATACAGCAATAACCCATTCCCTCATATTGACGCTGTTTGATGCCTCTGCAAAAGTCACTTGTTGAAATCATTGTGATAAATAGAGCATCTGCTCCTATAGGAGCAAATGCTCTATCTACCGGTATCATAATGGTTTCAAACTACAAAATTCAAAAAAATTCCTTTTCTCTAGTTCAAATGCTCCTTTTTGGTAGATTTATTCAATGAGGTTTGATCTAAAAATAGGCTACAAGATAAAGGGATAACAGAGTAGGGTAAGTATGAGGCACATGATTTAGCATGTGGCAGAAAGTAATTTCAAAACTGATGCAAGACTTGTAAATGTTTCTTTAATATTGTAGTGCTACTTGTAAAACACTTTTAATTCTTTCTTTTCATATAAATGCAAAGCTGCAGATATTAGGGTGCGTACCAAAATACTAAAATCGTCATTTCTTCACCAAACCCTATACTGTGACCACTCTTTAGAATCGTCTCTAAGAGACGATTCTAAAGAGTGGTCACAGTGTAGGGTTTGGTGGAGAAATAAAGGAGTTATTCTTGAAAATGTTGAAATTTACGTGCATTATCTGGACCTCTGTAAATGTTAGCTGATCAAAACACAATGCGCTGTCAGAAGGTAAATGCAACTATTTAAGTCAACTAAAACTTTGATTTGTTTTCCTCACTTTGGAGAATGAAACATCTATGCATACAAAACGTATCTGTATTAGATACAATACAGCTTGGCATTCAAATGGACTTGGAATGCTGTATTTGTTACTGTTGATGATCTTTGTAATGTCCATAGTGCAAGATTTTTTATAGGCAATCAATCGACTTTCCATGACATTGTGTTATCAGGGCTGTAGATAAGAAAATTTAATACCAGAGCTGCAGATACCTCTGCATACCCAAATACTAAAATAGTCATTTCTCCACCAAACCCTATACTGTGACCACTCTTTAGAATCGTCTCAAAGAGACGATTCTAAAGAGTGGTCACAGTATAGGGTTTGATGGAGAAATAAAGGAGTTATTCTTGAAAATGATTTAATTTACGCATCTTATCTGGACCTCTGTAATAAGGAAATCTAAAATAATTGTATACTTTTCAATTAAAACTTATCTTGTTGCAACTCATTAGAATCACATGGAAGATGTTTGACTTATCTTATCGTGTCTTATCTACAGTGACCTGGTCATGGTGCCCAATATTTTACTACAAAATAAAAATAAAGATCTAGGCTTGTGCATTATACTCTAACCCATTCCTGGATATTGACACCTTTTGACCCCTCTGTAAAAGTCACTTTTTGTGTCACCTGCCAAATTTCACATGTGTCTTCCTCTCATTGAGGACCATTGATGTAATTAAATTCCATCACTCTGCATGCAATACTTTTTTAATTATTCCCCTTTGTTCACATTTTCTTTTTTGGGCTGTCATTTCTAAACTAATCATTATAGAGCTTTCAAATTTCACATGGGTCTTCCTCTCGTTGAGGACCATTGATGTAACTAAGGTCCATCACTCTGCATGCAATAATTTTTGAGTTATTCCCCTTTGTTCACACTTTCTTTTTTGGGCTGTCATTTCTAAACTAACATATTAACAGTTTTTGTGCCAGCAGTGAGCAGGTGACACATGTGTTCCTCTGAACACTCTTCTTTAAACCATTGTGATAAATAGAGCATTTGCTTCATAGCAGCAAATGCTCTATTTATGACAATGATTTAAAAACTACACAATTCTAAAAGTTTCCTTTTCTGTGGTAAATGCTCCTTTTCGGTATATTTATTCAAAGAGGTTGAATCTATAGTAGCCTATGAGGGAACAGGTTAATATCCCACCATAAAATATAGTACAATATATTACACTTGTCCATATACGCATCCACTAAATATTGTGGATCAAACTCCTCCAACACCTTTTAATTCTTTCCCCGTTCTATGTTTATTCCAAATTGCAATACCTACTGAATATTCATGGACAAAATATGTGGTTTCTAGGGTCTTGCCATATCAGTCTGAAAGGGCCTTTAGGGGTATTTGTCTATTAAAGGGCATTTGTCAATATAGGTATTTGTCTACAGGGTATTTTGTCAATCTCTCAAAGACTGATGGAATTTTCTCATCCTCAACCAAGTAATGGCAAACAGGCAGTAGCTCTGATAATGTCTGCATAATTAGTGACAAAACTGTTAGTAAGGTTAAAATATCTTTTGTGTTGTGATACATAATACAGTTGAACTTCGATAACTCAAACTTCAAGGGACCAGATACAAATTAGTTCAAGATCATAAAGAGAAGTTTGAGTCATCCAATATCTAATCTGAACAAGTTCTCAATGCCACAGCTTAATACAGGTCTAAAGTAATGCTGAAAGCTCCTGTAGGAGCTTTCAGCATTACTTTAGACCTGTATTAAACTATCACATGTGTTTCTAGATATCTGTAGCGATACATTTTAGAGCAATTATGTATTGTAAGTTTTAGAAGGACTGAACTTTTTGTTCGAGTTATCCCGAAGTTCCGGTTATCCGAGTTCGAGATATCAAAGTTCAACTGTAATACAAAAATATATTCAAAATATATTATCTACCAACCTAACAAACAGTTTCAAGGACTGACTGGCATTTGCGAAAAAAACTCTGATCAAGATGAGGTGCTGCGCTATTCTTACCAGGATCCAAGCTGTTTCACTTTCGGTCAGTAGAATGCACCAGACCAATATGGGCTTAGCGATCTACAAAGAACAAATCGGGAAAGTTTGAGTTTTACGTTATAAGCATAATGAGGAATTGTCAACAACAGAATAAATTTCATTGTTTAATATTTCAAATTTAAATGAACCACTAACTAACAAACTCATTTCAAGCTAATTTTCAAACCAAGTAGATTCTGATTTAATCCTTTCCCTCATATAAACGCCTTTTCATGCATTTGCAAACAGAGTAGCCCCAGATCTGATGTCTCTGATCAGGGTCTGCTCTATTTGCTTTCGACATTGTATAGATCTGATTGTACAGTTTTTGCCAGAGCAAGAATTCCCTTGGAAAGTTTACATTATAAAAATGCGGCTAATAAATATTCATGACATCATTATTCTTACATAAATATTGAACAGGGAAATAGTCGAAGTTAATTTGTCCATCCTGTTTGTAAAGGTAACGCTACATAAATATCACATCCCATAAATCTATTTTGCTGATGAAATTGATTGTGATGTTCGGTATAATAAAATGAATATCACATCCCATGGAGGCCGACAGCACGTATTGTCAACCAGAGGTTGGTAATGTCCATCGAGACGTTGACCATACGCGCTGTCGGCCTCCATGGGATATGATATTCATCTTATAATACTGAACATCACAATCAATTTCATCAGCAAAAAAGATTTATTCAATGACAACAACAAACATTTTGAAGCATAAGTTATACTTGGTGCTTAAAAATTTACGGAAAAGCTTCACACTTCTATTCGTTACAGTCATTGGGTACTGGCAGAGTCCTTCTCACTGCCCAGTCTTGACAGATCCTCCTCCCAAATAGTCGCAAAACACAACATTTCTCAAATTATTAGACAAAACAAAAACTGTCAAAATGATGTTTAATGATCAAATTGCAAGCATCGGATGATGTCAGTCAGTTGGCGTCAGTGGCATGGCATAACATACAGAATTTAATAAGCGCTCACTGATCTAGGCGTAATGTTGCCTGCACGAGGTAATGAATTTGCATGGAACAGCACAAATTGTTTCATGGAAGGTATATGCAAATTTGTATATGAAATGAAGCCACATGAGGTATAATAAAATAAACTGTTATTGACACACTAAGGGTTTGAAGATACACTAAACTAAGGAGATTATATAGTGCAGGCGTCCCACTCCAGGCCAAAGCATATACTTAAAAGAATAAGTGTATTTCGCAAACATGTTATTCAATCTTGTATGGTAAATTGTACAAAATGATGCCCTGTAAAGTATATTTATGTGTATTTATGTCTGGGTGCGTATTTCATTGGAGACATGTTATATTTTACAGTAAATAGATATGAATGGTTTTGTTTAAATTCATGAGATTGTAAATTTCAAGTTTTGTCCAGAACATATATTATATAGGATCCTTAGCTGGTAACTACAACTTAACTGGCAAATCTATGACAACCATTGAAAATAAGATGCCTAGTACTTCAACTTTAATGACTTTTACATATTTTTTAATCTCTTTCCCTCATATAAACGTGTTTTCACGCATCTGCAAACAGAGTAGACCCAGATCAGATGGCTCCTATGGGAGCCATCTGATCAGGGTCTGCTGTTTGCCAATGTGATTCGATAGATCTGCGCATTTACTTTCTAAAATGACTACAATAAACCGTCTTCTGTATTTCATAATAACTATTTGTTCATGAATATTCAGTAGGTATTGAAATTTGGAATAAACCCTTCCACTCAAGAATATTTATGTAAGAACTAATAACATCTTGGACATTTATTACCTGAATATTTATAATTAACCCATTCCCTCATAAGCTATTTTTAGATCATACCTCTTTGAATAAATCTACCGAAAAGGAGCATCAACTAGGGAAAAGGAACATTTCAGAATTGTGTAGTTTTTAAACCATTGTGATAAATAGAGCATTTGCCCCATGGAGCAAATGCTCTATTTATCACAATGGTTTGTCAGAAAGTGACTTCTACAGAGACGTTAAAAGGCGTCAATATGAGGGAATGGGTTAATTAACCTTTGAACACAGGACTTTTTGGCCATGGAAGAAACTGTAGAATCAGATCTATGTAATTTTCCATAAGCAAACAGAGCAGACCCTGATCAGACATTTCCTACAACAGCTGTCAGATCAGGTTCTACTCTGTTTGAAAAGGTGTATCTATGGAGTAAAGATATGTAGAAGAGCAATGTTTGCTGAAGAAGGTTAGAAGGTTAATGTCCGTCTCTCTCTCGCTCTCTCTCTCTCTCTCTCTCTCTCTCTCTCTCTCTCTCTCTCTCTTTCTCTCTCTCTCTCTCTCTCTCTCTCTCTCTCTCTCTCTCTCATATCTCTCCCTCCCTCAGTATTTCATCTGTCGGTCCAAAGATATTACATTCCATTCCAAACAGATTATTTTTCTTTGCATGTTGCTTTACATCAATTAAAGTAAAGGTCCACCCACTGTGAAAGAAACAAAGAATAACATGGAATCAATTTCCTATTTTCTGTGTAGAAAAAAATAGAGGTCCATCATAAATTTAGCTCTTCAAATGCAATCAGACTTCCGTTTCAAAATTCATCCCAGACGAAAACTTTGATGTATTCCAGTATATAAACTTAGGAAAGTTTTCAATGATGTAATGACCAATTACTTATATTTCATCCTAGATGCACCAAGCATTATTTCTGGACACAAAAGTGGTAAAACATTGATTTTTGACAGCATAAAGACTGTAATTTGGTATTGGTGTGTTGTAGTTTTGACATGTTGCTTACAGATACACTGAACAGTGTCTGTAATTCCATTACTTATGGATTAGCTGTATGTTTGAGATTGATCTGAAGTGATATTTTACAGTGTAAACCAATTACAGAAGCTACCAAGAGAAGAAAATTCCATTTGAAACTCCAACCTGAAGTGATGTATGTGCGTATGGGACTTGAAACTGTACAGAACATTGACTGAATCTTTATATGTAACTGTACAGAACATTGACTGAGTTTGAAATCTTTATATGTAACTGTACAGAACATTGACTGAGTTTGAAATCTTTATATGTAACTCACAGTACAGAACATTGACTGAGTTTGAAATCTTTATAAATTATGTAACTGTACAGAACATTGACTGAGTTTGAAATCTTTACATGTAACTCACAGTACAGAACATTGACTGAGTTTGGAATCTTTACATGTGAAATTAGTCTGCTGAACTTGGCTGGCTTAGTGTGTAACACTTTGCTCCATGAATATTCATGCAAGAAATAATGACATCATGAATAATAATTAGATTAATTTTTAATACAACACATTAACACAAGCTATTTTGACAATGGCAGAAACTGTAGAATCATATCTATATCATAAGCAAACACAGCAGACCCTGATCAGACGGCTCCTATAGGAGCCATCTAATCTGGGTCTATTCTGTTTGCAAAGACTTAGAAAGGCCTATTTATGGAGGAAAGGGTTAACCCTTTCCCTAATGAACATCTATGCATGTTTGATCACTTCATGAATATTCATTTAAACTTAACGTTCACATGATAAAATTGTAAAGGGAATTATGCACTTAGACAAACCTGTAGGATAAGATCTATATACAGGGCTCCAGATAAGATGTGTAAATTTAAACATTTTCAACAATAACTCCTTTATTTCCCCACCAAACCCTATACTGTGACCACTCTTTAGAATAGTCTCTTCGAGACGGGGCTGTAACTGTAGTGTGACCAGGGTCTGTAGTTGTAGTTTGACCAGGGTCAGTAGCTGTAGTGTGACCAGGGTCTGTAGCTGTAGTGTGACCAGGGTCCGTAGCTGTAATGTGACCAGGGTCTGTAGCTGTAGTGTGACCAGGGTCTGTAGCTGTAGTGTGAACAGGGTCTGTATTTGTAGTGTGACCAGGATCTGTAGCTGTAGTGTGACCAGGGTCAGTA
Organism: Azorinus chamasolen; assembly: GCA_963576725.1. Taxonomy (NCBI): domain Eukaryota; kingdom Metazoa; phylum Mollusca; class Bivalvia; order Cardiida; family Solecurtidae; genus Azorinus; species Azorinus chamasolen. Next base: position 52,155,979 of record OY755242.1, on the reverse strand, counting down.
GCTTTAGTGTGACCAGGGTCTGTAGTTGTACTGTGACCAGGGTCTGTAGCTGTAGTGTGACCAGGGTCTGTAGCTGTAGTGTGACCAGGGTATGTAGCTGTAGTGTGACCAGGATCTGTTGCTGTAATGTGACCAGGGTCTGTAGCTGTAGTGTGACCAGTCTGTAGCTGTAGTGTGACCAGGGTCTGTAGCTGTAGTGTGACCAGGGTCTGTAGTGTGACCAGGGTCTGTAGCTGTAGTATGACCAGTCTGTAGCTGTAGTGTGACCAGGGTCTGTAGCTGTAGTGTGACCAGGGTCTGTAGTGTGACCAGGGTCTGTAGCTGTAGTGTGACCAGGGTCTATAGCTGTAGTGTGACCAGGGGATGTAGCTGTAGTGTAACTAAGTGTCTGTAGCTGTAGTGTGATGAGGGTCAGTAGCTGTAGTGTGACCAGGGTCAGTAGCTTTAGTGTGACCAGGGTCTGTAGTTGTACTGTGACCAGGGTCTGTAGCTGTAGTGTGACCAGGGTCTGTAGCTGTAGTGTGACCAGGGTATGTAGCTGTAGTGTGACCAGGATCTGTAGCTGTAATGTGACCAGGGTCTGTAGCTGTAGTGTGACCAGTCTGTAGCTGTAGTGTGACCAGGGTATGTAGCTGTAGTGTGACCAGGGTCTGTAGTGTGACCAGGGTCTGTAGCTGTAGTGTGACCAGTCTGTAGCTGTAGTGTGACCAGGGTCTGTAGCTGTAGTGTGACCAGGGTCTGTAGTGTGACCAGGGTCTGTAGCTGTAGTGTGACCAGGGTCTATAGCTGTAGTGTGACCAGGGGATGTAGCTGTAGTGTAACTAAGTGTCTGTAGCTGTAGTGTGACGAGGGTCAGTAGCTGTAGGGTTACCAGGGTCTGTCAGCTATAGTATGACTAAGGTTCTGTAGCAACAGTGTGGCCAGGGTCTTAGTTATAGTGTGTCTAAGGGTCTGTAAACAACAGTGTCACCAGGGGATGTAGCTGTAGTGTGACCAGGGTCTGTAGCTATAGTGTGACCAGAGTCTGTAGTTGTAGTGTGACCAGGGGCTGTAGCTGTAGTGTGACCAGCTAGGGTCTGTAGCTGTAGTGTGACCATGGTCTGTAGCTGTAGTGTGACCATGGTCTGTAGCTGTAGTGTGACCAGGGACTATAGCTATAGTGTGGCCAGGGTCTGTAGTTGTAGTTTTACCAGGGTCTGTAGTTGTAGTGTTACCAGGGTCTGTAGCTGTAGTGTGACCAGGATCAGTAGCTGATGTGTGACCAGGATCAGTAGCTGTAGTGTGACCAGGGTCCATAGCTGTAATGTGACCAGGGTATGTAGCTGTAATGTGACCAGGGTCTGTAGCTGTAGTGTGACCAGGGTCTGTAGCTGTAGTGTGACCAGGGTATGTAGCTGTAGTGTGACCAGGATCTGTAGCTGTAATGTGACCAGGGTCTGTAGCTGTAGTGTGACCAGTCTGTAGCTGTAGTGTGACCAGGGTCTGTAGCTGTAGTGTGACCAGGGTCTGTAGTGTGACCAGGGTCTGTAGCTGTAGTGTGACCAGGGTCTATAGCTGTAGTGTGACCAGGGGATGTAGCTGTAGTGTAACTAAGTGTCTGTAGCTGTAGTGTGACGAGGGTCAGTAGCTGTAGGGTTACCAGGGTCTGTCAGCTATAGTATGACTAAGGTTCTGTAGCAACAGTGTGGCCAGGGTCTTAGTTATAGTGTGTCTAAGGGTCTGTAAACAACAGTGTCACCAGGGGATGTAGCTGTAGTGTGACCAGGGTCTGTAGCTATAGTGTGACCAGAGTCTGTAGTTGTAGTGTGACCAGGGGCTGTAGCTGTAGTGTGGCCAGCTAGGGTCTGTAGCTGTAGTGTGACCATGGTCTGTAGCTGTAGTGTGACCAGGGTCTGTAGCTATAGTGTGACCAGGGTCTGTAGTTGTAGTGTTATCAGGGTCTGTAGTTGTAGTGTTACCAGGGTCTGTAGCTGTAGTGTGACCAGGATCAGTAGCTGTAGTGTGACCAGGATCAGTAGCTGTAGTGTGACCATGGTCCATAGCTGTAATGTGACCAGGGTCTGTAGCTGTAGTGTGACCAGGGTCTGTAGCTGTAGTGTGAACAGGGTCTGTAGTTGTAGTGTGACCAGGATCTGTAGCTGTAGTGTGACCAGGGTCAGTAGCTTTAGTATGACCAGGGTCTGTAGTTGTAGTATGACCAGGGTATGTAGCTGTTACAGTGTGACCAGGGTATGTAGCTGTAATGTGACCAGGGTCTGTAGCTGTAGTGTGACTAGGGTCTGTAGCTGTAGTGTGACCAGGGTATGTAGCTGTAGTGTGACCAGGATCTGTAGCTGTAATGTGACCAGGGTCTGTAGCTGTAGTGTGACCAGTCTGTAGCTGTAGTGTGACCAGGGTCTGTAGCTGTAGTGTGACCAGGGTCTGTAGTGTGACCAGGGTCTTTAGCTGTAGTGTGACCAGGGTCTATAGCTGTAGTGTGACCAGGGGATGTAGCTGTAGTGTAACTAAGTGTCTGTAGTTGTAGTGTGACGAGGGTCAGTAGCTGTAGGGTTACCAGGGTCTGTCAGCTATAGTGTGACTAAGGTTCTCTAGCAACAGTGTGGCCAGGGTCTGTAGTTATAGTGTGTCTAAGGGTCTGTAAACAACAGTGTCACCAGGGGATGTAGCTGTAGTGTGACCAGGGTATGTGGCTATAGTGTGACCAGAGTTTGTAGTTGTAGTGTGACTAGAGTCTGTAGCTGTAGTGTGACCAGGGTCTGTAGCTGTAGTGTGACCATGGTCTGTAGCTATAGTGTGACCAGGGCCTGTAGTTGTAGTGTTACCAGGGTAGGTAGTTGTAGTGTTACTAGGGTCTGTAGTTGTAATGTTACAAGGGGCTGTAGCTGTAGTGTGACCAGGATCAGTAGCTGTATTGTGACCAGGGTATGTAGCTGTAGTGTGACCAGGGTCTGTAGTTGTAGTCTTACCAAGGTCAGTTGCTGTAGTGTGACCAGGGTCTGTAGTTGTAGTGTGATCAGGGTCTGTAGTTGTAGTGTTACCAGGGTCTGTAGTTGTAGTGTAACCAGGGTCTGTAGTTGTAGTGTTACCAGGGTCTGTAACTGTAGTGTGACCAGGGTCTGTAGCTGTAGTGTTACCAGGATCAGTAGCTGTAGTGACCAGGGTCTGTAGTTGTAGTGTGACCAGGGTCTGTAGTTGTAGTGTTACCAGGGTCTGTAGCTGTTACAGTGTGACCAGGGTCTGTAGCTGTTACAGTGTTACCAGGGTATGTTGCTGTAGTGTGACCAGGGTATGTAGCTGTAATGTGACCAGGGTCTGTAGCTGTAGTGTGACCAGGGTCTATAGTTGTAGAGTTACCAGGGTCTATAACTGTAGTGTGACCAGGGTCTGTAGTTGTAGTGTTACCAGGGTCTGTAGTTGTAGTGTAACCAGGGTCTGTAGTTGTAGTGTTACCAGGGTCTGTAACTGTAGTGTGACCAGGGTCTGTAGCTGTAGTGTTACCAGGATCAGTAGCTGTAGTGACCAGGGTCTGTAGTTGTAGTGTGACCAGGGTCTGTAGTTGTAGTGTTACCAGGGTCTGTAGCTGTTACAGTGTGACCAGGGTCTGTAGCTGTTACAGTGTTACCAGGGTATGTTGCTGTAGTGTGACCAGGGTATGTAGCTGTAATGTGACCAGGGTCTGTAGCTGTAGTGTGACCAGGGTCTATAGTTGTAGAGTTACCAGGGTCTATAACTGTAGTGTGACCAGGGTCTGTAGTTGTAGTGTTACCAGGGTCTGTAGCTGTAGTGTGACCACGGTCTGTAGCTGTAGTGTTACCAGGATCAGTTGCTGTAGTGTGACCAGGGTCTGTAGTTGTAGTGTGACCAGGGTCTGTAGTTGTAGTGTTATCAGGGTCTGTAGCTGTTACAGTGTGACCAGGGTCTGTAGCTGTTACAGTGTGACCAGGGTATGTAGCTGTAGTGTGACCAGGGTATGTAGCTGTAATGTGACCAGGGTCTGTAGATGTAGTGTGACCAGGGTCTATAGTTGTAGAGTTACCAGGGTCTATAGTTGTAGTGTTAGCAGGATATGTAGCTGTAGTGTGAACAGGGTCTATAGTTATAGAGTTACCAGGGTCTATAGCTGTAGTGTGACCAGGGTCTGTATCTGTTACAGTGTGACCAGGGTCAGTAGCTGTAGTGTGACCAGGGTCTGTATCTGTTACAGTGTGACCAGGGTCAGTAGCTGTACTGTGACCAGGGTCTGTAGTTGTAATGTGACCAGGGTATGTATCTGTTACAGTGTGACCAGGGTCTTTAGTTGTAGTATTACCAGAGTCAGTAGCTGTAGTGTGACCAGGGTCAGTAGCTGTAGTGTGACCAGGGTCTATAGTTGTATTATTACCAGGGTCTGTAGCTGTAGTGTGACCTGAGGGTCAGTAGCTGTAGTGTTACCAGGGGCTGTAGTTGTAGTATGACCAGGGGCTGTAAGCAAGAGTCTCAGTAAGCTTATATTGTTAATAAGTTTAAATTCACAGTTCTTGATCAGACTTTCATAAAATTCTTTATCTAGATGAAACAGATACGGTAGCACATTGTAACCTCATTATTCAAATTGTTCTCTAATATCATCCAAAGTTGGCATTATATCGGCAGGATCCAGAACGTCTGAATTTGAAAATAAGGTTAAGATGATGGCATTTTTTTCGGACTGCAAGTGCTTAGAGTGCCAAGTGTTAACCCTTTCCTCCCTATGCTATTTTTAGACCCAACCTCTTTGAATAAATCTACTGAAAAGGAGCATTAACTAGAGAAAAGGAATTTTTTAGAATTTTGTAGTTTGAAACCATTGTGATAAATAGAGCATTTGCTCCTATAGGAGCAAATGCTCTATTTATCACCATGGTTTCAACAGGAGATTTTAACAGAGGCATAGAAAGGCATATTTATGGAGGAAAGGGTTAACACATCTGCTGATGGTGACATGGTTGTCATGCAATCAATTTATCAAAGTTACTACAAATTGCTTGTTCCTAACCCTTTCTCTGTAAATTAATGTATGAAATAATGACATCTTGATTTACAGTTGAACTTCGATATCTCGAACTTCAAGGGACTGTACAAATTAGTTCGAGATAACAGAAGTTTGAGTTATCCGATTCTGATCTGGACAATTTCTTAAGGTCACAGCTTAATGCAGGTCTAAAGTAATGCAGAAAGCTCCTGTAGGACAGCATACTTTAGAACTGCATTAAGCTGTCACATGTGTTTCTAGATATGTGTAGTAATACATTTTAGAGCAATTCAGTATTGTAAGTTTTAGTCCGAAGTTCGAGTTATCCGAGTTCGAAATATCCAAGTTCAACTGTAGGTTTTTACTGAAATTTTATAATGTAAACTTTTTGCTTTGACAAAAACTGTAAAATCATATCTATATCATGTCAATAGCATATAGAAGCCATCTGATATTGGTCTACTCTGTTTGCAAATGCGTGAAAAGGCAGTTATATTAGGGAAAGGGTTAATCATTCGATGAATTAGATGATGTTTAAAACAGCAGAATAAAGGATATAGACCACAGTCTCAGCTAGCATGTCCAAACAACAGTAAATGACGGTATGGACGGAGGCCTCACTTAGTTGCTTATTCCGATGAATTATTCATTGTTAGCTTTTATCTGTGCTCAATACAATCCTACTTCTTGCCTATCTTAACCCTTTACTCCATAAATACGCCTTTCTACGCCTCTGTTATAGTCACTTCTGAAAACCTTTGTGATAAATAGAGCAATTGCTCTATTTATCACAATGGTTTCAATACTACACAATTCTAACATTTTCCTTTTCTCTAGTAAATGCTCCTTTTTGGTACATTTATTCATAGAGCTTGGGTCTAAAAATAGCCTATGGGGGGGAATGGGTTGTTACCCTTTCCCTGTTCTACTTTTTTTACAAATTTCAATACCTACTGAATATTCATGGACAAATTAGTTGTGATAAAATATGGAAAGTGGAAACTAGGCCATTTTAGAAAGAATAGAAACAGATCTATCAAATTCCATTGGCTAACAGAGCAGACCCTGATCAGACGGCTCCTTTAGGAGCAATCTGATCTGAGTCTACTCTGTTTGCAGATGTGCAAAACATGTTTATATTAGGGAAAAGGTCAACCCTTTCCTTCTTATACAGGCCTTTTCTCCTGTAGGAGCTGTCTGACCAGGGTCTGCTCTGTTTGCTTTTGATATTATAATAGATCTGACTCCACAGTTTCTGCCAGTACCAAATATTCATGCGTACATATGCAATTATAAAAATTCAGTTAATGAATATTCATGATGTCATTTTTTTATGCATAAATATTCAAAAGGGAAATTTGGGTTAAAATTTCATGACCCAACAAACTGAAATGATGGATTTGGAATTGACACTGAAAGGCTAAGCTCTGATCAAGATAGAAATTATATCAAAATCTGAGAAATACATTAACCCTTTCCTCCATAAATATGCCTTTCTACGCCTTTGTAATTATCACTTCTTGAAACCATTGTGATAAATACAGCATTTGCTCCATAGGAACAAATGCTCTATTTATCACAATGGTTTCAAAACTACACATTTCTAACATTTTCCTTTTCTCTAGTAAATGCTCCTTTTTGGTAGATTTATTCAAAGAGGTTAATTAAAAAAATAGCATATGAGGGAATGGGTTAAGTAACTAGAAGTAAAAATGTCAATTTCTGAAAAAGACGACAACAACATGTCATAGAGATGGTTCTGCAAGGTAACAACATGGATATAACAATGATAGACCATTCAGTATTCAAAGGGATTATGTTTATTTCCTTGACAAGTGTCAGAAGAAATCATTTCTGCAACTATTGTTGTCAGTTTCAATTTTGCATACATTTCCTAATTGTCAGAAACTTGATCCAAGTATCAATCAATTAGGATCCTGATGAGACAACTAATTGTTCTGTGTTTTATCTTGATCTCAAATATTTCCCAAGGCTCTGACATATTTTCAGTATGTGCTAAGCTTTAAACCTTTCAGTACCAATATTTTAAGCAAAATAGATTATCAGATCATTTGGCAGCCTTAACTCCGTGAATATTCTTTAAAAAAAAATAATGACGTCATGAATATTACTTTGATCAAATGCTATAGTACTTAGCACATGGACAAGCAATTGTTGGCAATGACAGAAAGTGAAGAATTATATCTATATCATGTTGTAAGCAAACAGAGCAGACCCTGATCAGATGGCTGCTATAGGAGCCATCTGATCTGGGTCTACTCTGTTTGCAAGGGCATAGAAAGGCGTATTTATGGAGTAAATGGTTAAAGCATTAACTATCTAAAAATAGTCAGCAATTTAGTATTTTAACTCTTAAACCTTTCAATTCCAATATTTTAGGCAAAATAGATTATCAGATCATTGCCAGTTTTTGCTTAAAGCATTACTGTCTAAAAATAGTCAGCGATTTAATATTTTAAGAAGCAGGTGCCAATGGTTGCCATGTATGATGTATATATATCTGTGCATGACACTGTCAGAATTATAATCCTCTCAAGCAGGGTTCCTGTGTTCAGTCTAAAGTTAGCTTTTTCTAGGGGAGTCTTAATCAACTGAGTAAACCCATTACCTTATAGGCTTATAATTTTTAGATACAACCCCTTTGAATTAATCTACCGAAAAGGAGCATTAATTAGAGAAAAGGAAAATTTTAGAATTTTGTAGTTTCAAACCATTGTGATAAATAGAGCATTTGCTACTATAGGAGCAAATGCTCTATTCATCATAATGGTTTCAAAAGTGACTTTTACAGAGGCGCAGAAAGGCGTATTTATGGAGGAAAGGGTTAACTCTTAAACAGCAATAAACTTGATAAAGGCACAACATTTGATCCAAAGTTCCAGATAAGATGCGTAAATTTAAATATTTTCAAGAAAAGCTCCTTTATTTCTCCACCAAACCCTATACTGCATGTGACCACTCTTTAGAATCATGTCTTCGAGACGATTCTAAAGAGTGGTCACAGTATAAGGTTTGATGAAGAAATGACAATTTCAGTACAGTAAAACCCTGCTAATGCGACCACCTAAAAGGGATAATTCTGGGTTCTAGATGCAGGTGGTAGCTTAATGCAGGACAAAAGTAATTTTGTCCTGCATCAACTCATTCCGTCCTAGACTATTTTTAGACCCGAAAAGAAGCACTGGCTATAGAAAAGAAGAATTTTGGAAATGTGGAAATGCTCTATGTATCACAATGATTTCAAAATGTGCCTTTTACAGAGTCACCAAACTGCGTCACTAGGAGTGAATGTGTTAAGCAACCACCTGCTTATAAAGACACCCATGTTTATTCATTAAGTGGTTGCATTAGAGGGGTTCTTCTGTATTTGGGTACACACCGTGATCTGCTGCAATTTCATTAATTTCTCATTCATTTATGCTCCTGAATAATTACATAGTTCTGGTCTGGATTCAAAATCTTTGCAAAACCGGTGAGCATGGTATTGGTTGATATGCAACACTTTTCACATGCAACAAGCAATTGGAATTCAGAGATCAAATGATTTTGATGCTTTGAGTTTTTTTATTTTAAAAAATGTTTGAAACCTGACAGAAGCATTTGCATCATTTTGCTCTAATCATTCCGTTTATCTAATGAATATTCATGTCAGAAGTAATGGCTATGCATATTAATTAGGTGAATTTGATAAATTGGCACGTGAACAAAGGTGTCATTGACCATGGCAGGAACTGTAGAATTAGATCTGCATTAACCCATTCCCTCATATTGACGCCTTGTTGTGCCTCTGTTAAAGTCACTTTTTGAAACCACTGTGATAAATAGAGCATTTGCTCCTACAGAACACATGCTCCATTTATCATAATGGTTTCAGAACTACACAATTCTAAAATTTTCCTTTTCTCTAATAAATGCTCCTTTTCGGTAGATTAATTTAAAGAGGTAGGATCTAAGAATAGCCTATGAAGGAATGGGTTAAATACATGTAATTTAAGCAATCTGAGCAGACCCTGATCAAACAGATTGTACAGAAGCTGTGTGATCTGGGGCATTATCTGCACGTGTGTCAAAATGCGTCTCTAACAACTTAAGAGTTAATCCTTTCCCTCATATAAACGTGTTTTCACACATTTGCAAACAGAGTTACTAAGACCCAGATCAGACGGCTCCTATAGGAGCCGTCTGATCAGGATCTATTCTGTTTGCTAATTTGAAATATCTGTTTCTTTACTTTCTAAAAGTGTTACAATATTCCAGATTCCATATTTCAATATATCTATTTTGTCCATGAATATTCAGTAGGTATTGAAATTTGAATGTAGAACCCCTAGGGAAAGGGTTAAAAAGGAAAAGGGTTAATTAAACAGGGAAATGGTTAAACCTTAAAATATTTATTTTCTGGTATACCAAAGTCATATCTGTTACAAAATAGGATTAGAGAAATTAGATCTTGTCAGGTGATATACTCCACTGGTCCTGCAGTATATATCATAGATCTTGTCAAATGATATACATTTGTACTTCACTAGTACTGGTCCTGCAGTATATATGATAGATATTGTCAAATGATATACTGCACTGGTCCTGCAGTATATATATAATAGATATTGTCAAATGATATACTTCACTGGTCCTGCAGTATATATAATAGATATTGTCAAATGATATACTCCACTGGTCCTGCAGTATATATAATAGATATTGTCAAATGATATACTCCACTGGTCCTGCAGTATATATAATAGATCTTGTCAAATGATATACTTATCACTGGCCCAGCAGTATATATACCGTAACAGATCTTGTCAAATGATATACTTCACTGGCCCAGCAGTATATAATCCTTATCTTATGTAATCTATCTGTTCAATTAGTAAGATGGATTTTCTTCATCTCCTAATTTGGCTAAAATTTGCAGCAATGTCTGAAGGTTACAGACAATGAAAGACTCATATTAGAGGAAAAGTAGATAATCAAATACTTTTGTGAATTGCTGTTCACTGGAAATCATTTGGGTTGTTTTCCATCACCACTCAGACTGTTGTGATTCACTTGATTGCATTTAGTGGTGTATGCAGATTGTGAAGACTCATCTTCAATGACCTTTGTGGTATAAAATCTCCATATAATTTCAGATCAATTCACATTTGCTTGAAAGTTATGAATATGACACCTGATTCAGCAATTATGCTTAACCCATTCCCTCATGGGCTATTTTTAGAGCCCACCTCTTTGAATAAATCTACCAAAAATGAGCATTTAATATAGAAAAGGAAAATTTTAGAATTATGTAGTTTTTAAACCATTGTGATAAATAGAGCATTAGCTCCTATGGAGCAAATGCTCTATTTATCATAATGGTTTCAGAAAGTGACTTTCACAGAGGCGTCAAAAGGTGTCAATATGAGAAAATGGGTTAAATAAACCGATGTTTGGTAACACAGACTAGTAATTGTTTCAGGAAAACAGTTCCTTAGAGTAGAAGTATTGATCATGGTCCATCAGTCCTGTTTTAGTTTTGTTCAAAACAAGAAAACCAATTTTACAACCCTATGGAACTATCTTAGTGCTGTATGCAAGCTAGAACAGCCATACGGAGCTATCATAGTGTTGTATGCAAGCTACAACAGCCCTGTGGAGCTATCATAGTGTTGTATGCAAGCTACAACAGGCCTGTGGAACTAACCTAGTGTTGTATGCAAGCTACAACAGCCCTGTGGAGCTATCATAGTGTTGTATGCAAGCTACAACAGCCCTATGGAATTATCATAGTGTTGTATGCAAGCTACAACAGCCCTGTGGAACTATCATAGTGTTGTATGCAAGCTACAACAGCCCTATGGAGCTATCATAGTATTGTATGCAAGCTACAACAACCCTATGGAATTATCATAGTGTTGTATGCAAGCTACAACAACCCTATGGAGCTATCATAGTATTGTATGCAAGCTACAACAACCCTATGGAATTATCATAGTGTTGTATGCAAGCTACAACAACCCTATGGAATTATCATAGTGTTGTATGCAAGCTACACCAGCCCTACAGAACTATCATAGCGTTTAATGCAAGCTACAACAACCCTATTGAATTATCATAGTGTTGTATGCAAGCTACATCAGCCCTGGGGAGCTATCATAGTGTTGTATGCAAGCTACAACAGCCCTATTGAACTATCATAGTGTTGTATGCAAGCTACATCAGCCCTGTGGAGCTATCATAGTGTTGTATTCAAGCTACAACAACCCTATGGAATTATCATAGTGTTGTATGCAAGCTACATCAGCCCTGGGGAGCTCTGTGGAGCTATCATAGTGTTGTATTCAGGCTACAACAGCCCTACAGAACTATCATAGTGTTTTATGCAAGCTACAACAGGCCTTTGGAACTAACCTAGTGTTGTATGCAAGCTACATCAGCCCTGTGGAGCTATCATAGTGTTGTATGCAAGCTACAACAGGCCTTTGGAACTAACCTAGTGTTGTATGCAAGCTACAACAGCCCTGTGGAGCTATCATAGTGTTGTATGCAAGCTACATCAGCCCTGTGGAACTATCATAGTGTTGTATGCAAGCTACAACAGCCTTATGGAATTATCATAGTGTTGTATGCAAGCTACATCAGCCCTGTGGAGCTATCATAGTGTTGTATGCAAGCTACATCAGGCATATGGAACTATCATAGTGTTGTATGCAAGCTACAACAGGCCTGTGGAACTAACCTAGTGTTGTATGCAAAATAGTTAGTCCTTTACTTCATAGATAGCCTTTTAACCCTTTACTCCATAAATAAGCCTTTCTACGCCTTTGCAAACTGAGTAGACCCAGATCAGACGGCTCCTATAGGAGTCGTCTGATCAGGATCTTCTCTGTTTGCTTATGAATCATAATAGATGTAAGAAATAATGACATCATGAATATTTATTACCTGAAATTTTATAGTGTAAAATTTTCAAGTACATGTAATTCTTTTGCTTTGACAAAGACAGCAGAATCAGATCAATATCATGACAAAAACAAACAGGGCAGACCCTGATCAAATGACTTCTATAGGAGCAGTCTGATCTAGGGCTACTCTGTTTGCAAATGTGTAAAAAGGCGTTTATATGAGGGAAAGGGTTAAATAGCCAAGACATCATTCGGAACAAAAGTCAAGTAGATGCCAACTTTGATATTGATAAAACCATTTAACCCTTTCCTCTATAAATACACTTTTCTACGCCTTTGCAAACAGAATAGACCCAGATCAGATGGCTTGTATAGGAACCATCTGATTTGCTTATGATATAATGTAGATACATGTATGATTCTACAGTTTTTGCCATGGCCTAACATCCCTGTGTCCATGTTGCATAATAACAAGTAATCTTACTAATATTCATGATGTCATTATTTCTGACATGTATATTCGTGGAGTAAGGGGTTAAGATTTTTATGTGAAATTTTTACTATCTTTCAGATTCCATATCCTACCGTTGATTTGTTAGTGCAATGGTCAGTCCTTGTAGGTGAGTTACTATTTTGTTTTTTACAGAAAAAACCTGACTTTAATCCAGAGCTCCAGATAAGATGCGTAAATTAAAATATTTTCCAGTGTAATTTCCTTATTTCTCAACCAAACCCTATGTTGTGACCATTCTTCAGAATCCTCTCTTCGAGAAGATTCTAAAGAATGGTCACAACATAGGGTATGGTGGAGAAATGAGGAAATTTGTATTTGAGTATACACCATTATCTGTAGCTCAGTTCAATCCTTTACTCCATAAATACACCTTTCTAGGCCTTTGCAAACAGAGTACAGTAAAACCTCTCTCAACAGGACGTTAAACTTGGTATAAATATTGGCCTTGGAGACAGGTGGCAGCTTAATGCAGGGTGAAAGTCATGCAGAAAGCTCCTCTAGGAGCTTTCTGCATGGCTTTCATCCTGCATTAAGCAGTCACCTGTCTAAAAGTATCCAAATTCTTCTCTATTAGAATTCCGGTTTAAAGAGGTTTTACAGTATACCCAAATCAGCTGGCTCCTGTTCTGAGTGACTACTCTGTTTGTTTATAATATGATATAGATATGATTCTACAGTTTCTGCCATAACCAAATATTAATTAATCTAATTAATATTCATGATGTTATTATTTCTTACATGAATATTCATGGAGTAATGGATTAAGGCAACCACTTAATGATTGCATTAATTTTGTTTTGGGTGACTTTAACCTATTCCCTCATAAGCTATTTTTAGACACAACCTCTTTGAATAAATCTACCGAAAAGGAGCATTTACTAGAAAAAAGGAAAAATTTAGCATTGTGTAGTTTTGAAATCATTGTGATAAATAGAGCATTTGCTCCTATGGAGCATATGCTCTATTTATCACAATTGTTTCAAAAAGTGATCTTTCCTGAGAGAGTGCCTAAAGGCATCCATATGCGGGAATGGGTTAAAAGCAGATGAATGATGAATGCAAATTGAATGAAATGCACATTGCTTCTATTAGAGTTTCTCTTGTCTGAAAGAGATGGTTAAGTTACTATTTGAGTGGTTCTTAGAATGGTTTGCATGAGAACAATTTACCTGAACCAGTATCTAGATTTTATAGTTATATGGCCATTGGTAGAGAACACGTGAAGACAAATTAAACAATTTGTTTACAAAATACTTATAAATAATGTGCTGAGTCAGTCACAATGTAATAATCCCAGGGTCAATAAACATACCGCCACAACAAACTGGCTAAGTACAATCAATAGAATTTAACTAGCAAATATCCACTTCTATTATCACCTTAACAGAGTTTGTAGATAAGAGGAAGTATTTGGGAAATCTTGGTAGCAAATTGTCTATATTTGGCCATGAATATTAGGAGTTTGGTACTCATTTGTCTATATTTGACCATGAGTATTAGGAGTTTGGTACTCATTTGTCTATATTTGACCATGAATATTAGGAGTTCGGTACTCATTTGTCTATATTTGACCATGAATATTAGGAGTTTGGTACTCATTTGTCTATATTTGGCCACAAACGTTAGGAGTTTGGTATTCATTACAGTTGACTCTGCAAGGTGACTCTAATAAGTACCAACAAGAAAGGGTTTGACCGAGAAATAAGACCTTTAGATAGACCGGTACTCATTTTATCTATACCTCCATGTTCAGCACTTTGGAAGAGGTGATTCCTTTTAGTAATACAGTAAACCCCCACTAAACCAGACGTTAAATAGCATAAATAGCGGTTTTGCAGACAGGTGGCAGCATAATGCAGGGTGAAAGTCATACAGAAATGAAAGGTTCTGAGGAGCTTTCTGCATGTCTTACATCCTGCATTCAGCAGTCACCGTCGATCACGGAGGCTCAGTACAGGTATATATACCCCACCCCAGAACACTAACCCGTTAGCCATTTGAATGCTGCATACTCAAGGTAGAATGACCCATCAGTTGTCTACTATACAGTCCATTTAGTAGTGATACTCAGCAATCACATTGTGATGGTTCCATGGTTCCGAGGTGATGACTGAGGAAGGATAGGCCCTAGTCAATGGTTTGTACTTAACCTTATGGAAATCTGGTATACAATCTAGCAAACAGTAAAACCAGACAATGCCAAACATCCAATTTTTGCATATTATCACAAATGGTTTTAACCCATTCCCTCATAGGCTATTTTTAGACCCAACCTCTTTGAATAAATCTACTGAAAAGGAGCATTAACCAGAGAAAAGCAAGGAAACTTTTAGAATTTTGTAGTATTGAAACATTTGTGATAAATAGAGCATTTCCCATATTGTATATGTTGAACTGGTCCAAACAGAAATTTAGAACACAACCAGTGTAAGAGGTTGGTGAAAACCTTTTTCATTGACTGCTATAGCACAATCTTAGGGTCTACACTGTTTGTCTATGTCCTATGTATAGCATTCAGAGAGTGTATTCATGACCCTTTCCTCCATTAATACACCGTTCTACGCCTCTGTAAAAGTCACTCTATGAAACCATTGTGATAAATAGAACATTTGCTCCTGTAGGAGCAAATGCTCTATTTATCACAAGGGTTTCAACCTACAAAATTTTATAATTAATTCCTTTTCTCTAGCTAAATGCTCCTTTTGGATATATTTATTCCAAGAGGTTGGATCTAGATAGCCTATCAAGGAAAGGGTTAAAATAAATGATTGCTCTATTATACATGCTGCAAACAGTGTAACATGGCAGGTTGACAGGTTTGAAGACAAACTTGTAATATTCTTGTGCTTTAGAATAAGGAGGTCTTATTGCATTACAGAACCCACAGCTTTAGTTCAAGATAAAACCTTCTCCCATTATTTTGCCAGCATCACATTTATTATGCAAAGAATTTAAGGCTCAGTGCAAAACAACAGTAACTACACCCTAGTGGAGAACAGTAGCCAATGTACTGGCATCTACAAGCAGCGTAGACCCAGATCAGAGACCTTCTGTAGGAGCCTTTTTATCCAGGTCTGCACTGTCTGTCATTCAATTTAGGCACCTAGCAATTTAAGTCATTCACACTGTTTTAACCCTTTATAAGTGTGCTTTCATGTATTTGCAAATAGAGTAAAGCCAGATCATACGGCTCCTATAGGAGCCGTCTGATCAGGGTCTGATCTGTTTGCTTATGAAATTATAATAGGCATGACTCTACTGTTTCTACAATCATGTCTACTAATGCCATTATAAAAAAAACTCAATTAATAAATATTCATGATTTCATTATTTCTTACATGAATACTGAACAGGGAAAGGGTTAAATGATAATGTGTCATTTTCACTTTTAAAAATATAATAAAATAAGTATAATACAAGTACTCTGAGACATGTATATTTCCTACTTGAGGAGACACCTAATTTAATCCTTCCGCTGTTTAGAATTCATGTACATGTATAGTTATTAGCTGAATTTTTATAATATAAACCTTTACAGGGAAATTTTTGCTTTGACTTAACCCTTTCCCTGTTCTGTACAAAAAAATAGGTCAAATTTAAATACCTACTGAATATTCATTAACAAAATAGTTATAAAGATATATGGAAGGTGAAACATTGTAGACATTTTAGAAAGCAAAAAAACAGATATAATATCAAATTATATTAACAAACAGAGCAGACCCTGATCGGAGGAGCCGTCTGATCTGGGTCTACTCTGTTTGCAAATGCGTGAAAACACGTCTATATGAGGGAAAGGGTTAAAACTGTAGAATCAGATCTTTGTCATGTCATAAGCAAACAGAACAGACCCTGCTCGGCTATAGGAGCCGTCTGATCTGGGTCTATTCTATTTGCAAATGCGTGAAAATGGGTTTATATGAGGGAAAGGGTTAAGACATGATACAACCTATTTGTGACTCTGGTGGTGTTGCAAAGAAACTGAAGCGCTATTCCAAACAAAGTATATAGATCCATGTCGGAGCAGTCAGGTCAGGGTCTGCGCTTTTAAGATTATGGAATTGAATAAATCTGATTCTACAGTTTCTGCAATGGCCAATACTTATATTGTTCCTAATTATCACTATATACAAATGCAGCTAATAAATATTCATGATGCCATCATATTGTTCATATACCACTATACAAATGCAGCTAATGAATATTCATGGTGCCATCATATTGTTCATATATACCACTATACAAATGCAGCTAATAAATATTCATGATGCCATCATATTGTTCATATACCACTATACAAATGCAGCTAATGAATATTCATGGTGCCATCATATTGTTCATATATACCACTATACAAATGCAGCTAATGAATATTCATGGTGCCATCATATTGTTCATATACCACTATACAAATGCAGCTAATGAATATTCATGGTGCCATCATATTGTTCATATATACCACTATACAAATGCAGCTAATAAATATTCATGATGCCATCATATTGTTCATATACACTATACAAATGCAGCTAATGAATATTCATGGTGCCATCATATTGTTCATATATACCACTATACAAATGCAGCTAATGAATATTCATGGTGCCATCATATTGTTCATATATACCACTATACAAATGCAGCTAATAAATATTCATGATGCCATCATATTGTTCATATACCATTATTATACAAATGCAGCTAATGAATATTCATGATGCCATCATATTGTTCATATATACCACTATACAAATGCAGCTAATGAATATGCATGGTGCCATCGCATTGTTCATATACCACTATTGATGTTATCATATTGTTCATATACCATTATACAAATGCAGCTAATAAATATTCATGGTGCCATCGTATTGTTCATATACCACTATCCCTTTCCCTGTTCTGTTTTTATTTCAAATTTCAATACCTACTGAATATTCATGAACAATATAGTTAAAATGAAATATGGAAGTTGGAACTTTGTAGCCATTTTAAAAACTAAAGAAACAGAACTATCAAATCCCTTTAGCAAACAGAGCAGACCCTGATCAGACGACTCCTATAGGAGCCGTCTGATTTGGGTCTCCTCTGTTTGCAGATGCATGCTTCTCTGTTAGCAGATGCCTAAAAATGCATTTATATGAGGGAAAGGGCTATACAAATGCAGCTTATAAATATTCATGATGCCATCATATTGTTTGATGAATATTCATCAGTTCAAGTCACACCAGCAAATAATTCTTACATACCTTTATCTGTTCGAGGATAAGGTGGTTTTTTCTCTGTTTATAGCTCCACCAAGTGTGACTGAAGACTTGTACATGTATTTGTTTCTTCTCCAAATTGCTAGCTGAATGGAATAAAACTGGAATAAAACTGCTACCCCTACTATTTGGAAGATAGAAATTTGAGTGTGGGACAGTCACCAAGTTATCAGTATATGGCCAAAGTACCATGAACACATAATCACCTGTCTGCTTTGATTCAGTTAAAACAATGGGTATTTAAAGGACAACAATCATTACTCTTTTACTACTGGTTTGGTCGACTTAATTGCTACTTAAAAGTGAAAACAACTCATGAAAATTTTAGTAGCTTCAGTCTGTCTAGATTTGGTTAACATAGCAGTGAGGTTAGGTACAGTGAAACTGTCCTACAATGGTCTCACAATCTGGTTAACCTATTCTCTCCTACTGACGCTTTTTTGCCCCTCTGTAAAACTCATTCTTTGAAACCATTGTGACAAATAGAGCAATTGCTCCATAGTAGCAAATGCTATATTTATCACAATGGTTTAAAAAATATGCAATTTTAAAATTCTCCTTTTCTATTAGTTACTGCTCCTTTTCGGGAGATTAATTCAAAGAGGTTCAGGGTCTAAAAATAGCCTATGAGGGAATGAGTTTGCACCCAAGTGGGAAATTCATGATGAGACATTGAGGATGTCAAATCAGGATCCAAACTGTTTTTCACATGGTGTCAAATCAGGAACAAACTGTTTTTCACTTGGTGTAAAAACAGGAC
This sequence comes from Azorinus chamasolen, assembly GCA_963576725.1. Classification (NCBI taxonomy): domain Eukaryota; kingdom Metazoa; phylum Mollusca; class Bivalvia; order Cardiida; family Solecurtidae; genus Azorinus; species Azorinus chamasolen. The sequence continues at coordinate 52,137,543 of OY755242.1, read as the reverse complement.
CCAAACTGTTTTTCAATCGATGTCAAATCAGGATCCAACCTGCTCGTCACTTGGTGTCTAATCAGGATCTAACTGTAGCCTTGAAGAGAAAGAGAAGGAAACCTAGTTTTAAGAATTGTGGTTGCCAACAGCTTTTGCAAGCAAAACATTACTTGGTATGAAAAGAGTTAACCCAGTTTTACATGAAGATATTAGCATGCAAACTGGCAAATTTGACAGTTTTTATGCTGAAGAAGTATTTCTGTTATTTAATCTTGTGCTTTAGTACATGGACATGTAAATTAGGGTCTATTTAGCATTGTATGTGAACAAGAACATGTATTATATGGTCCATATAGCATTATGTTTGTTTGTTTGTGTTGATTAACGTCCGTTTCTGCTCACTATGGGCTAATTGGACGTCCCAGAGAGAGGGGAGAGGATACAGAGAACCCCCGGCGCGATGCCCTACTCTTATTATCGACCGAGTTTCTCTGGATATTTTAGATGCCCTGTGAAAGCACTGATACATCGGACCTTGGTTTATAGCACAAGAACATGTATTACAGGATCTAAAACAACAGTGTATGAGCTCAAGAATATGTATGACAGTGTCCTAACAGCATTATATGAGAACAAGAACATGTATTACAGGGTTCAAACGGCATTGTATGGGCTCAAGAACATGTATTATAGTGTCCAAACAGCATTATATGAGCTCAAGAACATGTATTAAAGGGTCCAAACAGCATTATATGAGCTCAAGAATGTGTGTTACAGGGTCCCAACAGCATTGTATGAGCTCAAGAACATGTATGACTGTGTTCCCAACAACATTGTATGAAAACAAGAACATGTATTGCATGGTCCAAACAACATTGTATGAGCTCAAGAACATGTATTGCATGGTCCAAACAACATTGTATGAGCTCAAGAACATGTATTGCATGGTCCAAACAACATTGTATGATTTCAAGAACATGTATTGCATGGTCCAAACAACATTGTATGAGCTCAAGAACATGTATTGCATGGTCCAAACAACATTGTATGAGCTCAAGAACATGTATTACTATGCCCAAACAACATTGTATGATTTCAAGAATATGTATGACAGTGTCCCAACGGCATTGTATGAACAAAAACATGTATTACAGGATCTAAAACAGCATTTATGAGCTCCAAAACATGTGTAGCAGGGTCCAAACAGCATTGTATGAGCTCAAGTACATGACATTGTATTACTTGGTCTAAAACAGCATTTTTTAGAAGAAGAATTATGTACTACAGGGTCTAAACTAGCATTTTATGAAAACAAGAATATGTATTTCAGAGTCTAAAATAGCATTGTAGGATGAGCTCAATAACATATATATAACAGAGTCTAAAATAGCATTGTATGATGAGCTCAATAACATATATAACAGAGTCTAAAATAGCATTGTATGATGAGCTCAATAACATATATAACAGAGTCTAAAATAGCATTGTATGATGAGCTCAATAACATATATAACAGAGTCTAAAATAGCATTGTATGATGAGCTCAATAACATATATAACAGAGTCTAAAATAGCATTGTATGATGAGCTCAATAACATATATAACAGGGTCTAAAATAGCATTGTATGATGAGCTCAATAACATATATAACAGAGTCTGAAATAGCATTGTATGATGAGCTCAATAACATATATAACAGAGTCTAAAATAGCATTGTATGATGAGCTCAATAACATATATATAACAGAGTCTAAATAGCATTGTATGATGAGCTCAATAACATATATAACAGAGTCTAAAATAGCATTGTATGATGAGCTCAATAACATATATAACCGAGTCTAAAATAGCATTGTATAAGCTCAAGGACATGTATTACAAGGTATAAAACAGCTTTGCACGATCATATATAATACCAGGTCCAATTAGCATTGCACGAACACAAGAACATGCATTAAAGGGTCTAAAAACAGCATTGCATGAACACAAGAATGTATATTATAGTATCTAAAACAGCATTGCATAAGTACAACAACATCTTTTACTTGGTCTAAAACTGCAATGATGAGCAGAAGAATAATTGTATTACAGGGTGCAAATAGCTTTGCATAAATACAAGAACATGTATTAAAGGATCTAAAACAGCATTGCACAAACACAGTAATATGTAGTACAAGGTCTAAAAAGTATTGCATAAGCACGAGAACATAAATTTCAGGTTCTAAAACAGTATTGTGTAAGCACAAGAACATGTATTACAGGGTCTTAAACAGCTTTGCTTAACCTTTAATGTCTTTGTAAACAGAGTAGACCCAGATCAGATGCATATGGCTCCTTGGAACTGTCTGGTCAGGTCTACTCTGTTTTCGAAACTGAAGTAAAATGTGAATAATAAAGGGGCAAAGGGTTGAAGCACAACAAAAGTAATGCAAATGAACTCTCAGCAAGAGTTATCAGCAATACTTTGCACTACATTATGTAACCCTTTGCTTATTAACCCCTGTCTCCATAAATACGTCTTTCTACACCTTTGCAAACTGAGTAGACCCAGATCAGACGGCGCCTATAGGAGCCATCTGATCTGGGTCTGCTCTGTATGCTTATGACATTGTAATAGATCTGACTACAAATTCTAAAAATACCGACATTCCCCATTTACAATTGCAATACTATTAAAACTGAGCTAATAAATATTCATGGTATCATTATTTCTGATATAAATATTCATGGATTAAAGGGTTGATGCCCTAATATTTAATCAGTAAGTTAGGTCACTTAAAACAGGTTTAATTGTATGTGTCATACTGAATCAGTTACGACGCCCAATTACTGTTTACAAAATTTTATGTCATCACCAAATCTGCCGGTAGCATTCTATAGATTAAATAGCTTCCCTTACAAAAAAAACACATCATTTTCCAATATTTATACCATTACAGACATGGTTAAAATCAATTTTGTATCAGCATGCATGTGTGGTTAAAAACATTTTATGGAAAGAAACTGGGAGTCAAGATACTATTTCTGTGGGTTGAGCACATAAATGGTTGCAGAAATAAAGGACAAACAGCCATGGTATTAAAGGGCAGACACAGCTTCTATAGCAAACATCCATTATTCAAAAGAAGCCTTTGTGTCTTAACTGAACATTTTATAGAGATATGGAAGACAATATGTACTTTGAGAACTAATGCTGACAAGTTTTTGCAAAGCGATTCGTCAACTTCTTTTTTCAAAAAAGTCAGTAGGAGAGAATGGGTAAATGCATTTTTGACCCACAGTCTGTCATCTTCTGTAACGTCTGTGGTCCATCAGCAATTTCTTTAACCCATTCCCTCATGGGCTATTTTTAGATCCAACCTCTTTGAATAAATCTACCGAAAAGGAGCATTTACTAGAGAAAAGGACAATTGTAGAATTGTGTAGTTTTGAAACCATTGCGATAAATAGAGCATGTGTTCCTCTAGAGCAAATGCTCTATTTATCACAATGCATATGGTTTCAAAAAGTGACCTTTACAAAGACGTTACTTAGAAAGGTGTATTTATCCCATTCTCCTCATATTGACACCTTTTGACGCCTCTGTAAAAGTCACTTTGTGAAACCATTGCGATAAATAGAGCATTTGCTCAATGGTTTCAAATCTACACATTTCTAAAAAAAATCCTTTTCTCTACTAAATGCTCCTTTTCGGTAGAATTATTCAAAGAGGTTGGATCTAAAAATAGCCTATGAGGTAATGGGTTATGGAGAAAAAGGTTAAACAACATCTCCTAAACCACTGATTGGATTTTCACCAAACTCCACAGGAATGATCTGTTACTAAGGTGACCCTTATCAAATTTTTTAAAAATCTTCCATTCTGCTTCGTAATTATGCCACATGGGCAAAAATAGATTTTAACAAACATTTTCTTAACCCTTCGCTTGCTGAATTTTAAAATACATTTCTCCTTCTTTACCCTTGCCCTGTTCTATAGTTACATATATCTTCACTGTGTACAAGTATATCGCTTTGCAATCACTGCTGTGGAGTGCACTGGTTGCACAATCAACTTGTAAATAGTGCAGACCCTGATGAGACAGCTCCTGCAGGAACTGTCTCATCTGGGTCTTCACTATTTACAGGTACGTATATTGGCGTATATAGCAAGCGAAGGGTTAAAATACAGCTCCTAAGCTACTAATTGGATTCTCACAAAATGTCAGAGGACTCAACTGTAGGTGACTCTCGACCAGATTTTTAGAATTTGTTTGGGTCCACTGCATAAGTAGGTCACAGGTCATTATTTCTTACATGAATATTCATTCGGTAAAAGAATGAATATTCATTAGGTAAAAGATTAAGTGACCATTAAATGGAGGTCTTAACCCTTTACTCCATAAATATTCATGTAAGAAATAATGACGTCATGGATATTTATTAGATTAATTTTTAACCCTTCTCTTGCTGATTTTTAAAACACATTTCTCCTTCTTTACCCATGCCCTGTTCTATAATTACATATATCTTCACTGTGTACAAGTATTTCACTGTGCAATCACTGCTGTGGAGTGCACTGGTTGCACAATCAACTTGTAAATAGTGCAGACCCTGATGAGACAGCTCCTGCAGGAGCTGTCTCATCTGGGTCTTCACTATTTACAGGTAGGTATATTGACGCGAATAGCAAGCGAAGGGTTAAAATGGCATATTAATACATAAATTCTTTGCCAAAGCAGAAACTGTAGAATCAGATCTATATTTTCCATAAGCAAACATAGCAGGCCTTCATCAGATGGCTCCTATAGGAGTCATTTGATCTGGGTCTACTCTATTTGAAAGGCATAGAAAAGCATATTTATGGAGTAACGGGTTAAGCACATTTTCTCTAACCATGATATGATCATCCATGAAGAATTAAACAAAAGTACCTGATTGTAGACATGATTAACTTATATGCTATTGTTGATTATCTATTTTCTGTCATGGCTCCATCATGGTTCAATACCAAAAGTTTCAAACTTTGACTCCTGTTTCGTTTCGCTGATAAAAAGAACACCTGATATCGCTGCATATCATTACACTGAAATTGGTAATTTCTTAAAAGATAAACTAATTTAGAAGTTAAACAGTTGGAATGGAAACAACATCATTTAATCTGAATTGATGTTGAAAATACTTTCATTTGTGGTTATGCAGGACATTCAACAATCCTAAAAGTGACACCATGCTAAAACTAAAAACTAAACTAAAAACAATTGGGAATCCTAACCCTTATGTTACGCCGACTTTTCAAATGGACTATTCCAAACTTCAAACAGGTCAAGCTTATGATGAATATTAAGGGATTCTTCTAAAGAGAAGTGTAACATGACAAACAGTGCAGACCCTGATGAGAGGGCGTAGAACGGTGTATTTATGGAGGAAATAGTTAACTTAGGTTTATTTGCTTTGACAAAAAATTTAGTATCAGATCTATAAACAGGTAATTTCATAAGCAATCAGAGCAGACCCTGACCAGACGGCTCCTACAGGGGCCTTCTGATTAGGGTCTTCTCTGTTTGCAAAAGGAGTCAAAAGGCATCTATATGTGGGAATGGGTTAAACAAATGAAGCAGACAGCAATATTTGAAAGTTACTTATTGTTCAAAGGGTTAATTGATATATAAACTGTAAAGAAGAAGCAGATTCCATACAATAATTGTTGCAACACTGAACTCATGTTCCGTTCATTTTCTAACAGCAGGGTAAGAGAGTCCAACAGTTAACCTATTCCTCCATAGGCTATTTTTAGATCCAACCTCTTTGAGTGAACCTACCCAAAAGGAGCATTATCTACAGAAAAGGAAAAATTTATAATTTTGTAGTTTTGAAACCATTGTGATAAATAGAGCATTTGCAAATGCTCTATTTATCACAATGGTTTAAAAAAGTGTCTTTTACAGAGTCGTAGAAAGGCGTATTTATGGAGGATAGGGTTAATGGATATTTTGTGAGACTTTGTCTGTATCTAATCTGTTGGCTACAACATTTTCACAAATTCATTTCTAATGTGGACCTGTGGTTGGAAGACTATAAGATTGCTAACGGTTTTTGGCTTTTACGAAGTAATTGTCTGGATTTTGTATTGTTTTTCTCTGTCAAAATCAATTTTTTCCCAACTGTGTATATATTCTTCTGCTCTGACAACGGGGAAACGATTCAAATGAAATGCACTTTCTACATAGGTTCACTTTAACTAATAATTTATGCCCCATGAAACAAAAGATAATTTGCAATATTTGCAAACAGATTAGAATCAGATCTATAGATCACATTATTTTAGTTAACCCTTTCCTCCAAAGTCTATATTTAGACCCAACCTCTTTGAATGAATCTACCCAAAAGGAGCTTTTATTAGAGAAAAGTAAAATTTTAGAATTTTGTAGTTTGAAACTATTGTGATAAATAGAGCATTTGCTCATATAGGAGCAAATGCTCTATTTATCACAATGGTTTCAATAAGTGGTTATTTCAGAGGCATAGAAAGGCGTATTTATGGAGGAAAGGGTTAAGTACAAAGAGCAGGCACTGATCAGTAAGCTCCTGTAAAGAAATAAAATAGGATAATAAAGAAAAGACAATTTAAAAATAATTCCTGTTACTGAGCTTGTACATTATCTTAACCCATTACCTCATAGCATATTTTTAGATCCAATGACTTTGAATAATTCTACCGAAAAGGAGCATTAACTAGAGAAAAGGAAAAATTAAGAATTTTGTGGTATGAAACCATAGTGATAAATAGAGCATTTGCTCTTATAGGAGCAAATGCTCTATTTATCACAATGGTTTCAACTGGTGACTTTTGCAGAGGCGTCAGAAGGTGTCAATATGAGGGAATGGGTTAACTCTTTCAACCCAGGACACCAATGCCCTATCATTTACAATCAGTGTAGACCCAGATCAGATGGCTCCTAAACGGGCTCTCTAATCAGTCTGTATATAGTCAGCTATAGTCTGTTTCACTTTCTATGGCTCTTTTTAAGGGTTGATGTGACTAAAATAAAAATTAAATTCATGTTCATTACAAACTGTATTTAATGAAACTATGATTTACTATTACGAACATGACACTCACTAAAGCTTTTGTCATATTATTATACATGTAGTAAACTTGTTTCATTAAAACAATTTATAATGAACACTTATGTAAGATCCTCTATGAATGTGGTAATAGTCACAGTATAGGTCTTGGTGGAGAAATGATGATTTTAGTATTTGGGTACGCACCTTTAACCCATTCCCTCATATTGATGCTTTAATTGACGCCTCTGTAAAAGTCACTTTTTGAAACCATTGTGATAAATAGAGCATTTGCTCCATAGAAGCAAATGATCTATTTATCACAATGGTTTCATAATTACACAATTCTAAAATTTTCATTTTCTCTTGTAAATGCTACTTTTCGGTAGATTCATTCAAAGAGGTTGAGTCTAAAAATAGCCTATGAGGTAATGGGTTATCTGTAGCTTTGAAGATTCTGATGGGCTGCTGAATTACTTGTTGTCTCATCTGGATCCAATCTGTTTGCAAATGTAAGACGGGTCATGCTAGACGTGATAAGAGTTCAAGTCTATGCTTACTAGTAATTATCAGCAATAATGTGTTTTCTGCCAAAGACCTAACGTTTTTCCTTCTATTGTATAAAACAGGTTGGATTCTGGTGAAACAAATGTGTACAAGTTGTTGAAAACATTTATTATTGACACTCTCTACAACATTTTGTAACAATTGTGTGGAACTGTAATTAGATTACCAAGGAAGATGAAATTTATAGGCCTTGGGAATTTTATGTTCTGGTCATACTCAGGGGAATAGTGAGTGAATTTTCAGCTATTTCTGTTGCTAGAATTTGGTGTGGCTTCTTTGATTCAGTTATGGTTAGTTTGGTCAATGGTAGCTCCAAAGTTCAATAATGCCCAGCATGGTCAATGGTAGCTCCAAAGTTCAATAATGCCCAGCGTGGTCAATGGCAGCTCTAAGGTTCAGTTATGGTCGGCTTGGCCAATGATGGCTCTAGGGTTCGGTTATGGTCAGCTTGGTCAATGGTGGCTCTTAGGTTCAGTTATGGTCGGCTTGGTCAATGGTGGCTCTAAGGTTCAGTTATGGTCGGCTTGGACAGTATAGTAGTGGCTCTAAGGTTCAATTATGGTCAGCTTGGACAGTAGTGGCTCTAAGGTTCGGTTATGGTCTCTGTGGTCAAGGGGCTCTAAGGTTCAATTATGGTCAACTTGGTCAGTAGTGGCTCTAAGGTTCAATTATGGTCGACTTGGTCAGTAGTGGCTCTAAGGTTCAGTTATGGTTCAGTTATGGTCAACTTGGTCAATGGTGACTCTAGGGCTAAGTTATAATAAACTTGGTCAATTGTTTCTCTAAGGTCCAATTATGAAAAGCTTGGTCAGTTGTAGATCAAAGGTTCAGTTATGGTTAGCTAGATCAATGATGGCTTTTGGTTCAGTCATTATATACAGAACTCCAGATAAGATGCGTAAATTTAAACATTTTCAACAATAACTTCTTTATTTCTCCACCAAACCCTATACTGTGACCACTCTTTAGAATCGCCTCAAAGAGATGATTCTAAAGAGTGGTCACAGTATAGGGTTTGGTGGAGAAATGACGATTTTAGTATTTGGGTATGAATCGTTATCTGTAGCTCTGATTATATACTTGGTCAATGGGTGCTAATGAACCATCAGCTTGGCCAGTTGTAGCTGTCAGGTTGTAATGGTCGACTTCGTAAATGATAGCATTAAGGTCAAGTTAGGTCAGTTGAAACTGGAAGAAGCAGTTTGGTCATAGGAAGTTCTAAGATTCAAATATGGTCAGCTGGGTCAATGGTTGCCCTAAGGTTCTTCAGTCAATGGTTGCCCTAAGGTTCTTTAGTCAATGGTTGCCCTAAGGTTCTTCAGCCAATGGTTACCCAAAGGTTCTTCAGTCAATGGTTGCCCTGAGGTTCGTCAGTCAATGGTTGCCCTAAGGTTCTTCAGTCAATGGTTGCCCAAAGGTTCTTCAGTCAATGGTTGCCCTAAGGTTTGTTAGTCAATGGTTGCCCTAAGGTTCTTCAGTCAATGGTTGCCCTAAGGTTCTTCAGCCAATGGTTGCCATAAAGGTTTGTCAGTCAATGGTTGCCATGAAAGGTTTGTCAGTCAATGGTTGTCATAAAGGTTTGTCAGTCAATGGTTGCCCTAAGGTTCTTAGGTCAATGGTTGCCCTAAGGTTTGTCAGTCAATGGTTGCCCTAAGGTTCTTCAGTCAATGGTTGCCCAAAGTTTCTTCAGCCAATGGTTGCCCTAAGGTTCGTCAGTCATGATAGATTTAGTCAACAGTATCTCTGTAGCTCTAAGGTCCAGTTGTGATCAGTTTGGTCAATGATAACTCTAAGGTTAATTTGTGATCAGTTTGGTCAATGGTAGCTCTAAGGTTAATTTGTGATTAGCTTGGTCAATGGTAGATTTAAGGTTAATTTGTGATCAGATCTTGGTCAATGGTTGCTCTAATTTAATTGTAGCTCTAAGGTTCAGTTGGGATGAGCTTGGTCAATGGTAGATCTAAGGTTAATTTGTGATCAGATCTTGGTCAGTGGTTGCTCTAATTTAATGGTAGCTTTAAGTTTCAGTTTTGATGAGCTTGGTCAATGTTAGCTCTAAGGTTAATTTGTGATGAGTTTAGTCAATGGTAGCTCTAAGGTTAATGTTTGATTAGCTTGGTCAATGGTAGCTCTAAGGTTAATTTGTGATGAGCTTGGTCAATGGTAGCTCTAAGGTTAATTTGTGATCAGTTTGGTCAATGGTAGCTCTAAGGTTAATTTGTGATTAGCTTGGTCAATGGTAGATCTAAGGTTAATTTGTGATCAGATCTTGGTCAATGGTTGCTCTGATTTAATTCTAGCTCTAAGGTTAATTTGTGATGAGCTTAGTCAATGGTAGCTCTAAGGTTAATTTGTGATTAGCTTGGTCAATGGTAGCTCTAAGGTTAATTTGTGATCAAATCTTGGTCAATGATAGACCTGCTTAGTGATGAGCTTTGTAAATGGTAGCTCTTGAGGTTTATTTGTGATTAGCTTGGTCAATGGTACCTCTAAGGTTAATTTGTGATTAGCTTGGTCAATGGTACCTCTAAGGTTAATTTGTGATGAGCTTGGTCAATGGTAGCTCTAAGGTTAATTTGTGTTCAACTTGGCCAATGGTAGCTTGAATGTTCAGCCTAGTTAAAGGTAGCTAGCTCTAAAGTTCAGTTGTGATCTGAGCTTGGTCAATGTTAGATCTAAAGTTAATTTGTGATCAGCTTAGTCAATGGTTATAAGCTCTATGGTTCAGCTGTGATCAGCTTGGTCAATGGCAACTCTAAGGTTTAGTTGTGATCAGCTTGGTCAATGGCAACTCTAAGGTTTAGTTGTGATCAGCTTGGTCAATGGCAACTCTAAGGTTCAGCTGTGATCAGCTTGGTCAATGGTAGATCTAAGGTTAATTTGTAATCAGTTTGGACAAGGTAGATCTACGGTTCAGCTAAGTAGGTTTTAATGAACTATTTCTTTAACCCTTTCCCTCATATAAACATTTTTTCATGCTTTTGCAAACAGAGTAGGGCCAGATCAGAAGGCTCCTACAGGAGCCATCTCATCAGGGTCTTCTCTGTTTGCTTGTGAAATAATGATAGATCTGACTCTACAGTTTCTATCAATACCAACTAATGTACAGATGCCATTATAAAAATTCAGCTGATAAATATTCATGATGTCATTATTTCTTGCATGAATATTCAACAAGGAAAAGGTTAACCCTTTCCTCCATAAATGCGCCTTTCTACGCCTCTATAATAGTCACTTCTTGAAACCATTGTGATGAATAGAGCATTTGCTCCTATAGGAGCAATTAAATGCTCTATTTATCACAATGGTTTCAAACTACAAAATTCTAACATTTTCCTTTTCTCTAGTTAATGCTCCTTTTCGGTCGATTTATTCAAAAGGTTGGATCTAAAAATAGCCTATAAGGGAATGGTTTAAACAACATCTCCTAAAGCGCTTGAAACACGATTGAAATTGTTCACATGGTGTACAGCAGGAGCATGTGACGTAAACAATGGCGCTGTCACACACTGACAATCTCGTAATCAACTCAAAACATTGATCTACGTTAATTATGATGCATCACATAAATTCTTTTGCACCAAAACTGTGTCAAAAATTCAAGAAATTGATCTTGCAGAAAAGATACTGTATTAAAAATCTAATTGCATACCAGCAGCAAGTGTTTGATTACCTAAGTGAACAGTTTTGATCCAAGTGAGATGTTGAGTAACGTGGCGTCTCATCGAGAACTAAACTGTTTGACAATATGACAGCATCTGTGAACAGATATTAAAGAAAAGTTGAACTTTAGAATTGCAGGAGATAAAAATTTATGCCTTTGAAATGCGGAAATTCCTAATTTGGCATTTGCAAACTGTGTAGACTGAACTCGGAGTGTTCCTAGATGTGCCTTCTGATCAGACATTGGTTCTGATTGTCAATCAGAATGTTCTAACATATTCAATCCTTTCTTACTGAATGGAACCTTCCATTTGATAGTGTTGAACCATTCCATTTTGAAAATTCAGCATTCAAAGGGTTCAGCAGATGACAATTACTAACCCTTACAACGCTGAGTTTTCAAATGGACTATTCTAAAATTCAAACAGGTCAAGCTTATGTTGAATATATTGGGATTTTTCTATAGAAAAGTGTAACATGACAAACAGTGCAGATCCTGATGACAGGGCTCCTCTAGGAGCCCTCTCATCTGGGTCTACACTGTTTGCAAAGGACATAAGTGACTCGTGTCCTGCACAGTAATTATTAAGCTAGGAAAGAGTTACAGGAAGTGGCAGCTTTTGGCTGGCATTATTTGCAATTTACAAAGATTGGTTTTTGCAAAGTTGGTCACAAATATAGCTAGCCCTATGGAACAACATTTTCATGCAGATCATTAATCTATAGACCATCAGTAGACATGTTTATGTGACATTATGTCACTAGGAACTGTCTGTCTGATGGCCGGTGCTGAGTGCAAAAACTGTCGCAGACATTCCATTCTCTTGATGGTGTTGGTGTTAGCGTAACTTATACTTTCAGTCCCAGGATAGGAGATCATTTTACAGACGGGGATTGATTTTGTGGTCAGCTGTAAACTGTGACGTGTCAGGGACTGCTGCAATTCTACTTATTTATTGTTATGTCTATAATTAAGCTGCTAAACTCTTAACACTTAACCTGTTATAACTGCTGCTCCTATCACTGTCTCATGTCTGCTTCATTATTAACCAGGTTAAATTTCTTAAACCTTTCACCGCTGATGTCGCATAAATGCACCACGACAAATAGTGCAGTCCCAGATCAGACGCCCCCTTTTCAGGGACTTCACTTTTTGTCTCAATCTCTATTTATATATCTGTGCTTTATTAAGTCTTCCTCATTTATGGGGAGACATATTGTTTTTGCCAGAGTTGTCTGTCCGTCTGTCTGTCCGTCTGTCCGTCACAAACTTGTGTCATGCATATCTCTGAAACCAGTTGAGCTAAAGTCACCAAACTTCACAGGAATATTCACCAGCATGAGTTGTTCTGCACCTGGGTTTTTTTAATTGTCTCCCCTGATAACATTGGAGTTATTGCCTCTGATGACTTAAAATTAGAAAAACTTTGTGTAGCGCGTATCTCTGAAACCGCTAGTACTAGAGTCACCAAACTTCACACGGAATGTTCACCAGCATGAGTTGTTGTACACCTGGGATTTTTGAATTGTCTCCCCCTGATAATTGTTGAGTTATTGCCCCTGATACGATTACTTAAAATTAGAGAAACTTTGTGTCATGCATATCTTTAAAACCACTAGAACTAGAGTCACCAAACTTCACAGGAATGTTGACCAGCACGAGTTGTTGTGCACCTGGTTTTTTTTAATTGTCTCCCTCTTATGCTTGTTGAGTTATTGCCCCTGATATGATAACTTAAAATTAGAAAAACTGTGCTGCATGTATCTCTGAAACCAGTAGGGCTAGAGTTCACCAGCATGAGTTGTTGTGCATCTGGGGTTTTAATTGTCTCCCCCTGATAACTTTGGAGTTACATGTACTGTCCCTTGTGACTTAAAATAAGAGAAACTTTACTTTGTGTCGTATGTATCTCTGAAACCACTAGTACTAGAGTCACCAAACTTCACAGGAATGTTGACCAGCATGTGGTGTTGTGTACCTGGGTTTTTTGAATTGTCTCACCCTGATAACGTTGGAGTTATTGCCCCAGATGACTTAAAATTAGATCCTGATAAATTTGGAGTTACAGACATTACACTTGTGTATTGGAAAGAGGATGGGAGGGGGAGACATCTGTTTTTGTGACAAAAACAAACCTCTAGTTCCTTTTGAAATTCGCACTTATTTATTCCATTCCCTTATTTTACCGAATGATGAGACAAAAATGGTTTGCAGACGACAATTAGAAATTTGGAGCAGAAAGGGTTAAACCCTGGTTAATAATTTGAAGAATGTCATTCAGAGCTACAGATAAAGGTGCATACACAAATACTAAATCGTCTTTTCTCCACCAAACCCTATACTATGACCACTGTTTAGAATCTCCTCGAAGAGACAGTATCATGTCACAGTATAAGGTTTGGTGGAGAAATAAAGGAGCTGTTATTGAAACTGTTTAAATTTACGCGACCTGGTTGATAACTTGAAGAATGTCATTGTTTGGGCAGGCAGGCGGATTATATAAGGCAGACAGTATCAACTCATGGTTTCCTCTTAATAATTCTAGTTAGAATAGATTGATCAAACAAAGTATGCAGATAGTGTGTTTTTAGCCCCTAACCTACTTAATTTGCATAAATTAAAATTCGTAACATTTCTATTTTTATCATCGGCATTGCACGGGTTTATCCTCGGCACGTATCCTGGTAAGCAACTATGCATGGACACACTCGTGATTGTAAGGTTTACATATCTAGGGCTTGGTGCAAAACTATTCTAACTCCTTCACTTTGTGAAGGAGTTAGAATAGTTTTGCTCCAAGCCCTCGATATGCACAGGTAATCGCTCTCATGTAATTTCAGCGAGAATAGACTTCACGATTTACCGGCGGAGTTTTATTTATACAGCGTCATCTCTCTCATTATGTATTCTGCATATGGGTCAGGGTCCATGTCAAATTTTCCGAGCTATACACTGACATCAATGCCAAGGTCACTATTGCCAGAAATATATAATTTCTGCTCAATACCTTTACTTATAGGAAACACAAATATGGTGTTCAGATATCTTGCACTGATGGAGACAAAGCTTAGAATTACATTAAAGATTTTGTGAGTGTGTGTATGTCTTAACTGGGTCAAGGTCAAAGATGCTGTTATCAAAAACAGAAAGTCCTTTTATGTTCAATCTCTTAAGTCAGGAAAGACATAACCAATTTTGGTTCACAAATACCATTGCATTAATATTCAAACTGCTTGGAATTGCATCCTAGGGGTCAAGGTCACTGTTACTGTAAAAATTCTGTGCAAACATTGACCTTAGGAAAGACACATTATGATCAAATTTGGTGTACAGATAGCTTATATTGGAGACAAATGCTGAGAGATTGCATCTTAGGTGTCAGAGGTCAAGGTAAAGGTCGCTGTTAGTAGAAATGTCCAGCTGAAAAAGAAGGAATTAGCAAAGATGTTATTATCGTGATCAAAGCTGATGTATAGAAAATCAGGTTCTGTCCAAAAACTTTATAATGTAGGAAAGTGATATCTGGATCCAAACTGTTGCAAATGACAGTCAATATTGTGATTAGCTGGTTAACCCATTCCATCATATAAATGCCTTTTCATGCATTTGCAAACAGAGTAGACACAGATCAGATGGCTTTCAAATTACTCTAGCAAATAGAGTAGACGCTAATCAGACAGCTCTTGTTAGGAGCTGTCTGATAAGGGTCTGCTCTGTTTGCTAGTGGAATTTGACAGATGTTTCTTTACTTTCTGAAATGGCTACAATGTTCCACCTTCCATTATAATTTCGTTATAACTATTTTTTCCATGAATTATTGTCAGTAGGTATTGGAATTTGTAATAAATAAAGAACATGGAAAGGGTTAAATGTGGACAGCTATTGCTGAGTGAGCCTGTAAATGTTCTGTGCCGGATAATGGGAAGCAATATACCCAAACCACAGACAAGAATGTTTGATGCTCATTAGGCAATATCCAACAAACAGGAAATTAGTCGCCTGTGTTTTAACGTACTACTTAGCTCAATCTATCCCTTTGAATTCGGGGAACTGTGTACACCAGATCAATGGGCTCCTTGAGGAGTGCTCTGATCAGGGTCTGCACTGTTTCCCCTTAAAATCATCTAGCAAATGTAAGCCATTCACACTGAATAGACTTTCTAGTTAAACAGAGATGGGCCATTTTCATTTTAAATATTCAGCAAGAGTGTATGTATAATACAAGAACTCTGAGACATCTATATTTCTTATAAATTGCCTTTCTTTGGGTGCTCGATTATGAATTTAAGAATAAGAATGACTATTTTATTTTGTCATTAATAGCCATGGTATAAATATATTTCAATTTGAAAATTTTAGCTCACGTGAGTATACTCAGGTGAACTTTTGTGATTGTCCATTGTCCTGCATCCATCAGGGCATCTGTCCGGCCATCAGCAATTGCTTTAACCCATTCCCTCAAAGGCTATTTTGAGACCCAACCTCTTTGAATAAAACTACCCAAAAGGAGCATTAACTAGAGAAAAGGAAAAATTTAGAATTGTGTAATTCTGAAACCATTGTGATAAATAGAGCTTTATCACAGTGGTTTCAAGAAGTGACTTTTACTGAGACGTAGAGGAAAGGGTTAAGACCACAGTGGCAGTGAAACTGCAAAGCAGACTGTAACCAAATCTTATATAAATGATCTTGGTAGCATTCTTTATCAGATTAGCTGAAAGAAACTTGATCAGTTAGAAATGTGGTTGCCATGGCAACCAAAAGAAAAATCTTTAATGATATTCATCTCCAAAGCTAGCGGTCAGATTTGAAATGTACGGTATTTGATAGAAATAGTCTTCAACAAAATTACTATAATCCATGTTCCATGTAAGACTGCATTATATCCTCGCTAATCTAAAATTAAATTAAAACCTCTCTTATGTAAGATATCACATTAAAGCCTATCTTATATAAGATTACATAAACCCCAACCAAACTCTCTTATGAAGACTTCTAAAAAAACACCACCAGAACAAAAAACCTCTCTTATGTAAGACAACATTGAAAGCTATCTTATGTAAGATTACATTAGAAGCCTCTCTTATACGTGTAAGAATACATTAACCTGTATTATGAAAAGTTGCATTTAAAAAAAATATATTAAAAAAAACCAAAAAAAACACCTCTCTCTCTTATGTAAGGTTACATAAATGTTGCTCTCTTATGTAAGATTACATTAGAAGCCTCTCTTATGTATGTTAGATTACATTAAAAACTACCTCTCTTATTTCAGATTGTATGAAACTCTCTCTTATGTTAGATTAAAACCCCTCTTGTGTAAGACTTAACATACATTACTTTCTTTGTGCAGTAACCCTTTACTCCATGAATATTTCATGCAATAATAATAATGACATTATGAATATTGATTAGTTGAATTCTTAAAATGACATTATAAACACAGGCATTTTGGCCATTGCAAAAACTAACCAGAAATGGTGTCAAAGCCACCTGATGCTCGCCTGTTGAAAGGTAAGTCTAAAACGTGTCATATTGAACACAAAAAGAAATCATTCAATTTTCAATTTAAACTTAACTGCATCAATATCACAACCAAAAGGCAACCAAATACCAATTTTCATCAATTTAAAAAGATTATCAAACAAAAAGATACATACCAAAATATGAAAGCTCTAATACCAAATATGGAAGCCCTAGGTCTATTGGTTCCAATGCAGTTAAAGATTTTTGCAAAAGTAGGTCAAAGGTGAAGGTCAGAAGGGTAAAATTGTTGGCATGGTCATACCAAGTATAGAAGTCCTATGCCCATCGCATCGCATCCAATATTATAGAAATTTAAAGATTTTTGCAAACGAAGGTGAAAGGTCAAAGTCAAGGTCACATGGTAAAAACATTGGTATGTTTAAGTCTTAAGACAGGAAATATACATACAAAGTATGGAAGCCCTATGCCTATTGGCTCCAATGTTATATGCATTTAAAGGCTTTTGCAAAAGTAGGTCAAATGCGAAGGTCAAGGTCAGAAGGGCAAATATGTTTGCATGGTCATACCAAGTATGGAAGTCCTAGGTATATTGATTCCAAGTTATTTTACAGATTTTTGCAAAAATAGGTGAAATGTCAAGGTCATGTAATAAAAAACATTGGTGTGTTTGGAAAAGTCTTCTGACAGAAAAATACAAACCAAGTATGGAAGTATATGCATTTAAAAACTTGCAAAAGTAGGTCAAAGGTCAAGGTCAAGGTCAGAAAGGCAAACATGTTGGCATGGTCATACTAGGTATGGAAGCCCTAGGCCCATTGGTTCAAATGTTATAGGCATTTAAAGATTTTTCCAAAAGTAGGTTAAAGGTCAATGTCAGGAGGGCAAAAAACGTTGGCAAAATCATACCAAGTATGGAAGTCCTAGGCCTATTGGTTCCAATAATATAGGCATTTAAAGATTTTTTTCAAAAGTAGGTAGAAAGTCAAGGTCAAGGTCAGAAGGGCAAACAATGATATTGTTGGAAAAGTCTTAACACAAGAAAGTTGCATACCAAGTATGGAAGCCCTAGGTCTATTGGTTCCAATACTATAGGCATTTAAAGATTTTTGCAAAAGTAGGTCAAAGGTCAAGGTCAATGTCAGAAGGGCAAACATATTGGCATGGTCATACCAAGTATGGAAGCCCTAGGCCAAATGGTTCCAATAATATAGGTTTTTAAAGATTTTTGCAAAAGTAGGTCAAAAGTCAAGGTCAAGGTCAGCAGGGCAAACAATTTTGGCATGGTCGGAATTGTCTCGACAATATGAACCTTCTCACCAAATTTCAGCATCATAGCACAAATATTAAGTTTTATACCAACCCGTCCCCCCCTCCAAAAAAAATGTGTCAAAAATTGAATAAAATTTAAATACATTTTTAATGTTTAACTTCATTACAGTAATATTTGACCCCAAATAGCCTCCATACAAAATTTCAACATCCTAGCACAATTATTAAGTTTTAAAACAACCTGTCCAATAAACTTTAACCTGGTGATTTGTGGCCAAAAGGACTAAGTCCAAAACATGTCAATAATAGATAGAATTGAAAAATATTTTTAATGTTTAACTTCATTACAGTAACATCTGAGCTCAAATGAACTTCCATACAAAATTTCAGCATCCTAGTACAAATATTAAGCTTTAAAACAACCCGTCCAAAAAACTTTAACCTGATGATTTGTGGCCAAGGACTAAGTCCAAAACATGCCAAAAATTGATAAAATTGAAAAATATTTTTAATGTTTAACTTCATAACAGCAATATTTGACCTCAAATGAACTTCCATACAAAATTTCAGCATCCTAGTACAAATATTAAGCTTTAAAACAACCGTCCAAAAAACTTTAACCTTGGCCACGCTCACGCACACGCTCACGCTCACGCTCACACTCACGCTCACGCTCACGCCGGGGGTATAGCATAAGCTCTACTGTTCTACGAACAGGCGAGCTAAAAATCAGATCAGTATTATAGCATAAGTGAACAGAGCAGACCCTGATCAGATGACTCTTCAGTGAGCCATCTTATTGGGTCTACTCTATTTTGCAAATAAAAAGGAGTATTTATGGAGTAAAGGGTTAACCCATATTTTTAGATCCTACCTCTTTGAAATCATCTACCCAAAAGGAGTCTCAATTAACAAGAGGACAGGATTTTTTAGATTTGTGTAGTGTTGAAACCATTGGAGCAAATGCTCTATTTATCACAATGGTTTCAGAAAGTGACTTTTATAGAGGCATCAAAAGGCGTCAATATGAGGGAATGGGTTAAGATGTTTCATTGTATCATCTATGCATGCATCTCTTGTGAGAACAGAACTATTGATAATGTAATAAAATTGTCTGTCATATTACTATTTCAGAACAAGTCTCATCCTAAATAGTGCAGCAGATGGGCTTATTGATGTGAGTTGAGGGGGTTAAGTGATTGAACACATACAACCTAATATGCTCCACCAAATGTAAACTGTCTGGAAAAAAGAAAGCCCATGTTCTGCTTTAACCCATTCCCGCATAGGCTATTGTTTAGATCCAACCTCTTTGATTAAATCTACGTAAAAGGAGCATTTACTGATAAAAGGAAATCTTCAGAATTGAGTCCAAGTTTTGAAACCATTGTGATAAATGCTCTATTTATCACAATGGTTTCAAAAAATGACTTTTACAGAGGCGTCAAAAGGCGTCAGTATGAGGGAATGGATTAAGCCAAAAATCATGTTTCAAATATTTTGACATTAAGTCTGAAAACATCAGGACTGACATCACAGAAGCGTTTATCATAGAATGATGTCAATATTGATTTTCAAACCAGTCGACTTGGAATATTTCGAGCATAGTTTTGTTATATTACCTTTGTTGTCTATATATGATATGATGGATTGTTTTATCTTCAGGATATTAGGCCTATTATGGGAACTTCTCTTAAGGCATTTCTATAACTCTGATGAGAAATACTGGCCTTTAACTGAAGAATGAGATAAAAGCATACAGTTGAACTCCGATATCTCAAACTCCGATAACTTGAACTTTGGGATAACTCAAACTAAAAGTTCAGTTGTTCCAAAACTTACAATACATAGATCTAATTGCTCTAAAATGTACTACTATGCATATCTTAACACACATGATAGCTTAATGCAAGTCCAAAGTAATGCTCAAAGGTCCTACTGGAACTTTCAGCATTACTTTAGATCTGCATTAAGCTGTGAACTTAAAGAAATTGTCCAGATCAGAAAACCGATAGCTCGAACTTCTTTTACCTCAAACTAATTTGTATGGCCCCTTGAAGTTTGAGATAACAAAGTTTAACTGTAATTTCTCTATAGCATACTATAAAACTCCTCTAAACCACACAAATTAGTATCAGAAAAAAACAGGCGGTAGCTGAATGCAGGATGGCTCCTATGGGAGCTTTCGGCATGACTTTCATACTGCATTGAGCAACCATGCACCTGCTGAAAAAGACAGAAATTCTTCCCTATTTAAATTCCGGTTTAGAGTGGGTTTACTGTATATCTTATTTACTCGAAATGTTCAGACACCGATTTTCCCCTTTCCAGTCGTTTGTAAAGCTGAATACATCAATTTAGCACCATTTTGATAAATTTAACCCATTACTCCATGAATATTTACGAAAGAAATAATGACATCATGAATATCAATTAGATTTATTTCTATAATACATGTAGCACATGGACACTGGAATGTTCGGCCATGGCAGAAACTGTAGAATCATATCAATATTATTTCACAAGCAAACAGAGCAGACCCTGATCAGACAAGAGCTGTCTGATCCGGGTCTAATCTGTTTGCACAGGTGTAGAAGAGTAGCAACTGTAAAGATACTATTATGTAGTAAAGATAGAGTAGCGACTGTGTGGAACTATATCAATCTGGGTCCATGCTTATAAAATTTTTAGTTGAGTCTGAGTTCGTTCTCAAGTTTTTGATTGGTCAGATTTGAGCCTTTGGCCCAAATCTGACCAATCAAAAGCTTGAGAACTCAAATCTGACCAATCAAAAGCTTGAGAACTAACTCAGACTCAACTAAAAAGCTTTATAAGCATGGACCCAGATTCCTCAGGAATAGTTTTCACTATTTACCACAGTTTGTTTTCCTGAATACTTAAAAAGGTAACTAGGGATAGGAATCTTTTACAGACACAAAGGGCTTTCAGAACCCTAGATAAGGGGAGCAGCACAGACGTATTTTCCTGTTGAATATTCATGTAAGAAATGATTACATCATGAATATTTATTAGTTGAATTCTGTAATAGCATATTATACACAGAAGTGTTTGGGACTGGTAGAAATTGTAGAGTCAGATAGAGATATATTGTAAGTTCTTAAGCAAACAGAGCAGACCCAGATCAGACAGCTCCTTCATTAGCCACCTGATCTTGGTCTACTCTGTTTGCAAATGCATGGAAAAGATTTTTATGTGGGAAAGGGATAAAGTCCTTATTTCTCTAACAAAATATCTTTTCATAGAGATGATTTTGATGACTATATTCATAACTGAGGCATTGCGAGAACATTTTGACCAGAGCTACAGATAAACGTGTGTACCCAAATACTAAAATCATCATTGCTCTACTAAACCCTAAACTGTGACCACTCTTTAGAATCGTCTCTTCGAGGTCACAGTATAGGGTTTGGTGGAGAAATAAAGAAGTTATTCATGAAAATGTTTAAATGTACATGTACACATCTTATCTGATCCTCTGTTGATTACTGTACATTCTGAATCAGATCCAGATTATGAGAAATAGTGAAGACCCTGACTAGATGCAACATTAGAGACTGGCCTGGATCTGCACTGTCTGCAAAACAATAAGATCAGCTTTTTCCCACAGAGTGACTCATATTTTGCAATGTATCACTATTCTTTTTCTATTTTTGCTATTGAAATATCACCACATAAATATGGCTAAGGGAAAAGGTTGAATTATTTGACAGATGTATATAGGAATATATGGCTTTTGTCAATGAGGGGCAAATGCCAGAAAAAGAAACTGGTATCATTCCAGACAGAAATGTAATGAAGCTGTCAATAGTCATCATAATCATTGATGTAACTACCAAAAGAGGAGGTGCTTACAGTAACGATTACCTGTCTACACTATCTATGAGATTAAACTCTTTTATTTGTGAGTTTTAATTTTCTCGCAACACTTAAAATTAGTAATTTTAACTCTCTCTAAACTATGTGTGATTTCTAACTCTCTTAATACAGTGTGTGGATTTTAACTCTCTCTACACTATAATTATGTGAATTTCAACTCTCCGAACACTATGTGATTTTTAAATCTCTACCCTATGTGTGATTTTTAACTCTCTCTCTTCGCTATGTGTGATACTTAAGTCTCTTTACACTATGTGTGATTTTTAACTCTCTTTACACTATGTATGAGTTTTAACTCCTTACACTTATATATGAGTTTTAACGCTATCTATATTAATTGTGATTTTTAACTCTACACTTATTATGAGTTTTAACCACGTGCACTAATTGTGATTTTTAACTCTCTCTACACTAAATGTGATTTTAACTCTTTTCTATTCTGATCTTAAATCTTCTTCACTATGTATCATTTTTAACACCGTTTACGCTAATTGTGAGTTTCAACTCTCTCTACACTAGATGTGATTTTTTAACGCCATCTACACTAATCTGAGTTTTAATTCTTTCTACATTATGTGTGATTTCTAACTCCCTTTATTGTAAATGTGATTTTTAACTCTCTCTATACTAAGTGTGATCTTACCCTTAAGGATTTTGCAAATCTATCATTACTTCATAATATCTTCATGAAGAGGATCTAAATATACTTCATGAAGTTTTCTTCATGAAGTAGATTACATCATTGATGGAGAGTATTTCATGAATAATTCTTTAAAGTTTAAAAAATTCATAATATTATGAAATTTTTTCGCAGGGGAGGTGGCCACTTAAAGCAGGTTGAAAGTAAAGCAGAATGCGCCTAAAGGCACATTCTGCTTTACTTACAGCCTGCTTTAAGCTACTCCCTGCTAGGATATAGAAAATATTTCTTATGGTATCTGTTCATGACTGTATAAATTTTAACTATTTTCTTCAGTGAAGGAATAAACTAAATGTGCTTAAAGGCACATAAGGATAAGGGTTAAGATAAATTTAGTAGTAATTTACCAATATTTAAGAATTAAAACATTATCTAAAACAGAGCATAACTAAATCTAAATTTGGAAATAAGGATATAAAGCTGGATTGTTGTGAGTTGGATAATTGGAGTTATCATCTCAATTTTAACTATCAAATGTGGGTAAGTTCGAGTTAAGTGAGTTGAGCTGTCAAGCCTCATCTGTATGTAGTATCCATCATCGATAAAGATATGGACAATACAGGCTTGACCAATCTGAGCTCTAAACAAGTACCTGTGCTATCAGAATAGACCCAGATCAGTAGTTCATGTAGGAGTTGTCTGATCAGTGTCTAATATGTTTGCTTTATATAAAGTTATAGCTTATAGGGTGATCCAGCACTGTCTACTTTGGCATAACTTTTTTTTTAAATATATGCTTTTTAAAAATAACTGATAATTAATTACATGAACATGAAGTAAAAGGGTTTTATGAATATCCTACCTATAAAAATGTAGTCTGCAAAATCTCTCGTTTGCTTCATTTCTTAATAAAAAAGTCATAATACACAAGATTCATTTGATTTTTGATAAAGCAATTGGCAGTGTCTTACAGCTTGGAATATGGGTCAGACAATGAGCTACTTTGCATCTGATCTGGACCCAAACTGTTTGCATTGGCTATTATGGTCATGTAAGGCAGGATAAGGATTAACATTTCTAACAACACAGTTTTTGGTCTTCCATGGTGCAGTGATTTAACCCCTTTACTTCATTTATATATTTGTTTCACTCATTCCCCTTAAATTTTTACACTATTAATCAACTGAATTTTATATTTCCTGTATCTAAGGCTTTTGTTTTCCATGCGAGACATGATAAACTTCACAAGACATATTATATTGTCCCTTTAATGAGCGTCTGATCTAGGTCTGTACTGATTGCAAAAAGGTTCAAAGATATGTAGTACAAATTATGAAGAATACATATTAAAAATAACATTGGTGACACCTAACTCTGCACAAAAATCAATAAAAAGGATAATTAAATTTAATATACATTTTAAAATGGTTATGTCTAACTCTTTTATAAGCTCAAACTAATTTATATACCAAAGCTAAATATGGCTGTGACTGAGCACCTGTGCAAACAGTTTAATTCCAAATCAGATGTTGCATCTCATCCGGGAATAAATGGTTTGCTACTCAGATTGGAATTTATGCAAAATGATAAAGTTAGATCTTATTTTGCATTTTCAAATTTCAGAAGAGGATTAAGCAGAATGTTGGATTTTTTTAAAATGTTGAATTGAGTTTAAAGAAACACACGAGTTATGGTTTCAACTGTAGTTATTTTAATATGGTAGAACTTTCACATAACGCTCTTACAAAACCGGTGTTTTTAAGAGCCCTGTATATTCCTTAACTGTTTTAAGGTTTTAACTGTAGTTGAATAAATTGACCAAGACAGACTTTATGTGAAATTAAATGATGTTAGTAATATTTTAATGTACCTTGTTTTTGTTGATCAATGAAGAAAACTAAATCTAAGTAACCCATTTAACTGCAGCCTTTATGACATTTGATGATAGTCATAACCATGGTGTAATGATTTAATATGTTGACTATAATCTAATTCATGTCTCAATTTTTTAAACTTGTTCCACCACGGTCATTCATGGTGTAAATTTTGAAAACAAGTTTCTGACCATGGTCAAACTTTTTTGACCGTGTTAGACCATGGCCAAACTCCTGACTCAATGTTTCTACCATGGTTGACCACGGTCAACAGTTTCTGACCGTGGTTGACTATGGTCGAAATAAATTTGACTGTGGTAGACCACGGTAGACCGTGGTCCTGAACATGGTTTTTGATGGTTGACCACGATAAAAAATGGTCGACCGTCAAATACCGTGCTGACCATGGTCGACCGTGGTCATCATTTCGTCTGGGTATATATGAGTTTTAACGCTATCTATATTAATTGTGATTTTTAACTCTACACTTATTATGAGTTTTAACCACGTGCACTAATTGTGATTTTTAACTCTCTCTACACTAAATGTGATTTTAACTCTTTTCTATTCTGATCTTAAATCTTCTTCACTATGTATCATTTTTAACACCGTTTACGCTAATTGTGAGTTTCAACTCTCTCTACACTAGATGTGATTTTTTAACGCCATCTACACTAATCTGAGTTTTAATTCTTTCTACATTATGTGTGATTTCTAACTCCCTTTATTGTAAATGTGATTTTTAACTCTCTCTATACTAAGTGTGATCTTACCCTCTCTACACTATGTGTGATTTTTAACTCGCTCTGTGAGTAACTCAGAACAGCTCAAACTATTTTGGCACTATATAATATAATTCCAGAGCTAGATAAAGTGGCATATTTCAAATGCTAAAATAACCTCCATGAAATCATAATTATGTTGTGACATATTCTCTAGTAAAGTCTTTTTATTTGATCTTTCTTTAGAATTGTCTCTTTGGCATATTTTAAAGAATGGCCACAACATAGGGTTTGGTGGAGAAATATTAAGGAGTTATATTTCAAACAGGTTAACCCTTTACTCCATAAATACACCTTTCTATGCCTTTGCAAATAGAGTAGACCCAGATAAGATGGCTCCTATAGGAGCTGTCTGATCAGGGTCTGCTCTGTTTGCTTATGATGTAATATAGATATGATTCTATAGTTTCTTTGACCTGAAGTTAATTTATCCATGTGCTATTATAACAATTAACCTAATTAATATTCATGAGGTCATTATCTCTTACATGAATATTCATAAAGTAAAGGGCTAACTAAATCCCATTGTATCAAATGCCATTTTTGTAACATTTGAAAACTACTTGAAGTAGTGAAAGGAACAAATGTGTGCTAACAGTTTTAAATTGGCAATCTAAGACAGACAGTTTTCCCACATATGATAGTGCTTTTAATAATGAAATAAACAAAAAATCAAATTGTCTGGTCTGTCTGTTTAGAGTAACATTTTATAGCAATTTATTTGATTAAAAATGTCACTTATTGCTTTCTTTTTTTACGTCATCCTTATTCCTTATCTTGCAGCTTCTCTTTTGCTGTGTGTAACACTGGTTGGCTGAATATTCATTTTCATACAATTAGTTTCAACCATTTTGTGGTCTTTTGGCTAATTGACTTGTTCGCTGCCAATGTCACATCTGTGAATACCTATGCAAACAGTTTCGATCCAGATGAGACGCCGAGTAACTCGGCATCTAACTCGGCATCTCATCAGGATCCAGACTGTTTGTTACTGTGACTGTTTCTGAAACAAAAATGATGAAAAAGAAAAGAAAATTGTAGCAGACGACAAAGTTTGCAGAGACAAAAGGGTTAATTTGGCAGCAAAGAGGTTAAGTGCTACTTTTCTTACAATTGCTTACCAGTATATCTGTCAACCTCAATATACAGCAAACAAGTTTTTAGTTTTCCAAAACAAGCATTTTGTTGCCCATGTTATGGATAGTTATCAAGTTTGCTAAAGGATAGAGTACAAAGAACACATTTAACCCACTACCTCTGTACCTCATAGGCTATTTTTAGATCCAACCTCTTTCATTAAATCTTCCAAAAAGGAGCATTTACTAGAGAAAAGGAAAATCTTAGAATTGTGTAGTCCTGAAATCATTGCAATAAATAGAGCATTAATTTTGTTCCATTGGAGCAAATGCTCTGTTTATCACAATGGTTTCAAAATCTGACTTTTACTACAAAGGTGTCATAAGGTGTCAAAATGCAGGAATGGGTTAAGCATCCATCATATCAATCCTTAACTCTTTGCACGCTAGCGACGAAACTGTGATTATTTATGCAAACAGTTTGGATCCTGATGAGACGCTGCATAACGCGGTGTCTCACCAGGATCCAAACTGTTTGTCACTCTGATATATATTTGACTGAGTCTTCACTTTAACTTTTTGCACACTTAGTAATTTTTAGTCTGCAACAATTGTCGTCTGCTTCATTTCTCAAAATAAGAATTCTCTCATTCGCATACTCAAAAATCCTCATTTCTCCACCAAAACCTATGTTGTGACCACTCTTTAGAATCATCTCTTTGAGACGATTCTAAAGAGTGGTCACAACACAGGTTTTGGTGTAGAAATAAAGGAATTATTCTTGAAAACGTTTCAATTTACGCATCTAATCTGGACCTCTGGGGTAAAAAAGGTATTGTATTTATCGTGAACATGTCAGCACCACTAAAAGCATGCAACACAATGGGGTAACTGCTGCAGTTGACTGTTTAGGTCTGTTGTTTTGTACAAAACTTAAACATATCCAGTAGACCGTGTTCAAAAGAATGCTTTGTTGCAAGAAATAATGTAATGGTTGTAACCACTGCATACCCAATATTTTCACTGCATTTGTCACACAATTCGCAACAGTTGCAAGTGAGATCTCGGAATCTCTATGATGTAACTTTGAAGTAGTTTCAAGCAATTTGCTAATAATGGGGGTCAACACTGTGAAGTCTTTGGGGAAATTATTTTATAGGAGCAAATGAAATGATTATTATACCCAGCAAATAAAGTTTGAAAGCGGGGTATCGTAGGAGTCAGATTGCTTGCCAGCTTAATGTTAGCCGTTATTGTCATCAGGTTTCTTACATTTTGCAATTTCCTTGTGGAGCCAACTAGTTCTACAATTCTACAAAATTCAGAAAAGTGATTGAGCTGCTTGTGACAATAATAATTTAATAAATAAATTTTCACTGACAACGGGTTTACTCCTTTCCCTTAATTCGAGGGCTCTGTGCAAAACACAAAGTGAAGGAGTTAGAATAGTTTTGCACCAAGCCCTCGTTATATTAAACACATTTTCATGCATTTACAAACAGAGTAGACCCAGATCAGAGGGCTTCTATAGGAGGCGTCTGATCAGGGTCTGCTCTCTTTGCTAGTGGAATTTGAAAGATCTGTTTCTTTACTTTCTAAAATGTCTACAATGTTCCACCTTCCATATTTCATTATAACTATTTTGTCCATGAAAATGCAGTAGATATTAAAATTTGAAATAAACATAGAACAGTGGGGAAAGGGTTAACCCATTCCCACATATTGACGCCTTTTGACGCTTCTGTAAAACTCACTTTGTGAAACCATTGTGATAAATAGAGCATTTGATCCACAGGAGCAAATGCTCTATTTATCACAATGGTTTCAAAACTACACAATTCTGAAAATTTCATTTTCTCTAGTTAATGCTCCTTTTTGGTAGATTTAATGAAAGAAGTTAGGTCTAAAAATAGCCTACCGGTAAGTGGGAATGGGTTAAAGGATGTTCCTTCTGAATGAACTTCCATCAAGGTTTGCAGGAAATATCTTCATGGGACACTCTATCAAAATAATATAAAATGGTTCTGGTCCACTGTATAAGTAGGTCACAGGAGTTAAAAATAGATGGTTCTGGTCTACTGTATAAGTAGGTCACATGATTTAAAAATAGACGATTCTGGTCTACTGTATAAGTAGGTCACAGGAGTTAAAAATAGATGGTTCTGGTCCACTGTACAAAGTAGAGGTCATAGGAGTTAAATAAATGGTTCTGGGCGAATGTACAAATAGGTCACAGGAACTCTGCCTTACAAACTTAATAATTTTTGTATATTAATTAATTAACCCTTTACTCCATAACTACGCCTTTGCAAACAGAGAAGACCAAGATTAGATGGCTCCTATGGGAGCCGTCTGATCAGAGTCTGCTCTGTTTGCTTGTATCTGATTCTGCAGTTTCTGACATGGTAAAAAATATCCTTTGTTCATAGTATCATTTTAAAAAATCAGTATATTACTATTCATGATAACATTATTTCATGTCTGAATATTCATGGAGTAAAGGGTCAAAGAATTAACCCTTTCCTTTATACATGCTTTTTTATGCCTTTGCAAACAGAATAGACCCAGATCAGACAGTTCCTATCAGAACTGTCTGATCAAAGTTTGCCCTGTTTGCTTATGAAATCACGATAAACCTTACTCTGCAGCTCTACCAATACCAAACATAAAACTTGAATAAATATTCATGATGTCATTACAGTAAACTTTCTATTATTCGAATACTCAAATATGCATAATTATCGATATTTAAGACAGGTGGCTGCTTAATGCAGGGTAAAAGTGTTGGAAAAAGCTCCTCTGGAAGCTTTCTGCATGACCTCCAACCTGTATTGACCCTTTCCTCCATAAATACGCCTTTCTACGCCTCTGTAAAACTCACTTTATGAAACCATTGTGATAAATAGAGCATTTGCTCCTATGGCGCAAATCACAAAATTCTACAAAATTCTAAATTTTCCTTTTCTCTAGTAAATGCTCCTTTTCGGTAGATTTATTCAAAGAGGTTGGGTCTAAAAATATCCTATGAGGGAATGGGTTAAGCAGCCACCTGCCTAAAAGGGTCTAAATTCTTCTGTACTAAAATTTGGATTTATCGAGATTTTACTGTATTTCATACATGATTATTCGATAGGGAAAGGATTCAAAAAGTTTAGTTGAAGAACAATTTTTGTAGACTTTTAATAAATTGTGTTAACTTTAATTTAATTGTCTCCTGAATTTAAGACTTGCATGGCAGGGGTGAATGTGTGATATCATGATGTAAATAGTTTTTATCGAGATGAGAAGCCTAGTAACTTAGCTGTTTGACACCGACCGGCTGTTATAGTTGGTATCCAGATGAGAAGCCTAGTCATCTGATCAGGATCTTAGCTGTTTGACACTCTGACCTTTTCTTTTAACCCATTCCCACGTAGGCTATTTTTTATCCAACCTCTTTGATTAAATCTACCAAAAAGGAGCATTAACTAGAGAAAAAGGATATTTTCAGAATTGTGTAGTTTTGAAACCATTGTGATAAATAGAGCATTTGCTCCTGTGGAGCAAATGCTCTATTTATCACAATGGTTTCAAAAAGTGACTTTTACAGAAGTGTCAAAAAGCATCAATATGCGTGAATGGGTTAAAGACAAATGTTTGACAATATTAGCACCTTACTATTACTTAACCCTTTCCTTCTTGAAGATTTATGAAAGAATTACATTGTATTGACATCATGATTCATGAATATTTATTAAATTAATTTAATAATTGTTTATATTGGTTTATGAATACAGGAGTGTTTGATCATGGCAGAAACTAAAGAATTATATAAGCAAACAGAGCAGACCCTGATCTGATGGCTCCTAAAGGAGCCCAGAAAAGATGGGCTAACCCTTTCCCTAGCTGTTTCATATTTATTCAAAATTTCTTCACCTCATGAATATTCATGCACAGATCCAATAAATGGAACATGGAAAAGGGCTTTTTTTACTGTTGTGGAAGCTGTGTAATCAGATCTATAAATTTCCATAAGCAAACAGAGTAGACCCTAATCAGACAGCTCCTGTAGGAAATGCATGAAAATACATTTATAACATGCAAAAGGTTAAAAATAGCTTTTTTTTGTTTTAATGTCCAGATGATTTTAAGAAAGAAACCAAAGTGAAAAAAAGAAGGTGATGCTACTGGGTCAGACATAGAAACAGGTGCTTCTGCTTTCGCTTTTCTATTTTGAAAAGGTTCCTTTTTTATGTCAGTGTAACATCGAAGTAATTACTTAATTGGCGAGGAAAGTCTGTAGAACAGATAGCTGGAGTCTCCAGCCACTTAACTTGTTAGTCGGTAATTGGTAAGAGATTGTTCTGGCGCTGGGTTTTGGATGCAATTACATCATAGCAATGTTTGCACAATGATGGAGAGCAATACCGCACAGGTAATTGGCTGTCAGCTTGACTGATTGGTCAGTTAATCTCATCTAATGAACTTCGGCCCTTGAAAATAAGGTAGCAATTAGTATTAGCTCATTACTCATCATTTGTGGACTGACAAGGTGAGTGACTAACTGACCAAGATTTGATCAGAATTTTACCCATTCCTCCCTTACATTGATGCAAAAAAATGAAAATTTTCCTAATCTCTTATACTTTTGCAGTTCCAGTGATCTTGTTGAAGTTTTCCTAATCTCTTTTACTATGACAGTTTGAAGATTCTAATAATTTGTTCTTTGTTGCTTTGCTGTATTATAAAAATCATACAGATTTATCTTTTGCCACTTAAACCCTTTTCTCCATAAATACACCTTTCTACGCCTCTATAAAAGTCACTGCTTGAAACCAATGTGATAAATAGAGCATTTGCTCCATAGCAGCAAATGCTCTATTTATCACAATGGTTTCAAAAGTAAACAATTCCAACATTTTCCTTTTCTCTAGTAAATGCTCCTTTTCGGTAGATTTATTCAAAGAGGTTGGGTCTAAAAATAGCCTATGGGGGAATGGGTTATTTAATTAACCCTTGTGGGCAGGTAGTTACTACTGCAGAAAGAAGCTAATGAAGAAATCTCCCAAAAGGAGCATTTTTGATTTACTTTCATACCGCAATAACCAATAAGGTGTATTTATTGACTTAGTAACACTAGCTACAATAGAGAAGCTCAACTGATTAGAGTTATGTGTCTTATGTCCCTTATAACCATTTGGCACAGATGCATTTTGTGTGTTAGTAATGTCCTATTACTGTAACCCTTTCCCTGTTGAATATTCATGTAAGAAGTAATCACAGTGTTTATTTATTAACCCATTCTTCCAAAGACTTTTTTTTAAACTTAACCTCTTTGAATAAATCTACCTAAAAGAAGCACTAACTATAGAAAAGGAAAATTTTAGAATTGTGTTGTTCTGAAACCATTGTGATAAACAGAGTATTGGCTCCTTAGGAGCAAATGCTCTATTTATCACAATGGTTTCAAGAAGTGACTATTACAGAGGCGTGGAAAGGCGTATTTATGGAGGAAAGGGTTAACTGATTAATGTAGAGGGGAATTTTTGGTATTGGTAGCAACAGTAGTGTCCGGTCTATAATTGTTTTCTATAATATCTATAGATATCCTACAAGAACCATCTGATCTGGGTCTACTCTGTTTGCAAAGGCATGAAAACCCTTTTATATGAAGGAAAGAATTAGAATAAATCTGTGAAAAATACTTCTAATGAGTGGCCATTGTAAATGTAGTATAGTGGTAGATTTACGATGTTTCTTCCAGTTGATATACTTTAACCCATTCCTGCATAGGCTATTTTTAGATCCAACCTCTTTGATTAAATCTACCAAAAAGGAGCATTAACTAGAGAAAAGGAAATTTTCAGAATAGTGTAGTTTTGAAACCAATGTGATTTATCACAATGGTTTCACAAAGTGACTTTAGCAGAAGCGTCAAAAAGCCTGCGGTAATGGGTTAACCCTTTCCTCCATAAATACGTCTTTCCACGCCTCTGTAAAAATCACCTGTTGAAATCATTGTGATAAATAGAGCATTAATTGCTCCTATAGGAGCAAAATTTATGCTCTATTTATTACAATGGTTTCAAATTAAAAAATTGAAAAAAATTCCTTTTCCAATGAGGGAATATGTTAATACTCAGAACTAGATATATGAGATGTTCACGCCTTTGCAGACACAGTGGACTGAGATCAGGGTCTGCTCTGTTTGCTTATGAAATTATAATAGAGTCCTGACTCTAAAGTTTCTATTAATACCAAAACATCCTGTGTACATATGCCATTATAAAAATTCAGCTAATAAATATCCATAATGTCATTATTACTCTTATGAATATTTCACAGGGAAAGGGTGTAAATAATTCATTTACACTCCTTACTTTATTACACCATTTTTTGTCAAATGCATAAATGTTTACAACAACCTGAAGATGTCCTTCACACTTAGAGTGACTTCACTTGGGTCTATAGTTTCAATCACAGTTGCCAATAAATACCAACATTCAGTTTATCTTTTGCCGCCATCTTGGAACTACAGCCTTGTGGTGTTGTTCGACAATATTTCAGGTGAAGGCAAACTGTGGTACCAACTATTGTTCGAATGATAGACCCAAGTGAATTCGCTCAGTCATATATTCAATGTCAAGGTCATTGTAGTGGTAGTTGAGAAGTTTAATGCCATTTTATTTCCATTCTACCATGCTAAATTGCTCGATTTTCAAATAATTTCACAGTTGTTCACCATTAACATGTCCTTTCATATTTATATAAACGCAGTTTCACATATTCATATAAACGTGTTTTCACACATTTTGCAAACAGAGTAGACCCAGATCAGATGGTTCCTAGAGGAGCCATCTGATCAGGGTCTGCTATGTTTGCTAATGGAAATAAATAAATTGAGTGTATCATACACATGAAAATATTTCTTTTGAAAACTGAATCAGGAGAAACATTTTGTAGACAAAAGTTGCCGAATGTTGCACGCCCCTATGATTGTTCCTATAACAATAATATCATGTTTACGCTATGTTATGCAAAACAGTCAAAGAATCAGTAGAACATATGTCAGTATGTGTCAGTTTTCTGTGAAAATACAGTAAAACCTTTTCTAAGTCAGACTTTAAGGCAGAAAATAGCCTAAAACAAGATGAAAGTAACACAGAATTTTCACAGTGCTGCATTAAGCAGACACCTGCTTTAATTTTTTAAGATAACTTTCATATAATTACCTTTTTCTCTGTCACTGGCAAATATCTGATTACCTATATGCAAACCATTTTGATCCAGATAAAATGCCCTTGATATCTCATTGGGATCCAGACTGTCTGTTATAATTATGATACTCAAACAAATATGAAGAAAAGTTAAAATTAAGAATCAACCCTTTCCTCCATAAATACACCTTTCTATGCCTCTGTAATAGTCACTTCTTGAAACCATTGTGATAAATAGAGCATTTGCTCCATAGGAGCAAAATTAATGCTCTATTTATCACAAAGGTTTCAGAACAACACAATTCTAACATTTTCCTTTTCTCTAATAAATGCTCCTTTTGGGTAGATTTATTCAAAGAGGTTGGGTCTAAAAATAGTCTATGGAGGAAATTACATGTAATGGGTTAAAGCAGATGCCAAATTTGTGAATGACAAAAATTGGCACAGAATGAGTATTCAGAGACTGAATTATTTCTATGAGCAGACTGTTTGTGACAACATTTGCCAGTCATCTGTTTTTAGTGAAAATCCAAACTTATTTTTACAGTTTCATTGTATTTTCTCATAAAAATTGGAAAAGTTGACTCAAGAATGAAAGCAGAAATAATTTTAGGCAGACAAAAGTAGGGGAAGTGTACCCATGCAGCCAGCAGATTTAGGTACATAACAATCATTTCTTCCGTGATTGCCACTGTCTTATATAAAAAATAATTCTGTCTCGGTAGAAATCTTAGAATGTAAGCATCAAATAGGCTGGAAAGTAATTGGGGAGAAATTAGAACTGGGATTTTCACTTCCAGAAAGACATTGAAAATTTCACCATCAATTACAAGAACTGTTTTTAGAGGGAACAAAACCCAGATGAAAGGTGAGCTTAGGAATTTCTGTGGAACACCCAGAATCTGCATCAGTAGTTCTATGCTAACGTTTTTTCCATCTTAAAAAAAGTCAAATAATTGGTTTGAAGAAAAGCTGATGTAATTTTGAAGTTAAATCCGTAGGGAGACTGTCACTGTTCTATTTTCCATGGAGACAGAAAAAGCAAGATTCCTCGAGGCTTGGTGATTTTGTAGTGAATTTCTCACTTGGTTTGAATGTTGAATCTCTTAGTTCTAGAAACAAACTGTTGTCTGCCATAATATCCTCTGCTATTTCAACAAAAAGAATCAAATCAGATCAATGCCAATTGATGTGCATCCTGATTACATGCATAGTTTAACCTAGACGAAAAGCAGTTTCCACACATCACTAACAACTCACAAAGATTTGATTAGCATACATCAGACGTTTGTAATAAATTGACTTAGTGAAATTTTGGTGATTTTCAACTTGTGTCAAGGGTGACTCAAAATTGGCTTGAGGTACAGACATGAAGCTTAAACACTTTCCTCCATTGGCTAGTTTTAGACCCAACCTCTTTGAATGAATCTACCCAAAAGGAGCATTTACTAGAGAAAAGTAAAATTTTAGGTTTTTGTAGTTTGAAACTTGCATTGTGATAAATAGAGCATTTGCTCCTATAGGAGCAAATGCTCTATTTATCACAATTGTTTCAAGAAGTGGTTATTACAGAGGCGTAGAAAGGCGTATTTATGGAGGAAAGGGTTAATTAATCCCTTTACTCCATGAATGTTCACGTAACCCTTTCCTCCATAAATACGCCTTTCTACGCCTCTGCAAAGGTCACTTTTTGAAACCATTGTGATAATTAGCATTAAAAATTTTGCTCCTTAGGAGCAAATCCTCTATTTATCACAATGGTTTTAGAACTAAAAAATTCTAAAAAGATTCTTTTCTCTAGTTAATGCTCCTTTTCGGTAGATTTATTCAAAGAGGTTGGATCTTAAAATAGCTTATGAGGGAATTGTTTAAGTTATAATGCCATTATGAATATGAATTAGAATAATTGTTATAGCAGCACATGGACACAGAATAGTTTGGTTATGGCAGAAACTGTAGCATTATATCTTTATCACTTCATAAACAGAGGAGACCCTGATCAAACGGCTCCCATCTTATCTTGGTCTTCTCTGTTTGCAAGAGTGAAGAAAGGCGTATTTTTTAATTAACCCTATCCTCCATAAATACGCCTTTCTACGCTTCTGTAATAGTCACTTCTTGAATCCATTGTGATATAGGAGCAAATGCTCTATTTATCGCAATGGTTTCAAACTACAAAATTCTTAAATTTTCCTTTTCTCTAGTTAATGCTCCTTTTTGGTAGATTTATACAGGGGTTGGGTCTAAAAATAGCCTACGGAGGAATGGGTTAAAGGGTTAAATCAGCACCTGTAGTTGGATTTGTTTCTGGAATCATCTAGTAAAGTGGAGTTTATAATAATGACCCTGACTCACTAAATTCTGCTTAATAAGCACCCACCCCCCAATCTAGTAAACGCTCCTAAGCTCCCCACTCTAGTAAATGCCCCTCACTTTGGGAGGGGGGGGGGGGGGGATACTATTGCTCAATAAAACAACCATAACCCTATAATAATAAACATCACTTACAAAAATGCAGATTTTTCAAAATACAGATGATAGCTTAATGCACACTGAAAGTATGCAGAAAGCTGCTGGAG
Source organism: Azorinus chamasolen (assembly GCA_963576725.1). Taxonomy (NCBI): domain Eukaryota; kingdom Metazoa; phylum Mollusca; class Bivalvia; order Cardiida; family Solecurtidae; genus Azorinus; species Azorinus chamasolen. Next base: position 52,101,482 of record OY755242.1, on the reverse strand, counting down.
CTTTCTTCGTTACTTTCATTCTGCATGTAACGTTACCATTTCTGTACAAAATGCAAGAATCTCCTTTTAAAAAAAGCTATGCTCTCAGTGGCTTGTGAGATCTTGTGGTAGCGAAAATTGGCAGAATTACTGGACTTGAAAGTGCTAAAGGCAGAGAGTGGGGGCATCCATATCCAATGGACACATTTCTAATTAAATTAGCTTGTGTTCTGGGTTTGATTTTATTAACCCATTCCCTCATATTGACGCATTTTGATGACTCTATAAAAGTCCCTTTGTGAAACCATTAAGATAAATAGAGCATTTGCTCCTATAGTAGCAACTGCTCTATTTATCACAATGGTTTCAAAAAGTGACTTTTACGGAGGTGTCAAAATGCGTCAATATGAGGGAATGGGTTAAGCTGTATATATCCTTATAAATTACTTTATCCCATGAATATTTATGTCCGGAATAATGACATCATCAGTTATATATAGATTCATTTTTATGAACACTGGAGTGTTTGGTTATGGCAGAAACTGCAGAATCCTATCTATACAATACCATAAGTCAACAAAGCAGACCCTGATCACAAGTTACAGTTTTTAAAAAGAGTTTCATGCATTTTATACCCAGGTGGTTGTGCATTGCTTAATGCTGGATGAAACAATGCAGAAAGCTTTCTGTTTGCATTAGGCTACTACATGTATTTTGAAAAACCTGTATCTTTTTTATTATTTAATGGTTATTACAAAGGGTTTTAGTTGTTTTATTTATCGTTAGTCCCCCACTCCACCCCCATCCCCCAGAAGTAAGCGGGCATTTATTAGAGTGGAGGTGTTTGTTAGGGAAAATACTGTATATATACATATTCATGTTTTTTTTAAAAAACAAAAACTTTTTAATACATGAATGTTCATAATGAGCAGAGAATCTTATAAGAAAATTCATCAGGCAAATGATTAAACAACCACTTGTCTTATGACGTGCAAGTAAACTTACGTTTGAGTGGTCATTGGGAAGACATTAACCTTTAGCCTGCTGAGCAAATTGTTTTTACATAATTTTTCACCTACTACATTTTCAAAATTTTCAAAAAAGTTGTAATCAATTTGTCTACCAAAATGCAATCAGGGTGCCAAACAGTTTGGATCCTGATGAGATGCCGAGTTACTCGGCGTCTCATCTGGATCCAAACTGTTTGCATAGGTATTCACTCATCCACTCTCAGCAGGATAAAAGTTAACTGTTTATCAATATACATAAATTGATGTTATTTCATTTCTTATTTTTCTTTTAATTCATTAAGCTGTATGAGATCTTGTTTTTTATGTAAAAAGTAACTAATTTTGCTTTTTTTTATAGAAATATTTCTGCCTTTTTCCTATCAATCTACATGTATGACATTAAAAAGTAGGTTAATAATTCATTTTTATTTTTAAAATGAAAAACGGTAAAAACAAATGGAAGAAAAAATTAAAAAAAGGCAATTTGCAGACTGGTATAACTGTTAACTTTAACCCATTCCCTCATAGGCTATTTTTAGATCCAACCTCTAAGATTAAATCTACCAATAAGGAGCATTTACTGGAGGAAACGAAAATTTTAGAACTGTGTAGTTTTGAAACCTGGTTGTGAGAAATAGAGCAAATGCTCAATTTATCACAATGGTTTTATAAAGTGACTTTTACAGAGGCGTCAAATGGCATCAATATGAGGGAATGAGGCGTATTTATGGAGGAAAGGGTTACGTGAACATTCATGGAGTAAAGGGATAAATTAACCCTTTCCTCCATAAATACGCCTTTCTACGCCTCTGTAATTACCACTTCTTGTAACCATTGTGATAAATAGAGCATTTGCTCCATAGGAGCAAATGTTCTATTTATCACAATGGTTTCAATACTGCACAATTCTAGCATTTTTCTTTTCTTTAATTAGTAAATGCTCCTTTTCGGTAGATTAATTCAAAGAGATTGGGTCTAAAAATAGCCTATGAAGGAAAGGGTTAACGTAACTTTTGGAATGTGGGAAACAAATTGCTTGTCATTTGCAAACAGTGTTGACCCAGATCATAGTCTGCAATGTTTTTCATCCACACTCTAGTAGCACAAAATAGTATAGTCAGAGGGACAGAATGATAAGCCGTGTGTTTGAGTAATTACTGAGTAGAACATTGCAAAATACTCATTTGGTATGAAATCCGTGTGTAGCGAAACTCAACGATTAAATAAGGAATACAGTAAAACCTCTATATTACGGCCACTAAATTGTGTTGATCAGTTGGTATTTAGGACAGGTGGCTGCTTAAAGCAAGGTGAAAGTAAAACAGAACACTCCTATAGGAGCGTTCTGTTTTACTATCGCCTTGCTTTAAGCAGCCACATGCCTTTAACACAAAATACTTAATGTAATTTAGTGGCAATTGTAGAGAGGTTTTACTGTACTTAATCGAATCTGCAGCATTTGAGTAATAGATACAGTAAAACCTCTCTAAACCGGACATTAAATTTGGTATACATGCAGATATAGGTCTTGGAGACGGGTGCAGCAACTTAATGCAGGGTGGAAGTCATGCAGAAAACTCCTCTAGGAGCTTTCTGCATGACTTTCACCCTGCATTTATCAGTCACCTGCCTTAAACTATCTAAATTCTTCTCTGGTTTAGAGAGGTTTTACTTTACATGTAACATACCATACCATTCTAGTCAAATCTGACCAACAGATCTGTCATCATTTCAATAGCTAGCCACACAATATAGGTTCCATTGCCTAATATGTCTATTCCAGAATGAATATGTCTCTATTCTATTCATGGACACATTTTGTAATACCGTAAGCTCAAGGCTAAAGTTTGTTTTAACCCCTTTCCTCCATAAATACGCCTTTCTACGCCTCTGTAAAAGTCACTTCTTGAAACCATTGTGGTAAATAGAGCATTTGCTCCATAGGAGCAAATGCTCTATTTATCAAAATGGTTTCAAAACTACACGATTCTAACATTTTCCTTTTCTCTAGTAAATGCTCCTTTTTGGTAGATTTATTCAAAGAGATTGGGTCTAAAAATAGCCAATGAGGGAATGGGTTAAGGACCAGATGTGATTATATTAGTCTCTGATGGTCACTTAAGCTATCATTGATAGAGAAAAAACAGAAGTTTAACCCATTCTCCCCTACTGACGCCTTTCGACGCCTCTGTAGAAGTAAAAGTTTTGAAACCATCGTGATAAATAGAGCATTTGCTCCTATGGCACTCAACTCAGCTCTTGCCTGTGAATAATGTTATCTTCTTCAACTGTTAATATAGATATTCCTTCAGATATTTCTTTTAAAATCCCAAGAGAATGGGAGATAGTTTGGAATCTGATGATAAATGAACCTTGCTAGGCATTTCATCTTAATTGTTGACAAAAGATGATCACTAATTCATGTTTTATGAGGTATGGGTTTACAGTACAGCCTGACTTAAGCAGCCATCAAAAAAGAGATCTAATCATGGGCCTGTAATCTTAAGGCAGGTGGTAGCTTAATGCAGGTCAAAAGTAATGCAGAAAGCTCCTATAGGAGCTTTCTGCATTACTTTTGTCCTGCATTAAGCTACCATGCACCTGTTTTTAAAGACCCCTGTTTTCAATAAATGAGTGGCCGTTTAGGATAAGGTCCACTGTAGCCTATAATTCTCTGCCGTTTTGTTATGCAAATTGAATTTGCTTAATTTGGTTAAAAAAGAAGATACAGAGTAAGTATAAGTGATTTTTCTGACATTAAGTGGTTTCATAAAATGGAACTCTATATGGATTTCATTTGACAATGATATGTAGTATTTTTCTCAAGATGACTTTTGTTGTAGAAAATAAGATGTCATTTAAGACCCTGGTCTATGTAAATGCCCCTTTTCAAAGTGAATATGTACATATTTATGAATCAACACTAGAGTTTGTGAAAGCAGTTAGCCCCTTTATACAGAATGTAAATAATGATGACAGAGTCCAAAGGAGCTGTATGACACCCCTAGAGCCACTACCGCCTACACATATGATGTATGCCAACCCTAGTGCACTACCACCTATCCATATGATGTATCCACACCACCCCTAGAACACTACCACCTACCCATATGATGTATCGATGCCACCCCTAGAACACTACCACCTACCCATATGATGTATCGACGCCACCCCTAGAACACTACCTGTGACCTACCCATATGATGTATGCCACCGTTAGAGCACTACCACCTACCCATATGATGTATGCCAACCCTAGTGCACTACCACCTACCCATATGATGTATGCCAACCCTAGTGCACTGTAACCACCTACCCATATGATCTATTGATGCCACCCCTAGAACACTACCACCTACCCATATGATGTATGCCACTGTTAGAGCACTACTACCTACCCATACGATGTAGGCCTACCCTAGTGCACTACCACCTACCCATATGAGGTAGGCCAACCCTAGAGCACTACCACCTACCCATATGATGTATCGACGCCACCCCTAGAACACTACCTGTGACCTACCCATATGATGTATGCCACCGTTAGAGCACTACCACCTACCCATATGATGTATGCCAACCCTAGTGCACTACCACCTACCCATATGATGTATGTCAACCCTAGTGCACTGTAACCACCTACCCATATGATCTATTGATGCCACCCCTAGAACACTACCACCTACCCATATGATGTATGCCACTGTTAGAGCACTACTACCTACCCATACGATGTAGGCCTACCCTAGTGCACTACCACCTACCCATATGAGGTAGGCCAACCCTAGAGCACTACCACCTACCCATATGAGGTAGGCCAACCCTAGAGCACTACCACCTACCTAAATGAGGAGCTTTCTGCATAACTTTCACCCTGCATTAAACAGCCACCTGACTAAAAGTATCTGAATTTTCCTCTTCTAGAATTCTGGTTTAGAGGGGTTTACTGTATTGCTCATTATAACATTCAGGTGGACTTATTTTACCCAGCGTAATCATCTGTCATCAGGTGGACTTATTTTACCCAGCGTAATCATCTGTCATCAGGTGGACTTATTTTACCCAGCGTAATCATCTGTCATACTTTTGTTTTTCAGTGAAATGCTCCAAGACTTGTAAAGGCAGTCAAATTTATACTCTTATGAAAACCACCAACTTAATAGACCTAGTTATAAAGACTATGTTACTTAATTAATAGACCTAGTTATACAGACTTAAGTTATACAGACTATGTAACTTTATAGACCTAGTTATACAGAATATGTGACTTAATTGACCTAGTTATACAGACTATGTAACTTAACAGACCTAGTTATACAGAATTTATACATGTTATTTAATTAATAGACCTAGTTATACAGACTATGTAACTTAATAGACCATAAAACGTTATACAGACTAAATAACTTATAACAGACCTAGGTACAGACTAAATAACTTATAATAGACCTAGGCATACAGACTATGTAACTGAATAGACCTAGTATTTTAATAGACCTAGTTATACAGACTATATAACTTAATAGACCTAGTTATACAGAATTTGTGACTTAATTGACCTAGTTATACAGACTATGTAACTTAACAGACCTAGTTATACAGAATTTATACATGTTATTTAATTAATAGACCTAGTTATACAGACTATGTAACTTAGTAGACCTTAAAAAGTTATACAGACTAAATAACTATAACAGACCTAGGCATACAGACTATGTAACTTAATAGACCTAGTATTTTAATAGACCTAGTTATACAGACTATGTAACTTAATAGACCTAATTATGCAGACTATGTACCTAATAATAGACCTGCTACTACAGACTATGTAACTTAATAGACCTAGTTATATGGAATTGGTACATGTTACTTAATTAATAGACCTAGTTATACAGACTATGCAACTTAATAGTCCGTGTTATTCAGACAGTAAAATCTTTTTATAATGGCATAATTATGTACACATAAAATTTGGTATTTATAGAAACTGTAGAATCAGATCTATTATGATTTCATGAGCAAACAGAGAAGACCCTGATCAGATGGTTTCTACAGGAGCTGTCTGATCTGGGTCTTCTCCGTTTACAAAGGCATGAAAGGGTGATTATATGAAGTAAAGGGTTAACCCTTATCCTGTCGAAAAAAACCCGTATGCTCAGACACTGATCTGGATTTTTTTGCTCACTCAAAGATTTGTTCAAATACTGACTGGGTGTCAAATAGATTGGATCCTGATAAATGCCAAATTGCTTGGCATCACGTCTGAATCAAGGCTGTTTGCACATGCCAGTTAGGATGCTCTTAGCCCTTTCCCTGTTCTCAATAATGTTTATTTAAAATTTCATTACCTACTCAATATTCATAGACAGACGAGTTATAATGAAATATGGAAGGTGGAACATGGTAGCCATTTTACAAAGTAAAGAAAAACAGATCTTTCAGTTTTTAGTAGCAAACAGAGCAGACCCTGATCAGATGGCTCCTCTAGGAGCATTCTGATCTGGGTCTACTCTGTTTGCAAATGCATGAAAGCACATTTATATGAGGGAAAGGGTTAGCATAATAAAAGTTACCATTTCTTCATATTCTGTGCATGACAGCTGGTAATTATGTAATGCATTCAAATTTAAGCGAATAATTCAATGTAAGTGCCTAGACATCTTAAGATCTTGATTGCTTTAATCTCAAAGTGAATTTTTAAACTCCTAAAAATGTAACCTACATGTACTTCAGCAACATATGATTGTTTGTAATTATATAAGCACACGGATTTTAGTCATGGCAGAAACTGTTGAATCAAAATCATGCCGGAGCTGTCAGATCTGGGTCAGATCTGGGTCTACTCTGTTTGTAAAGGTGTAAATATTGATCTTTATCAAGTAAAGAGTTAAACCCTTTCACTGTTGCATATTCATGTAAGAAATAATAACATCATGAATATTAATTAGATTATATTTTATAATGGCATAATTATGAACACAGGATATTTTGGCTCAGGGAGATAAGCAAACAATATACCCTGATCAGATGGATTCTATAGGAGCTGTCTGATCTGGGTCTACTCTACATGTATTTGCAAATACGTGAAAAATGCATTTATATGAAGGAAAGGGTTAGTCTTTTACTCCATAAATACGTCTTTCTATGCCTATGCGAACAGAGTAGACCCAGATCAGACAGGTCCTATAGGAGCAGTCTGATCAGGGTCTGCTCTGTTTGCTTATAATATGATATAATATAGATATGATTCTGTAGTTTCTGCCTAAGCTAAAATTTCCTGTGTCCATATGCTATCATAACAAATTAATCTAATTAATATTCATGATATCATTATTTCTTACATGAATATTCATGGAGGAAAGGGTTTAACAACATATCAGATATATTTGAGTGTTTGAATAATGCCAAGGTTTTACTATACAATTCTTTGGACTTTAACCTTTCCTCCATGAATATTCATGTAAAAGATAATGATGTCATGAATATTAATAACAATAATATGTCATAACAGCACATTTACACAGGCAATTTTGGCCATGGCAGAAACTGTAGAATCACGTCTATATTATATCATAAGCAAACAGAGCAGACCCTGATCAGATGTTCTGGGTCTACACTGTTTGCAATTTAAAGGTGTAGAAAGGCGTATTTATGGAGTAACGGGTTAATAATTCAAGTTTATCTCATTCACTACAAACTATTGTTTTCTTATCATAAATAATGCAGCTGGCAACACTTTTAGCCAGCTTGCAGTTACTGTTGGGATCTCTATGAAACATGGCATGTACAGTGCTTTGTATTCTCAAGGCTTTTGTTTCCAAGTGGCCATTAAGGTAGCAATACATACTAACCTGGATGATAATGAAACAGAAACAACTTACAAGTTAAGTTACTCAAGAGATATGTTATCCTTTAGCCAACTCAAGAATTACATAATCTACCATTACAAAATTAAGTCTTAATTGAAACTAACAACACCATTTTTTTTCAACAACTGATCAGGATGTATAGCATTTGAATTCAGACTATGATTTCAGTGAAAATAAAGTGTATTACGTATGCAGAAGCCTGTTGGTCTTTACAAATCTTTACATTTTTGTTGGCTGATAGTTACAGTAACACTTATGTCTGTAAGAGGTTCCTGTAAGACTTATTCTCTTCATGACGTTGTTTGTACAATATATGTACCTTATTCTCTCCTATAAACACCCTCAGGGTGTTACAGTTTTTAAGAGGAGCTTCTTGCATTTTGTAATTTAGTACACAGGTGGTTGCTTAATGCAGAATGAAAGCAATGCAGAAAGCTCCTGGGGGAGCTTTCTGCATTGCTTTCAGTCTGCATTAAGCTACAACATTTATTTTGAAAAACAATATAATCTTTATTGAATGGCTATTATGGGATTTTAGTTAGTATTATGGAGAATACGGTATGTAAATAAAAAAAATGTGATATGTTTTTGGTTTCTTCCCATTGAGAGTGCATGTTTTATGTCGCTAGAAGGTAATCAACTCTTGGGTGGTTTACTATGTCATTTAGACTTTAGTTGGTTTTTGATGTTTTGTGGTTCTGTCAGTTTTGCTTCATTTTACACATCTGGACAATAAAGTCCTGCAAATGCTAATCAGTTACTGGTTCATGAGAAAACAGAATCATATCATTTAACTCTTAAACCATTACCACATATTGACGTCTTTTGACGCCTCTGTAAAAGTCTCTTTCTGAAACCATTGTGATATAATATCACAATGGTTTCAAAACTACACAATTCTAAAATGTTCCTTTCCTGTATTAAATGCTCCTTTTTGGTAGATTTATTTAATGAGGTAGGGTCTAAAAAAAGGCTATGCAGGAATGGGTTAGCTTAATAATCTCACCTTTTTATTTCTTTGCAAACCTAGATCAGAGCCGAGTCTTGTAGGAGCTGTCTGATCAGTGTCTTCCCTGTTTGCTCAAATAATTTTATAAATCTGTTTCAACCACTGTCTGCCATGGCAATAAAAAACCTATTTGATGTGCCATAATAGACGTTCACTTCATTAATATTCATGAAGTCATATAAACGCTTACATAAAAATCCATGAAGGAAAAGGTTACGTTAAGCACATATGCAGAGCTACAGAAAATCCTGCGTACCCAAATACTAAAATCGTCATTTCTCCACCAACCCCTATACTGTGACCACTCATTAGGATCATCTCTTTGAGACGATTCTAAAAAGTGGTCACAGTATAGGGTTTGGTGGAGAAATAAAGGAGATATTCTTGAAAATGTATAATTTGACGCATCTTATTTGGACCTGTGCATAATTATGCTATGGTAAGTAAGTTGTCAATTGATAGCTTTCTATTTTGCCTGCTTCAACTCTTTCCCATATATAAATGCCTTTTCACACCTTTGTTATAGAGTAGACTCAGATCAGATGACTCCTATAGGAGCCGTCTGATCAGGGTCTGCTCTGTTTGCTTATGAATTATAATAGATCTTGCACTACAGTTTCTGCCAATACCAATATTTCATGTGTACATAATTATGCCATTATTAAACTTCAGCAAATAAAAATTCATTATGTCATTATTTCTAGCATTAATTTGCGACAGGAAAGTGTTAAAATATACAGGAGTACTTCTCCATGTCTGAATGACAAACAGATTGGACCCTGACGAGATACTCCCAAATTCAGCATCGCATCTGTATCTAATCTGTTTCCAGCAGTAAATTAAGAATAACCCACCTGCATGCTTAACATTAACCATTACTATGCGGGACACGGGTCACTAATGTTCTTTACAAACAGTGTAGACCCAGATGAAAGGGCTCCTTTAGGAGCCCTCTCATCAGGGTCTGCACTGTTTGTCCTGTTACACTTTTCTTTAGACAAATCCCTAAATATTCACCATAAGCTTGACCTGTTTGAATTTTGGAATAGTCCATTTGAAACAATCCAGCATTGTAATGGTTAAATACTTGAATGTCCTTGAATGTCACACTAACAGTATGAAATATAACTTAGATACTTCACTATTCAACATCTGTTCAAGATCGGTAATGGCACTTACATCACCTGTAAAACTTCATTCTTATATACAGTAAAACCTCTCTAAGGTGGCCACTCAAGAAAACTCCATTTGTCGATACTTAAAGACAAGTGGTAGCTTAATGCAACATAATAGAAATGAAAATAAACTCCAATGGAGTGATTCTGCACTATACTCATTCTGTATTAAAGCAATCTCCTGCTTTTATAGACCCCATTTTTTCAACTATAAGACAGTTTATAAGAGGTTTTACTGTGTATACTATTATTTATACAACATTTATTGGCTTTACCTTACACCTAATGAAATACTAGTAGCCAAACTATAGTGTTATGCCATTTGAATTTGAGCATCAACAAAGAAAATGCGTAAAGAAGCAAGTATAATCTTTCAACGACTCAGTGGCATGTTGAGCGCTTGGCACATTAACTCTCTTTGGACCAAAGTTAGTGACAATTAGCCTAAGCTAACCATTTTGTATCTTGATAAGAATGTTTAAGTGATTGTGTTTTTGTAAAAGAAATTGAAAGAAAATCTCCTTAAAAGCTTAAAGCAGATCAATAAGTGTGTGAGGTTAAAAGAGGCTGCACATAGTTTTTGTGATTACTGATATCTTAGGTAAGTAAACATTTAAAAGTAAACGCACATAGTGTTTGTGATTATTGATATCTTAGGTAAGTAAATATTGCAGAGGCTGCATATAGTTTTTTTAAATGAATACTTATTACTGATATATCTTAGGAAACTAAATGTTGTTAAAAGGGCTGCACATAGTTTTTGTGATAACTGATATCTTAGGTTACTATAAGTTAACATAGTAAATTTCAGAGGCTGCACATAGTTCTTGTGATAACTGATATCTTAGGTAAGTAAACATTTAAAAGTGGATGCACATAGTTTACGTGATTACTGATATCTTAGGTAACTAAAATTAATGTTGTTAAAAGGGCTGCTGTATATATTGCAGAGACTGCACAGTCATAGTTTTTTTAAATGAATACTTATTACTGATAAATCTTAGGTAACTAAATGTTGTTAAAAGGGCTGCACATAGTTTTTATGATTACTGTTATCTTAGGTTACTATAAGTTAACATAGTAAATTTAAGAGGCTACATAGCTTTTGTGATTACTGATATCTTAGGTATGTAAAGACTGCAGAGGCTGCACATGGTTTTTTTTAATGAATACTTATTACTGATATATCTTAGGTAACTAAATGTTGTTAAATGGGCTGCACATAGTTTTTGTAATGAATACTTATTTTCTGCTGTATTTTAGGTAAGGAAACATTGTTTTCCCATTCCCACTTAGGTTATTTTTAGGCGTAACCTCTTTGAAAAAATTCTACTAAAAAGGAGCATTTACTACCGGAAAGAAAATTTTCAGAATTGTGTAATGTTGAAACCATTCTGATAAATTAGAGCATTTGCTCCATATATAGGAGCAAATGCTCTTTTTATCAGAATGGTTTCTAAAAGTGACTTTACAGAGGTGCAATATGCTGGAAAGGGTTAAAGGGGCTGCACATAGTTTTTGTGATAAATATTCATTTTCTGCTGTATATTAGGTGAGCAAACATTGGTTTCTATATTTATATTAATTTTGTATTTCTATTAACCCTTTACTCCATGAATATCTATATAAGAAAATTTAATTATGACATCATGAATATTAATTAGCTATTTTATAGTGACATATTAACCCTTTCCTCCATAAATACACCTTTCTGTGCCTCTGTAATAATCACTTCTTGAAACCATTGTCATAAATAGAGCATTTGCTCCTATCATGAGGAGCAAATGCTCTATTTAATTATCACAATGGTTTCAAACTACAAAACTCTAAAAGTTTACTTTTCTCTAGTAATTATGCTCCTTTTTGGTAGATTCATTAAAAGAGATGGGGTTTAAAAATAGCCTATGGAGGAAATGGTTAAGAGAGGAATGTTTGGCAATGCCAGCTGAAGAAACCGTTCTATTAATATATCATTCTATAAGCAAACAGAGCAAACCCTGATCAGACAGCTCCTACTGGAGAGCGATCTGATGGAGATCTACTCTGTTTGCAAAGGTGGAGTAATATGTTACTGTGTACTATCTCTCTATTGTTATTAACCCCTTTATTCCATGAATATTCATGTAAGAAATGATGACATCATGAATATTAATTAAATTATTTTTTTAGATGGCATGTTAGCACATGACATTTTTGCTAGAGTAGAAACTATAGAAGTAGATCTATATTATTCCATATGCAGACAGAGCAGAGCCGTCTGATCTGGGTCTTCTCTGTTTACAAAGTAAAGTAAAGTACCTAGTTATAGTCTACTTTCAGTCCGAATGACCGTTCAGCCGACTGTACATTTACTTCCCTGGTCATTGAGTCATTGGCCTACAATATTGAGCACTGCTAACATATGGCGCAATCATGCAGCCGCAGTACCGGCGAGTGACCCTCACAGGTACCCATTTTAACCCCTGGGTGGAGAGTATGTGCGGGTGGGAGACACGGAAAAGCGTCTCTGAAATTTCCGGGTGGGACCGGGATTTGAACCCCGGACCTCCGGACTGATAGTCAAGCGCAAAGGAGTACATATTTATGGAGGAAAGAGCAATGGCTGTCATCCAACTAAAAATGTCACTCACTTTCAATTTTTGTTACATTCTTTTCAAAATCAATATCAGCCATTCTCTGAATCCAATATGTTTATAAAGGTTAACATAAACACACTGTTTAATCCAGATCAGAAGACTACTAGAAGAGTCCTCTGATCAGGATCTGCACTGTTTATCATGCAACATTCTCTATAGCACACTGGAATCTGTGATACACTAATCGGCAATTCTTCTAGCCCAATATTTCAGCATTCAAAGGGTGATTCACATTGACCATTAAAGTTGGAGATAATAATACAAAAATGCATGTAAACGGATCCACCACCATCATGGTGCATTTTATTGCGGACTCTTTGAGATAACTTATAAATCTTAATCCTATTCATATTGAAATGTTCTGTCAAACTGCATAAAGATCAATTTTGAAAATTAAATTCACAGCAATTTTTGTGATAAATGACAGTGTTATTTTTCCCTTGGGATAACTTCTAATTGATTGTATAGTCTATGAGTCTCATGTGACCATAGTTACATTGTATAATGGTGTGTGACAATTGATGATGTCATTTGCGAACAGTTTTTGCCTGGTATCTCCTCTGGACCCTCACTGTTTGACTGGTACTGTGAGTGGGAAGGGTTTTTATTGGATAAAAAGGGAAATACAGTCTGTATTGTTAAAAATCAAGATGTACCAGAGCTACAGATAGAGGTGAGTACTCTAATACTAAAAATCGTCATTTCTCCATTAAACCCTATATTGTGACCACTCTTTAGAATCATCTCGAAAAACCCTATGTTGTGACCACTCCTTAGAATCGTATAGAATCGTCTAGAAGAGACGATTCTAAAGAGTGGTTACAACATAGGGTGTGATGGAGGAATAAAGAAGTTTTTCTTGAAAATGTTTTAATTTATGCACCTTATCTGGACCTGTGATGTACAGCAAAGAAATCTAATGTTTTGGCTGTAACCATTTGAATATAGAAACAAATGTGCTTGCATTTATAAACACTGGGTAGACCCAGAACATTCAAAATCTTTACGCAAGTTGTATTAATTCATACTAAATTGGACTCGATCACTAAACAATGATGGACCTTTCTAGTTTCTACATTCCCTCATACATGTATTGACAACTTTTGACGACTCTGTAAAAGTCACTTTGTGAAACCAATGTGATAAATACATTGCTCTATTTATCACAATGGTTTCAAACTACAACATTCTAAATTTTTTCTTTTCTCTAGTTAGTGCTCCTTTTCGGTAGATTTATTCAAAGAGGTTGTATCTAAAAATAGCCTATGAGGTAATGGGTTAATGTAAGTGGTTTCTTTAGTAAACTGAATAATGCAGAAACTTTTATATTTTGCATTAGTCCTTTCCCTCATGAATATACATGAAACTGTGCCTTCATGAATATTCATTAACTGAATTTAAAAAAAAAAGGAAAAGTGAACATGGATTTTTTCAGAAACTGTAGACCTACATTATTCCATAAGCCAACAGAAGCCATCTGATCTGGGTTTACTCTGTTTACAAAGGCATGAAAAGACATCTATATGAAGGAAAGGGTTAAGGCTTTACTCCATAAATATGCCTTTCTGTGCCTTTGCAAACAGAGTATACCCAGGTCAGATGGCTCCTATAGGAGTCGTCTGATCAGGGTCTTCTCTGTTGGCTTATGATATAATATAGATATGAGTCTACAGTTTCTGCCAGTGGCAAAATTATCCTAATGTGTCCATAATTTATACTATTGTAACAAATGTATCTGTTAGATAAATCAGTATTCATGATGTCTTAATTCTTACATAAATATTCATGGAGGAAAGGGTTAAGCAGTCCCCTGCTCTTAACCCTTCGCTTGCTATTCGCGTCAATATACCTACCTGTAAATAGTGAAGACCCAGATGAGACAGCTCCTACAGGAGCTGTCTCATCAGGGTCTGCACTATTTACAAGTAGATTGTGCAACCAGTGCACTCCACAGCAGTGATTGCACAGCGAAATACTTGTACACAGTGAAGATGTATGTAATTATACAACAGGGCATAGGTAAAGAAGGAGAAATGTATTTTAAAATTCAGCAAGAGAAGGGTTAACCCTTTCCCTGTTCTATGTTTACTCCAAATTTCAATACCTTTTGTATATTCAACAATAAAATAGTTTTAATGAAATATAGTAGGTGGAACACTGTAGCTATTTTAGAAAGTAAAGCAACAGATCTATCAAATTCCATTAGCAAACGGAGCATTTCCTGCTCAGATGGCGCCTCCCCTTTCCAAAATGTTCTGTAATCATGTCAGAAATAATGACATCATGAATATTTATTAGCTGAATTTTTATGATGTAAACTTTTCAAGGAAATCTTTCCTTGGACAAAAACTGTAGAATCAGATATATATCATGTCAAAAGCAAACAGAGAAGACCCTGATCAGATGGTCTCTTCGAGACGATTCTAAATAGTGGTCACAGTATAGGGTTTGATGGAGAAATGACGATTTTAGTATTTTGGTACACACTCTTATCTGTAGCTCTGCTGTTCAGACAACTCCTATGGGAGCCATCTGATCTGGGTCCTCTCTGTTTGCCAGTGGAATAAAAACGTATTTATGGAGGGTAGGGTTAATAATTATTATATCCTCAGCTCCAATAACAATGAAGCTCTGACTTTGAAATATGACGACATGATGAAGCAAATGACTCTCTCTGCTATTGATAGAACATGTTTATGGTTTGAGCCCATCATGGATGGTAGCTGCAGCTTTTATGTGATGGTTGATATTTAACTCATAAGCCATAACCATACAATATTGCAATCAATTTGAGTGTGCTGGATCCATCCAATCTCATCTAAAGTGCAAGCTAAATTATCTGGAAAATTCATAATATTATTGACAAGTCTGTGGAATTTTATTAATTTGTACAACATGCTAAAAAATCACAGACTTTAAAGAACAAAAACCAATTGCTGCTTGCCATAGATCATTATACCAATACTGCATCCACCAATACTGCACACAAATGACATTGAGATCAGACATGAAACCTCAGCAGTTATTGTGAGAAATTACAAGATTCTCAGTCTGAATGTCTGCAAGTTTTTCAGCATGACGTGTATGTACTCATTAAAATTTGATGTGACTTTCAGAGGTCCAGATAAGATGCGTAAATCGAAACATTTTCAAGAATACCTCCATTATTTCTCCACCAACGTATGTTGTAAAACAAACTGGACTAGAAATAATAAGTCAAGTCACTTAACCCATTTCCTCATAAGCTATTTTTAGACCCAGCCTCATTGAATTATGGTAATCTACCTGACAAAGGAGCATTAACTATAGAAAAGGGAGAATTTTAGAATTGTGTAGTTTTGAAACCATTGTGATAAATAGAGCATTTGCTCCTATGGAGCAAATGCTCTATTTATCACAATGGTTTCCAAATGTGACTTTTACAGAGGCGACAAAATGCATCACTTAGGAGGGAATGAGTTAAAGCATGGTTATTATTGCTGTTTTCGTTTTACATGCAATTTACCACATTGTATTCGCAGTTGTTGTAGATTAGTCGGAGAGGGGATACGTTTATTTACACTGTTTGTCTTGTGGGGATGGAATAAGTGTGAGGTTGGCCGCTCCTAAACAAGTTTAAACCCCCAGTGACCCTTGTCACTGACTGTTCCTTGGCGGTACTTCCATTTTCCCAATTTTTATTTATTGTGTCTTTGTGTCTCTTTTTGTCTTTTGATAGGCATATACATTTGTTGTTTTATCACGATGCTATTGGGCAACTGTGTGTCTTGTATGAGGTGTTTCCTGCATGACTCATACATACACTTTTAGCCCTTACCCTCATATGAATGCATTTTCATGCATTTGCAAACAGAGTAGACTAGACAACATGATAACCATTGCCTCTTGTCTGTCATTTAGAGAACATTACCAGAATGACCGGACAACAGAATAACCATTGCCTCTTGTCTGTCATTTAGAGAACATTACCTGAATGACTGGACAACAGAATAACTATTGGCTCTTGTCTGTCATTTAGAGAACATTACCAGAATAACCGGACAACAGAATAACTATTGGCTCTTGTCTGTCATTTAGAGAACATTACCTGAATGACTGGACAACAGGGTACCCATTGGTTCTTGTCTGTCATTGAGAAAATACTACCAGAATGACTGGACAATAGGGTACCCATTGGCTCTTGTCTGTCATTTAGAGAACATTACCTGAATGACTGGACAACAGAATAACCATTGGCTCTTGTCTGTCATTGAGAAAATACTACCAGAATGACTGGACAATAGGGTACCCATTGGCTCTTGTCTGTCATTTAGAGAACATTACCTGAATGACTGGACAACAGAATAACCATTGGCTCTTGTCTGTCATTTAGAGAACATTACCTGAATGACTGGACAACAGGGTACCCATTGGCTCTTGTCTGTCATTTAGAGAACATTACCTGAATGACTGGACAACAGAATAACCATTGGCTCTTGTCTGTCATTCAGAAAATACTACCAGAATGACTGGACAACAGGGTACCCATTGGTTCTTGTCTGTCATTTAGAGAACATTACCTGAATGACTGGACAACAAAATAACCATTGGCTCTTGTCTGTCATTCAGAAAATACTACCAGAATGACTGGACAACAGGGTACCCATTGGTTCTTGTCTATCATTTAGAGAACATTACCTGAATGACTGGACAACAGAATAACCATTGGCTCTTGTCTGTCATTCAGAAAATACTACCAGAATGACTGGACAACAGGGTACCCATTGGTTCTTGTCTGTCATTTAGAGAACATTACCTGAATGACTGGACAACAGAATAACCATTGGCTCTTGTCTGTCATTCAGAAAATACTACCAGAATGACTGGACAACAGGGTACCCATTGGTTCTTGTCTGTCATTTAGAGAACATTACCTGAATGACTGGACAACAGAATAACCATTGGCTCTTGTCTGTCATTCAGAAAATACTACCAGAATGACTGGACAACAGGGTACCCATTGGTTCTTGTCTATCATTTAGAGAACATTACCTGAATGACTGGATAACAGGGTACCCATTGGTTCTTGTCTATCATTTAGAGAACATTACAAGAATGACTGGACAACAGGATTTCTCCATTGGAGCCTGCTATGTATATTCCTGGAGTAACGGTTCATAAGAGTCTACATTGCTGTTTCATATTTCCCATGACATCCGACCTTTTTTTGTAGTGACACAAAACAGTTGCTCTTTGTACACTAGGTTATTGTCTGCAGCCTTAACATTTTTGTTGTCTAGGACAATTTTTGAAGCTGACTTTTTCTTTCGTTTTAGAAAAAGCATGATTAGGTTGACTGTATTGCAGATTTATTCAGTGTCTCATCTAAATAAAAACATGTATGCTTTAAAAATTACAGATTGGCAGCTAGACTGCTAAGAGTTGACCCTTTCCTTCATATAAATACAATGACTTATTCACACGTTCGCAAACAGAGTAGACCCAGATCAGACAGCTCCTGTAGGAGCTGTCTGATCAGGGTCTACCCTGTTTGCTTATGAAGTAACAATAGATCTAGCTCTACACTTTCTACCAATACTATCTGTTCTATGTATAATTTCCATTTTAAAATTTCATCTGATAAATATTCATGATGTCATCATTTCTAATATGAATATTCAACAGGTAAAGGGTTAACAGACTATAATAACAAGCCGGGCCTCTGTTCCACATTATGGTTGTGATACAATCTGCACAAAAATTAACCTATTTCGTGCAGGGTAGTCATAGGCAATTAACTCCCTGATTACCCACCCAGTTGAAAGCCATCTGTAGCTGTGGTCACGAACATCCTCCCCGCCGTCAGCCAATGACATGCAAAGTGTGCGTAAAAAACAACACAGGGCCTTTTGACATATTGTAGAGTTACGCTATGTCGCTAAGTAGAGTTGGGTAGGTGGTGTTGAAACAAGAATGAAAGTTTTGTCAATGGCAGATATCTTAGGAAGCTGATCATATCACCAGGTCTGAATTAGGGCAGAACAATATAAAGGAAGCATTGTCCTACTTGTTTACTTGTTTAAATTCCAGCTATATCAATGACCGATCTTTCTGATTGAGACCTAGCAGTCATTAATAATGTACTTGTCTGTTTGAATTTCGTTCTCTGGAGTCGCCTACCTTCAGCAAAAAGTTACTTTCATCTTTTACATATCTTGAAACTGCCCTTCAACTGCTTGTAGATTATTTATTGTTAAAAAAAATCAGAGACTGTAGAGAACTGAAGCAGACAACAGTTTTTATAAAACATTAATTAGAGTACAAAAGGTCTCATTTCCTTTGCAGTTCAAATACTGTTGTCTCATTGCTTCCAATATACATTTCTTGATTTTTATGCCCCCGGGGGCATATTGTTTTTGCTCTGTCTTTCTGTCTGTTGGTTGGTTCGGTTGTTTTGTCCCCAACTTTAACGTTGGCGCTTATTTTGTAGCCATTGCACATACATACAGATACTTTAGACTAGGCATGCATGTGCAACTTGTGGAGGCGAACATCTTTAGGGGTGACTTTTTAATGTCAAGGTTATATATCAAGGTCAAAGGTCAAATTATGGGTCAAATTACATTGACCATAATTGGGGGCCATAATCTGCGAAAATGGTTGTCTTCAATGCTCTTCATACATTTTTATTTTAGATTTATTAAAAAAAGGTTTTAACCCTTTGCTCTATGAATATTCATGTAAGAAATTATAAATGACATCATGAATATTAATTAGATTGCATGTTATAATAGCACATAGATGCAGGATTTTTTGGCCATGGC
Source organism: Azorinus chamasolen (assembly GCA_963576725.1). NCBI lineage: Eukaryota > Metazoa > Mollusca > Bivalvia > Cardiida > Solecurtidae > Azorinus > Azorinus chamasolen. The sequence goes on along the minus strand of OY755242.1, from coordinate 52,082,001 downwards.
AGAAACTGTAGAATCATATCTATATTATATCATAGGCAAACAGAGCAGACTCTGATAGGAGCCATCTGAGCTGGGTCTACTCTGTTTGCAAAGGCGTAGAAAAGTGTATTTATGGAGGAAAGGGTTAAGAGTGTCGACTTATTTGAAAGCCTCATATGAGATGTAGAGTTACTCATATTTACCATAAATGTGAAAGTATTTAGGAGCCCTATAGGAATCACATTTTCTGTCTGTCTACCCTTCCGTCCACACTTTTGATGTGGCGCGATAACTCAAACAGTACTTCACATATTATGTTCATATTAAGGGCATATGCTTAGTATCATCAGAGGAAGATGCCCATAGTTTTGGGGTTAAATCAGATCACTATGTCCAGAGTTATAATCTGCCCTTGATTACAGGGCCCTCTCTGACTGAGTCCATTTTCTAGTTTTTCTCCTATTTTTACATAGGGATACGATGTTTCTTTCTTGAGAAATAACCTTTGAGTCTTGGAAATGAGTGCACTAGCACTTGCAAACTATGTAGACTCAAACTCTGCACTGTTTGTCATTCAAAATCCTCTCCCAAAGTGTATCCCTGTCATGGCAAACTCCTCACAGTGATCTCCCTTGTCACTACATGCGGTCACCACTGCCACCACAAGTTTTTTAGCTGGATTTTAGCTAAAATTTGTTATTGCAAAGACCTATGATAACTGTGTTATCATAGGTCTTTGATTATTGTAGATCTATCTTCTTCTTTTTTTTAATGTTGATTTCAACAGTTTTTGATTTTGTTTCATATTTCAGCTACGGTAAAGCCAATAAAATACAAAAATAATCAGCTTTCCTGAAAAAAAAAGAATTTGGTAACTTTTTGCATGGTTATTTATAAAAGACTAATGGTCTAGATTTTTATCAGGCCATCGGTTGAAATGTCAGATTTAATTTGGGACGCTGTACAATCATGTACATGGATATGATTCTCAAATTTACCCAAATCCTGTACAGATTAAATGTTTTGAATATTTTTTGCGGGACAGGATGTAGTAGTAAATTTACCAATTGGCTACGGTAAGAGTTTGCAGCCGGCATAGCGTCTGCCATAGTTTGATCACATGATGTACACCATGGTCACATGAATATTGTGGTGGCCGGGATCTCTTCAGCATAGCGATTAGGGGAGATAACTGCATTAGAGGTTGCTGTCATGGATGCTATATTCAAACACTGAGGGGCCAATCAGCTGTGAATATTGAGCATTCAAACGTTTAACCCATTACCTCATAGGCTATTTTTAGACCCAACCTCTTTAAATAAATCTGCCGAAAGGGAGCAGTTGTTAGAGAAAAGGAAAAATTTAGAATGGTGTAGTTTTTAAACCATTGTGATAAATAGAGCATTTGCTCCATAGGAGCAAATGCTCTATTTATCACAATGGTTTCAAAAAGTGACTTTTACAGAGGCGTCAAAAGGCGTCAATATGAGGGAATGGGTTAAGTTGTGGAGCTTGACTTTCAAAAATGATTCCAGTACAGCACAACCTCTCTAAACTGGATGTTAAAATTAGTACTAATTTGGGTCTTTCAGACAGGTGGCAGTTTAATGCAGGTTGAAAGTCATGCAGAAAGCTCCTAAAAGGAGCTTTCTGCATGACTTTCACCCTGCATTGAGCAGCATTCTGTCTAAAAATACCTAAATTGTTTTTTATTAAAATTCCAGTTTTGAGGAGTTTTACAGTATTGGATTAGATTAGCCAGTGTACTGACCTAATCAAAAATTGAATCTCTGCTACATCATGAAAAATTATGCAATTTTCAGACCAGCCGTCCTTCTAACTAAATTTTCTCCTTTGAAGTGTTTACTCACAAGTTTATGAGCATTTGCAAGTCCATGATTGATGCCAAAAGCTATGGTGTTTGATCATCATCTTAAACAACCACATGTTTGGATCTTCGTTCTTTTAGATGTACACATATACACTGACAATAAAAGATCTGGAAGGCACTCAGTGAAGAGAACAACGCAATAAGCTGTATGGTTTTAATCTCAGACCTTCAAACACTTGTGTCTCTTTTTTCTGCAATTCAATCAGTCAAGACCAACAGGGATTGACAGGTTGGTCAAACATCAGATCCAGTCAAGTGGATTACGAGCACGGTGTCAACAAGTTTGACAGCTCTGAACATTCCCAGAAATTCTGCTCACTGTGATTGGGTTTCGGAGTTGGTGATCCTGTTACAATTAAAACCAATGAAAAGCTATAATGAAGCATGACATGAGCGTTTGACTTGAAAGATTTCAATCTGTGTTATGACAGTATTGAATATTTAATTGACGACTCCCTACCAGGAGCTTTTCTTATTTATGATGTCAAAATTTCAATTGACAAAACAAAACCAGAACTAATAAATCGTATTAATATATTTAACGTCAAAGAGGGCATCCAAACATTTCAAACGAATTTCTGCAGTACAAAAGTATTCTTGACCTTTTCATTTTAAACTTTTAAGCTTATCTGTAATTGGACTTCTTTTCAAAGTTATATTGATATATGTCAATTTCAGGTTTAGCCTTGAAATTAATAAATCGAATTTTGCCTTGCCTCATTGCAGTATTTAGTGATCGAAGTAGCTTAATAAATGATTTAGGCATTCTATTATTCTTCTGTTAAACTGCATGAAATTTGAATGCTATCAGCAAATCCATTTAAGTGAATATTTAAGAAGGTTTGCATAACTTCTATGTCAGTTAATTATTTACCTATGAATTACCAGATGACATTGAAGATAGGTCTAACCTTTATCCTTTACTCCATGAATATTCACGTAACAAATTATGGCATTATGAATATTAATTAGATTATTTTTTTAAATGGCATGTTAACACATGAATGTTTTACCAAAGCTGAAACTGTAGAATCATATCTATATTACTTCATAAGCAAACAGAGCAGACCCTGATCAGATGGCTACAATAGGAGCCGTCTGATCTGGGTCTACTCTGTTTGCAAATGCATAAAAATGCATTTATATTAGGGAAAGGGTTAAACCTTTTCTCTATAAATACGCCTTTCTATGCCTTTGTAATCAGAGTAGACCTAGTTCAGACAGCTTTTTTATGAGCCATCTGATCAGGGTCTTCTCTGTGCGCTTACAATGTAATATAGCCAATTGGTCTACTTTCTGCCATGGCAAAAAATTCCTGTGTCCATGTGCGATTATAACAATTAATCTTATTAATATTCATGATGTCATTATTTCTTACATGCAGCTATCAGACTTAAGCTTACCCTTATCACACTGTAAACCCAGCTGTTATCTGCAGCAATCTTCAACTACATTGGATTGTTTGAGATCTCCCGATCAGGTGTCAAATATCTTTGATCCTAAGAAGACATATACTTACTTTGTGCTTGATCTGGATCCAAGCTGCTTGCCAATGATCAGGGTTGACTTTTCATCATAAAACCACTAGTTTTTTCTGTTATCCTTTTCCTTCATTATAACCATGTTTACACTCATTTGCAATCAGAGTAGACCCAGATCAGACGGCTCCTATAGGAGCCGTCTGATTAGGGTCTGCTCTGTTTGCTAATGGAATTCAACAGATCTATTTCTTTACTTTCTAAAATTGCTACAATTTTTCACCTTCCATATTTCATTATAGCTATTTTTTCCATAAATATTCAGTAGGTATTTAAATTTGAAATAGACATAAACAGGAAAAGGGTTAAATTGTTCTGATTTACCACTAGGTATTTTTTCTGTTAAATTGTTCTGATATATCATGAACTGTAACCAGATACTGCTATAATAGCCGGGGATTTTCATTACTTGTAGATTGATTGCACTTTTTCTCCTGTCTATGACACTGCTTTTAGAGATTGCCATATATTGTATATCTACCTACCTATTATTTCATGGATATTAAGAGAAATTTCACTAATATGTAAAAATGATAATTCCAAGGCTAGTCTTCTCATAATTGAAGGTTGAGTTTCTGTAATTCATCATCGTAGTCTGAGAGTCAGAATATAAGTATGATTACAATGCCTCGCGCTTAGATAGAGATGTTATAAATATAGCCGCAATGTTGTGAGAGATTCAGATAATAATGCATCTGGTAAATGATATGGATTTGCGTAAGTGTGCTTTAACCCATTCCGGCATATTGACGCCTTTTGACGCTTCTATAAAAGTCATTTTGTGAAACCATTGTGATAAATAGAGCATTTGCTACTCTATTTATCACAATAATTTCAAAACTACACAATTCTGAAAATTTCCTTTTCTCTAGTAAATGCTCCTTTTTTGTAGATTTAATCAAAGCAGTTAGATCTAAAACTAGCCTATAGCTATGCAGGAATGGGTTAAGTAAATGGTAGGTTTAGAATGCCAGGAGTTGTGGCCCTTCGTTCGATTTAACATTCATGGACACAGGTAAGATAAATATAGCTAATCAATATTTTTTTTCAGTATCTTTATTATTAATTTAGCTTGACCATTTTGACAATTTTAAAATTCTATTGTGTTTAACTTGACATTTCATGTTGGGAACTGTGGATTTTTGCATGCTAGTTGCCACTGGTTGCCTTTGAAAAGAGCTTGTATCCAGGTGAGGCACTAAGTAACTCCACATATCATCAAGATCCAAACTGTAAAATTTAAAGTGACTCTCTGGTCATGATATTTGAATTTTTTTTAGAGAAAATCCTACTCTATGAATTTGAAGGAAACTACATTTCTTAATTACCTCATTCCCTCATATTGACGCCTTTTGACATCTCTGTAAAAAAGTCACTTTCTGAAACCATTGTGATAAATGGAGCATTTGCTCCATGGGAGCAAATGCTCTATTTATCACAATGGTTTCAACACTACACTATTCTAAAAATGTCCTTTCTAGTTAATGCTCTTTTTCGGTAGATGTATTCAAAGAGGTAGGATCTAAAAATAGCCTATGAGGTAATGGGTTAACTTAAAGACCACACTTGACTATAGCATAAAAAGTGTTAAAACTGACCAATATTTAATTACATTTACATGTACTTGAGTTAGTTAGAAATGTGATCACTAAAAACGATATCAGTGTATCACACAATACGATATCAATGCTGATTTTGATATATTGTACAAGTCAATTGGTTGTCTCTTCAAAATTATCCTCCGGTAACTCTATGAATATTCATAAAATATCTATTATTAAATATTAATGGGCAAAATAGTTATAATGAAATATGGGAGGTGGAACACTGTAGCCATTTTAGAAAGTAATGAAACAGATCTTTCAAATTCAAATTAGCAAACAGAGCAGCCTCTGATCAGACTGCTCCTAATTTAGGAGCCGTCTGATCTGGGACTTCTCTGTTTGCATATGCGTGAAAACATGTTTGTATGAAGGAAAGGGTTAAGAAATGATGAAGGTTTTAACCGGTATAGTTGGACTTTGATAGTGGTATTAATTTGAACAAGAGAGTTCTTTTACACCATTGCAGACACTGTAGAATCAAGATCTACATGTATATCATTTCATAAGCAAACAGAACAGACCATGATAATTTGGCTCCTAAAAGACCTGTATGATCTGGGTCTACTATGTTTGCAAAGGAGTATCGGCTGTGCAAAGATTAACCCTTTCATTCATGTTAACACCTTTTCACACCTTTGAAAACAGAGTAGACCCAGATCAGACATCTCGTCCGATCAGGGTCTGCTCAGTTTGCTTATTGAAATTTATAGATTTGATAATGCAGTTTCAACACCAGCAACTGTGTTCTATTTTATTGTTCTGTCCATGAATATTCATGAGGTGAAGAAATCTTGAATAAATATTAAAACAGGAAAAGGGTTAACCCTTTCCTCCATACATACGCCTTTGCAAACAGAGTAGACCCAGATCAGATGGCTCCTGTATAAGGTATAATTCTACAGTTTCCGTCATGGCTAAAAGTTCCTGCATTCATGTGCAATCAGAAAAATGAATCTAATTAGTATTCATGATGTAATTATTTCTTGCATGAATATTCTTGGAGTAATGGTTAATCATATCAGTGATTGTAGCATCTTATTTTTGACAGAACAATTCATACTTATTGTTCTCTGTTGTGTATGAAAATAAAACAGATTTAAACTTTTCAACCTTTTCCCTGTTGCATTATTGACTCTGATATAAGAAATAATGACATCGAGCATGAGATCATTAATATTTATAGCTGAATTTTTGTAATAGCATATAATATAGAGGATTTTTTAGTATTGATAGAATCAACAGAGTCAGATCTATTATAATACTGTGAACCCTCATTATACCTGCATTCATTACAATGGCACCCTCGTTATACCGGCAGTATGCATTGAAACAAAATTACCGTTAAGTCTTTTAATCAACCACTGAATAAATAGGTACAATGCCAATAAGACAGATGATCGCTTAATGCAGAACACAAGAAGTGCAAAAAGCTCCCAAAGGGAGCACTTCTTGTGTTCTACATTAAGCGTTCACCTAGTTTAAAACTGGCCATATGGTTCCTTTCATATTTAAACTCATTATAACGGCAACCTCGTTATACCAGCAAAATGTCTGGAAACAAACACCTCCGTTGTAACGAGGGTTCACTGTATCATAATAAAACAGAGCAGACCTTGATTAGATGGCTCTTACAGGAATTATCTGTTCTGGTTCTACTCTGTTTGCAAAAGGAGTTTATATGAAGGAAAGGGTTAACCCTTTCCTCCATAGGCTATTTTTAGATCCAACCTCTTTGAATAAATCTACCGAAAAGGAGTATTAACTAGAGAAAAGGAAAATTTTAGAATTTTGTAGTTTGAAACCATTGTGATAGAGCATTTGCTCCTATTTATCACAATGGTTTCAAAAGGTGACTTTTACACAGGCGTAGAAAGGCGTATTTATGGAGGAAAGGGTTAATGAATCATCACTCATGGGTGTTTATAACTTTGTTGAAGAATATTTCACTTTGAAAAGTTCTACAAAAAACATGTTAACCCATTACCTCATAGACTGTTTTTTAGACCTAGCCTCATATATCTATCCAAAAGGATCATTTTAACTAGCCAAATGGTAATTTTTTGAATTTTGTAGTTTTGAAACCATTGTGATAAATAGAGCATTGAAACCGTTGTGATAAAAAGTGACTTTTACAGAGGCGTTCAAAGGCGTCAATATGAGGGAATAAATCTACTGAAAAGGAGCATTTACTAGAATAAGGGAATTTTTAGAGATGTGTAGTTTTGAAACCAATGTGATAATGCTCGTTGCTGTATTTATCACAATGGTTTCAGAAAGTGATTTTTACAGAGGCATCAAAAGGCGTCAATATGAGGGAATGGGTTAAGAATTACTTAGCGTGACAAGATTTAATCAACTGTTTGTATAATGGTGAGACCTCTTAAAGTTCCATAATTATGTGAACAAAGATTAACTTGAGTACCAGTCTAGCTAAATCATTAGCAAAATGCAAGTTTAGATAATTTAGTTGATAAATGAACAATCTGTACACATTTAAACTTGAAATGTAAATGATAGCATATTGATAACTTTAAATTACTCTAGACAATAAAGGACCTGGTATATTTACCTGAAAACTGTTTGAAAGTGCTTGACAATGTCATTTTTAGCTCATCTGTTTCGCAGAAAAGTCGAGCTATTGTGATCACTGGGTCATAGATGTTGTCATTGTCATCATCGTCGTCAGCATGTAAAAACTTTAATATAGCTTATTACTCAAAAAGTATAAGAGGTATCAACATGAAAATTCATAGGTTAGTAGATCTCATTGAAGGGAAGGCCCCTACATCAGAACCATAACTCTTGATTTGAAAATTTTGGAGTTATGGCCCTTTAATTCTATGTAATGATTTCATAAGCAAACAGAGCAAACCCTGATCAAATGGCTCATTATAGCCTAGGATCCATATGATCCTTTACTCCATGATTATTCATGTAAGAAATAATGACATCATGAATATTAATTAGATTAACTCTTATAATAGCATATGGACACAGGAATTTTAGGCTGTGGCAGAAACTATAGAATCATATCTTTATTATATCATAAGCAAACAGAGCAGACCCTGATCAGATGGCTCCTATTGGAGCCATCTGATCTGGGTCTACTTTGTTTGCTAAGGCACAGAAATGCATATTAAAGGTTAATGCTACCAGTACTTATATGTATGAAATATATCAGCTCAATCTGCTGACAAGTCATCTTAGCCCCTACAAATGTGATGAAAGGACAAAATAGCCTCCAACCGGGGTGTAAATTAATTGGGACAAAATAGCCTCCAACCGGGGTGTAAATTAATTGGGACAAAATAGCCTCCAACCGGGGTGTAAGGACAAAATAGCCTCCAACCGGGGTGTAAATTAATTGGGACAAAATAGCCTCCAACCGGGGTGTCAATTAATTGGGACAAAATAGCCTCCAACCGGGGTGTAAGGACAAAATAGCCTCCAACCGGGGTGTAAATTAATTGGGACAAAATAGCCTCCAACCGGGGTGTAAATTAATTGCATTGTCCAGATAGAACTTTTTACCGGTCATAAAGGGTCAGTCCAGCCACTTGACCATATTATGGACGCTTGAACAATGTCACTGTAAGAAATCTTGTCATTTCTGTTGTCAATGTTTTTCACCTGTGACACAGTGATGTACATACAAGTCTCTTGTTTTCCAGTTGTAAAAGCCAAGTGCAATACTATAAACTGAAACAGCTTACCATAAATATTGCTCCAAGGTTACAACTGTACATTATTTCTAGCTCTTTTACACTAAACGCTTTTACCTGTCAATTATTGTCGTCTGCAAAATTTGTCGTCTGCTTCAATTTTCATTTGTTTTACGCCATGAATATTCATGTCAGAAATAATGACATTATAAATATTAATTAGATTAAGCTTTATAAAGCCATGTGAACACAGGCAGTTCCGATCAAGTGTAGAATCAGATATCATGTCATTATAAAGCAAACAGAGCAGACCCAGATCAGACGGCTCCTATAGGAGCCGTCTGATCTGGGTCTACTCTGTTTGCAAAGGCGTAGAAAGGCGTATTTATGGAATAAAGGGTTAATTCTGTAACCCTTTTCCTCGTATAAACACTTTTTCACACCTTTGCAAACGTAGTAGACCCAGATCAGATGGGTCCTGCAGAAGCCTTCTGGTTGAGGTCTAGATCTGATTCTACAATTTCTACCAATACCAATACTATGCATGGAAAGGATTAACCCTTTTCCTCATATAAATACCTTCTCATGCATTTGCAAACACTGTAGACTAACATCAGATGGTTCCTATAGGAGCCGTCTGGTCAGGTTCTGCTCTATTTGCTTATGTTATATCATATATAAATCTGATCTTACAGTTTCCTCAGCAAAACAATGCCATGTACTTGGTTATGCCATCATAAAAACTCGTTTAATGAATATTCATGATGTCATTATTTCCTACATGAATATTAACTCTTTACTCCACAAATATTCATTAAGAAATTATGACATCATGAATATTAATTAGATTAACTGTTACAATAGCACACGGGCATGGGAACTTTTGACTATGGAAAAATCTGTAGAGTCATATCTTTATTATATCATAAGCAAACAGAGCAGACCCTGATCAGATGGCTGCTATAGCAGCCATCTGATCAGGGTCTACTCTGTTTGCAAAGGCATAGAAAGGCGTATTTATGGAGTAAAGGGTTAAACAGGGAAAGTGTCAAAAAGAAACATTTACTTGCTAACAGACACGGATCTCAATGAGACACTGAGTTATGAGGATCTAAACTGCTTGCATGATAGGTAGCGAAAGAGTGAAGTAATAGTGGCCTGGGAAAATTGACACATCTGCTTCTATTCTGAATGTATGTAGCTTGTTTTCCATTGCATAAACAATGCTATGAGTTTGAAATAGATTTGATCTTGATGACATGGTATCTCATCTGAACTGATTGGCTATAACAAATTGTTCCATATCTTGCTAGGAGTTATTGTAGCATTAAATGTCTTGTTATTGTGTGTTGTAAAGAACTGTGTATGATCAATCGCCAGTTACTGCATCTGCTATGTTGTTCTATTATTATTTTTAAATTGTTTTTGTATTTTTATTATTAACATTTCCGTAATATCTTTATTGAGTAGTTTTAATTCACTATCAGATTTTCTAAACTGTTGCCTGCCATTAATCTGAATTGAAATTTAAGACATAGTCTTGTTAATGGGGTACATTGTAACATTGTACAGTCATGTTAATGGGATACATTATGACATTGAACTTGTTAATGGGATACATTATGACATTGAACTTGTTAATGGGATACATTATGACATTGAACTTGTTAATGGGGTACATTATGACATTGAACTTGTTAATGGGGTACATTATGACATTGAACTTGTTAATGGGATACATTATGACATTGAACTTGTTAATGGGATACATTATGACATTGAACTTGTTAATGGGATACATTATGACATTGAACTTGCTAATGGGATACATTATGACATTGAACGTATTAATGGGAAACATTTTGACATTGAACTTTCTAATGGGATACATTATGACATTGAACGTATTAATGGGATACATTATGACATTGAACTTGTTAATGGGATACATTATGACATTGAACTTGCTAATGGGATACATTATGGCATTGAACTTGTTAATGGGATACATTATGACATTGAACTTGTTAATGGGGTACATTATGACATTGAACTTGTTAATGGGATACATTATGACATTGAACTTGTTAATGGGATACATTATGACATTGAACGTATTAATGGGAAACATTTTGACATTGTACATGTTAATGGGATACATTATGACATTAAACTTGTTAATGCAGTAAATTATGGCATTGTACTTGTTAATGGGTACATTTTGACATTGTACTAAATAATGGAGTATATTTTGACACTGTACTACTTAATGGGAGTTCATTATGACATTGCAATTGTTAATGGGGCACATTATGACATTATACTTGTTAATGGGGAACATTATGACATTGTCCTTGTTAACTGGGAATATTATGACACTGTACTTGATTATTGGGAACATTATGACATTACACATATTAATGGGGAACATTGTGACATTGTAATTGTAAATGTGGTGTATAATGACAATACACTTGTTAATGGAGTACATTATGACATAATACTTAATAGTTGGGAATATTATAATAATTCACTTGTTAATTGGGAACATTATGACAGTGTACTTGTTAATGCAGTAAATTATGACATTGTACTAAATGTTAATGGGTATATTTTGACATTTTACTAGTTAACTGGGGGTACATTATGACATTATACTTGCTAATATGGTACAGTATGATACTGTACTTTATTAATTGAATACATTATGACATTGTACATGTTAATTGGGTGCAATAAGACATTGTATTTTAAGGTTATACATTATAACATTGTACATGTAAATGGGGTACAATATGACAATTTGTACTTTAAAGTGGGATCCATTATGGCATTTTATGTTAATGGGTATATTATGACATTATACATGTTAATGGAGTATATATATATGGGCGAGGTGAGATCTTAGGGTAATAAGGGTACATAAATGTCATACCATGTATTGGTAAACTAGACTGTGTTGTGGTGCTGTAAATTCATACTGGCGATATACAACCTTTAGTATTCTATGAGCAATTCCAGGATCATCTTTCCAAATGGTCTAGATCCAAATGAGACACAAAGAAACTCAGCAAGCAAGCAAAAATTACTCAAAATGCATTTGCAAACAGAGTAGACCCAGTTCCTGTAGAAGCCATCTCTTTGCTTGTGAAATAAATATATAAGATAAGCTTCTACAGTTTCTGCCATGATAAACATTCTCTTGTTGATTATACTGCCATTATAAAAAATCAGCCAATTTATATTCATACAGTAATTTTTCATTTCAGAAATAATGACGCCATGAATATTTATTAGAATTTTAAAATGGCATATGCACACAGGATATTTTGAAAATGGTAGAAATTGAGCTGGATGTGTTATATAATTTTATTAAAGCAAACAGAGCAGAATCTGATCAGACGGCTCCTGCAGTAGCAAGTCTGATGAGGGAATAAATTAACCCTTTCCTCCATGAATATTCATGTAAGAAATAATAACCTCATGAATATAAATAAGATAAATTGCTATAATTAGCACATTGACACAGAATTTTTTGGCCATGGCAGAAATTGTAGAATCAGATCTATATTATATCACAAGCAAACAGAGCAGACCCTGATCAGATGACTCCTACAGGAGCCATCTGATCTGGATCTACTCTGTTTTCAAAGGCGTAGAGAGTAAAGGGCTAACCTGGCAGATTTTGGTTATACAAAGAAAGGAAGTCAAGTCAAAGGTTGGTGTGCATAAGTTTCAGTCTGGTGCACTCTATTATATAAAGAACAGGTCAAAGCAATAAATAGGGGTAATTATCAAACCTGATTAACTCGGCCACACAAAAGAATTGAACAGGAAGGTGTATGACACAATTATACTAGTTACATAGTGTACTATATGACACTGGCTTTAGCCTTGTAACCCTTACAGTGCGGGACGAGATTACCTAATGTCCTTTGCAAACAGTGTAGACCCAGATGAGAGCTCTCTCATCAGGGTCTGCACTGTTTGTCATGGTACACTTTTCTTTAGAAAAATCACTAAATATTCACCATAAGTTTGAATTTGGAATATTCCATTTGAAAATTCAGCATTTGTAAGGATTAAATATAGTTTGTGTCAAATAGTTACTTGTAAACATAAGTACATTACTGGGCATCTCGCATTCTAAACAAAACTGTTGCATAGGTAATTACATTTTCACTTACTGGCAAAAAATTAAAATTTAAGTTTTAAATGCAACAAAAATTATTTGCAGAAAGCAATTAATGGTTAATTTGCTTATGGTTATATCTTTTTACATATTGGATGAAAATTGTGATTTTCTTTGATAATTAATTTTGACTCAGATTAGACATGATGTTTCTCAGTATCTCATCAGGTTCTGGTTTTTAAAAATCTGATCTTTTTTTATTAACCTATTCCCTCATATTGACGCCTTTTGACACCTCTGCAAAAGTCACCTGTTGAAACCATTGTGATAAAGGAGCAAATGCTCTATTTATCACAATGGTTTCAAACTACAACATTTTAAAACTTTCCTTTTCTCTATTTAATGCTCCTTTTTGATCTAAAAATAGCCTATGAGGTAATGGGTTAATAAATAAAAGAAAACTTCTGTTAGAAGTGAGGCAGTAGACATTTTACACATACAGTTGAACTTCATTATCTCGAACTCCAAGGGACCATACAAATTAGTTCCATATAACATAAGTTTGAGTTATCCGACTTCTGATCTGGATAATTTCTTACATGTAAGTTCACAGTTTAATGCAGGTCTAAAGTAATGATGAAAGCTCCTGTAGGAGCTTTCAGCATTACCCTAGACCTGCATTAGGTTGTCACACATACTTCTAGTAATACATTTTAGAGCAATTCTGTATTGTAAGATTCGGAAGGACTGAACTTTTAGTTCGAGTTATCCTAAAGTTTGAGTTATCCAAGTTCGAGTTACTTGTACTTGGTGTTGAAAGGGTTAAACCCATTCCCTCATATTGATGCCTTTTGACACCTCTGCAAAAATCACTCCATGAAACCATTATGATAAATAGAGCATTTGCTCCTTAGGAGATAATGCTCTGTTTATCACAATGGTTTCAATACTACACAATTCTAAAATTTACCTTTTCCCTAGTAAATGCTCCTTTTCGGTAGATTAATCCAAAGCGGTTGGGTCTAAAAATAGCCTATGAGGGAAAGGGTTAACAGCATGTCATGAATAGCATTAGCCTTGTAGATGAAGCAAATGAGTTAATCAATACAATGTTTGTCATATACACACACTATAGACCCAGATTAGAGGACTCCTACAGAAGATCTGTGATCTAGATCTTCACTGTTTGTCATTCTGAATGCATTCTAACAAAATTTACCATTTAACCCTTTCCTCCATAAATATGCCTTTCAATCGCTTTGCAAATAGAGTAGGAGCCTGTAGGAGCCATCTGATCAGAATCTGCTCTGTTTACTTATGGAATATAATAGATCAGATTCTATAGTTCCTACTTTCACCAAAAAAAATCTGTTGATGTGTTGATATGCCTTTTAACAATTGATCTGATTAATATTCATGATGCCATGGTTTCTTAAATGAATATTCATGGAGCAAAGGGTTAATATACTCAGTTGTTCAATGAAATAGACCATTCCGAACCTTGATAACTCTGAGCCTGTCAAAGCGACATGCTGCAGGTAACACAGATTCTGAGTTGTCAGGTGATAACAGCTTACAATGTGCTACCTGTCCAATGTGACAGTCGGCTACACCCATAAATTATTTCACTGCCACTGGCAATCTGTGATTAACCTATTCCTTTAAAGACACTGCATCACAGGAGTTGTAGATCTTTGATTGTCAAAATTTCCCAGTGACACTGCATCACTCAGACAGGAGCTGTGGATCTTTGATTGTCAAAATTTCCCAGTGACTCTGCATCACCCAGTAGGAGTTGTGGATCTTTGATTGTCAAAATTTCTCAGTGACACTGCATCAATCAGGCAGGAGTTGGGGATCTTTGATTGTCAAAATTTCCCAGTGATACGGCATCACTCAGGCAGGAGCTGTTGATCTTTGATTGTCAAAATTTCCCAGTGACACTGCATCACCAAGTAGGAGTTGTGGATCTTTGATTGTCAAAATTTCCCAGTGACACGGCATCACTCAGTAGGAGTTGTGGATCTTTGATTGTCAACATTTCCCAGTGACACTGCATCACTCAGGCAGGAGTTATGGACCTTTGATTGTCAAAATTTCCCAGTGACACTGCATCACCCAGTAGGAGTTGTGGATCTTTGATTGTCAAAATTTCCCAGTGACGCTGCGTCACCCGGTAGGAGTTGTGGATCTTTGATTGTCAAAATTTCCCAGTGACACGGCATCACCCAGTAGGAGTTGTAGATCTTTGATTGTCAAAGTTTCCCAGTGACACTGCATCATTCAGGCAGGAGTTGTGGATCTTTTATTGTCAAAGTTTCCCAGTGACACTGCATCATTCAGGCAGGAGTTGTGGATCTTTGATTGTCAAAGTTTCCCAGTGACACTGCATCATTCAGGCAGGAGTTGTGGATCGTTAAAAAAAATGGTGGTGTCCTCTCAGTAGCGTGAGAACCCTTTGATCAATCATTAACTTTGAGAAACCTTAACCCTTTACTCCATAACTACGCCTTTCTACGCCTTTGCTGTTATAGGAGCCATCTGATCAGGGTCTGCTCTGTTTGTTTATGAAGTTATGATGTAATATAGATATGATTCTACAGTTTCTGCCATGGCTAAAAATTCCTGTGTCCATTAAATTTTGCTGTATTAACAATCAATTTACTTAATATTCATGATGTTATCATTTCTTTCATAAAAATTCATGCCAAAGTCTGTCAGTAGTTTCACAGGAAAGAAATCTAGGCCGAGTTCAACAACCAATGATATTTAATCATTTGGTCTATCAATTATCAAACTTTCCCAAAAATGGAGCTGACCACTTAATAGCATAACCCTTACATCAATCATTACAAAACTTGGTCGGTAGCTGCTCAGGCATGATATCTTAGCATGCTTTGATTACCAGCATTATTACAAAATCAATCAGGAGTTGTGGCCCTTTAACCCGCTACTCCATAAATACGTCTTTCTATATGCCTCTGCAAACAGAGTAGAACCAGATAAGACGGCTCCTATAGGAGCCGTCTGATCAGCGTCTGCTCTGTTTGTTTATGGTATAATATAGATATGATAATCTACAGTTTCTGCTATGACCAAAATTTCATTCCTGTGTCCATGTGCTATTATAACACATAAATCTAATTAATATTCATGATGTCATTATTTCTTATATGAATATTCATGGAGGAAAGGGTTAAATATTAATTTCCCAAATTATTGTTGTCTTCGCAATAGCATAATTAACTTTTGATCAATTATTACCAAACTTGGACAGTAGCTGCAGAGGCACAATTTGTTGGCTTAACCCATTCCCTCATAGGCTATTTTTAGATCCAACCACTTTGAATAAATCTACCGAAAAGGAGCATTAACTAGAGAAAAGGCATATTAGAATTGTTTAGTTTGAAACCATTGTTATAAATAGAGCATTTGCTCCTATAGAAGCAATTATGCTCTATTTATCACAATGGTTTCAAGAAGTGACTATTACAAAGGCATAGAAAGGCGCATTTATGGAGGAAAGGGTTAAGTGTTGCCTGATCATTTTCAAAATGGCTGACTTGTGGTTATAATGAAATTCCCTGTGGAGCAAACTAAATCAACAGATTTTGCCTAATTTTTTTTGTGAAATTCACAAAAGCAGTTGTCATGTTGAGGCACAGTGTGTAAAACATTATTTTTCATTTGAATTTTAAGGCTGACTAGTGGCCATCTTGGAATTTGCAAAGCCCTTGTGGAGTGAACTGCTGTTCGTTTTTCCTGCATTTTCATGACACTTCATAAAATTGGACAGTCAAAGCGGTAGTGTGGGGGTATTAATTGCCTCCAGTTCAACTTGTAATGTGATTTTAATTTAATGGGTTTTTTTTGTTTTTAACATTTAGTGCTATGCAGATACCATAATCTCAAAAGATTCCAAGATATTAGCTATTAAGATTGCTGTTTAATCCATTCCACCATAGGCTATTTTTAGACCCAACCTCTTTGAATGAATCTACCCAAAAGGAGCATTTACTAGAGAAAAGTAAAATTTTAGAATTTTGTAGTTTGAAACCATTGTGATAAATAGAGCATTTGCTCCTATAGGAGCAAATGCTCTATTTATCACAATGATTTCAAGAAGTGGTTATTACAGAGGCGTAGAAAGGCGTATTTATGGAGGAAAGGGTTAACCCATTCCCTCATATTGACGCCTTTTGACGACTCTGTTAAAAGTTACTTTTTGAAACCATTGTGACAAATACTGTTTATCACAATAGATTCAAAACTTCAAAGTTCTAAATGTTTCCTTTTCTCTAATAAATGCTCCTTTTCGGTAGATTTATGCAAAGAGGTTGGATCTAAAAATAGCCTATGAGGTAATGGGTTAACTCTTAACAGGAGAAAGTTTAACCCTTTACTTCATGAATATGTAAGAGATAATGACATCATGAATATTCATTAGATTAATTGTTATAATAGCTCCATGGTAGAAAATGCTCTATTTATCACAATGGTTTCAAAACTACACAATTCTAAAATTGTCCTTTTCTCTAGTAAATGCTCCTTTTTGGTAGATTTATTCAAAAGAGGTTAGATCTAAAAATAGCCTATGAGGGAATGGGTTAATCATTTTATTGCAACTACAGAATGTGTGCTATTATAAATAGCATGGGGTTGAGACATACAGTAAAACCCCTCTAAACTGGAATTCTAATAGTGAAGAAATTAGATACTGGCACTTGTAGGCAGGTGGATGCTTAATAGGCAGGTGGATGCTTATGGCAGGGTGAAAGTCATGCAGAAAGCTCCTCTAGGAGTTTCACCCTGCATTAAGCTGCCACCTGTCTCCAAGACCTATATTTACACTAAAATTAATGTCCAGTTAAGGGTTTTTACTGTATATAATTGCATGGTGCATGTCACAGGTGAAGCCTCCATGGATGTAGGATAAGGGCTGGCTGTGACAAGTGATATATAGTAGTGACCACTGACCACTGGTCAACACACCTGCTGCAGCTGTCACACAGTATGTCATGAACATTGCTCATATGCAACAGGTTTATCCCTCTTAAATGAACATCTGCGACCTTCGTCTACATTTTTTTGTCATATGCTTCACTGTTCTTAATCCTTTATTTATCCCAGTACCTCGTAAGCTATTTTTAGACCCAGCCTCTTTGAATAAATCCACCAAAAAGGAGCAGCTATTAGAGAAAATCACAATGAAAATCACAGTGGTTTCAAAAAGTGACTTTTACAGAGGCGCAGAAAGGCGTAGTTATGGAGGAAAAGGTTAATTCAGGTTTCAAAGGATGAAAGTCTTTATTACATTTATTCATTGGCTCATTAGGATCTGAACTGCTGGCAGAGATTATATACATGTAACACACTAAAATACTAAATCTCAGAAGAGCTGCCTCTAAATCTCAGAAGAGCTGCCTATTTGTTGTCTGCTGCAATTCTAAAATGTATTTTTTTTTTTATTTCTATCCCATTTCCTGTTTGGATCTTAACCTATTCCCGCGTAGGCTATTTTTAGATCCAACCTCTTTGAATAAATCTACTGAAAAGTGGCATTTACTAGAGAAAAGGAAAATTTTAGAATGGTGTAGTTTTTAAACCATTGTGATAAATAGAGCAAAATTGCTCTATTTATCACAATGGTTTCACAAAGTGACTATTTTATAGATGCATCAAAAGGCGTCAATATGCGAGAATGGGTTAATGAGATGGCATCAATATGCGAGAATGGGTTAATGAGATGTCGAGTTATCTCTGCATTCCATCTTTATCCATGATTTAAATATTCCTGGTTCTTTATTTACATTTGTGCATTTAATGCTCATTGTAATTTTAATAATAAAGTTCTGTTTTCTAAGAACTTGGCTACGTGTCATGTTCTCATGGCTTAGAGTCATTCAGGGACAAAACAGAGGAATAGATTTGTCCTTGTGCATCTTTTGTTTCGCCGCTGGAAAGCTATCATCTGTTGTTACTTTTTCGTTAAATCCTATAACCCTTCTTTATCCAGACATTGTGATTGGTTTTCATCTTATAAGCACTGATATCATCGCAATGTGCGAATATCTATATAAGTTAATCAAATTTAGGGCCGTCAATTACAGAATTACGAGGCCAGTGGCAAATACTAGTGGGTAATTTAATTAATGAAAGGATGTAATTTCTTCTACTACTGGTGGACATTGCATCTTTATAAACTTAATTTACAAAAGACCTCTCAAATCCTTTACCTGATGAATATTCATGAATATTCATGACTCCGCCCATTATCAATATTACTTAAATTAATTATTGTATTAACCCTTTCCTTCATATAAATGCTTTTTCACACATCTGCAAACAGAGTAAACCCAGATCATACAGCTTCTATAATTATGAGCTGTCTGATCTAGGTCTGCTCTGTTTGCTAATGGATTTCTTAAGTTTCTAAAGTGGCTACAATGTTCCACCTTCCATATTTCATCGTAACTATTTTGTCCATGAATATTCAGTAGGTGTTGAACTTTGAAATAAACATAGAACAGGGAAATGGGTAAAAATATCAAATAAGGACATTTATAGCCATGGCATGCAGTAGAGAATCAGTTCTGTAACATATAGAGGAGACCCTGGTCACACAGCTGCTAGAGGAGACCATGACCACACAACTACCAGAGGAGACTAATCACTCAGCTGCTAGAAGAGACCCTGACCACACAGATACTATATGAGACTCTGATCACACAGCTGATAGGGAGACCCTGACCACACGGATACTAGAGGAGACCCTGACCACACAACTGCTACAGGAGACCTTGATCACACAGCTGCTAGAGGAGACCCTAATCACACAGCTGCTAGGGGAGACCCTGACCACACAACTGCTACAGGAGACCTTGATCACACAGCTGCTACAAGATACCCTGACCACACAGCTGCTATATGAGACCCTGATCACCCAGCTACTACAGCAGACCCTGATCACACAGCTGCTACAGGAGACCCGGACCACACAGCTGCTACAGAAAGACCTGACCACTCAGCTGCTACAGAAAGGCCTGACCACACAGCTGCTACATGAGACCCTGATCACACAGCTGCTATAGGAGACCCTGATCACACAGCTACTAGAGGAGACCCTGACCACACAGCTACTACAGGAGACCCTGACCACACAGCTGCTATAGGAGACCTGATCACACCACTGCTACAGGAGACCTGCTCACACAGCTGCTACAAGAGACCCTAGTCACACAGCTGCTAAAGGAGACCTGCTCACACAGCTGCTACAAGAGACCCTGGTCACAGCTGCTAAAGGGGACCCTGACCACACAACTGCTATAGGAGACCTGCTCACACAGCTGCTACAAGAGACCCTGGTCACACAGCTGCTAAAGGAGACCCTGACCACACAGCTGCTATATGAGACCTGCTCACACAGCTGCTACAAGAGACCCTGGTCACACAGCTGCTATAGGAGACCCTGATCACACAGCTGCTATAGGAGACCCTGACCACATAGCTGCTAGGGGAGACCCTGATCACACAGCTGCTACATGAGACCCTGATCACACAGCTACTAGAGGAGACCCTGACCACACAGCTACTACAGCAGACCCTGACCACACAGCTGCTATATGAGACCCTGACCACACAGCTGCTACAGAAAGGCCTGACCACACAGCTGCTACAGAAAGGCCTGACCACACAGCTGCTACAGGAGACCCTGATCACACAGCTGCTACAGGAGACTCTGACCAAACAGCTACTACAGGAGACCCTGACCACACAGCTGCTAGAGTAGACCCTGATCACACAGCTGCTACAGGAGACCCTGATCACACAGCTACTAGAGGAGACCCTGATCACACAGCTACTAGAGGAGACCCTGACCACACAGCTACTAGAGGAGAGACCCTGACCACACAGCTGCTACATGAGACCCTGATCACACAGCTACTAGAGGAGACCCTGATCACACAGATGCTACAGGAGACTCTGACCAAACAGCTACTAGAAGAGACCCTGATCACACAGCTGCTACAGGAGACCTTGATCACACAGCTGCTACAGGAGACACTGATCACACAGCTACTATAGGAGACCCTGATCATATAGTCTCCAGGGGAGAACCTGGTCACACAGCTGCTTCAGATGACCCTGATCACAAAGCTGCTATAGGAGACCCTGGTCACACAGCTTTTTCAGGGTCTATCATGTTTAATAAGGCATACAAATGTGGAATTACCAGGTAAAGCCTCTACCTGATAGTGATGTGCCTTTTTACCTTTACAAACAGGTATATCTAGATTGACTGGGTCTGCTCTGTTTGCCACTGGAATAATATGGATACGATTTTACAGTTTCTGCTATGATCAAAACATCACAGGTTCATGTCATTATAAAAATTGAGCTAATTAATATTCATGATGTCATCTTTTCTTACATGAATATTCATGGAGTAAAATTTCTAAAAACTAAAAATAAGAATTCTTTTCAGTGGCCCCCTTAGAGGAGTTATACTAGTGTATAGTGCTCAAATCCATGTACAATTTCTGTAGAGAAGTTATACTGACATAATTATATTGCTAAAATCACTGTACAATTTCTGTAGAGAAGTTATACTAGTGTATAGGGCTCAAATCACTGTACAATTTCTATAGAGAAGTTATACTAGTGTACATTGTATAGTGCTCAAATCCATGTACAGTTTCTGTAGAGAAGTTATACTGACATATAGTGCTAAAATCATTGTACAATTTCTGTAGAGAAGTTATACTAGTGTATAGGGCTCAAATCACTGTACAGTTTCTGTAGAGAAGTTATACTAGTGTACAGGGCTCAAATCTATATACAATTTCTGTAGAGAAGTTATACTAGTGTATAGGGCTCAAATCACTGTACAATTTCTGAAGAGAAGTTGCACTAGTGTATAAGTGCTCAAATCACTGTACAATTTCTGTAGAGACGTTATACTAGTGTATAGTGATCAAATCACTGTACAATTTCTGTAGAGAAGTTATATACTAATGTACAGTGCTCAAATCACTGTACAATTTCTGTTGAGAAGTTATACTTTAATGCCGGGAATTTCTGTAGAGGCACTGGTTTTTCATCTTTTGTTTGTTCAATATTATTATCTGAATGGCAAAATTTTCTGACTGGAATGATAGTTTTAATATGTTTAAAGTTCCTAATTAATGGGCATTTTTGCATGAATTGATCACTTCATTAATATTCATTAACTTATTTTTTTTTTAACGTAATATCTTCCAGGAAATGTTTGGCTTAGACAAAACCTATCGGAGCTGTCTGATCCGGGTCTTCTTAGTTTGCAAAGGTGTGAAAACATTTATTTGAGGGAAAGGGTTAACCCATTCCCTCATATTGACGACTGTTGACGGCTCTTTGTGAAACCATTGTGATAAATAGAGCAATTGCTCCAATAGGAGCAAATGTTCTATTTATCATAATGGTTTCAAAATATAAAATTCTAAAATTTTCCTTTTCTCTAGTTAATGCTCCTTTTCGGTAGATTTATTCAAAGATGTTGTATCTAAAAATAGCCTATGACTGAAATTTCAAATGCAAACCATATTTGTTTGTACTGGTATGAAATCATTAAGTCTGGAGATGAGAATAGATTGTGTAGATTACAAATAGTGAGTGATACAGGATGTATGTCAATTTGAAAAAGGCAATGAGATTGATTGAAGATAAGACTGACATATTGGACTTTGTGTGACAGTCCCATAGAAAAACAAGTGGATTTTACCAAATAAACATTCCAATGAGAGCGATTTGTAGTTGCTGAGGACAGTAAGTCACAATTACTTTGAGAGAGTTCAGAGGCTTTTTCAGAAAACAAAAACTACTATTTGCTGGATTAGTTGACCTGAGGTGATCCCAATATCTGCTCATACTGACAAATGGGACCAATATAAGATGAATTAATCAGTTTTGGCTTGAGTTGAAAACATGTATATATAAACTATTTTGACATTGTGTCCTTGACTGTCCTCAAAGTTACTTCTGTCAAATGCAGAAACAAGTTCTTTGTAAGGCTAATGCCCTGGTTTAACCCTTTCCTCCTTAACCCATTCCCACTTAGGCTATTTTTAGACCTAACCTCTTTGATTAAATATACCAAAAAGGAGCATTAACTGGAGAAAAGGAAATTTTCAGAATTGTGTAGTTTTGAAACCATTGTGATAAATAGAGCATTTGCTCCTGTGGAGCAAATGCTCTATTTATCACAATGGTTTCATAAAATGACTTTTACAGAGGCGTCAAAAGGCGTCAATATGCGGGAATGGGTTAAATACAATGTACACCTTTCTACGCCTCTGTAATAGTCACTTCTTGAAACCATTGTGATAAAAGGAGCAAAATTTAATGCTCTATTTATCACAATGGTTTCTATACTAAACAATTACCTGTATAACATTTTTCTTTTCTCTAGTAAATGCTCCTTTTCGGTAGATTCATTCAAAGAGGTTTGGTCTAAAAATAGCCTATATATGGAGGAAAGGCTTTAAAAACTGGCTGCAAACTTGTACAATAATACTATCATTGTTTAGTACATTCACTATTAGTTTGAAAAAGGTGTGCCTCTGTCAGTGAGAAAGCGATAGAAGACAGGAACAGAAAAAGAAAAGAGAAAAGAGAGACAAGGAGGTAATAACAATAAGGGAGACAGATATTAAAGAAAGAAAGTTACCAATATATAAGGATAGAGAGAACAGTAGTAACAGGCGTTGAAAGAAGAGTGACCAAGAGATAAGGATAGGGAGAAAGGTACAGACAAAGAAAGAAGAGTGACCAAGAGATAAGGATAGAGAGAAAAGGACAGAGAAAAAATTGAAAGAGTGACCAAGAGATAAGGATAGAGGGAAAGGGACAGACAGAGAGAGGATAGTGACTTATAGATAAGGATAGAGAGAAAGGTAGATTAAGAAGAGGGAGCCATGTACATGTATATAAGAGGGACAGAAAAAGGAGGTAGAGATAGAGAGAGACAGGAGATAGAAAGAGAAAAAAGAATGAGAGCTTGCAATGGATAGGTATTGATGAACATGCAATACTTTACTAGCTGATCTCATTGTGTAGACATTAAACAGTAAATGTTTCAAAAATGTTGTGAAAATGTTCTTTTAAAAACACATTGTTGTAATTGCAAAAGCATTTGGATCTTAGTAATAGACTGTGCTGTGACTATCATCTATAGTAATAGACAGTGTAATAGACAGTGTGGTACTGTGACTGTCATCTGCAGTAATAGACCGTGTGTTACTGTGACTATCATCTACAGTAATAGACAGTGTGGTACTGTGACTGCCATCTAGAGTAATAGACAGTGTGTTACTGTGGCTGCCATCTACAGTAATAGACAGTGTGGTACTGTGACTGCCATCTACAGTAATAGACAGTGTGGTGTGACTGCCATCTACGGTAATAGACAGTGTGGTACTGTGACTGCCATCTACAGTAATATACAGTGTGGTACTGTGACTGCCATCTACAGTAATAGACAGTGTGGTACTGTGCTTGTCATCTGCAGTAATAGACAGTGTAGTACTGTGATTGTCATCTGCAGTAATAGACAGTGTGGTACTGTGCTTGTCATCTGCAGTAATAGACAGTGTGGTACTGTGATTGTCATCTACAGTAATAGACAGTGTGGTACTGTGCTTGTCATCTGCAGTAATAGACAACGTGTTACTGTGACTATCATCTACATGTACAGTAATAGACAGTGTGGTACAGTGCCTGGCATCTACAGTATTAGACAGTGTGTTACTGTGACTGTCATCTACAGTATCTACAGTAATAGACAGTGTAAAACAGTTACTGTGACTGTCATCTACAGTAATAGACAGTGTGTTACTGTGACTACTATCTACAGTAATAGACAGTGTCTGTTACTGTGACTATCATCTACAGTAATAGACAGTGTGGTACTGTGACTGTCATCTAGAGTAATAGACAGTGTGTTACTGTGGCTGCGATCTACAGTAATAGACAGTGTGTTACTGTGACTGCTATCTACAGTAATAGACAGTGTGGTACTGTGACTGTCATCTAGAGTAATAGACAGTGTGGTACTGTGACTGCGATCTACAGTAATAGACAGTGTGTTACTTACTGTGACTGCTATCTACAGTAATAGACAGTGTGGTACTGTGCTTGTCATCTGCAGTAATAGACAACGTGTTACTGTGACTATCATCTACATGTACAGTAATAGACAGTGTGGTACAGTGCCTGGCATCTACAGTATTAGACAGTGTGTTACTGTGACTGTCATCTACAGTATCTACAGTAATAGACAGTGTAAAACAGTTACTGTGATTGTCATCTACAGTAATAGACAGTGTGTTACTGTGACTACTATCTACAGTAATAGACAGTGTCTGTTACTGAGACTGTCATCTACAGTAATAGACAGTGTGGTACTGTGACTGTCATCTAGAGTAATAGACAGTGTGTTACTGTGACTGCGATCTACAGTAATATACAGTGTGTTACTGTGACTGCTATCTACAGTAATAGACAGTGTGGTACTGTGACTGCTATCTACACTAATAGACAGTGTGGTACTGTGACTGCCATCTAGAGTAATAGACAGTGTGTTACTGTGGCTGCCATCTACAGTAATAGACAGTGTGTTACTGTGAATGCCATCTACAGTGTGTTACTGTGACTGCTATCTACAGTAATAGACAGTGTGTTACTGTGACTGCTATCTACAGTAATAGACAGTGTGGTACTGTGACTGCCATCTAGAGTAATAGACAGTGTGTTACTGTGGCTGCCATCTACAGTAATAGACAGTGTGTTACTGTGACTGTCATCTACAGTGTGTTACCGAGACTGTCATCTACAGTAATAGACAGTGTGGTACTGTGGCTGCCATCTACAGTAATAAACAGTGTGTTACTGTGACTGTCATCTACATCAAATAAGGAAAAATAATGCCATGCCAAACAGAAGAGAATCATATCTGTAACATATCATTTATAAAGTGAACGTAACAGACCCTATCAATCAGCTCAAAATTAGGAGCTGTCTAATCTTATTCTTCTGTATTTGCTAATGCATGAATATGTCTTTATCAAGTAAAGGGCTAATCCTTTCAGTGTGGGTAGTGAGTCACTTAATGTCCTTGCAAACAGTGTAGACCCTGATGAGAGGGTTCCTAGAGGAGCCCTCTCATCAGGGTCTTCACTATTTGTCATGTTACACTTCCCTGAATATTCAGGGTAAGCTTAACCTGATTAAATTTTGGAATAGTCCATTTGAAAATTCAACACTGAAAGGGTTGAAATGCCTGTTAACCCTTTCCCTCATAGGCTATTTTTAGATCCAACCTCTTTGAATAAATCTACCGAAAAGGAGCATTAACTAGAGAAAAGGAAAATGTTAGAATTGTGTAGCTTGAAACCATTGTGATAAATAGAGCATTTGCTCCTATAGGAGCAAATGCTCTATTTATGGGGGAAAGGGTTAAACATAAAATCCAAACATGAAGGAAGGAAAGGGAACAGAATGAAAAGTATGCTCAGTAGTGGACTTGCATTGTATTACATTGAAATCTTTACATTAGATTTACACGACCTGCAAGATTGCAGTTTCTGCATGAGCAACACAACAGCAAATTGATTTCACAGTTTAAATTTCCCCAGTTTCTACTTTGCAATGAATTTGGGAAATATAGGCTAATAAAACATAGTTGTTTGTAACTGTTTTAGACTACAAGACTGTTTGCATGCAAATTGCTAGTAATTCATTTGGCTTACAGTTGTACATAAAGATTCTGATTTTGTCAACCAATAACCAGTTTTACTGACATGTTGATCTGTATGTAATCAGTCTAAAATCTCACATTATATTACATATTGATAGATGTATTAAAAGTTAATAACATGAAGACCAGGTGGCAATACAGGAATTGTAAACCGCTAATTAGGTAGATATGTGCACGAGACAGGCTGTAGGGATGTAGCCCCAGGGTGCAAGCTTGTAAACAATGACACACATCCCCTGGTAATTGTCTTTGCCATCACACTAATAACCACCCGTTGTCTTCCGTCTCTCTAGACAGTTGTTAAAACTATTAAAATGCCAACCAATATTGTTCCCATTAAAATCCCCATAGTCTTAACATTTTGATTGACTTGTGACAGTGTTTTATTGCCATTTGGCCAACACTCGAAGGTGCATTTTCTGCCATCATAATGTCATGAAAATGATGGAGAATTTTCTGAATGAATTTCAGAGTGGATGATTGACTTTTGATCATTGCAGTTTATTACAAATTGTTGAGTTTTATGATTCCTATTTGTCACCTTTAAGATATTATGTTTCCTTCTAAGGTCCATCAAACTGCCACCTAGGAATGGACGTCACACTGCACGGGGCATGAAAGTAACCAATGGTCATCTCGTATATGTATGACCATACTAACACTTTACTCCATCCTTTTTATGCCTTTGCAAACAGAGTAGACCCAGATCAGATGGCTCCTGTAGGACCTGTCTGATCAGGCTCTGCTTTGTTTGCTTGTGACATAACATAGATCATTTTATGAGTGTACAGTTTATGCCATGGCCAAACATTTCTGTGTCCATGTGATATTATACAATTAATCTAATTAAATATTCATGATGTCATTATTTCTTACATGAATATTCATGAGTAAAGGATCAACACACTTCCTTCTCATTTTTTTCCCAAATAAGAATTTTCCAATACAATTTTCAATTTAACCCTTTACTCCATAAATACTCCTTTCTACACCTTTGAAAACAGAGTAGATCCAGATCAGATGGCTCCTATAGGAGCCGTCTGATCAGGGTCTGCTCTGTTTGCTTATAATATAACATAGATATGATTCTTAAGTTTCTGTCATGGCGAAAAAGTCATGTGTGAATGTGCTATTATAAATATTAATCTAATTATTTTTCTTACATGAACATGCATAGAGGAAAGGGTTAAGGTTTTTTCTGCAAGAATTTAATTCAATTGATGAAATTTTTTTGTAAAATAATTTGTGTTCAGAGGACCCTTTGGTCTGGGTCTAACCTGTTTGCCTGTTAATTTCCCCTTTGTAGGGACACTTAGCACACAAGTGAGTTACTGAAGGAAGAAGGAATTCAAACTCAAAATTAGAAACAAATTATCCCCAGGGACATGTCTGCTCTGATCGTTTTTACATGTTTTGTCAGATTTTGTGTTGGACAATATTATATTGTAAAAATTTGTCTATTTCAGGCACCTTAACCCTTTCCTGAATAAAAAGTCTTTCTACGCCTCTGTAATAGTCACTTTGTGAAACCATTGTAATAAATAGAGCATTTGTTCCACAGGAGCAAATGCTCTATTTATCACAATGGTTTCAATGCAACACAATTCTAAACGTTTGCTTTTCCCTAATAAATGCTCCTTTTCAGTAGATTTATTGAAAGAGGTTGGATCTAAAACTAGTCTATGAGGGAATGGGTTAAGCACAACACTATTGCAGCAGCATTTGTAAATTGTTAGAAGCTACTGCAAATTGAGATCTGATGCAGCAATTATGCATTCACTATAAAATGGCCAGGGTCATAACTATTGCATTAATTGCCTTTTGATATCATTCCGTCCTTCTGTTCTGTCATTCTGTCGTTGAGTCATACTTTAGTTTTCTGGATTTTTTCCACAGTCCTTAGCAGGTACTTAGCTGAAATTTTATGACAATGTTCTTTATAATATAAGGTAATACCACTGTGTTGCTTCAGTATATAATTTGCTTATAAAATATTTACTGATAATTTACTATTACTAATTACAAATGTATATTATAATTACTATACAACTAGACAATGTTAAATTAATTGTCGCCATATATACATAATATAGTTATGTTTTGCCACATGGGTCTATGACCTTCTGGTATTATGAAATAAAATCTTGAAAATCTTGAAATCTATGACTTTCTATGCCATTGCAAATAGAGTAGACCTAGATCAGACAGCTACTGTAGTAGCCATCTAATCAGGGTCTGCTCTGTTTGGTTATGAAATAATATACATACCAGGTATGACGCAGTTTCTGCCATGGCCAAAAATCTCTGTAGTTATTTGCCATTGTAAAAAATTGATGTACAGTTGAACTTCGATATCTCCAACTTCAAGGGACCATACAAATCAGTTTGAGATAACAGAAGTTCGAGTTACCCAGATCAGATGGCTCAACCTTCAGGATTCATCTGATCAAGGTCTGCTCTGTTTGCTTATGATATAATATAGATAAGATTCCACAGTTTCAATGATGAGCGAAATTTCCTGTGTTCATGTGCTACTGCAATAATTAATCTAATTGATATTCATGATGTCATTATAATTTACTACATGAATATTCAAGGAGTTATAAAAGGGTTAAAGCAAAATGTGCGGATTAAGACTGATTATACAGCTCCTTTGTTTTGGCAGGAATATTTCTTTGAGTACAACCCGAACATATACAGAGCTCCAGATAAGATGCATAATTTAAAATATTTTTAAGTTAACTTCCTTATTTCTCCACCAAACCCTATGTTGTGACCACTCTTTAGAATCGTCTCTTTGAGACGATTCTAAAGAGTGTTCACAACATAGGGTTTGGTGGAGAAATGACGATTTTAGTATTTGAATACCATTGCACCATTATCTGTAGCTCTGAATCATACAGAAGCCAATTTGCTATTTGTCAAAAGGCATGGCTGACAGAGAGCTAGGTAGTAATGTTTTCTGTAATTAAGGTATACTTGTACAACCTCTGGCCAGATTTCAATATTAATTTGACAGGGATCTTCCCGGAATTACCTGATATTCTCATTTACTTGAATACTTTGGTTTTGTGTGTAATGGAACTTCACAACATTCAATCACCACCTTCTAATTATCTAAATGACCCAAACATCCTAGAATTCATCAACAAGGAATGGAAATTACCCAAAAGAAAACATGTGCAGTTGAACCTTTCTTAAGACAAAACCTTAATGAAGAAACATGAAACTTTAGTATAATGAAAACAAGTGGCTGTTTATTGCAGAAAGAAAGTAATGCAGAAATCTCTTTTTGAGGCTTTTTTGCAGTACTTACATCCAGAGTTTAGGTACTGCATGTCTTAAAAACTGAAAAATTATATTTTTAAAGCCAGTTTTAGAGAGGATTTACTGTAGTCATGTGGCTGCCAATGAGTGAAGATGCATCATTAACTCTTTTGTCTTTTAACACATTTCCCCCACCCACCCCCAGTGACGCATTTTGGCACCTCTGTAAAAGTCACATTTTGAAACCATTGTGATAAATACAGCATTTGCTCCATAGGAGCAAATGCTTTATTTATCACAATGGTTTCAAAACTACAAAATTCTAAACTTCTCCTTTTCTATAGTTAATGCTCATTTTCGGTAGATTTATTCAAAGATGTTGGGTCTAAATATAGTATAGGAGAGAATGAGTTAATTAACACCTTTACAAACAAAGTAGACTCAGGTCAGTTGGCTCCTACTTATATAATTATAATAGACCTGATTCTATACTTTCTACTTATACCAAAACATTCCGTGTACATAATTATGCCATTACATAAATTCAGCTAATAAATATTCATGATATCATTTACATTATTTCTGAAACGAATATCCAACAGGTAAAGTGTTTTCTTTCACTGCCAATGGTGAAATCTGTTTTCCAAGCCAACATCTTCTAGTCTTCTATAAAACTTGATCAAATTGTCAAACAGTTGATCGGTAAGACACTGAGTGTTTCATCTCAATTCAAATTATTTGCACAAAAGTTGTTACAAATATTCCCACAGCATTGTTAAACCCTTTCCTCCATAGGCTATTTTTAGACCCAACCTCTTTGAATGAATCTAACCCAAAAGGACCATTTACTAGAGAAAAGTAAAATTTAAGAATTTTGTAGTTTGAAACCATAGTGATAAATAGAGCATTTATGCTCCTATAGGAGCAAATGGTCTATACATGTATATCACAATGGCTTCAAGAAGTGATTATTACAGAGGCGTAAAAAAGCGCATTTATGGAGGAAAGGGTTAATCCTTTCCTTGTTCAGTATTCATGTAAGTAAAAAGTGACTTCATGAATATTTATTAGTTAAACTTTTATAATGTAAACTTTTCAAGGAATGTTTTTGCTTTGACAAAAACTGTAGAATCGGATCTATATTATGTCAAAAGCAAACAGAGCAGACCCTGATCACATGGCTCCTATAGGAGTCATGTGATCTGGGTCTACTCTGTTTGCAAATATGTGAAAAGGTGCTTTTAACCCTTTGCCCCATGAAATTCATGTAAGAAATAAAAATGTCATGAATATTAATCACATTAATTTTTAAAATGGCATTTTTGTCTTTGGCAGAAACTGTAGAGCCATTATCTATATCAGTCTGATCTTGATCTACTCTTTTTTGAAAAGGTGTAGAAAGGTGTATTTATGGAGTTGTTTAACCCTTTCCCTCATATAAACTTGTTTTCATGCATTTGCAAACAGAGTAGACCCAGATCAGACGGCTCCTAGAGGAGCCGTCTGATCAGGGTCTGCTCTGTTTGCTAATGGAATTGGATAGATCTGTTTCTTTACTTTATAAAAAGGCTACAATGTTCCATATTTCATTATAACTATTTAGTCCATGAATATTCAGTAGGTATTGAAATTTGGAAAGAAAATAGAACATGGAAAGGGTTAAGGTTGATGGACCAGTTGCAGCTCTGACATTGGCTTGGCTATCGCAACTGGGAAACAATGGGAAAATGTAGCGGAGATGTAAGGTTCTAATGACCCGGTTAATTAAAGTGGCTGATAAAATTAGAATTTAACAGTTTCACCTCTCTATCAGCTGAGGTTTAATTGGATATCGGACCAAGAGCCAATTCTGTAGTGCAAATTTCAAGTTATTATCAGTTTGTTTTACAGCTGTTGATTAGCATAACATGTTTTAAATACAGAAAAAAAGTTGTCTGCCTTAGGACTTTGAAAATTGTATTTTTTAAATGTATATTGAATAAAAGGTTCCTAATTTCGAGCCCATTATAGGCACTTATGTTTGAAATTTTAATGAGGCATTAACTGTTTAGAGGCTATGCTTAGTACCCAGACATTGTTACATGTAGTTTATAACTGACATCCAACAACAGGTACAAAGACAAAAGTATATTATACATTTGAGCGACTCTCTGGGAAATTAGATCTTCTTGTCTCTGACATGGTGTCTGGTCAGGGTCTGATTTTCTTATCTCTGACATGGTGTCTGGTCAGGGTCTGATCTTCTTGTCAGTGACATGGTGTCTGGTGAAGGTTTGATCTTCTTGTCTCTGACATGGTGTCTGGTGAGGGTCTGATCTTCTTGTCTCTGACATGGTGTCTGGTCAGGGTTTGATCTTCTTGTCTCTGACATGGTGTCTGGTCTTGGTGTGATCTTCTTGTCTCTGACATTCTGGATCTTGATCTTTTCATGTCTCTGAAACATTGACTGATACAGCGGCTGATGTAGATCTTCACTTGACTGATGTGGATCTTCACGTGACTGATGTGGATTTTCACGTGGTTGATGTAGATCTTCACGTGGCTGATGTAGATCTTCATGTGACTGATGTGGATCTTCACGTGGCTGATGTAGATCTTCACGTGGCTGATGTGGATCTTCACGTGGCTGATGTAGATCTTCACGTGGCTGATGTGGATCTTCACGTGGCTGATCTTCATGTGACTGATGTGGATCTTCACGTGACTGAGGTGGATCTTCAGTTTGTAATGTCGCAAATGTACATCTCATGAAGTGACTTTGCACTTAACCCATTACCTCAAAGGCTATTTTTAGATAATACCTCTTTGAATTAAATCTACCGAAAAGGAGCATTAACTTGAGAAAAGGAAAATTTTAGAATTTTGTAGTTTGAAACCATTGTGATAAATAGAGCATTTGAGCTAATGCTCTATTTATCACAATGGTTTCACAAAGTGACTTCTACAGAGTCGTCAATAGTCATCAATATGAGGGAATGGGTTAAAGAGCATGTAGTCGAAAACTTATAAAAAGAGGAATAAGGAATTCTAGAATTAAATTAAATTGTTTATTCCAATACTTTTAGGAGAATTTTTTTTATAAAGAAAGTCACTAATGAGGGGAAAAAACAAATAATGGAAAAAAGAAATTCTAGTGTGTATTCTTAGTTTAAAATTTAATTAAACATTTCAAGAAACAATGACGAAGGTGTACTGTATCATGATAATTTTTATGAAACCTGAGTAATAGAACATTATGGTATTTTTTAACCCTTTCCTCCATAAATACACCTTTCTATGCCTCAGGAGCAAATGCTCTATTTGTCACAATGGTTTCAAACTACAAAATTCTAAAATTTTCCTTTTCTCTAGTTAATGCTCCTTTTCGGTAGAGGTTGGGTCTAAAAATAGCCTATGAGGTAATGGGTTAACCATCAACCTGATAGAGATGCTTGTTGATGCTTTTGAAAACAGAGTAGACTCAGACAAGATGGCTCTCTTAGGAGTCTAGGAGCCTCTGATCAGAGTCTGCTCTGTCTGTTAATGAAAGTATACATATATAGATCTCATTCTACCATTTCTGCAAATTCCTTTGTTTATATGCCATTATAAAAATTCATCTAATTAATATTCATGATGTCATTATTTCTTATATGATTATTCATAATGTAAAGGGTAAATATCAGTATACAGTAGAACCCCTCTAATGTGACCACTTAATGAATAAACATGGCTGTATTTATAAGCAGGTGGTTGCTTAATGCAGGACAAAAGTAATGCAGAAAGCTCCTCTAGGAGCTTTCTGCATTACTTTTGTCCTGCATTAAGCTACCACCTGCATCTAGCACCCAGAATTATATCTCTTTTAGGTGGTTGCATTAGCGGGGTTTTACTGTATATGAAAATTATGTTGAAAATGTTCTTGAAACATGATGTTTGTGTTTTTATACATCATCAAGAGTCTCCCATGCAGGGTTTCCTCCCCGCCAGACCAAACCAAAGCTTCACAAAATGTAGCTGTTGTTTGTTCTCTTGCTGGGCTCTCAGCGTAATTATGGGAGACTGGTTGACTAGGTGGCAGGATAATGTGACTGGGCCTGAGTTAATCAGTGCTTTTATATAGAACACAATAAAGAACCAAGGGATCTACAGAAGATTTTTTTTCTGTATTCAATCCATTAGTCCTAGATCACAACATAGCAATGAAGACTGGTTATAAACAAACCTTGAGCAAACAAAGTCAAAATACTTAAGTACAGAACAACAGAATTAAGTATACAGTAAGATCTTTGCCAGCATGATTCTGCCACGACAGAGACCATTAACCATGAGAACACGGTGTCAGAGACTGCATATTTCATGTCCTTTTCGCACAACTCCGCAGCCTGTAACACGTCTTCTGGCCGTTTCACAGATCCGGGTAATTTGGTTTGCTCTGACAAATGATTCCTTAGACTGTATAATATTTATATACAACCTCTAGATGACTGCAAACATTCAAGAAAGCCTTTTCAAGCATTTCCAAGCAATCAGGAAGTTTGAAATTTAATTTACTATTTAAAAAATTATTATGTATATGAGAATTTTGGAGATTGCTTAGTTTTGATCCAGATTATATATGTGGAGCTAGCTGTCATCTTGATCTCAACTATTTGATATAACAATATATGACATTTTATGTTATATTCTGTCTGAACCCTTTGCAGACCAATGTACAGTAAAAACTCAATTATTCGAACACTAAAATACGTATCATTATCGATCTTTAAGACAGGTGGCAGCTTAATGCAGAGTGAAAGTCATGCAGAAAGCTCCTCTAGGAGCTTTCTGCATGACTTTCACCCTGCATTAAGCAGCCACCTGCCTGAAAGGGTCTAAATTCTTCTTTACTGAAATTTAGAATAATGGAGGTTTTACTGTATATGCATATTAACATGCAAATAGAGTAGACCCTGCTTCTACAGGAGCTCTCTGATCAGGGACTGCTCTGTTTGTTTATGATTTGATTCCACAGTTTTTACTATGGTCAGATCATTCCTGTGTCCATGTGCCATGATAAAATGAATCTAATTAGTATTCATGATTTCATTATTTCTTACATGAATATTCATGAAGTAAAGAGT
Source organism: Azorinus chamasolen (assembly GCA_963576725.1). Classification (NCBI taxonomy): domain Eukaryota; kingdom Metazoa; phylum Mollusca; class Bivalvia; order Cardiida; family Solecurtidae; genus Azorinus; species Azorinus chamasolen. The sequence continues at coordinate 52,047,034 of OY755242.1, read as the reverse complement.
TAAAAAGGTTGGTAACTGTTATTCAAAGTGCAAATTTCACAATGCATGTACAGTAATTACCCTAGATATTCAGACACCTAAGTTTTTTATGTTGAAAAGATGTTTTTACGCATTTGCAAACAGAGTAGACCCAGATCAGACGGCTCCTAGAGGAGCCCTCTGATCAGGGTATCATGCTCTGTTTGCTAATGGAATTTGAAAGATCTGTTTCTTTACTTTCTAAAATGGCTGCAATGTGCCACCTCCCATATTTCATTATAACAATTTAGTCTATGAATATTCAGTAGGTATTGAAATTGAAATAAACATAGAACAAGGAAAGGGTTAATTAACCCTTTTCTCCATAAATATGCCTTTCTACGCCTCTGTAATAGTCAATTCTTGAAACCATTGTGATAAATAGAGCATTTGCTCCACAGGAGCAAATGCTCTATTTATCACAATGGTTTCTAAGCTACACAATTCTAAAATTGTCCTTTTAATGCTCTTTATCAGTATATTTATTCAATGAGGTTATAAACTGGTTATAAACAAACCTTGAGCAAACTGAGTCAAATGGTTTCTAAGCTACACAATTCTAAAATTCTCCTTTTTTCTAGTTAATGCTCCTTTTCAGTAGATTTATTCAAAGAAGTTGGATCTAAAAATAGCCTATGAGGGAAAGGGTTAAAGTGCCAGGGTTTACTTTGATGACTGGTGCTGCAGTAAGTGTAATATTGGTGACAAATTCAGGATGATAAATTTCCAGGAAAGTGTTTAGTGATGCTGTCACAAGAGACACTGAGCCTTAGGCGCAATTATTTTATTGGTTATTTTTTCTTAACCGTTTTTTAGATGATTAGTTTCTGGTCCAGTTGCTAGCTAAATTAGATTTTCAAATGGAAATCCTAAGCTGTTATTGCATTTCAAAGATGAGCTAGTTTTAACATGTCCAATGAATTATAATACAGATATTATCAGTTTGTATGAATAGAATCTTTAGGTATTTTTGTATGTCTGTTTTGGTTCACCTAGCTCAAAGTGCAAAGGTGAGCGATTGGAATTGCTCTGTGCCTTTTGTCAGTAATCATCTGTCGTAGTGTCCTGAGTCATATAACACCTGATAGCCATCTCTGGTACTGTCTGCTACTGTAGTGACAGTCTCTGGTACTGTCTGCTACTTAGGTAGCAGTCTCTGGTACTGTCTGCTACTGTGGTAGCAGTCTCTGGTATTGCTTTTGCTACTCTAGCATCAGTCTCTAGTATTGTCTGCTACTGCATAGCCAGTCTCTGGTGCTGTCTGCTACTGTAGTGACAGTCTCTGGTACTGTCTGCTACTGCGGTAACTGCGAGTCTCTGGTATTGCTTTTGCTACTCTAGCACCAGTCTCTAGTATTGTCTGCTACTGCATAGCCAGTCTCTGGTATTTTCTGCTACACTAAAGACTGTCGCTGGTATTGTTTGCTATTCTAGTGCCAGTCTCTGGTATTGTCTGCTACTGCAGAGTCAGTCTCAGGTATTGTTTGTCACTGCAATTCCAGTCTCTAGTATTGTCTGCTACTCTAAAGACAGTCTCTGGTATTGTAATGCTGCTGTAATGGCAGTCTCTGGTATTGTAATTCTGCTGTAGCGGCAGTCTCTGGTTTTATATGATGTTATTGTCTGCTATTGCATTGCCAGTCTCTGGTATTGTCTGCTGCTGTAGTGGCAGTCTCTGGTATTCTCTGCCACTGTAGGCATTCTCTGGTATTGTCTGCTGCTATACTGACAGTCCCTGGTATTTGTCTGCTTCTGTAGTAGCGGTCTCTGGTATTGCCTTACTGCCTGCTATTATCAGCATCTTTCACTGTCTGTTACTCTTTTATCAGTCTCCATCACTGTCTTTTACTGTATTATCAGCATGTCTTACTGTCTGCTACTCTATCATCAGCCGGTGTCACTGTCTTGTACTCTATTATCAGTTTCTCTCACTGTCTGCTACTCCATTTTCAGCCTGTCTTACAGTCTGATACTCTATCACCAGTCTCTCTTACTGTCTACCATTCCAGTGCAAACGGCTCACCATTCTGTGCCATCCTCTCTTACAGTGTACCATTCTGGTGTAAACTGCTCACCATTCTGTACCAGTCTCTCTTACTGTCTACCATTCCAGTGCAAACTGCTCACCATTCTGTACCAGTCTCTCTTACTGTCTACCATTCCAGTGCAAACTACTCACCATTCTGTGCCATCCTCTCTCTTACTGTGTACCATTCTGGTGCAAACTGCTCACCATTCTGTACCAGCCTCTCTTACTGTCTACCATTCCAGTGCAAACTGCTCACCATTCTGTGCCATCCTCTCTTACTGTGTACCATTCTGGTGTAAACTGCTCACCATTCTGTACCAGCCTCTCTTACTGTTTATCATTCCAGTGCAAACTGCTCACCATTCTGTGCCAGCCTCTCTTACTGTGTACCATTCTGGTGTAAACTGCTCACCATTCTGTACCAGCCTCTCTTACTGTCTATCATTCCAGTGCAAACTGCTCACCATTCTGTGTCAGCCTCTCTTAGTGTCTATCATTCCAGTGCAAACTGCTCATGTGCCACTTTTGTGTCAGCCTCTCTTACTGTCTATCATTCCAGTGCAAACTGCTCACCATTCTGTGTCAGCCTCTCTTAGTGTCTATCATTCCAGTGCAAACTGCTCATGTGCCACTTTTGTGTCAGCCTCTCTTACTGTCTATCATTCCAGTGCAAATTGCTCACCATTCTGTGTCAGCCTCTCCTACTGTCTATCATTCCAGATCAAACTGCTCACCATTCTGTACCAGCCTCTCTTACTGTGTACCATTCTGGTGTAAACTGCTCACCATTCTGTGTCAGCCTCTCTTACTGTGTACCATTCTGGTGTAAACTGCTCATCGTTCTGTGTCAGCCTCTCCTACTGTCTATCACTCCAGTGCAAACTGCTCATGTGCCACTTTTGTGCCAGCCTCTCTTACTGTCTATCATTCCAGTGCAAACTGCTCACCATTCTGTGTCAGCCTCTCCTACTGTCTATCATTCCAGTGAAAACTGCTCACCATTCTGTGTCAGTCTCTCTTACTGTCTATCATCCCTAAGTGCAAACTGCTCACCATTGTGTGTCAGACTCTCTTTCTGTCTAACATTCTAATACAAACTGCTCACCATTCTGTGTCAGTCTCTCTTACTGTCTATCATCCTTAAGTGCAAACTGCTCACCATTCTGTGTCACCCTCTCTTACTGTCTATCATTCAAGTGCAAACTGCTCACCATTCTGTGTCACCCTCTCTTACTGTCTATCATTCAAGTGCAAACTGCTCACCATTCTGTGTCACCCTCTCTTGCTGTCTATCATTCAAGTGCACACTGCTCACCACTTTTGTGTCAGCCTCTCCTACTGCTCACCACTCTAGACCCAGCCTCCCTTACTGCCTGCTGGGCTTGTATATCATTTCACAGGTAGTTCTTGCTGGCAAGCACACAGGTGAGCTATCAATCAGCATAGGTATAACTTGCCCTGTTCATTGATTGACAAGGGAGGTAGGCAGTGGTTATAGGAACACTATTAGTTTTATCACTATTCACTATGGCCAACCTTTGGATGCTGGAGTAATGAAACAAAAAAAAGTTGTACGGTAATGATATTAATTAGTGTGAGGCATTTAAAGTATTTGGAGAAAAAGTGGCAATCTTACCAGTTTCCTTGAGTGGCTCAGCTTTTATTGTATTTTGAGTTTACTTTTTGAAAGGATGGTCTAATTCTTATCTATTGCACCCAGGGCATATACCGGTATACTGAAATGATGTGACTACAGAAGAAACTGTTGATTGTAAACATTCTTTGATGCTATAAAAGTGGCTTGATAATTTGGGAAATAATTAGGTGGGCACATTGACCAATTATTGTCAAAAGTTAGTTGGATGTATTTGATCACTTAAGGATTAAAGTTTACTTGTGGTTTTTCTCGAAGGAAGACTGGTTTTCAAGTGTATATCATTCACGGGTTTGGATATTATGCGACAGCAAGGTATTTACTTTAATAGCCAATTTAATAGACAGTTGTTATAGAATTGGAGAATGGTTCAGAAAATTAAGTGATTCCAGCTTCTTCAAGCCTCGTTGCTTTGGAAACAGAAAGGAACAGGTGACTATTGCTCAATGTTTTCTGTTTTGCTTTTTACCAGTCACCCTTTTCAACATTAAAAGTAACTATGTTGCCTGCTGCAAATCTGAGGTCTGACTTTTATTTTAACCCTTTACTCCATAAATATGCCTTTCTATGCCTTTGCAAACAGAGAAGACTCCTGTTGGAGCCGTCTGATCAGGGTCTACTCTGTTTGCTTATGATATAATATAGATATGATTATACAGTTTCTGCCATTGCCAAAACAATCCCTGTCCATGTGCTATTATCACAATTTATATAATTAATATTCATGATGTCATTATTTCTTACATAAATATTCATGGAGTAAAGGATTCAGAATTAATGTCAGTTTGTAAAACAAATTTGGTTATCAATATGAAATTGTGAGTTACAATTTGTTTGAAAAAGTTTAAAAGATTCACATATAATAGATGGAACTATGTATACTGCTTGCTTCGTCTGTTGTCAGTATGTCTGTATTTAACCCTTTCCTATATAAATACCTTGCCACGCATTAGCAAACAGAAACGACCCAGATCAGATGGCTCCTATACATAGGAGCCATCTGATCAGTGTCTGCTCTGTTTGCTAATAGAATCAGATATGTTTCTCAAGTAATTTAGTTTCTAAAATGGCTTCAATATTCCACTTTCCATATTTCATTATAACTATTTCATCCATGAATATTCAGTAGGTATTTAAATTTAGAATAAATATAGAACAGGGAAATGGTTAAACTCAATACCCAGTCAATTTAATTCAACAAATGAGACAAGATAAGGTTAACGATAGTACCAGTGACAGAGCTCCAGATAAGATGCGTAAATTAAAACATTTTCATAAATAACTCCTTTATTTCTCCACCAAACCCTATACATGTACTGTGACCACTCTTTAGAATCGTCTCGAAGAGACAATTCTAAAGAGTGGTCACAGTATAGGGTTTGGTGGAGAAATGAAGATTTTAGTATTTAGGTATGCACAGTTATCTGTAGCTCTGCAGTGAAAACACCAGTATACCTTTCTTCATAGTAATAGAGCATGTAATGTAGAATGCTAACTTAATTATAATTCACACTTGCATAATCTAATGTCTGCACTTTCAGGAAATGGAAAATCAATGTCAGGAACAACGTTAACTCTTTGCGTCACTACATGTAGTGATGAATGTGTGGTTACCTGTGATCCAACAGTTTAGACCTACATAAAATACTAGCAACTTGGTAACCCATCAAGACCCAAACTTTTTGACACGGTGACCTCATTTTCAAGAGTAATTTAGAAAATTTTAACTTTCAGAATTTCAGTAGAAGGTTATTTGTACAGGCTATGATTACATAGCATGCAAAAAGTTGTACTATTTACCTTGTAACTGTCACTGGAAATATTGATTTGCTTCTGTTTGAATTGTTTGGAACTTGATTATGCAGTGTCATTGTTAATCATCAGAGTTCCAGATAAGATGCGTAAATTTAAATATTTTCAAGCATAGCTCCTTTATTTCTCCACCAAACCATATACTGTGACCATTCTTTAGAATCGTCTCAAAGAGACGATTCTAAAAGAGTGGTCACAGTATAGGGTTTGGTGGAGAAATGACGATTTTAGTATTTGGGTACGCACCGTTATCTCAGTAACTCTGCTCATGTGTTAATTATTGCCTATTAAAAATTCTCCCTATGAAATGTTAAACCGAATTAGGGTACAGTATGAAACTAGGACTGAAAGGGTAAATTGAAAGCAATTGAGAGAAACAGTTAATTGACGTAGCATAGGAATTGCATGTAGCACTTGCCTGGAAATTCGCTGGAGCAATTATATGTCATTGAGCTGCACAGTTAAAGCTTATCCCAACAGTTCAGTTCATTATCAGTTCCCCTGTGATACATTACAGGATAGTTCTAGAAGTATACTGATACTATTTGGAATCAAGTATCCAAGAACAGCTCTTGAACAACCTAAGATTGGTACCAGAACATTTCAAGAACAGGTCTAATGAGTTAATTAAGACAAATTGCTGTAACAAGGGTTCTAAAACAGTAAAATCTATTATTGTTTTAGAACACTAGTCTTGTTCAAGGACAGTTCTGTAAGGAAAAAACATAAATTATGTGGAGAACATGTCCTAGATTTTTCTCTAAATTAAAGGTGATAGAATACTAGAATATTTTCTTTGACACCTATTCTATATCAGCTGTTCTAGAACTTAGTTGGAATAAACCCAAGAAAACAAAATAGAGAAGTCCACTAAGGCTCAGTTCCAGAACTGTTCTGTCATACAGTAAAACCCATCTAAACCTGAATTCTAGTAGAGAAAAATTAAAGTACTTATAGACTGATGGCTGCTTAATGCAGGGTGAAAGTCAAGCTTTCTGCATGACTTTCACCCTGCATTAAGCTGCCACCTGTCTCTAAGACTGATATTTATGCTAAATTTAACGTCCACTTTAGAGGAGTTTTACTGTATTTAGATACAATAGTAGAACTGTCCTGATTTCTGGTGGGGGGAAAAATCACAAATTTGGAAGAATTTATTTTTGTGTCCATCTACACATTTGATTGTAATTGTTTCCAACTTTTACCAGAGCTCCAGATAAGATGCGTAAATTACAATATTTTCAGGTATAACTTCTTTATTTCTCCACCAAAGAAGAGACGATTCTAAAGAGTGGTCACGACATAGGGTTTGGTAGAGAAATGACAATTTTAGTATTTGAGTACACCATTATCTGTAGCTCTAGCTGTTTCACAGATGTGCATAAAGGAACTGTGGTAATTTTTGACAGAACTATTACCCTTTGTTATTGAATAGAAATTTGTCTTTTGGACTTGCCTTACATTACATATATGTCTTTTGGACTTGCCTTACATTACATATATGTCTTTTGGACTTGCCTTACATTACATATATGTCTTTTGGACATACCAATGCAAATGGAAGTATGAGAGCACACATGTCAAATGGACATATTATATAAATTCTCATTTCTTTCAGCATTAATTTTGGTGTGGTGGTTTCAGCTCAATAATAAATCAATTTCAGGAAAATAAATGCCATTTTCATGCCCTGCAAAAATGAATGAAATTGTACGAAAATGGCATCTTGAATTAGTTTGCAGGCCCATTTCATGACATATACTGACCTTTCCTGTCAGATTCATGTAGACATCACAGCTGAACCACTTAAGCTTATCTTTATAAATCATGTCAGATTCACTTTAAGAAATATCCGTTTAATTGAAATTAGAAAGAAACAGTGATTTTTGTCTAAGAGTTCACAGTGAATTTTTTGCAAACATCAGATACCCAATGAGCACAGTACATATATCAATACTTCTTGGAAGATACAGTAAAACCTCTCTATAACGACCACTAAATTGTGTTAATTAGTTGGTATTTAGGGCAGGTGGTCCTTAAAGCAAGGTGAAGGTAAAACAGAACGCTCCTATAGAAGCGTTCAGTTTTACTTTCACCTTGCTTTAAGCATCCACCTACCTTTAACACATAATACTTGATGTAATTTAGTGGCCGTTATAGAGAGGTTTTACTGTATTTCTTTTGTCTTCAAGCAAGCCAGTTACTATGATAGCAGTATAAACCTGGATATGCTATTAGCTTAATTTTATGAATAGATTAAGAATTAACCCTTTCCTCCATAGGCTATTTTTAGATCCAACCTCTTTGGATACATCTACCGAAAGGGAGCATTTACTAGAGAAAAGTAAAATTTAAGAATTTTGTAGTTTGAAACCACTGTGATAAATAGAGCATTTGCTCCTATAAGAGCAAATGCTCTATTTATCACAATGGTTTCAAGAAGTGGTTATTACAGAGGCATAGAAAGGCGTATTTATGGAGGAAGGATTAAATATTTTAACCTTTCTGCACTCCATATCTTATAATTATATAACAGCAGAAAGGTTAACCCATTCCCTCATGTACTATTTTTAGATCGCAAATCAGCAATAGTGACACAAGCTTAGTCTCTTATAATACATGTACACGTATGTCCTAATGTTATTTAGGCAAGTATTTTTTTAAAAGATTTCTATTAGGTCCCTAATTGAGAATCGCCTCCACGTTTACCTTACATATCGTAAACAGATGCAGATCCCATCATGTAGGAGCTGTCTGATCAGGATCTACTCTGTTTGCAAATGCATGAAAAGGACACTGTTTACATGTATATGAGAGAAAGGTCTAATACATGACAAGCCCCAGAATATACATGTAACACATGACATCGCCTGGAATATGCATGCCAGACTGCCTACTTAATTACACTGTAATTTACCCCTTCCGCTGTGGCTCCCTTTATCAATTACAGTAATGATATTCATAATTCGCTCTAGGAGCATATGGGATCTGATACTTGCTGTGAATTCTGGTCTTTTTATACAGATACATGGTGATGGTATTCTAAACATGCTCCCACACAGTGGGATCGGTGAGAGGAAATATTTATTCCTAAATTGCTTCAGATTTTTCCGGTAGATGCTGATGTTTATTGGAAGGTTTGTTCTTTGTCAACTACATTGTAGATGTTTTTACTTTAACCCATTACCTCATATTGACGACTGTTGACGACTCTGTAAAAGTCACTTTGTGAAACCATTGTGATAAATAGAGCATTTGCTCCTGTAGGAGCAAATGCTCTATTTATCACAATGGTTTCAAAGTACATTTTGTACACAATTCTAAAATTTTCCTTTTCTCTAGTAAATTCTCCTACGTCTAAAAATAACCTAAATGGGAATGGGTTAACATCTTGCTAAGGAAAGCTTATAAAATTCATTACTCATGTTATGTATTTGTTTCTTAGCCTCATTGGTCTGTAACATTTGAGTTGGGTTTAGAATATTTCCACAGAGCTCCAGATAGGATGCGTAAATTAACACATTTTCAAGAATAACTTCTTTATATTTCCACCAAACTCTATTTTGTGACCATTCATTAGAATCGTCTCTTCGAGATAATTCTGAAGAGTGGTCACAACATAAGGTTTAGTGGAAAAATGATGATTTTAGTATTTGGGTACGCACCTTTATCTGTAGCTCTGTCTATCTGTAGTATTTGGGTACGCACCTTTATCCACAGTAGCTCTGTTTCCAGATACCCAGTCTCCTACATGTTGGGGTACGGACAAAACCCCATTAGGACATTAAAACCACATAGGACAAAACCCCATATCAGAGAACTAGTCTTTGTAAAGAATGCATAGCTAAGCATCTCTTTGCATGAGTGGGTTAAATTATTTCAGTAATGACACTAGTATAAGACAGGCACTTGCTATGATTTCCCAATGAACATTTTGCCCAATGCCTGGTTTTATCTATATACGGACTTCAACTTACTGAAGCAAGCCTGTCTGTTAAATATCACTGAAATCGCCCCAACAATCCATGCTGCACATAAACACTCCAAATGCCCTAGAGATGTGAAAAACCAATCTGAGTAAAATGATCCTTCAGACTCAATCATCACAAAATGGGCTGTATTTCAGATTATTTCATATTCTACCCATTACTAAATATGTCTTGCAAAGCTGCTACAGAAGTACTCTAATGGCTGCAATGTATCATTCAGATAACTAACTGTATAATGATGGCTAAAACTTTAGTATCAGTCAGTTACTTACAATTTGTGTCAAGTTCTGTATCATAACAAGAGTCATAATAGATATACAATGTACTTACTATAAGTCATTAATGTAACTAAATATTCTGAGAGTAACAAATTGAAAACTGACTTTGTAGTTTGATTGCAAATCTAGATGGATATTTTATTCTTTGTTCTTAGGTTAAAAGTGCAGTAAAACCTCTCTATAATAACGGCCACTAAATTGTGGTAATTAGTTGGTATTTAGGACAGGTGGCTGCTTAAAGCAAGGTGGAAGTAAAACAGAACACTCCTATAGGAGCGTTCTGTTTTACATCCACCTTGCTTTAAGCAGCCACCTGCCTTTAACACAAAATACTTGATGTAATTTAGTGGCCGTTATAGAGAGGTTTTACTGTAGTCCTGTAAGACTTGATGAAAATATACTTAATGCATATGTAATGATTATGGCTGATATAATTATTATCAGTCGGTACAATGATGACTTAAATTTTACATTATCGTCAAAATATCTATATAAATAATGGCTATAAGTTATCAGATACTTATATAATGATGGCTATAATGGTACATGTTATCAGATACTTATATAATGATGGCTGTAATGGTACATCAGTCAGTATACTTATACTTATATAATAATGGCTATAATGATACATCAGTCAGATACTTATATACTGATGGCTATAATGATACAACAGTCAGATACTTATATAATGATGGCTGTAATGGTACATCAGTCAGTATACTTATACTTATATAATAATGGCTATAATGATACATCAGTCAGATACTTATATACTGATGGCTATAATGATACAACAGTCAGATACTTATATAATGATGGCTGTAATGCTACATCAGTCAGAAGTCTTATATTAAATGATGGCTGTAATGGTATCTATTTTAATTCTATAAGCAAGCAGAGACTAGAGCCTGATCAGACAGCTTCTACAGGCTGTCTGATCTGAGTCTACTCTTTTTGCAAAGATTTGAAAAAGTATTTGTATGAAGGAAAGGGTTAAAAGTGCTGGTTTCAGCATTTATTAACAAGAGAAAGATTTTAAAATTGTATAAAGGAGTTTCTGAAATTAACCAATTGCAAGTAATGGTATTATTTTATTGTCATAAATCAGCATTTCCCTTCTATACTTGAAAGTAGCCATTAGATGATGATTTCATAGCACAGATAAAACAAACCAGCAAACTAACCAATTACCATTAGAAATTAGTCATTGTGAAAGAATACATTAGCCTTTTTTGTAATTTGAATTTGAAAAAGATTTTGTTGGTAATGGACACAGCTCATGGGAGAAATTAGCAGACAAGGACAGGACCTTGTCTCTTGCGACTGTGATTTTCTCAGCTGGACGTCTTGTAGCTGGACCCATTTTCTATCAGACTAACTTGATTTGTGTTTGCAATGGGTCTCTGTAAAATCGTTTTTCATTCCATTGTCTATGGCTGAATTGAGCCGACTCAGGGGAGCCCTTCTTTCTGCGACCATTTACAACCATTAAAACTACATTGTGCAACCCACTCCCTCTGATCTGTGTGACCTCTTACACGACTTCTGCTGCTTTAACCCATTCCCATTTAGGCTATTTTTAGACCTAACCTCTTTGATTAAATCTACTCAAAAGGAGCATTAACTAGAGAAAAGAAAATTTTCAGAATTGTATAGTTTTGAAACCATTGTGATAAATAGAGCATTTGCTCCACAGGAGCAAATGCTCTATTTATAACAATGGTTTCATAAAGTGACTTTTACAGAAGCGTCAAAAGGCTTCAATATGTGGGAATAGGTTAATTTTTAAGAAAAAGTAATATATCTTTCTGTGTCAATGCACATTTTTACGTTATTTATTGAAACCAGTTATTTGTTAAATTTCTGCTACCACACTTGGTATGTAAGCGATAAAGAACCATTAGTGGGAGGTTAACATCAGATTCTGTTTTATCTTTTAACGCTTAATTTCCTTAAAGTGCAATAAATTTTGAATGGCTGTTTGGTACTTGGTCCAATTAAATGTACATTGTTGTGTAGGAACTATTGTAGGTATGTTGATGATGACAATAACCCAGTTGTGATCTGGCTCAGACATTATACCACACCCTACTCTGCTTGCAGTGGTTTTTATTTTAATTCTGAAAGTAGGAGGTCCTTCGAAAGCAAAAGCAACAATGCAAATTATACCTTTATTCCTTGAATATTCATGTAAGAAGCTAGTTATGACACAATACACAATTAGGTGTAAATTTATGATAACATGAATACAGGGATATTTCACCAAGGCAGAAAGTGTAGAGTCAGATCTCTATTATGTCATAAACAAACAGAGCAGACCCTGATCAGACAGTTCCTGGAGCCATCTGATCTGGATCTACTCTGTTTGCAAAAGCATTAAAATGTATTTATGGAGTATAGGGTTAAAGTAAACAGCACATTTTAACACATTCCAAACAAAGCATAAGTATGATCTTGCATTAACCATTTGATCCTGGTCTACTCTGTTTGCAAAGCCATGAAAAAGCATTTATATGAAGGAAATGGTTAACCCTTTCCTCCATAAGTACGCCTTTCTACGTCTCTGTAAAAGGTCACTTTTTAAAATCACTGTGTGAAACCATTGTGATAAATAGAGCATTTGCTCCATAGGAGCAAATACTCTATTTATCACAATGGTTTCAAAACTACACAATTTCAAAAAAATTCTTTTCTCTAGTAAATGCTCCTTTTCGGTAAATGTATTCAAAGATGTTGGATCTAAAAATAGCCTATGAGGGAATGGGTTACGAAAAGTAGAAAAACAAATTACTTGGAGAGTAAGCAGTAGGAGGTAACAATTAGTAAGCCACTTAGAGTCCATCTACAACTTTAACACATTCTCTGTTCTACGTTTATTCCAAATTTCAATACATACTGAATACTCATGGACAAAGCTGCTATAATGAAATATCGAAGGTGGAATATTGTAGCATCATTTTAGAAAGTAAAGAAACAGATCTATCAAATTCCATTAGCAAACAGAGCAGACCCTGATCAGATAGCTCCTATAGGAGCCATCTGATCTGGGTCTACTCTGTTTGGAAATGCGTGAAAATGTGCTTATATTAGGAAAAGGGTTAAAGTGTTTCTGTAAGTGGTGAAATAAAATGCTTGACATTTGATAGGAGTTTCAGTGTGAAATCAAGCAACTAAAACAAATTTTAGAAATTCTAATTTCTTCTTTAGAAACAACTCCAGACATTTTCGGTCTGCAACTTTAAGGCATACTCCATAAGTATTACCATGTGCTTGTTGTTGTAATCTGATAAAGCAGTGTTCTGCTTAATTTGTCATTGTACAGTTCTGTTTATTATATTGAGAATGTTATATATAATTTGAATCTTCAACTCAAATAAGATGCAGGGTCGTTTAGCATTGTCTGGGTCCTAACAATATGCAAAGAGTATCATTAATTCAAACATTATTCATACCCATTTATTATAATTTCATAAGCAAACAGAGCAGACCCTGATCAGACAGCTACAGGAGCTGTCTGATCTGGGTCTACTGTTGAATATTTATATAAGCAATAATGTCATCATGAATATTTATTAGCTCTATTTATAATAGCATTATGTACACAGTATGCTTTGGTGTTGGTAGATCTAAAACTGTAGAGTCAGATCTAAAATAATTTCATAAGCAAACAGAGCACACCCTAATCAGACTATGAGATGGCTCCTATAGGATCCATCTGATCTGGATCTACTCTGTTTGCAATGGTGTGAAAAGGTGTTTATATGAAGGAAAGGGTTAACAATTAACAGCTTCCAATTTTGACAATTTCCGGACTTTGGGGGACTTTTTGAAAGGAATGTTTATTATATACATGTACAGTGTTTTAAGTTTTTCATGTAACTTTAACCCTTTACTCCATGAATATTTATGTAAGAAACAATGATATCATGAATATTAATTAGATTCATTGTTTTAATAGCACATGGACATGGAAATGTTTGGCAATTGCAGAAACTGTAGAATCATATCTATAATATAACCAAAGCAAACAGAGCGGACTCTGGTCAGACAGTTCCTATAGGAGCCATCTGATCTGGGTCTACTCTGTTTGCAAAGGTGTAGGAAGGCATATTTATGGAGGAAAGGGTAAGACTGTTATGGTTTATTGCAGTTCTCTTTGCCAATATCTCATCTAATGCTAGGCATAATTCTTCCTTCCTTCATGTTGATTGATAAACCAAGGTTGTATGTGTCTTTGATCCAGATCAATATATTTTCTAAATCACTTTGCAATTTTGTAAAGGTTTGATTTTTACATATTGTTTCACCTTTCACTAACAAAACTTAACTCATTCCCTCATATTGACACCTTTTGACACTTCTGTAAAAGTCACTTCCTTAAACCATTGTGATAAACAGAGCATTTGCTCCATAGGAGCAATTAATGCTCTATTTACCACAATGGTTTCAAAACTACACAATTCTAAAAATCCTTTTCTGTAGTAAATGCTCCTTTTTGGTAGATTTATTCAAAGAGGTTGGATCTAAAAATAGCCTATGAGGGAAGGGGTTAAAGCAGACAACAGTTTACAACATGCTAAGGGTTACACAGAGTTATAATTAAACAGCCAACAGACTAATTGTTACCTGCCGAATATTTCATCACTACAACCAATCAGAGCACAGTATATTATTGATAAGCGTGCTCGCAGCTGACACCGCTAGAGCAAAGGGGCAATATATCAATCTGATTGGTTAATTAGCTTTCATATGTGTACCTGACAGACAGAATCAGTGAATAGATCTACAGCCGTAAATACAAGTGTTTATATTGTTGAAAAGATTTCGAGGGTATCAGATCAGAGCTAGATATCAGATAAATGCTTGTGATATCATCACTATCAAACATTTAATCTCCATATCTAAAGGTTTTACGATGCTTCACTGCTATCAAACAACATTCATGTTTTATTTCTCTCTAGTGACTCTGTGAGGTCTTTAGATAAGGCTAGAAAGTCATCCTGAACCTTCTTTCGATTGGTTCTTTGGTTCTTTTAACCCTTTCCCTCATAGGCTATTTATAGACCCAACCTCTTTGAATAAATCTACCCAAACGGAGCATTTACTAGAGAAAAGGAAAATTTTAGAATTTTATAGTTTGAAACCATTGTGATAAATAGAGCATTTGCTCCTATAGGAGTAAATGCTCTATTTATCACAATGGTTTAAATAAGTGGTTATTACAGAGGCATAGAAAGGCGTATTTATGGAGGAAAGGGTTAACTTTTCTTGAATTATTTCTGGATTTTGGTAGATATAATTGGTTACAGTTTTTATCCTTCCATTCTCCTGATGTTGAAAAACAATTACAGTACATTGTAAAAGGCAGGTAAAACTGTGTGTGTTGGGTTTTTTTCCTCCAAATTATTTAAGCAGGAAATAATGAGGTCCAGGAAGAACTTTAGGAAAATTAAATCTTTATTGCATAATTTGGTAACTTGAAAAGGTGTGAGAATCTGCAAATAAACCAATTATCAGTAATGAGGGAAATTTATTACTGCAATTTGTCAAATAAATAAGACTGGGTTACTTCCTACTGTTTTACACTTGAAAATTAAAACTCATGTAGAAAAGTGGAGAAAAATAAACTAAATAAGTGTAAATTAGCGAAATATATCAAATTGCCTGGGACTTCTCTAATTTGAATGCAAGCTAAGCAAAACAGGAAATTGTTTTGGCTTGAGAGTATTATAATCAGTCACTGTTTGCTTATTGTTCAATGAAAACATAAACTGCTAAACAACATCAACAGCAGAACAATAAAGACAACAAAATATGAAAGAGAAACAAATTGCAGATACATAGTTATTCAAGCAAAACTGTTAATGCTGCACTTCACAGATACGCTATGCCATTGAAAACAGAGTAGGCCCAGACCAGACAGCTCCTGTGGGAGACATCTGATTCGAGTCTGCTTTGTTTGCTGATTAACCCTTTCCCTGTTCTATGTTTATTCCAAATTTCAATACCTGCTGAATATTCATGGACAAAATAGTTATAATGAAATATGGAAGGTGTAACATTGTAGCCATTTTAGAAAGTAAAGAAACAGATATATCGAATTCCATTAGCAAACAAAGCAGACCCTGATCAGATGTCTCCTCTAGGAGCCGTCTGATCTGGGTCTACTCTGTTTGCAAATGCGTGAAAACATGTTTACATAAGGTAAAGGGTTAAATATTCAACAAGTTAACCCTTTACTCTATAAATACACCTTTGCAAACAGAGAAGACCCAGACCAGACAGCTGCTATAGGCTCTCTCTTTGCTTATGATTTAAAGTACGGTAGATACGATTTTTCGGTTTTTGCCATGGCCAAAAATTTGTGTGTCCATGTGCTTGTAACTACATGTATAGCAAATTAATCTAATTTTCTTGACATCATTATAATTACTTACATGAATATTCATGGAGGAAATGGTTAAGGGTCAATGACAAAGTAATTGATTTATTGGAACACACCTGATCCTTATCTGGGTCCAGTGGCAAAACTCTTTAACACATGAGGCTGTTGACATGATCGCTATTGTTTGATCCTTCGAACACTCGGGTAATTTTTGCCTACAACAAAAATGTTGGCTGCTTCAATTTTCATATATTTTTCAGAAGTACAACTAGAATACCATGCAATAGAGATTGTGATCAAATACTGAATTATCCCATTCCCTGATAGGCTATTTTAAGACCCATTTGCTTTGAATAAATCTACCGAAAAAGGAGCATTTACTAGAGAAAAGGGACATTTTAGAATTTTTTAGTTTAGAAACCATCGTGATAAATAGAGTATTTGCTGTTAATAATGGAGCAAATGCTCTATTTATCACAATTGTTTCAAAAAGTGGCTTCCACAGAGGCGCCAAAAGGCGTCAATATGAGGGAATGGGTTATCAGTTACTTCGTAAAGCTTGTCACAATTTTACTCATCATGTGAAATACATTGTAATATAATGAAATATTACAGTAAAACCCCTCATGTTCAGTGCTTTCTCAATGATACTCAGTGTGACGATTAGACAACTTAAATATTTAACTCAACCCATAAGTACAGCATGTTTAATTATGTGTAACTTGTATTTCAATACAGACTCTTGTACATAATTTACAATGCGAATTCTCACGCTTTTGACAGGCTCTTTGACATTTTTTATGACCATTTAGGTGTATCAAAACTTCAAACTTTTTCTGGCTTGTGATTGGTTGCTGGCTGGTCACTACAGGAGAAAAGAAGGTCTGTTTTATGACTTTTATTGCCCCCTGTTGTCAATTTGATGTTTCATGGCCACATGACTGGAATGCATGCTGGAGCTGGGGTGATATTATTGTGGCTTGGCTGCTTGAATGGATGTGTGCTTTACATTAGTGGAATAATTAAACAGTGTTGTGGTTTTCCAACTCATGCTGATAGGGAGAGTCATACTACAAGGTAAGATAGGCTTACAAAATGAATCCACCCTTTGATTGTGGAATTTTCATTTTTGAATAGTCCATCATTGTTTAACCCTTTCCCTGTTCAATTCATGAATATTTATTAGCTGAATTTTTTATAGTGTAAATGTGTCAAGGACTATTTTTGCTCTGACAAAAGCTATATCATGCCAAAAGCAAACAGAGCAGACCCTGATAAGGCAGCTCCTAGGAGCCATCTGATCTGGGTCTACTCTGTTTGCAAATGCATGAATATACATGTTTATATGAAGGAAAGGGTTAAATGTGGAGTCCATTCATTATGAAAGGATTTAATTGTTAGAAGATTAAGAATGACAAAAAGTGCAGACCTTGATCAGTCTTCACTCTTCAGAGGGTTTTGCTTGGAGCTCTCTGATGTGAGTATACACTGTTTACAATGCTTGTTATTAACCCTTTCCCTCTTATAATTGCATTTTGATGCATTTACAAACAGAGTAGACCCAGATCAGGTCCTATTAGGAGCCGTCTGATCAGGGTCTGCTCTGTTTGCCAATGGAATTCTATAGATCTGTTTCTTTACTTTTTTAAATGACTACAATGTTCCACATTCCATATTTCATTATAACTACTTTGGCCATGAATATTCAGTAGGTATTGAAATTTGAAATAAACATAGAACAGGGAAAGGGTTCAAAGGTTAAACAGCTCAAGTTGCACAATGTATATTGACGGCTCAGGTACAAAACTCAATGGGCAAATTGGTAATTACATTGTCAAAATATTTGGATCCTAGTGACATACAGAGATGTAATTCTGCATTCCTTACTAGGACATTGATTTTTTTTTATTATTTTTTTTTAAAATCAATTTGATAAAATTGAAGCAGACAGCAATTTTTACAGATAAAAGTTAGGTCCCAGAACAAAGGTGAAGACTCAAATCAGAAGTCTCCTTCATTATAAAATGGAAGAAGCAGATCAGAGGTTTCCTGCATTTTAAAGGTGAAGACTTAGTTCAGAGGCATCCTTCTTTATAAAAGGGAAGACTCCGAACATAGAGCTCCCTCTGTTCATTATAAAAGTGAAGGCTCAGTTCTGAGGCATGTTCCAATACAAAAGTGAAGACTCAGATCAAAGGCCTCCTTTACTCCATAAATACGCTATAGGAGCCATCTGATAAGGGTCTGCTCTGTTTGCTTATAATATAATTCTGGTTTTGCAGTTTCTGATTTGACAAAATTTCATGGTTTTTTATGCCATTCTAAAAATTAATTTAATCAATATTCGTGACATCATTATTTCTTACATGAATATTCATGAAGGAAGGGGTTAATACAAAAATGAAGACTCAGATCAGAGGCTTCCTTCATTACAAAGGCAGTTTGATACAGATACCTGTGAGTTGAATCACTGTGAAACAGATACCTGTGAGTTGAATCACTGTGAATGTCATAATTATATAACACTAATAATAAATTCTTCTAGTAGAATTGAAGACTTTCATATAAGAATTACAGTTTGTCCTTAGGACAAACTGTGACCAGAATTTGTACTAGTAGAATCGTTGTTTGTACATATATTATTAGGATCAGAGTCTGTTCTAGGAGAGAATGCGATCGCAAATTGTCCTAGGAGAATCAACGATTGTCCTGAATTGCAGTTTCTACTGTGACATATACATTTACAGAGGTCCACGATAAGATGCATGAATTAAAACATTTTCAAGAGAAACTTCTTTATTTCTCCACCAAACCTTATGCTGTGACCACTCTTTGGAAGCGTCTTGAAATGACCATTCGAAAGAGTGGTCACAACATAAGGTTTGGTGGAGATATGACAAAAGAATGAAAAAATCATTCTATTTTGAAGCAGACAATAATTCTAGAAGACAACCATTACTTTGCATGCAAAAATAGAATTTAAAATTGGCAAGTTAAATTGGGGGCAATGATTCATCAATGTTAATCATTTAAAGATGCTCTTCTCTGTCATGACCATAACTTCCAATTACGACCATACACATGAAACATCAATAAACAAATCATGAAACATTCCTCATTAAAGATCATTACTCAAAAAAAGATGTATACATGACAAGCTCGCTCATCTCTTTGACCATTTCAAAATGTTTAACCCTTTCCCTGTTCAATATTCCTAATCATACTGTTACATGTAAGAAATAATGACCCCATGAATATTAAATAGCTTATTCTTTATAATTATAATAGGACATGGACATAGGAAGTTTTGGCCATGGCAGAGAATGTACACACTATCATAGGCAAACAGAGCAGACCCGGATCAGGAGCCGTAGAATCTGGGTCTACTGTGTTTGCAAAGGCATTAAAAGGCGTTTATATGGGGGAAATAGTTAAGCCCACTTGCACTCAAACCAAATGACTACTACTTTAGATTTGTCAAGGGAGATAATTCACAGCTGAACAATATCCCCAGTGACTTTTAAGTGTATTCAAGTCCAGTGTTTCTTGTGTTTCCCAAATTGCAATATCTGGTCCCGAGGTAATAAATCTTAAAACAAAGACTATGCTTAAGTCTCAGAAATTTCTCCCCTTTTAAGCTCACCACAGCACAAAGTGCTCAGGGTGAGGTTTTGTGATCGCCTGATGTCTGTCGTCTGTCGGCGTGCATCATCCGTCGTTCGTCGTTTGTCGTTCTTCGTTTGTCGTCTGTCGTCAATAATTTGAACCTTTAAAAATCTTCTCCTCTGAATCTACAGGGTTCTAAGCTTTCATCTTTGGCACATAGCATCACCAATAGGTCCTCTACAAAAGTTATATAAATTATGCCTCTGGGGTCAAAATTGGCCCTGTTCCAAGGGTTGCCAGTTTTCAATAGAAACATGTAGTGAAAACTTTCAAATCTTCTCCTCTGAAACCGGAAGGTTCTCAGTTTTCATAAATGGCACATAGCATCATGTTCAGGCCCTCTACAAAAGTTATATAGATTATGTCCCTGGGGTCAAAATTGGCCCCACCAGGGGTGGCCAATTTTCGATAAAAACACATAGTGAAAACTTTAAAAATCTTCTCCTGAATCTACAGGGTTCTCAGCTTTTATATTTAGCACATATCATCATGTTCAGGTCCTCTACAAAAGTTATATAAATTATGCCCCTAGGGTCAAAATTGGCCCCACCCCAGGGCTGGCAAGTTTTCTAAAGAAACATATAGTGAAAACTGAAAATCTTCTCTGATTCCCTGGTGAGCGATATCAGGGCCATCATGGCCCTTTTGTTTACATATACATGTACATTTCTACTTTACCTACGATAAGCCTGTGTCATATGTTTAGACCTAGTACCATAATCACTGATTCTAAATAAATGACATCAGGAGGATTATCTTTTAACCCATTTCCTCATATAAACACCTTTTCACGTGTTTTCAAACAGAGTAGACCCAGATCAGAAGGCTCCTATAGGAGCCATCTGATCAAGGTCTATTCTGTTTGCTCATGGACTTTGATAGAACTGTTTCTTTAGTTTCTAAAATGGTTACAATATATTCGACCTTTTAAATTTTATTACAGATATTTTGTCCATGAAAGTCAGTAGCGTATGTATTGGAATTTAGAATAAATAACATGATACAACACAGAAATGGTTAAAAGCTTTCTACAAATTCACATTTAAAAGTTAAAGTTTGCTGAACTGAAATTCTGTGTATGTCACGACTCACAAGGCAGCGAAGTTATTACCCAATAAACCTAGAACTGTTATCATACTTTGGCAAAGTGCAACAGGGCATTTTGCAAAATTTTCTGCCAAGCGTTGTGTTGCTCATCAATTACACGCTAACCCAGACTCATTAGTAATCATTCTTCGGTTTTGGAATATTTTTGTTGACATGTTTGAATAACTGAGAGAGAGAACCTTTCAGTGATGAATGTCAGCGCTTGTTTTTTCCCTCAGATTGATAACTTTTGATGGGAGTATGGCTAGAAATCCCATTTATGTAATTGCTGTCTTTTTTTACTATGGATATTGTGACCAGGCTGATAAATCATCTGTCTTGAAATTAAAAATTCTTTTACTAACAAGGATTTGTTTAAAATTTAGGATGTAATGGACTATGATTTGAGCGATTATCTCACACTAAGTCAGAATTAACTCTTATCCCTTAACCATAACCCTTTCCCTCATAAAATGCATTTTCACGCATTTGCAAACAGAGTAGACCCAGATCAGAGCTGTCTGATCAGGGTCTGCTCTGTTTGCTAACAGAATTGATAAATCTGGTTTGTTATTTTCTAAAATAACTACGATGTTCCGGTCCTTCCATTATTCATTATAATATTTTTATACATGATTATTCAGTAGGTATTGAAACTTGAAATAAACATAGAACAGGGAAAGGAAAGGGTTAACCCCATGGTAAATATTAATTTCGTTCAGTTGTTTGAGTATTTATTGCCAATCATCAGGTAACATTTGAATAGGTTATAACAATTGTTTAAGTCCAAATGCATAGGTAAGACGTCACACTAGTGAAAAATAGATTTTAACTAATAATCTCTTTAACCCATTCCCGCATATTAACGCCTTTTGATGCTTCTGTAAAAGTCACTTTGTGAAACCATTGTGATAAATAGAGCATTTGCTCCTACAGGAGAAAATGCTCTATTTATCACAGTGGTTTCAAACTACAAACTTTTAAAATTTTCCTTTTCTCTAGTTTATGCTCCTTTTTGGTAGATTTATTCAAAGAGGTTGGGTATAAAAATAGCCTAAGTGGGAATGGGTTAAACAACATCTCCTACTACACCATGGACTGGGTTTTCACCAAATGTCAGACTGAGAGGAATAGTACATGTATGTAGGTGAAACTTACAGATTTTTGTTTAAAATCATTCCTGTCAGTTTCATAAGTAGGTTACATGAAATCTATTAACCCATTACCTCATAGACTATTTTTAGATCCAACCTCTTTGAATATATCTACCAAAAAGGAACATTAACTAGAGAAAAGGAAAATTTTAGAATTCTGTTGTTTGAAACAATTGTGATAAATAGAGCATTTGCTCCTATAGGAGAAAATGCTCTATTTATCGCAATGGTTTCTACAGGTGACTTTTGCAGAGGCGTCAAAAGGCGTCAATATGAGGGAATGGGTTAACCAGGTGAGCGATTCAGGGCCATCATGGCTCTCTTATTTAGGACCCACCTGAGAAGTACTAAAGCAGCCACCTCTTTGTTATATTAACCCTTTCCTCCATAGGCTATTTTTAGACCCATCCTCTTTGAATGAATCTACCCAAAAGGAGCATTTACTAGAGAAAAGTAAAATTTTGAAACCATTGTGATAAATAGTTTGAAACCATTGTGATAAATAGAGCATTTGCTCCTACAGGAGCAAATGCTCTATTTATCACAATGGTTTCAAGAAGTGGTTATTACAGAGGTGTAAAAAGGCGTATTTATGGAGGAAAGGGTTAATACACCATGTTATGCAATCTCTAAGTGGTTCATCAGTGTACAAATGTATATATACATGTATTGGTGCTTCAGTTTGTATCCTGGCCCGGAGCATCTCAAGTTGAGATTTGTCTCAAGCTCAGTTTTTAAGTTCTAAACATTGTCCACATACAGTAGTTATTGATACAGCTATGCAAAGTTGGTTGTCAATTATAAATGACAATAACTTCTTACTTGTGACAAATAAAGCCATACATTGTATACAAAAGTTGGTATTGAAGTGAAACAATGTTCAAACTTTGAACTTGAGAGGTTTATTGGAAGCGGGGCCTCAGATCCAGAGCTCCAGATAAGATGCGTAAATTTAAACATTTTCAAGAATAGCTCCTTTATTTCTCCACCAAACCCTACACTGTGACCACTCTTTAGAATCGTCTCTTTGGGACGACTCTAATGGGTGGTTCACAGTTCTCCACCAAACCCTATACTGTGACCACTCTTTAGAATTGTCTCCCTATACTGTGACCACTCTTTAGAATTGTCTCTTTGAGATTACTCTAAAGAGTGGTCACAGTTCTCCACCAAACCCTATACTGTGACCACTCTTTAGAATCGTCTCTTTGAGACGATTCTAAAGAGTGGTCACAGTGTAGAGTTTGGTGGGAAAATGACGATTTTAGTACAGTTGAACTTCGATATCTCGAACTCGGATAACTCAAACTACGGGATAACTCGAACTAAAAGTTCGGTCCTTCCAAAATCTTACAATACATAATTGCTCTAAAATGTATTACTATCACAATCATATCTAGAAACACATTTCACAGCTTAATGCAGTTCTACAGTAATGCTGAAAGCTCCTGCAGGAGCTTTCAGCATTACTGTAGACCTGCATTAAGCTATGAACTTGAGAAATTGTCCAGATTACAAATCGCATAACTCGAACTTTTGTTATCTCGAACTAATTTATATAGTCCCTTGAAGTTTGAGATATCGAAGTTCAACTGTATTTGGGTATGCAGCGTTATCTGTAGCTCTGCAGATCAATTTTTTTTTTTTTTTTTTTTTTTTTTGGTTGAGAATCCAGTTTCTCAACCCTTTGAATGTAGAAAATGAACTAAATGCTATTTGCAAACATTGTAGACCTAAATCAAATGAGTCATCGCCTCATTGAGTAGCCTTCTGATAAGAGTCTATACTGGTTTTTGTCATTCCAATTTAATACTCTTTCATATTGAATGATCTCTTCTGTTAACCCATTACCTCATAGGCTCTTTTTAGATACCACCTCTTTGTATAAATCTACCGAAAAGGAGCATTAACTAGAGAAAAGGAAAGATTTTAGAATTTTGTAGTTTGAAACCATTGTGATAAATAGAGCATTTGCTCCTATAGGAGCAAATGCTCTTTTTATCACAATGGTTTCAATAAAGTGACTTTTACAGAGGCGTCAAAAGGCATCAATATGAGGGAATGGGTTAATAGATTATCTCCATTTTAAAAAGTATTCAGTATTCAAAAAAACTTAATGAAAGCTGATATCCAGAAGGATTCTACATACAAATTGCAGAAAAGAGATTTTTTTTAAAAAAAAGAAGGTTGTAACACGCAGAAGTTACGATAAGGAACAGCGAGAGTTAATTTTGAATAAACTTATTGGTTTCTGTTCGTAAGAATTACTTGAAATAACCTGAAAATCATTGTAAATTAGCCCTACCAAACATCACTGTAGCATAAATGAGCAATTACTAATGAAACTAACATCCAATTTTCACTCAGCTGCTTCTCAGCTTCGTACTTAACTCTTTACATGCTATGTAATTGTCGTCTGCATAATTGTCCTTTGCTTCAAATCTGAAAGTTAAAGTTTCTTGCATATTTTTTTAAAGACAGGATCAAAATATCCAATAGTTTGTATGCTGATAAGCTGATCGGTTGCTAACTGAGCTGCATATGATCCAATCTATGTACATACTATCACAAGTCCATTTCATGCATGCTAAACATCAGATCCTGAAATTTGCAATTTAAATTTAGGAAGGGAAAAAAATTAACACACTAGTCAGAGAAAAGGGAACTTCAGTGAAATGGAATTAAGCTTGTTACATTACACCCAATTTTTGTACTGCAAATAGTTTTGATTGTTATCAAAAGTAAAAACTTTGATTTTGATTAAAGTACATGTATGCGGATTATGTTATAATGATTGTTCACACTAATGAAATTCAGAAATCTTTTGATCAGGATATTTTTTCAGTGCACTCAGCAATTTTGCAACATTTTGTTGTTGTCATTAACCCATTACCTCATAGGCTATTTTTAGACCCAACCTCTTTGAATAAGTCTACCCGAAAGGAGCATTTACTAGCAGAAAGGAACATTTTAGAGTTGTCTAGTATTGAAACTATTGTGATAAATAGAGCAAATGCTCTATTTATCACAATGGTTTCAAAAAGTGACTTTTACTGGGGTGTCAAAAGGCATCAATATGAGGGAATGGGTTAAGTCTTTATTAAGCCATTTTACACCTTTGCAAGCTGAGTAGACCCGGATCAGATGGCCCTGTTTGCTTATGAAATATTACAGATATGATTCTACAGTTTCTGCTTTAGCAAAAATTTCATGTGTACATAGTTATACCATTTTAAAAATTAATCTAATTAATTTTCATGATTCCACTATCACTTCATAAATATTCATACAGTATATTCATAGACAAGCTAAACCAACATTGTGTAGCCATTAGATATATAATGGTCTTCATCCAATTTTCCTGTTCATTTACTGGAAACAGTCAGACGGAGAGATGTGTACATGACTCTCACTTATCTGCAATAGCTCTCTGTAATTACTGTCCCTCCGTTTCTAAAGAAAGTTTGTCAGGTTGCTAGGAAATGCTGTCACAGGGATGATTACTTGTGTTTCTAGTTTCCATGGCAGCTGTCCCCGTCACTGTTACCTAATGGTCACATGGCGCGCGTGTCTAATGGGCACTGCCAGCTTGCTCTTTTTCTCCAGTGTCTGGTCACTCTCTAATTGACAAACACTCATTGAAATCTGGAAAAAAAAGCACCAATGTCTGTCTGCGAAACTATTGACCAGTTTTCGCAAAAGTATTAAAACACCAAGTGTATGGTAGATAATGGTTAACCCTTTCCTCCATAAATACATTGTACATGTAAGCCTTTCTACACCTCTGTAAAAGTCACTTTCTGAAACCATTGTGATAAATAGAGCATTTGCTCCTAAGGAGCAAATGCTCTATTTATCACAATGGTTTCAGAACTACAACATTCTAAAACTTCCCTTTTCTCTAGTTCATGCTCCTTTTTGGTAGATTTATCCAAAGAGGTTGGATCTAAAAATAGCCTATGAGGGAATGGGTTAACACTAGGGTGTTGTCCTTGTATGTATTCAGGTGGGACCGCCTGATCTGGGTCTGCTCTGTTTGCTTATGATATTATAATAGATCTGACTCTTTACTTTCTACCAATACCAAAAAAATCGTGTAGACATTATGCCATTATAAAAAGCAGCTAATAAATATTCATGACATCATTATTTATTACATGAATATTAAACAGGGAAAGGATTAATTATGAAAGACAATTCTATACTTGAGGATTTTGACAAACAGTGCAGATCCTCTGATCTGAGTCTACACTCTTCACAAATGCAGGTACACCCATTTTCTGTTTTCAAACAGTTAAGCAGAATAACTGAGATAAAATATTACACTATGGTCTGGCATGTAAATATTCAAGAATTCTAGGAAAAAGCAATAACGTAGATAAACCTGACAGAATGCTTAGAATAAATGAATTAATATAGTGTTTCGGTCACTTGGTTATCCCTGATCTCCGTCAGAAAAGTTCTTTGCCATCACCTGGGCAGGATGGAGAGAAGCTTTTCCAATTGTCAATAATTGATAAGCAACACAAGGGGAGGCTCAGAATCATTGATTTGTGATTTGCACCTTTAGCAAGTATAGTAAAAAATTTGTCCTCATTTTTTGTCATCTGTGTAATTTCGTGAAATTGAAAATATGTATTTGCCTTTTTGCAAAATCACTTCAGTAGTTTCAAACAGTTTTGATCGTGATGAGATACGAGGTTACTTCACATCTCATCTGTATACAAACAGTGTACCAAGTTTAGCAGAAATATGCCGATAGTGTGCTCAGAGGTAAACCCAAGATTAGCTATTCAAGTGATGCACTTTAGAGATGTGTTTTTAATGAAATATTCATCTGAGCCTTTACTTTTGTGTTTCAGCCGGCAGCTTCTGTGATTTTGTTAACTTTTGTTTTTAGTCTCTCAATGAATCTCTGAGTAAATTTGTATTCATTACACCTGATTGCTTGTCTATTTACAGATTGAAGAGGCAAGCGTTTAATGATACAGATCAGAAATTATGGTTTGATCTATGATACAGAGGAGCCTGCATTACAGGTAAGATGGTTTTTTGAAATATAATTGCTTACAGAAAACTAAAATTAATATTGTCTGATTAGGAAATGGCAGCCCTGACTTAAAATTTCGATGTTCTGATTGATTAATTAATAAGTTTTTGATTGACAACACTGGTCTGATTGAAGGATTCTGCACCAGAAAAATACTGGTTGATATCGAAAGCTGATACAATTAGATTGATATTATATGATGGAAAAGTTTAATTAGCAATGTTGTAATCTAATGGATATCTGTTAAAATCTTCTTATACTAATTATCATTGTTTGTACAATGAAAGATTGTATCCAGGTAGACTGGCTGTACTTAACCCTTTCCCTAATATAAACGTATTTTCACGCATTTGCAAACAGAGCAGACCCAGATCAGATGGCTCCTAGAGGAGCAGTCTAATCGGGGTCTGCTCTGTTTGCCAATGGAATTTGATAAAGCTGTTTCTTTACTTTCTAAAATGGCTACTATGTTCTACCATCAATATTTCATTATAACTATTTTGTCCATGAATATTCAGTAGGTAAAGACATTTGAAATAAACATAGAACAGGGAAAGGTTAAACCCGTCCCATGATCTAGAGACACCTTTTTACACCTTTGCAAACAGAGTAGAGTAGCTATAGGAGCCATCTGATCAGGGTCTGCTCTGTTTGCTGATAGAATAAACAGATACATGTATTGTTCTTCCGAAGCCAAACATTCATATGCCATTTTTTTTTAATTATAAATATTTATATGCCATCTCATAAAGACCCATACTGTTTGACCATACTTTTGCAAAGAAATGAGAGAAATTGTATTTGAAGAACTAAGTGAATGACAGTTGTTGCAGATGATAAAGTACTTAGCGTGCAAAAAGTTAACCCTTTACTTCATGAGTATTCATGTAAGAAATTATGACATCATGAGCAAACAGAGTAGACCCTAATGAGGAGCTGTATGATCTGGGTCTACTCTATTTGCGAAAGCGTAGAAAGGCATATTTATGGAGTAAAGGGTTAATATTCATATAAACTGCTTCTTGAGAGTTGTAGCAGAAAAATAATATTTGCAGATGATAGTTACTTAACCCTTTCCTCCATAAGCTATTTTTAGACCCAACCTCTTGAATGAATCTACCCAAAAGGAGCATTTACTAGAGATAAGTAAAATTTTAGAATTTTATAGTTTGAAACCATTGTGATAAATAGAGCATTAAATTTTGCTCCTATAGGAACAAATGCTCTATTAATTTATTACAATGATTTCAAGAAGTGGTTATTACAGAGGCGTAGAAAGGTGTATTTATGGAAGAAAGGGTTAACCCTTTCCTCCATGAATATTAATGTAGGAAATAATGACGTCAGGAATATTAATCAGATTAATTTGTTACAATAGCAAAATTTTTAATGAACACAGGAAATTTTGGCCGTTGCAATAACTATAGATTTATATCCTATATTATATCATAAGCAAACAAAGCAGACCCTGATCAGATGGCTCCTATATGTATATAGAAGTCATCTGATCTGGGTCTACTCTGTTTGCAATGGTGTAGAAAGGCATATCTATGGAGGAAAGGGTATTTACCCCATAATGTTGTTACAAACACTCACAGTTTTAAATGTTTTTAGCAATTGGAATCACCCTGTATCTGTCATTGTTCGTCATGTGGTATCAACGAGTTCTTTAACCATTTCCTCCATAAATACGCCTTTCTATAATGCCTCTGTAATAGTCACTTCTTGAAACCATTGTGATAAATAGAGCATTTTCTCCTATAGGTAGCAAATGCTCAATTTATCACAATGGTTTCAAACTACAAAATTCTAAAAAAAATCCTTTTCTCTAGTTAATGCTCCTACTCGGTAGATATATTCAAAGAGGTTGGATCTAAAAATGGGGGAATGGGTTATAGAATGCAATGATTCAAAGAACTTGTTAATCTACTTCCACCAGTCAAATATTAACATACCTTGCCTATATATTGATAAGATCAATTATTTATGACTAAGGAGACCTTTCCACTAGAATGACGTTTGTGATCATTGACGAAAATTTATTTTCTTGTTGCCAAGCAACCAATGTAAATTTTGTGACAGGACTTAGTGCTTCTGTAGATTCTGTAGAGTCGAAGTATTCCTGGTCTTGTTTTAGTTGATATAATCGCAATTTATGTCACCAGATCAAAGATATTTTCTATGGTTGCAGCACTAAACCAACCAGATAATTTGATCACTCATTCCATTAAAGCCTGATGATATTACCGCCATGGATATATATCAAGGTCAAGCCATCCGCCTGAGACAAGCCATTTGGTATACCTTAAACTGTGTGGATTGGTGACCTTAGCTATATAAGCATTCCATGAGAAAAAGTTCTGGTATTAAACTTGGATTCGCTAAACTCTGATCAGGGTTTGCATGGACTTAGTTAACCATCTCCTCCATGAATATTCATGAAAGAAAGAATGATGTCATGAATATAAATAAGATTAATTTGTTATAATAGCTAGCACATGGACTCAGAAATGTTAGCCATTGTGGAAACTGTAGAATCATGTCTATATTATATCATAAGCAAACAGAGTAGACCCTGATCAGACGGCTCCTATAGGAGCCGTCTGATCTGGGTCTCCTCTGTTTTCAAATTCATGAAAATGCGTGAAAAAGCGTTTATATGTGGGAAAGGGTTAAAGGTAAATTTGCTGAAAAAAAAATGAGTGACGACGAATGCTGACCCTGATCATTGTCATTGCATGCAAGTATTTGTAACACTCAACCCTTGACTTGATTGACAAATATTTATGCATTTGCAAACAGAGAAGATTCAGATCAGACAGTAGCTTTCCGATCAAGAACTGCTTGCTTATAAAATAAAGTAGATCTAGTTCTACAATTTCTGCCTTTTTCAAAATGTTTTATATTTATTCGCTATTTTAAATCGTCAGCTAATTAATATTCATAGTCTTTAATTCTTATGTACAGGAATATTCATTAATTAAGTAATTTAGGGCTCGTTTCTGGCAATCAAAGAGTTAAACAGAATGCAAAATCTTAATCCTAATCAGTTGTCTTGTTCTACATTGCTAGCAAAATCAGGAAATTAATGCATGTTTCAAATGGATGCCAAGAAAAAACGGATATCTTTTTATCTCTATTGGCTTCATCACAAATGCTTGGTTCATAACGTTGAACATCAAAGCCATCAAAAATCAATTTTACTGTGCTAATTAAATTTTCATGTGTTATTGATGAAACCAACGTAAAATTCTTTATCTCTCGGTCTCTAAGTCGCTGAACCATTTTCTAAGTATTTCTGAGGTGTTGATCACGCTTCCAAAAATCAATAGACCGAAACCAAAGCCATTTTACAGTCTGCCCCATGTGCAGTTTTGTTTGCATAAACAATTTTATTTACAGTTTAACCCTTTCCTCAATAAATACACCTTTCTCCGCCTCTGTAAAAGTCACCTGTTGAAACCATTGTGATGAATAGAGCATTTGCTCCTATAGGAACAAAATTTATGCTCTATTTATCACAATGGTTTCAAAACTACACAATTCTAAACATTTCCTTTTCTCTAGTTAATGCTCCTTTTGGATAGATTTATTCAAAGAGGTTGCATCTAAAAATAGCCTATGGGGGAATGGGTTAAATACAAAATTAAAGATTTTTTGGTGATTATATACAGTAGAGTATCAGATCTGATACATATTCAAGCAAACAGAGCAGACCCTTATTAAACAATCAGATCTGGATCTTCTCTGTTTTCAAGTGCATAAATATGCATCTCTATTAACCCATTCCTCCATAGGCTATTTTTAGACCCAACCTCTTTGAATGAATCTACCGAAAAGGAGCATTTACTAGAGTTTGAAACCATTGTGATAAATAGAACATTTGCTCCTATAATAGCAAATGCTCTATTAAATATCACAATGGTTTCACAAAGTGACTTTTACAGAGTCGTCAAAAGTCGTCAATATGTGGGAATGGGTTAAACAAACAGAGCAGATCCTAATCAAATAATCAGATCTGGATCTACTCTGTTTTTAAGTGGATCAATATGCGTCTCTATCAGTTAACTTAGTACGGTACATTGGAGTGGAGTGTTGTGGCAGTTTGAGTGGATACTTGCATGTTTTGCTGGTATTACGTATTTATTGGTTCATTCCATTATTGCCTTTCTATATAGATTAAGTCTTGATATTGTGCTGTTCTATAAAAGCTGATGTAGGAGTTAAGATGAGTGGAACAGTAATTTAGGATATGGGTTAAACACATGAAAAATTGGCATAAACTGTTGCCTTATTCACTCTTAACCCCTTCCCTCATAGGCTATTTTTTAGATCCAACCTATTTGAATGAATTTACCAAAAAGGAGCTTTAACTAGAGAAAAGGAAAATTTTAGAATTTTGTATTTCTGAAATCATTGTGATAAATAGAGCATTTCTCTTCAGGAGCAAATGCTCTATTTATCACAGTGGTTTCAAAAAGTGACTTTTATAGAGGCGTAGAAAGGCGTATTTATAGAGGAAAGGGTTAAGAACATGAAAAGTTTGCATAGAGTGGTGCCTTATATTCGCTCTTAACCTTTTCCTTGTTCTATGTTTATTACAAATTTCAATACCTAATGAATATTCATGGACAAAATATTTATAATGAAATATGGAAGGTGGAACATTGTAGGCATTTCAGAAACTAAAGAAACAGATATATTAATTTCCATTAGCAAACAGATCAGACCGTGATCAAACAGCTCCTATAGGTATGAAGGAAAAGCTTATTCATTGAATACAGAATTTTCATACTGAACTTAATACAGAATTATTTTTTATAAAAATTTATGTTAACCCTTTCCTCCTTAAATACGCTTTTCTACTCCTCTGTATAGTCACTTTTTGTATCAGTACTTGGTATATTGGTTGAGCTTAGTGAATACCGTTCAGAAAATGTCTTATTTGAATGTAAGGTTATCATTTTATGACAGTTGTGGTTTGTATTCAGATATCTGCAAATTAACCCATTACCTCATAGGCTATTTTTAGATCCTACCTCTTTGAATAAAATTTATCAAAAAGGACCATTAACTAGAGAAAAGAAAAATTTCAGAATTGTGTAGTTTTTGAACTATTGTGATAAATAGAGCATTAATTTTGCTCCTATGGATCAAATGCTCTATTTATCACAATGGTTTTATAAAGTGACTAAAGTGACTTTAACAGAGGCGTCAAAAGGCGTCAATATGAGGGAATGGGTTAAATTTCTGGGTCCATCATATAATTTTTTCAGATTAAACCTTATTTATGTGTAAAAAAATTGTCACCTTCTTTAATTGTCGAAGTATATTTTTTCTCATAGTATAGTTTTTATTCCATTTCTCTAAAAATAAGATTGATGGTGAACAGCTTTGAGCAGTTTTGATCTTGATTAGATTTAACATCTCCTGGATACAATTTTATACTCTTTTGCAAAGAACATCATAAATTTAATGCAATGTCGAAGTGTTAAACGACAAAAGTTGAAAAATTATCAGTGTACATGTATTTATAAATATGAGGCACAAAAAATGTTTACTTTATGTGAGATAGATTGGTACATCCAGAAAAAAAAGATTTTTTAGTCATTTATCATGAAAGCTGTTTTGTTTTGAAGTCTCAATGGTGGATCAAGGGATTATAAATTTCTGTCACATAAATCCCCCTATCCCAAGACCTGTTTACTTTACAGTAATACTCATGTCTCAAGTTAACATTAATAACAGAAGTACAGTAGTGGGTTTTAAACCCTTTCCCTCATATTGATGCTTTTTCATCATGCATTTGCAAACAGAGTAGGCCCAGATCAGACAGCTCCTAGAGGAGCTGTGTGATCAAGATCTGTTCAGTTTGGTTCTACAGTTCCTGCTATAGCCAAAACTTCTTGTATCCATGATCTGATTAGTATTCATGATGTCATTATTTCTAACATGAATATGCATGGAGTAATGGAGTAGTCTAGAAATTTGCTATATTCTTGAGCGACATCACGAAGACCTCTACAATTGTGGTTTGCTGTCAAATAACAATTTCCACATTTTGAATGACTTTGTTCTATCAGATAACCAGGTAACCAGACCTGCGTGCAGTTTAAACCCCTGGCATCCTATGGTATCAGGATTCAATTTGTTTGAAACCCACTGATGACATTTTTGACAATCTTGTAAAATGATTAAACCTTGACTAAGTCCTATGGGTGTAAGAATTTTGTTTGTTTTGGGATTTCTATTCCACTGGTTCAACTACATGTTGATTATCCTGTCAACAAATTGTTCTCTTTGAACTTGTCATCATTAGAATTAGGTTCCCAGTGTTGTGCTCTAAAAATGTTTTGTCTGAGAATATTATAATCTGCAACAACATTTAACGCTTTCCCTCATATAAACATATTTTAATGCATTTGCAAACAGAGTAGATCCAGATCAGACGGCTCCTATAGGAGCCGTCTGATCAGGGTCTGCTCTGTTTGCTAATTGAATTTAATAGATATGTTTCTTTACTTTCTTAAATGGCTACAATATTCCACCTTCCATATTTCATTATAACTATTTTGTCTGTGAATATTCAGTAGGTATTGAACTTTGGAATAAACATAGAATAGGGAAAGGGTTCAATTGGATTTTTTCCTACAGGAATATTTCCTGATATCAAAAACATGACCAGGCTGGCAAGCATTTGAAATCCTGATGTTGATTTGTTAGGGATTTCCTCAGGATCCAGATTGCTTGTACAGTTGAGAGGTGCATCTGCAAGCAGAGTAGGCCCAGATCAGATGGCTCCTGTAGGACCAGGAGCCATCTGATCAGGGTCTGCTCTGTTTGCTTATGAAATATTATGGTATAATCAGATCTGATTCTACATTTTCTGCCAAAATGTCCAGTTTCCATATGTCATTATGAAAATTAATCTAATTAATATTCATGATGTCATTATTTTTTACATGAATATGCAACAGGCAAAGGGTTAAACTGTTTGTTGTAGCGGAAGTATAAAATATTTTAAAAATCCAATTGTGTATAAAACATATTTATCATGAGAATTTTCACATCTTTCGCTTCCATGGGAGATTTCTGAATTACATATTTGAACAATCCAGTTTGTGTACAAAACATATAAAATTTGTTTTTGAGAATTATATACTTCCCTTTCTACTGTAAGAGATTGATTTCTCTCTCTACTGTAAGAGATCGATTTCTGTATTACTTTCATCCTGTATCAACTTTTTACAACATGATAATCCATTACCTCATGGGCTATTTTTAGATCAAACCTATTTGAATAAATCTACCAAAAAAGGAATATTTACTAGAGAAAAGGAAAATTTAAGAATTGTGTAGTTTTGAAACCATTGTGATAAATAGAGCAAATGCTCTATTTATCACAATGGTTTCAAAAAGTGACTGGTACCTAAAAGTTTACAGAGGCAACAAACGACGTCAATATGAGAGAATGGGATAATCCATGTAAGACTCTGCTCATTGTAAATATTAATTCAATTGTAGTAAAATTACAAAATAAGGAAATGTGTTGCCATGGAAAACAGAAAAATCAGTTTTGCAATACAAACAGACAGAGCAAACCCTTATCAGACAGCTCCTACAGGAGCCATCTGATCTGGGTCTACTCTGTTTGCAAAGACGTGAAAATAAAGATGGCAAATTTATTATGCTACTGTCTAATCCAATAGTAAACCTTACACTTAAACTTTCAAATATTGTCAGTCTGTCATATTATAAATAAGAAAACCGAGAAACATTTCATGGTCTCATCTACATATCGGTAGCAAGCTGTCAAATTTATGTGCATTAGGCCCTATCGGTATTCACACTGGAGTTTGATGAGTAATATTGCGTATCATCATTTTGGCATTCGATGTCGCTATGATGAATTAGGTTTTGGACCATCAGAGATATTGCCTGTCGCAGAATTTTCCCCTTGATTGCATGGGGAGATATTTCCTCAAGCATGTTCATCACGCAGCATACATGTTGCCTGTAGATTATCGAC
Source organism: Azorinus chamasolen (assembly GCA_963576725.1). Taxonomy (NCBI): domain Eukaryota; kingdom Metazoa; phylum Mollusca; class Bivalvia; order Cardiida; family Solecurtidae; genus Azorinus; species Azorinus chamasolen. The sequence continues at coordinate 52,011,881 of OY755242.1, read as the reverse complement.
ATTAGCAAATAAATTGATGCAAATTGTCAAGACAATTTTAGGTTCATTTCCAGCTGCAGTATATTTGATTTGCGGCATGTCCAACCAAAGATTCCTTCATCAGAAACTGCTTCCATTTCAGAAAATCGAATTTGCTTCAGAGAACTTTAGTCTGCAAATTGGTCTTGTCCCCAAAACTCCCGTTGTAAATTTATATTATGTCTTAATTTGTCAATGTGATATTCCCGCTCATTGACGCCCTTTGACACTTGTATAAAAGTCACTTTGTGAAACCATTGTAATAAATAGAGCATTTGATCCTATGGAGCAAATGCTCTATTTATCACAATGGTTTCAACAGTACAAAATTCTAAAATTTTCCTTTTTTCTAGTTAAAGCTCCTTTTTGGTAGATTTATTCAAAGAGGTTAGATCTAAAAATAGCATATGAGGTAATGCGTTAAACAGCATCAGAGTTTGATACAGCTTGGATCAGTTACTTGTCATGTGATCTGAATCCAAATTTGTTTGCAAATCAGTTCTATGGTTATCAGTTCTGTGGTTATCAGTGGTTATCAGTTCTGTGGTTATCTGTTTTGTTGTTATCAGTTCTGTGGTTGCCAGTTCTGCTGTGGTTATCAGTTCTGTGATTATCAGTTCTGTGGTTATTGGTTCCATCATCATCAGTTCAGTGGTTGTCTGTGGTTATTAGTTCTTTGGTTATTAGTTCTGCTGTAGTTGTCAACTCTGCTGTGTTTATCATTTCTGTGGTTATTAAATTATTCTATATATTTGAAAAGACAAACCCTGGCAAATAGTGCAGACCCAGATCAAACCAACCCTTCATGAACAGTTTGATAATGGTCTATACTATTGGCTACTCTATTTGTTTCATATAAAGTTATTAAAATGTTGCAAAACTATAAAATTCTAAAATTTCCATGCTCCTTTTCGGTAGATTTATTTAAAGAGGTTCAATCTAGAAATAGCTTATGAGGTAATGGGCTAACATAAATATGTCCAGTAAAATGTCTTCTCATGTCCAAATCATAGGTCATTTTTAGCTCACCTGAACAGAAAAGGCTGAAGATGAGCTATTCCGATAGTGTTGTGTCTGTTGATCGTCAGACCTTGCCCATCATGCATCATTAAATTTTGTTGTCAACAATTTACTTTTAAAACAGCATCTCCCCTGTAAGGGCTGGGGTAATTGTGACCAAAAATCCACAGAAATGGTATTTGTGAAGTCATAAATCATTTTTGTTTGAAGAACTGAAAATCCACGTAGAACTTTGGTTGCCATAGCAACCAAATAGACACTCTTCTTGTCTGAAACTGCTTGACTGATTTCAATGTAATGTGGCAGACATCAAACATTTATAAACTATTTTGATAGTTTTGATAAAAGCATGGCCACCAGGGGCGGAGCTAATTTTCCTTATATAGCTCTTTATAGATAAGGTACTATAGAGTGAAACAAATGATCAAAGATTTTTAGTGTTGTCTTTATTATACATGTAAATACCAATGTTTCAAGCCCACATGGTGTCTTCCTCAGGGTTGACAAACACAAAGTTTAGTTAACAGAAGTATATATGAAAAGGCACTAAATGATCATGTGATTTGAGCTGAAAATCGAAAGTATCATCCATTGTTCTAATGATGATGCAAGGATGAGTGGGTGATTTATGACAAAAAGATGATGATATGTGTATAATTTTCAGAGGTCCTGAGATAAGATGCGTAAAGTTCAACATTTTCAAGAAAAGCTCAAACCCTATACTGAGACCACTCTTTAGAATTGTCTCTTTGAGACGATTCTAAAGAGTGGTCACAGTATAGGGTTTGGTGGAGAAATGACGATTTTAGTATTTGGGTACTCACCTTTATCCGGTACTGTAATATTTACCGGTATAGTTTGTATTCTATATACTGTAAATGGTAAGAATTGTCAAAATATTTTTTAATTATTTAGATAATCCTTAAATTGAGTATACCGAAACCTCAATGTCAATTAGTAGAGTTCTTTTGCCCTGGCAAATTGTCTGTGCTTGCTGATGTTAAAACGTCTGGAATTGAGTTTCTGATAGGCGAGATTGGTTTTGGTAGTGTGGTTAGTTTCTTTATTTCATAGTCAATATCGTTTGTTTGTATCCATCATTAACCCATTCCTCCATAGGCTATTTTTAGACCCAACCTCTTTGAATGAATCTACCCAAAAGGAGCATTTACTAGAGAAAAGCAAAATTTTAGAATTTTGTAGCTGAAACCATTGTGATAAATAGAGCAAATGCTCTATTCATCATGATGGTTCCAAGAAGTGGTTATTACAGAGGCGAAGAAAGGCATATTTATTGAGGAAAGGGTTAAAAGGCTTTGCAGCTGGTCTGGTTCTAAATCTGGGAGTGCATTTGAATGTTCCTTTCCTCTATAGTTTGATAGGTTCTGTGGGAGGAGCTTTGACCGTCGTTGGTTCAAATTCAGTAATTTCAAAGCAGTGGAATTTTCTGGTGTAGTTCCTGAGGGTGTCCTTTCTAGCCAAAAGTTAAAAGCAGGCTGGGCATTTGAAATTTTTCTTAGTGATGTTGTGTGAAGGTGTTGCATACTTGGCACTGAAAACGTTCTGACTGATCGTCCTGCATTTCTCTGGTGGTGGTGCCTTTTTGTGTCCTCTTGGCTATTGTAAGATTCAAAAAATAATCTTCTCTGAAAGAACTGGGCAGATTTGAATATAATGTGGCAGATTTTATCCTTAGGTTCAAACTATTTTGATGTGTTAAAATCTCCAGAAGCAAGGCTAATAATGTTCTTCTATGACCGTAGTGCAAATTAAGAAAGTCTTCTACTCTGGGACCTTGGACAGATTTGAATATAGCCTTGCAGGTATGATCATTAACCCTTTCCCTCATAGGCTATTTTTAGACCCAACCTCTTTGAATGAATCTACCCAAAAGGAGCATTAACTAGAGGAAAGGAAAATTTTAGAATTTTGTAGTTTGAAACCATTGTGATAAATAGTGCATTTGCTCCTATAGGAGCAAAATGCTCTATTTATCACAATGGTTTCAAGAAGTGGTTATTACAGAGGCGTAGAAAGGCGTATTTATGGAGAAAAGGGTTAAGTGACCCTCTGCTAACATTGTTCGATTTGTTAGAAAACAGGCACCAGGTTTGGGGCGCATTTTCTGTGTAAGTAGCTATATGGGAAATTTAAAATTTCTTTTGCACTGAAGTAAGATGACAGATTTCAGTATGATTTTGCTGGAATGATCCTTTGGTGACCCTCTGCTAAGATTGTTCAGTCATTTTCTAATTTTCCATATACAAATACTAGTAAAGTGAAACTGAAAAAATCTTTACCTTTGAGACCACTTGGCAGATATGATTTTGCAGGAAAGTTACTTAGGTGACCCTTTAACAAAGTTATTCAAACTATTGTGATTCTTAAAAATGCTCTGAAACTAGCATGTTCCTTAGGTGTCCCTTTAGTAAAATGGTTCAGGCCAGTATTGTTGAAATAAATCACAGATGAGCATAAATTTCTGTTTATCAGGTTAATAGGGATTTTGTAGGAATCTTCATAACATTATATTTTGCCAAGACTGCTAAAATTATTGTAATTTCTAAAAAAAAATTGCAGCCAAGTGATAAGCATATTGCTACGTTTTAAACAATTAGAGCAATGTGACATACATGTATATGTATCTGTCAGGTGAGCGATACACGGCCATTATGGCCTTCTTATTTACATCTTACTGATTTTGTCATAGCATAAATATTAAACTCTACTCTACTGACAAATTTGTAATAATCTTTGCAAACAATTTAATGCCAAGACGAGATGCCAAGTAACTCTGTTTCTCATCAGGATCCAAACTGTTTGACACTCACAACACTTTTTTTTTAAAAAAAAACAATGAAGGAAAAATTTCCTTCAGAATTAAAACAGACAATACTATATGCAGACAACATTTGCTGGGAGTTCAGAAGATAATTTAAACTTTAAACAATTTTGTCTGTATCATTTGTCATACATGATGATCCAATCCTGAGATCAAAATTGTCTGTTCTTCTCTTTTCAACGACACTATTGCATGGAGTTTCAAACAGTTTAGATCCTGGTAACATTTCAAGTTACTCACTGGCTCATCTGGATCCACACTGTTTGCAAGGGTTTTCATGAATCTGACCAGAGGTCCAGATAAGATGCGTAAATTGAAACACTTTCAAGAATAACTTCTTTATTTCTCCACCAAACCCTATACTATGACCACTCTTTAGAATCGTCTCTTCGAGACAATTCTAAAGAGTGGTCACAGTGTAGGGTTTGGTGGAGAAATGACGATTTTAGCTTTTGGGTACGCATCTTTATATGTGGCTCTGCTGACTAAGTGTTGAATAGAATTAGTATAAATTACTAGGGTTATCGTAGGTTTTTGATAGTGCTTCCTTGTGAGACATTCAAGATGTAACTGACAAGATAATATTAAAATTGTTGAAAGATTGTTTAAGATTAGTCTGTGCTATTGTCAGAATAAAACAATTGGAGCTGAGATTATTTCTTTCACAGACATTGTTACAAAATCTTTTTTCAATCTTGAGCGTTGATATAGTTGGTTTTGTCGCGACCTGTGAACACGCACAGCTTTATCGAGTTAAGCTTGTCTTGTTTTCAATAGTTTAATCTGGCAAAGGTCAAAACGATCCATGTACAAGTATTTGATGGCGTTCTGGTTTTTTTGTAATTGATTTGATGATATTTAAATGTTTGACCTTATTTCAGAGTGATCAATCAGATCAAATAGGTAGAAACAATTGGATGATTGAAAAGATAGTACATGTAGTGACTCTATCATGATTATAATAACTGAGAATATCTTCTACTGGAAGGAAGTTTGTGCGAATTTGGTAAATGTTTGTGAATTTCCAAATCAGATATTGGCTATCAGACTTGTGAATGTACACATTCATATCTACAATTAAACGTTATTTTGGATAATAATTTGCAGGAGAATATTGGATACAAGCAACAGGGTAAGAATACACTGCAGTAGTTAGACATACAGTAAAAGCTGGATTATATGAACACTCAAATATGTATCAATATTGATTTTTTTAAGACAGGTGGCAGCTTAATGCAGGATGAAAGTCTTTCTTTAACCCTTTCCTCCATAGGCTATTTTTAGACCCAACCACTTTGAATAAATCTACCAAAAAGGAGCATTAACTAGAGAAAAGGAAAATTTTAGAGTTTTGTAGTTTGAAACCATTGCGATAAATTGAGCATTAAATTTTGCTCCTAGAGGAGCAAATGACTTTTACAGAGGCGTAGAAAGGCGTATTTATGGAGGAAGGGTTAAGCAGCCACCTGCCTGAAAGAGTCTAAATTCTTCGATACTACTTGAATTATCGATATTTTACTGTACCTTCAGATAAGTATTTTGTGCCTTTCAACATTATACATCTTATTTTGTCAAAGAAGAGGTCCAGATATTAAATGCGTAAATTAAATCATTTTCAAGAATAACTCCTTTATTTCTCCACCAAACCCTATGTTGCGAACACTTTTAAGAATCGTCTCTAAAGAGTGGTCACAACATAGGTTTTGGTTTAGAAATAATGGTTTTAGTATTTGAGTAGCACCTGTATCTGTTGCTCAGTGTCAATTTTGTGCATCATTCTTCCTTTTCTTACAAATTTGTTTGATGAGATTGTCAAAAAGTTTGAATCTGGATGAAACACCAAGTTACTCTCATCTGAATTTAAAATGGTTTTCACTAATTCTTGAATTCATGTATAATATCAAAAACATTCACCTTGAAGTAGCGTAACATGTACAACATCAGCTTTCTTCTTTTGCCATTTGTATTACAGAACTACAGATAATGTTACATACCCAAGTACTAAAATCAGCATTTCTCCACCAAATCCTATACTGTGACCACTCTTTAGAATCATCTCGAAGAGATGTCATTAATTAGATTAATTAATGTGTTATATTATAGCTCATGGACACAGGAATTTTTAGCCAAGGCAGAAACTGTAGAATCTAATCTGTTTTATATTACCGTATAAGCAAGCAGAGCAGACCCTGATCAGACGGCTCCTATAGGAGCCATCTGATCTGGGTCTACTCTGTTTGCAATGGCATGAAAAACTGTATTTATGGAGCAACGGGTTAATTCCCTTTTCTTGTTTGCACTAATACAAAATTGGGCGATATTTATATTGAACAGTAACAAAGAGAATTGATTAAGACAATTTACTCAGCTAGCTAAAGTCTAAAACAACTGAGGCTGTGTTGTTTCATGCTAAAAGTGGAGAAAAAAACAACATTCAGATAGTGCATGTGTGATCCCAGAGCTCGAGCTTTTCAAGCATTGTCAATGCCTTTTTGTGGCAAATTGGTTAACCTGCCATTAATTATCGTGCATGAATTACAACGGTGTGGGGTTTAACGACTGGAAAGATTTTAATTGCCCATTTAAACCTGGGTTATGAGTCACTTAACACAATTTTGATGGAAGCGTTAAAACTGATGGGATACAGGATCCGTGAGGTGGTTTTTCGGAAAAATCCATTACATGGATCGGAATTAGATGGCAATTAAAGCGGAATTGAATCCCTGAAAATGAGCACATGGATTTAACTGGATTGAGGTAGTGTATTAAATGTTTTATTGCAATTTCTCTCAAAGATCTCTAAATTGTTTGCTTTTGCAAAATGACAATATGTTTGTGTTGAAGTTGATGTGCTCTCAAATATTTCTTTAACCCTTTCCCTAATATAAACGTGTTTTCACGCACTTGCAAACAGAGTAGACCCAGATCAGATGGCTCCTAGAGGAGCCTCTGATCAGGGTCTGCTCTGTTTGCTAATAGAATTTGATAGATATGTTTCTTTACTTTCTAAAATAGCTACAATGTTCCATCTTCAGTATTTCATTATAACCGTTTTCCCATGAATATTCAGTAGGTATTGAAATTTGAGATAAACGTATACTTTATGAATATAAAATTCCATTCATTATGTCTCCCACAGTATGATGGGGAGACATTGTTTTTGAGCATTGTGTCTGTCTGTCTGTCCATTTGTCCATTTTGAGCATTGTGTCCATCTGTCTGTCCATGTCTGTCCATCCGATTTTAATTTGTCCGCACAGTTTTCATAAAACTTCATAGGATTGATCAGCACCATGCCTAGTTATCCAGATCTCATTCCTGTTCTGGTTCGATGATTCTGCCGAGTTATTGGACTTTGAAATTTTAACATGGGGTGGGGGGGGTGTGTGTGTGTGTGGGGGGGGGGGGGGGGGGTGTTGAAAGACATTAGTTTTTTGTATCAAAAACAATTCTAGTAACATGCATCAATATTATTGCATTTGATTCTTCAGATCTGTACTGAGTATGTGCAAACAGAGCAGACTTTGATCAGAGGGTCCTTAGCCCTTTCATTCATATAAATGCCATTTCATCCCTTTGCAAATAGAATAGACACTGATCACTAGATACTCCTGTGGGAGCCGTCTGATCAGGGTCTGCTCTGTTTGCTCATACTCATACTCAAGGTATTAAAACTGTAATTATACAGTCAGTGAACAAAAAATGAATGTTTAGAAAATATAGATTTCTGTAGAAATGGAAACAAAATTATTGTGATACGATGTATAAGGAAAACTGCTTAGAAAGACCATTTTTCAGGCTAAACGCACATGAAAGAGCTTTAAAAGGCTTGGAGGAATAGAATGTTACATAGTGGTAATGGCTTGGAATGGTTGGATGCATTAATTTCCTTTTGAAGAGACAAAACGATTTCTCCCTGTTACTTACAGTCTTTTCAGTCCCATTGTACTCCATTGATTTACCTTATTAAGCATTTTTGGGATACTTGAATGTCCGGCGTCCGTCGTCCGTCGTGCGTCGTGCGTCGTCCGTCGTCAACAATTTGCTTGTGAACACTCTAGTGGTCACAATTGTAGTCCAATCTTCATGAAACTTGGTCAGAATGAATGTCTTGATAAAATCTCGGACAAGTTCGAAAGTGGGTCAGGTTGGGTTAAAAACTAGGTCACTAGGTCAAATAGTAGGAAAACCTTGTGAACCCTCTACAGGTCACATTTTTAGCCCAATTTTCATGAAACTTGGTCAGAATGATTGTCTTGATAAAATCTCGGAGGAGTTTGAAAAATATGTCATGTGGGGTGAAAAACTAGGTCACTAGGTCAAACAGTAGAAAAACCTTGTGAACACTCTAGTGGTCACAATTTTAGTCCAATCTTCATGAAACTTGGTCAGAATGAATGTCTTGATAAAATCTTGGATGAATTTGAAAGTGGGTCAAGTGGAGTTAAAAACTAGGTCACTAGGTCAAACAGTAGAAAAACCTTGTGAACACTCTAGTGGTCACAATTTTAGTCCAATCTTCATGAAACTTGGTCAGAATGAATGTCTTGATGAAATCTTGGACGAGTTTGAAAGTGGGTCAAGTGGAGTTAAAAACTAGGTCACTAGGTCAAACAGTAGAAAAACCTTGTGAACACTCTAGTGGTCACATTTTTTGTCCAATCTTCATGAAACTTAGTCATAATGAATATCTTGATAAAATTTTGGACGAGTTTGAAAGTGGGTTATGTGGGGTTAAAAACTAGGTCACTAGGTCAAATAGTAGGAAACCTTGTGAACACTCTAGAGGTTACATTTATAGCCAAATCTTCATGAAAATTGGTCAGAATGATTGTCCTTATAAAATCTTGGACAAGTTTGAAAGTGGGTTATGTGAGGTCAAAAACTAGGTCACTGGGTCTCATATCTTAGAGAAATCTAGTTTACACTCCAGTGGCCACATTTTTAGCCCAGTCTTCCTCAAACTTTCTCAGAGTGTTTGTCTTGGTGATATCAAGGTTGAGTGTGATCATGGGTTGGGTGGGAATAAAAAGTAGGTCACTAGGTTAAATCTTTGAAAAAATACTTTAGAGGGCACATTTTAGCCCAATCTTCATTGGTCAGAATCATTGTCTTGATCAAATCAATAGACTAAATTTTTGAAACTCTTGTTCTGCAGAACCACTGCTCATGATTCACTGCTCATGATCCACTATCAACATTGTTTATATATTGCCCCTAAGGTCAATATTGACCCTAACCATAGGCTACCCAGCAAAAATCTTAAATCTATGGTAATCAGGTGAGCGATTAAGGGCCATCTTGGCCCTCTTGTTTCCTATTTCTCTACAAAATACAATTGTTTGAATCCTATTTACCCTTTGCTCCATAAATACGCCTTTTTATGCCCCTGTAATAACCACTTCTTGAAACCATTGTGATAAATAGAGCATTTGCTCCTATAGGAGCAAATTTTATGCTCTATTTATCACAATGGTTTCAAACTACAAAATTCTAAAAGTTTCCTTTTCTCTTATTAATGCTCCTTTTCGGTAGATTCATTCAAAGAGGTTGGATCTAAAAATAGCCTATGGAGGAAAGGTTTAATTCACTGAGCATCTCTTTCAGGAAGCCATTTTGTCAGCAAATATTTTCCACCATTTACTGATCCAAACATGAAATTGTAGCATATTTTTACTTTTCCTAAAAAGTCTTGATTTCCATCTGAAATCCTCCTAAATCTCATTTGATTTTCATCCCAAGCTTAAAAGGAATTGAACATGAAGCATGCTGGTAATTGGTTAATGGCACTCTGAAAGGCAACACTAATTGCCTAACACCAGTGTGTTGGAAAACGTGAACTCCATGCATTTTCTGTAATAAACTTGTAATGGAGTCCCTGGAAATGCAATTACAGTGATGCAGTGTCCAGCGTGACTTTTTTTGCACTTTGACTCCTGAACTCTGATGGTCAGGCTATGAACATGGAGCAGTCGAGGTTTTAATCAGATTAAGTGCATCATTTCACAGAACCTGCAATAAGGTCTGGAAACCCAATTACGAGAAAGAGACTCTAATTTGGAGCTGTGTTTTACATGCTGGGGGTCAGCAGGCAATTAGAAACACCGGAAGTCATGAAATGATGGGGTCCTGTGGGTGCACTAGTGAGAAATCATAAAATTGTTATGGAAATGAGCACTTGATGAGTGTTAAATTGTGGAGTCAGTTGCAGAAAAATATAGACAAGTTTCAACCATATATAAATTGATGCATTTCCATGTGTCAACTTAAATGTATGTTAACTGCTTGTAATGGGTTCTGAAATTTTAATTATGGCTTCTTCTGCAAATATGCAGTATTCATAATATTTATTGGACAAGTGTGGCATTTTTATTGAGAATTTTGTGGTCATGATTTCCTTGGAACACAACTCAACCCTTTCCTTCAAATAAATGCCTTTGCAAACAGACTAGACCCAGCTCAAATGACTCCAGGAGGAGCTGTCTGGTCAGGGTCTGCTCTGTTTGTTTAGGACATTATAACAGATCTACAATATCTACCAATACCAAAATAGAGAAATGGTTAAGAGTTCTCAGTTGTTTGAAATGCCGTATTACTTGCTTCAAAAACATTTAAGTTTTGCTCAAATTGCTTTCTGCTGAAGCAATATAAATATTGATTCTAGTGTGCTTTTGTAAATTCTTAAAATATTTTGCAATTGTTGAATAATTCAAATCTTTGACTGACATAAGTCTTCCTCAGGGTATCCGCATTGTTTATATCGATGATGTTCAATTCATAGTGAAAGAATAATGATTATATATATGTTTCTGGATATTAACCCTTTCCCTCACATAAATACGTTTTCATGTTTCCTGCTGGATCGGTCTGATCAGGGTCTGCTCTGTTTGCTTATGAATGTATAATAGATCTGATGCCACATATACATGTACTGTTATAATAAAATTTCAGCAAATAAATATTCATGGTGTCATTACTTCTTACCTGAATACTGAACAGGGAAAGGGTTAAGCACACACAAGGGAACTACAAAAGCGGCATTCCCTGACAGTAACCATGTCTGACCTGCTGAGGTTGAAGACCCCGCCAAGCACTATTGTAATTGGAATGATACAATGTACTACATTTACCATTGTGTCTGTAGGTCAAAGATTGCCTAAACTGTTTTTCCAATCAGAAACACAGTGCTGGTGAATGGCTGGGTGGGCATCAACAATTTGTTTATTATTGTAGACGTGTTTGTGAACAATGGGATATCAGATGTTACTATGATAGCTTACAATCAGCATCGTTGAGATTGCTTTTAAAGTCACTGATCTCAAGATCACTAAAAATAGAAAACACTTTCCACTCAATCAATTTAAAACTGCTTTCTAATTAACAAAATGCAACATTACATAACACAACACCATAATATACAGATAACACAATATATGCATGCACAGTCAGAACTCCAGATAAGATGCTTAAATTAAAATTTTCAAGTATAACTTTTTTATTTCTGCACCAAACCCTATGTTGTGACCACTCTTTAAAATCGTCTCGAAGAGAAATGACGATTTTAGTATTTGAGTATGCACCGTTATCTGGAGCTCTGCTGCCAGTAAGTCAAATAAAAAATTACATACAAATAGAAATACCAAATAGAGAAAAAAAAGTCCACTCTATGAAAAAATTAAAAATGCTTTCCGCTGAATAAAATACAAAAATTTTAATGAAAAAAATAGACAAATGCCTTTTATTCGTAAATATAAAAATACTTTTCATTCAACTTATTCTTAACAAGCAAGAATGGACAAAACTACACAATTCTAAAATATTCCATTTCTCTAGTAAATACTCCTTTTTCATAGATTTATTCACAGAGGATGGGTCTAAAAATAGCCTATGAGGTAATGAGTTAAATGGGTTAAAGTTGACAACTGTAAATAGTGTTGTTGACATTCCAATCTTTGATTAGCAGTGTCAGTTAGTATGAATCCTTATAAGATGTGTAAGTTACTTTGCGTCCCATCTGGATCCATACAGTTTGGAAATGTTTTCTCAAATTCACATTCATGATGTCATATTCCTGATGTCATTATTTTTCACATAAATATTCAATAAGGAAAGGGTTAAAGAGGAAGTCCCTACAATGAATGCATGTTTTCAATAATATCATAAAAATTGGTACATATTTGTTATGCTCAATCATTCTTATGGAGATTTGTCAATTTGAGCTTTTATCAAAAAATGCCCCTATGATACAAAATAAACTGATTTCATTAATATGCATAATTTTTGTTCTACAACAAAGTATAATCTACTTTTTGCATTCAAATTTTCCACGTTTTGCCGATGATCAGCTGATCCCTACATAACAGCTTTCCTTGGAAGTGGTCAGAGAGACGCGAATAGCGCAAACGGCTACGAAACTAAAACCCAACCTGAATAAAATCGGGATCGTTGATATCAAACACGTGAATGTTTTGTCATTTTCAATGTTTATTGGATATATTTTCGTGCGATATACTACTTTTCAGCATACAAAGAGTTTTTTTTATATTTTAGGCATTTTTGAAACACGTTGAATGTAGGGACTTCCCCTTTAAGCTGTTGTTTCTGCAGTATAGCATTACATACATATGAGTCCCGGGAGTAATCAAGATCTCCTCCGTTGGCAAATAGTAGTTATAATGGGATGTCATGCAGCAGTTGTTTGTGTTAGAAGAATACATACATCACTGAACTTCTTCCAAAGCGCATATATAGACAGCAGATAAAGTGTATGAGTTGCATTATGCGCTTATAAATCGTTTTATCGAGAATGAAATATGAATTCTATCAATCAATCAATGTCATGCCTAAGCTTCCTTCTTCTACATTAAGGTTAGCAGATTCTTTATTATTTTCACAACCATTAGAGTACATCACACAAATCTATTATTTTCCTAACCCCCGCGGAAGGAAGCAGGAATCCATTGGAAAAATTAAGTATCTCCAAAAACGACATTATTCAAGATTCTTTAATTTCATTAATGACTTGTGCGAGAGATAAAACTAGGAAAGTGTTTTATCAAGTATTGGAGGCAAAGCGATATTGCGGAAAATCCGATGGTTAGATTGGATTTTGATACCCCAAGGCTTGTAAAGATATTGGGTCTGTGCACAAGGTCTAAAATGGGATGATTTGTCTATAAAGCTGGTCAGATCCATTTATGGTATTGAGTTGAGCTGAGATTTCTGATGAATATGGACATTGGTGTCTGGTTAAAAAATGACTTATGCTGTAATATTAAAACACATTAAGTGAAAATGTTTGAAGATTAACCCTTTTCTCCATAAATACGCCTTTTTATACCTCTATAAAAGTCACTTCTTGAAACCATTGTGATAAATAGAGCATTTGCTCCATAGGAGCAAATGCTCTATTTATCACAATGGTTTCAAAACTTAACAATTCCAACATTTTCCTTTTCACTTGAAAATGCTCCTTTTCTGTAAATTTATTCAAAGAGGTTGCATCTTGAAATAGCCTATGGGGAATTGGGTTAAGAGAATAGTAATTTAATAAAACTTGTCTTTAACAGCCATTAAAACAAAGTCTAGCCAAGTTGAGTTTCTACCTTTACCAAAACTCTGTAAATAACTCTTCATGATGTCATTATTTCTTACATGAATAATGAACAGGGAAAGAGTTAACATGAATAGTAGCTTAAAGAAGGACAAAAGTAATGCAGAATGCTCCTTTAGGAGCTCTGAGACTGTATTACTTTTGCCCTGGATATAACAACAACCTGCTATTGACGTCTCTATGCAGAGCTACAAATGAAGATGTGTACCCAAATACTAAAATTGTCATTTCTCCACCAAACCCTATACTGTGAGCACTATTTAGAATCGTCTCTTCGAGACGATTCTAAAGAGTGGTCACAGTATAGGGTTTGGTGGAGAAATAAAGGAGCTATTGTTGAAAATGTTCAAATTTACGCATCTTATCTGGAGCTCTGTCTATGTTTAATCAGTAAATGGTCGTATGACATATTTAATCCATTTCCTCACATTGACGCCTTTTGACGCCTCTGTAAAAGTCACTTTTTGAAACCATTGTGATACATAGAGCATGTCCTCTTATCGATCAGATGCTCTATGTTACACTATGGTTTCAAAACTACACAGTTTTAAACTTTTCCTGTTTTTCTAGTAAGTTAAATTAATTCAAAGAGATTGGATCTACAAATAGCCTAAGACTGACTGTACAATGTAGGCATTTGGTCAGTTGTGTTTGCTTATCATATGTCCAGACATTACAAAAATTGAATTAAAATTCAAAAAGTCTTTATATCTTAAGTAATAGTCATTAATTAGATAAAGGGTTAACCCTTTCCCTCATGAGTATTCAAACAAAAATTAATGACGTCACGAATATTAATTAGATTAATTTGTTATAATAGCACATGGACACAGGAATTGTTGGCCGTGGCAGAAACTGTAGAATCATATTTATGTTATGTCATAAGCAAACAGATCCTATAGGAGCCATCTGATCTGGGTCTCCTCTGTTTGCAAAGGCATAGAAAGGCATATTTATGCAGCCATTAGATATTAAAGGGTTAGGAAAATAATTCATTTAGAATTACTGTTAACCCATTCCCTCATAGGCTATTTTTAGATCCAACCTCTTTGAATAAATATACGAAAAAGGAGCATTTTCTAGAGAAAAGGACAATTTTAGAATTTTGTAGTTTTGAAACCATTGTGATTAATTGAGCATTTGCTCCTATGGAGCAAAATTAATGCTCTATTTATCACAATGGTTTCACAAAGTGACTTTTACAGAGGCGTCAAAAGGTGTCAATATGCGAGAATGGGTAAATTTTGTAGCAATTCTTGCCAAGTTCGCTTGTAGCTTTCCAAATGTTTATCAAACATTTATCTGGCGGGTATTGTGCTCTTGAACTTAGTTGGACAAGACGGTAAAGGCTAACCAGACTGATTCATAAAGATGAATGTAAAAATTGTAACATATAACATTTTGGCCCATTAAATCAGACAGATCCAATTATTGTATTAGTCTTAGCTTAGATCAGAGATCATATGTCATGTTATAACTACTGTAGGAGTCTGTTTAAGCTTCTCTAATGTTGGGATCCAGACAGACTTAAGCTCATCTTGTTGTTTCTATAACCTTTCTGTAAGCCTAGTAAGGTATATTACCTCTACATCTCAATGTGTTTTATTCTACACAGTAAAGCCTCTCTCAAGAATCCACTCAAATGAAGCCTAATTTTCCATCTTTAAGACAAGTGGTAGCTTAAACCTTTACTCCATAAATACACCTTTCTATGCCTTTGCAAACAGAGTAGACCCAGATCAGAAGTTCCTGTAGGAGATGGCTGATCAGGGTCTACTGTTTGCTTGTTGAATAATGTAGATCTGAATTGACATATTGAAATGAAAGCAATTGGTCTGTTACTACAGCGACATCACTTCTATGTCTGTTACTACAGCAACATCACTTTCATCTGTTACTACAGCGACATCACTTCTATGTCTGTTACTACAGCAACATCACTTTCATCTGTTACTACAGCAACATCACTTTCATGTCTGTTACTACTGCAACATCACTTCTATGTCTGTTACTACAGCAACATCACTTTCATCTGTTACTACAGCAACATCACTTTCATGTCTGTTACTACAGCAACATCACTTCTATGTCTGTTACTACAGCAACATCACTTTCATCTGTTACTACAGCAACATCACTTTCATGTCTGTTACTACTGCAACATCACTTTCATCTGTTACTACAGCAACATCGCTTTCATTTCTGTTACTATAGCAACATCACTTATTAAACAGTGACATCACTTTCATGTCTGTTACTACAGTGACATATTCACTTTCATGTCTGTTACTACTGCAACATTACTTTCATCTGTTACTACAGCAACATCACTTTCATCTGTTACTACAGCAACATCGCTTTCATTTCTGTTACTACAGTGACATCACTTTCATGTCTGTTACTACAGTGACATATTCACTTTCATGTCTGTTACTACAGCAAAACCACTTTCATGTCTTTTACTACAGCAACTGTTACTACAGAGACATCACTTTCATGTCTGTTACTACAGTGACATCGCTTTCATCCTTCATTTGCTACTATTTGTCTAACAAGACCGACAATTAGATATTTTCCTAGCCCTTTACTCCATAAATACGCCTTTCTATACCTTTGCAAACAGAGAAAACCCAGATCAGACATATAGGAGTCGTCTGATCAGGGTCTGCTTCTTTTGCTTATGATATCATATAGATCTGATTCTGGAGTTTCTGCCATGTGTTCATATGCCAATATAAAAATAATCTGATGAATATCCATCACATCATTATTTCTTACATAAATATTCATGGGTTAAGTGACTGCTTTAGAGACATTTTTCTGATTTTTTGTCCCCCTACTCTGATCTATGATGATAGTTATAGACAACTTCCTCTCAATGCAGTTTGAAATAAAAACTCATTTAATTTAATTTTGTCACAGACAGCAGGTTTTATTGTGTCAACCGTTTGAGTTCTGTCTATCTTATCTTAACCCTAAGTACTCCCTGGGTGAAAATGTGATAATCTGTCTAGCTTGTCGGCATTCGGAACTCTTTGCACGTTAGCATCGAAACCGTGATTACCATGCAAACACTAATGAGACACACCACGTCATAACTCCAGATAAGATGCGTAAATCAAAACATTTTCAAGAATAACTTCTTTATTTCTCCACCAAACCCTGTGTTGTGACCACTCTTTAGCATCGTCTCTTTGAGACGATACTAAAGAGTGGTCACAACATAGGGTTTAATGGAGAAATGAGGATTTGTGTACACACAGGTATCTGTAGCTCTACCACAGTCATTATTTCCCGTAAAGCTATACATGCTCAGCCTCCGGCTTTACTACAATAATGGCCCTCATCCCTCACTAAAGCTTGGATGAGGGAACATTATGTTTGACACTTTGTCCATATGTTTTTGCAAAGAAATGAGTGAAATTTTTATTTAAAGAATTGAAGCAGATGACAATTATTGCAGATGGAAAATTAATTGGCATGTAAAGTCTTGAATATGTTTGCAACTACATGTACGTTGTAATTATTAACCCTTTCCTCCATAGGCTATTTTTAGATCCAACCTCTTTGGACGCATCTACCAAAAAGGAGCATTAACTTGAGAAAAGGAATTTTTTTAGAATTGTGTAGTATTGAAACCATTCTGATGAATAGAGCATTTGCTCAGATGGAGCAAAATGCTCATGCTCTATTTATCAGAATGGTTTCAAAAAGTGACTTTTACAGAGGCGTCAAAAGGCGTCAATATGCGGGAATGGGTTAATTGTTTTCCATATGAAGTTTGAACAATAAAATAAATCTCCATTTTTGGTTTACTGTAAAGCTGAATAAGTCCCTTTGGCATGATTTTGATACATTTAATGGGTGATTAGCATATTAAATTTAACGTTGTTTGTTTGTTTTTGTTGTTTGTTTGTTTTTGTTGTTTGTTTCTGTTGTTTGTTTTGTTGTATGTAGGAACAAAACATATACCGGTAACCCATTCCCTCATATTGATGCCTTTTGACACCTCTGTAAAAGTCACTTTCTGAAATCATTGTGATAAATAGAGCATTTGCTCCATAGGAGCAAATGCTCTATTCATCACAGTGGTTTCAAAACTATACAATTCTAAAAATGTTCCTTTCTTCTAATTAATAACTGCTAGTTTTCAGTAGATTTATTCAAAGAGGTAGGATCTAAAAATAACCTATGAGGGAATGAGATGAAACCTTACATCATCAAGGGCTGTAACCATTTTGTTGATATTAACAGAGTTAAGGCTCTTTGAAAAATTTGAATGCTTTAGTGTTTACCTGATGCTAATTCTTGCATGTCTGCACCAGTCATTATGAATAATATTCATTTCAATTCTTGTATTAAAATATTGCTATGTCAAATAGAAGAGAATCCTTAACAGATAAGCAGACCCTATCAAATTCCATTAGCAAAAAGAGCAGATCCTGATCAGACAGCTCCTATAGGAGCCATCTGATCTGGGTCTACTCTGTTTGAGAATGCATGAAAACATGTTGAACAGGTTGAAGCAGTGTTTGATGTTGAAGAAAAGTAATTCTAACAACTGGTAGTCCAATACATGTCTATTCAGCTTGCATTTTCAAAACAGTGTAGACCCAGTCACAGGTCTGCTGTCGGACACTGTGAGTGAAATAAACTGACACACAACAATTTAAGCATAATTATAATTTAAGTGAGATTTGCAATAACTTTAGCTTATTCCTGCATAGGCTATTTTTAGATCCATCCTCTTTGAATAAATCTACCTAAAAGGAGCATTAATACCAGAGAAAAGGATCACTTTAGAATTGTATAATTTTGAAACCATTGTGATAAATAGAGCATTTGCTCCATAGGAGCAAATGCTCTATTTATCATAATGGTTTCACAAAGTGACTTCTACAGAGATGTCGAAAGGTGTCAATATGCGGAAATGGGTTAATTGTTTTCCATATGAAGTTTGAACAATAAAATAAATCATCCAGCCATGCTTGTTTGTCAAGTATACAACACACATTGTCAAAACTTTAACTGAAATATGATCTGTGTTTTTCTGTATAATGTTCCTTGCCTTTGACATGATTTAGTCTCAATTCACTATGTTAGCTGAATAGTACATCATATCTGACTGCCGGAAGAAGAACCCGACAAAATTCAAATTCGAGGTGCAAATTTTAATTTTAAACTGAAAATTCAAAGATTGTATATCATATTGATTTGATAATGGATATGGTTGTTATGGCAACAGAACTTGGCATATATAAAGATATTCGGGAAGTTTTGCAAGGAAGGAATATTACTTTCGGCTGTCTAGACCAGTAGACATCCCGAACTAGAACTGTGAAAGGGGGATGGTAACATATTTGGACGAGATGAGACTGTCAAATCAAACGCTTATTGGGTTATTTATAATACCGATTCAATCAATCACGAATGAATGGCAGTTGAATTCTCAGTAATTATATTAGTGGGTCTCTGTGATTTTGGTTCTTTGCCAAGATGTCTGTTATCTTTGTCATTTTGTCTATGAGACGCTCGTAGGCAAACTGACCAATGTAATTACTTGATGGAGCACTCTATCGCAAATTCTGGTCACCTCTCAGCCTGAGCGCCAAGACAGTCAAGTGGGTTGTTTTTCACCGACTTTGTGTTATGATAATAACTGTCATTTGCAGATATTATTGGACTGACAGTTTTGAACCTATTCCCACATATTGATGCCTCTGTAAAAGTCACTTTGTGAAACCATTGTGATAAATAGAGTATTGCTCCACATGAGAAAATGCCCTATTTATCACAATGGTTTCAAAACTATACACAATTCCGAAAATTTCCTTTTCTCTAGTAAATGCTCCTATTTGGTAGATTTAATGAAAGAGGTTGGATCTAAAAATAGCCTAGCTATGCAGGAATGGGTTAAAATATTGTTGGATTATTAAATGAATTTAAACAAACCATGAAATAGTTCAAAATTCTGTTTCAACTGTGCTTTTTGCACAGATTTCATTAACTATTAACTCTTTTGCTGCCAAATATTGTCTGCAAATTTTGTTTGTTTAACCCTTTCCTCCATAAATACGCCTTTCTTCGCCTTTGCAAACAGAGGGGACCCAGATCAGATGGCTCTACATGTATTTATCACAATGGTTTCAATACTACACAATTCTAAAATTGTCCTTTTCTCTAGTAAATGCTCCTTTTCTGTAGATTTATTCAAAGAGGTTGGGTCTGAAAATAGCCTATGAGGGAATGGGTTAAACTTGCAGAGTTTATACAAATTATATCAGCCTGTGGCTTCCAAGCAAACACTTTATCATTATCTTATGACTTGTTTTACTGTGAACTGATGAATTAATTTCATGGGCCAAAAGTTATTGAAAATGGAAATGAGATTTATCACTGCATGATAAACTGTAATTACCCTAGATATTACGTCACCTAGTTTCCCCCTTCCACTGAATCAGTACTTTTGGCACCATTTTGATAACTTTAACACTTTCCCTGTTCTATGTTTATTCAAAATTTCTATATCTACTGAATATTCATGGATAAAATAGTTACGATAAAATATGGAAGGTAGAACATTGTAACCATTTTAGAAAGTAAAGAAACAGATCTATCAAATTTAATCAGCAAACAGAATAGAAGACCCTGATCAGACGGCTCCTGTAGGAGCCGTCTGATCAGGGTCTACTCTATTATCTGGGTCTACTCTGTTGGTAGATACATGAAAAGGTGTTTATAAATATGAGGGAAAGAGTTCAGTGGCTGGCTACTTTAGACATGTATACTAAATGTATGTATCTCTTACTCCACGAGCTGGCTACTTTAGACATGTATACTAAATGTATGTATCTCTTACTCCACGAGCTGGCTACTTTAGACATGTATACTAAATGTATGTATCTCTTACTCCACGAGCGTTAATTTAACCCGCATAAGCTATTTTTAGATCCAGCCTCTTTGATTAAATCTACCAATAAGAAGCATTAAACTAGAGAAAAGGAAATTTTCAGATTTGTGCAGTTTTGAAACCATTGTGATAAATAGAGCATTTGCTCCTTTTTATCACATTGGTTTCTCAAAGTGACTTTTCCAGAAGCGTCACAAGGCGTCAATATAAGGGAATGGGTTAGGAAAAAAAGACATCATGTTTCTATGTTTATTACAAATTTCAATACCTACTGAATATTCATTAACGAAATAGGTATAAAGAAATATGGAAGATGGAATATTGTAGACATTTAAGAAAGTAAAGAAACATATCTATAAAATTCCATTAGCAAACAGAGCAGGCCCTGATCAGACGGCTCCTATACTGAGCTGTCTGATCTGGGTCTACTCTGTTTGCAAATGCGTGAAAACATGTTTATGAGGGAAAGGGTTAAATTAGAATAATTTTTGTAATAAATGCGCACACAGGAATTTTTGCCACGGCCGAAACTGTATAATTAGATGTGTAATATTCCAGAGCAGACCCTGATCAGGAGCCATCTGATCTGATCTTGGTCTACACTGTTTGCAAAAGCACAAAGAGGCATATGGGTTAATAATATTTCCATTAAAGAGGGTGAACACATTTCTGTGTGTAAGACATAAAGAGGATGGACACATTTCTGTGTGTAAGACATAAAGAGGATGGACACATTTCTGTGTGTAAGACATAAAGAGGATGGACACATTCCTGTGTGTAAGACATAAAGAGGGTGAACACATTTCTGTGTGTAAGACATAAAGAGGATGGACACATTTCTGTGTGTAAGACATAAAGAGGGTGAACACATTTCTAGGTGTAAGACATAAAGAGGATGGACACATTCCTGTGTGTAAGACATAAAGAGGATGGACACATTTCTGTGTGTAAGACATAAAGAGGATGGACACATTTCTGTGTGTAAGACATAAAGAGGATGGACACATTTCTAGGTGTAAGACATAAAGAGGATGGACACATTTCTGTGTGTAAGACATAAAGAGGATGGACACATTTCTGTGTGTAAGACATAAAGAGGGTGAACACATTTCTAGGTGTAAGACATAAAGAGGATGGACACATTTCTGTGTGTAAGACATAAAGAGGATGGACACATTTCTGTGTGTAAGACATAAAGAGGATGGACACATTTCTGTGTGTAAGACATAAAGAGGGTGAACACATTTCTAGGTGTAAGACATAAAGAGGATGGACACATTCCTGTGTGTAAGACATAAAGAGGATGGACACATTCCTGTGTGTAAGACATAAAGAGGATGGACACATTCCTGTGTGTAAGACATAAAGAGGATGGACACATTCCTGTGTGTAAGACATAAAGAGGATGGACACATTTCTGTGTGTAAGACATAAAGAGGGTGAACACATTTCTAGGTGTAAGACATAAAGAGGATGGACACATTTCTGTGTGTAAGACATAAAGAGGGTGAACACATTTCTGTGTGTAAGACATAAAGAGGGTGAACACATTTCTAGGTGTAAGACATAAAGAGGATGGACACATTTCTGTGTGTAAGACATAAAGAGGGTGAACACATTTCTAGGTGTAAGACATAAAGAGGATGGACACATTTCTGTGTGTAAGACATAAAGAGGATGGACACATTTCTGTGTGTAAGACATAAAGAGGGTGAACACATTTCTAGGTGTAAGACATAAAGAGGATGGACACATTTCTGTGTGTAAGACATAAATGTACCAGAGTTCCCAGGAGCTTTGTGGATTCCTTACAAAATCCAAATTTATTGAGAAGTCATACGTCAAATAGTATTTTAGTGCCAGACTCTTCAGGCAAGTCGATATATTTACATTATTCTGAAATGTAAAACAGTTTTAAATCAGAACTTCCTTTTGGCAAAATTTGGGAAGTTAACACAAGTGAAATTTTAATGTCTGGTAGAGAATCGGTTGTTTGTCGAATTTTAATTTTGTTTTCATTTCACCACTGAGAGAAGTTTACAGAGACGGTGTGAAGTTAACTGATTTGGTTTCGAATGAAGTGTTAGTGATTATCATGAGTATAATAGGAACAGCTACCATACCGATAAGGTCCTAAGTCAGACTTAAGATAGCAAGACCACAATGGACACTTGCAAACCAGACATCACAGAGAAGGACGTGACATGATCAATGGCTGTGAGACTAAACATGATAATTTGCCTTGATTAGTGATAATCCCATCAATAAACTAACTAATCCCTACAGTCACTTGACTGATAAACAGTTGTTGGCACTTCGACATTTTGTCAGATACTGACACTGACCGTACTCAAATGTCATCAAACACAAGTCACTGAAATCAGCTTAAATTATTAGAACTTTTGTTATTTCTGGCCTGTCAGGAAATATTTAGACAAAACAACATGAAAAGATATCACATTCTTTGTAACACATGCCAAGACAAAATTCATTGTCTTGAGAGATATACTCTTTTTGCTTGACAAAGCCTGGAGGGATTTTGTTCTTTATTTTTGTGTGAAGTGTTTGAACTATGCTGTAGCGTAGAGTGATACTGAGAGTGACATGATTTAATTTTGGTAAGTCTTTACATAGGAATCTTCATGAATTATAGAGTATACGTTCCTGGAACTTTAAAATCCCCAGTTCACAATCAGAGTTGTAGAATGCAAAATGCTCATTTGTGGAGATTATTGATAAGAGCCGGCTCCCTGGAAATGAGGGAATCTTGAATATGTTTAGTATTTGCTTGTAAGTATTGATGAAAGTGACATCAAAAACTGTTAACCCATTTTCCTCATATTGACGCCTTTTGACGCCTCTGCAAAAGTTACCTGATGAAACCATTGTGATAAATAGAGCATTTGTTCCTATAGGAGCAAATGCTCTATTTATCACAATGGTTTCAAACTACAAAATTCTAAACTTTTCCTTTTCTCTAGTTAATGCTCCTTTTTGGTTGATTTATTCAAAGTGGTTGGATCTAATCTAAAATTAGTCTATGAGGTAATGGGTCAAAGCCAATCTAAATAGTATTCACCTAAAGTATTACTGGAAGAATATTCATGTAAGATAGCATGACTTTATGAATATCAGTTGGCTGAATTATTAAGATGGCATCATGAACACGGGAATTTTTTACCATGCCAGAAACTGTAGATACATTTTATTTCATTGGCAAAATGGAGAAGACCCTTTTCAAACTTATCTGAGTCTATAATGTTTGCAAAGGCATTCACCTATTCCCGCATAGGCAAATTTAGACCCAACCTCTTTGAATGAATCTACCAAAAAGGAGCATTAACTAGAGAAGAGGAATTTTAGAATTTTGTAGTTTGAAACCATTGTGATAAATAGAGCATTTGCTCCTATAGGAGCAAATGCTCTATTTATCACAATGGTTTCATAAAGTGACTTTTACAGAGGCGTAGAAAGGCGTATTTATGGAGGAAAGGCTAAAAGGCATCTCTATCAAGTGTAAATTTAACCCATTACCTCATAGGCTATTTTTAGACCAAACCTCTTTGAATATATCTAGAGAAAAGGAGCATTTACTAGAGAAAAGGAAACTTTTTAGAATTGTGTAGTTTTGGAATGAGCGTTTGCTCGTAATTATTTAGCATGCAAGGAGGGAAGTTAGTCACTCTGCGGCATAGTCTGGATGCAGGAGATAGGTGCAAGAACAAATCTGTGTGTTTGAAATACAGATATTTTATATCATTCTAAGTTTTAACCCATTATCAGGCAAATTCAGCCACAAGATTTATCTAGAAAAAAAGATTAAAAGAAACTCTCTTCCCAATTTATCATCAGCACACTTTAACATATAGATGCGAATGATTTTCCATGTGTAAGCATTTGAAGCTGATAAGTATTCTTTTCTTCACAACTTTGTTTGTTCTACTTATTGAAGAAATCAGCATTTCTCTGAGAAAACATAAATTTTGAAAAACAATTCATTGAAAGCGTGCCTATCGTAATTGCCTGATTGTTACAGCTGTACCTGCAGACTATGATTGTTTGGATTGTTTGCTATTGACATAAGAAATGGTGCAATATGCTAATCTAATTTAAAACCTTTCAACACTAAGTAACTTTTTACTGAAAAAAATGTTGTCAGCTTAAATTCTAAATTTTCATTTCTTTTCAAAGTGTTTAACTCTTTGCATGCTAAGTAATTTTTCGTCTGCAACTATTGTCATCTGCTTCAATTCTTAAAATAAATATTCTCTCATTTTTTCTAAAAAATATGGTCAAGATGACAAACATTTTGCTGCGTCTCATCTGGATCCAAACTGTTTGCATAGGTAATCACAGTTTCACTGCTAGCATTCTAGGAAAGGAGTCTTTAACACTTTCCTCCATAAAAACGCCTTTCTATGCCTCTGTAATAGTCACTTCTTGAAACCATTGTGATAAATAGAGCATTTGCTCCTATGGAGCAAATGCTCTATTTATCACAATGGTTTCAATACTACACTATTCTTACATTTTCCTTTTCTGTAGTAAATGTTCCTTTTTCGGTAGATTTATTCAAAGAGGTTTGATCTAAAAATGGCCTATGAGCAAAATGCAAATGCTCTATTTATCACAGTTGTTTCAAAATGTGACTTTTACAGAGGTGTCAATAGGCATCAATATGAGGGAATGGGTTAACTTATCAGTATTCAAATTATATGTACTCTGAAAAAGAAATGGAGAATGATAAAGATAAGTTTCTGTTGGGGAAAGTTTGCTGAGCAAGCGAAATGCTAAGCAGCTTATTAACAGAATGATGAAGAAAGCTTGGAGATTATAAAACACTTCTCTCGTCAGCCACTTAATCTTTTAACAGTACTCGGTTTGGAGAAATGCTTGCATCTTTGTTGTGAACTATTCTTTCTACATGACTGTATTTCAGCAAGTTTTTCAAAACTTGCTTTTTTGCGAATAGAATGCTGTACAATTATCCCATGTTTTTATTGCACCTAGAGGTTATGAGGAGCAGACATCAATTATTTTTTTGATGTCGTCTTAATATGCTCAGCTATAAAAAAATTAATTCGAAAAACTGTGCCTTGAGACTCATTGCCTCACTTTCTCCCCATCTCTTGGCCTCTTTGATAGCGAAAACAGCTGTATTCCAAGAGCTTTATACATATACAACAGCGGAAATCAATATTTCAAACGGAACCAACATTCTTTTATCCTTAACACACTGTAGTGGTAAATTAATTTCTGATCAACACATTATCAAATATGTCTGTACAAGTCTGTATAATATACTGATAACATCTGTATAAGTTTGTATGAATACTGATAACATCTGTATAAGTCTGTATAAACACTGATAACACATTAACAAAAATGTCTGCTATTGATAACACATTATGAAACATGTCTGTACACATCTGTACAAGTCTGTATAGACACTGATAACATCTGTACAATACTGTATATATACTGATAACATCTGTACAAGTCTGTATAAATACTAATGACATCTGTACAAGACTGTATATATATACTGATAACATCTGTACAAGTCTGTATAAATACTAATGACATCTGTACAAGACTGTATAAGTACTGAATATATCTGTACAAGTCTATATAGACACTGATAACACATTAACAAACATGTATGTACAAGTCTACATAAATTAATACTGATAACATCTATACAAGGTTGTATAAATACTGATAACATCTGCACAAGGTTGTATAAATACTGATAACATCTGTACAAGTTTGTATAAATACTGATAACATCTGTACAAGGTTGTATAAATACTGATGACATATGTACAATATTGTATAAATACTGATAACATCTGTACAAGTTTGTATAGATACTGATAACATACGTACAATTCTGTATAGATACTGATAACATATTAACAAACGTGTCTGTATATGATTAATTGTGCTGATACTGAATAGCCCTGTCTTATTGAACTGGGTCTAAATTGACAACCCTATTGTGATCAAGAACTTAAAGAGAATACATTCTCCTCAGCTAATGTTTACAGTAACTTGCACTCAGACTTCTGATTCGCTCAAGCTTCTGAGAAACAATTTCTTTGAGTGCTTGGATCCTGATGAGACATGGAGTTACTTTCTGGATCCAAGCTCTCTGCTAATGTCAGTCAAGTCATAAATAGCATGGTAATGGTTAAGATGTCTAACTTGTGGGATATAAGCTGGTTACCTTTTCTGAAGGCATGTTAATAATTAAAAACATCCGCCTCTCATTAAATGATTTCTAGGTCACCCTCCCACCAATTTGATGATATTAGATTTAAGCTTCTTTAACATCAATGGCGTCTCCCACATGTAATTTGATTTAAACAGGGGACTTCCAAAACTGTTTTAGCTATGTTTTCCCCCTCTTTGTTAAAATGAAAGTGATTGCTCCAGATGCCACACTAATAGAGGAAAAAAATTCAAGAACCGCCTCCTGCCGTTCTATCAATTTAATTTTCTGTACGCTTAGGTGCTTAGAACTGTATAATGCTTCAATTCTTAACCCTTTCAGTCATATAAATGCGTTTTCACGCCTTTGCAAACAGAGTAGACATAGATCAGACTGCGACTGTAGGAGCCATCTAATCAGGGCCTGCTCTGTTTGCTTATGAATTAACACTTTCCTCCATAAATACGCCTTTCTGCGCCTCTGTAAAAATCACCTATTGAAACCATTGTGATAAATAGAGCATTTGCTCCTATAGGAGCAAATGCTCTATTTATCACAATGGTTTCAAACCACTAAAATAAAAATTCTAAAATTTTCCTTTTTTCTAGTTAATGCTCTTTTGCGGTAGATTTATTCAAAGTGGCTGGATCTAAAAATAACCTATGAGGGAATGGGTTAAGTAGATCTGATCCTACTATGTTTGTCTAAATGTTTGTCTGAATGCCTGTTAAATTCTTAACTTACAAATATTCATGAAGTGATCAAATTGTGCATTCGCTCATTGGGGAAAGGGTTAAATGATCCATCATTGTTTTACCCATTCCCTCATATTGATGCATTTTGACACCTCTGTAAATTCACCATTTGAAACCATTGTGATAAATAGAGCTTTAATGTTTCTCCTATAGGAGCAAATGCTCTATGTACCACACTGGTTTCAAAACTACCCAATTCTAAAATTCTCCTTTTCTAAAGTTAATGCTCCCTTTCGGTGGGTTTATTCAAAGAGGTAGGATCTAAAACTAAAAATAGCATATGAGATAATGGGTTAACAATAGAGTATGAAAGTTGTTATAGGATTTTGACTGACAAACAATACAAACCTTGGTTTCCTGCAGGAGCCCTGCAATTTGCAGTCTATACTCAGAGCTACAGATGAAGGTGCATACCCAAATTTCTCCACCAAATACTATACTGTGACCACTCTTTAGAATCGTCTCTTCGAGACGATTCTAAAGAGTGGTCACAGTATAGGGTTTTGTGGAGAAACAAAGGAGCTATTCCTGAAAATGTTTCGATTTACGCATCTTATCTGGAGCTCTGTATCCTCGATTATTCAAATGGTCGAAGGCCCAAGATTTGTGCTGTTCTCTACAAAACTAGTCTCTTATTTGTATCAATTTTAGTCATCTGTAAATATTGCAGATTGGGCTTGTTTGTGATTGAGTCATCATTATTTCTCTAATTCACACATTCATTTTTGGCAAGACTGTTTGTTATGAAAATTGATTAATTATCGATTTAATAAATAAAGGACCTTATTGCCAGGGCATATCTGTAACACATAGACAGAGCTGACCTGATAAGACAGCTCCTACTTGATCTGTGTCTACTCTGTTTAGAGGCATGAATATAGAACAAAAAGTTTGAATTCCATCCAAAGTTACTCGTGGAATACTTTCACACAAAAAATCTATTGTTTCTTACATCAATAAAATTGGCCCTGAAATTAAATTGTATGCTATAATGGGCGTTTTTGTATCAGGAGATTATTCCTAATGTTTACATGAACCCAGTGGAATGATTGCTTTTTAGAGAGAGTGATTGAAATGTCGTGTTCTACAGGAGATTAAGCAATCGATAAATGGCACCCTGTGACAATTGGCTTTATGTCATTTTACTAAAAAACAAGTATGAAATACTTGACTCAGCAGGAATTTTTTCTTAAATCTGAACGCAAATCGTTGGCAGGAAATGAACATTTCCATATGTGTATAAAAGTTTAACAAAACATCATGGGCATGAAATTTCATTGTTTTGGTGTAACACTTTACTCCATGAATATTTTGGTAAGAAATTCTGACACCATGAAAATGAATTAGATTAATTTTTATAACAGTACAAAAACAGCAGAAACTATAGCATTTGATCTATATGATTTGTTAACCCTTTCCTCCATAATTATGCCTTTCTACACCTCTGTAATAATCACTTCTTAAAACCATTGTGATAAATAGAGCATACTAAGGAGAAGATGCTCTATTTATCACAATGGTTTCAAAACTACCAAATTCTAAAATTTTCCTTTTGTCTAGTTAATGCTCCTTTTCGGTAGAATTTATTCGAAGAGGTTGGATCTAAAAATAGCCTTAAAGGGAATAGGATAAGCAAGCAGAGCAGACCCTGATCAGACAACTACAATGGGAGCCATCTGATCTGGCTCTACTTTGTTTATTAACCCATTACCTCATAGGCGCTAAAAATAGAATTCAATGAAAACTTTCTTTAACCCTGAATAAGTTATACTCCATGAATATTTGTATCAGAAATAACACTTGTACGAATATTTATTCGAATTAGGCATGAACAAGTGAATTTTCACTATGGCAGAAAATGTAAAAATAGATCTATATTATTTCATAAACAGACAATTAACTCTAATCAAATGACTCCTACAGAAGCCATCTGATCTGGACCTGCTCTGTTTGCGAAGTAGCCAAATGGCATCTCTGTAATGGAATAAAGGTTTAATATTCATGTAAGAAATAATGACACCATGAATACGGGTACTTATCCCTTTCCCTGTTCTATGTTTATTCCACATTTCAATACCTTCTGAATATTCATGGACAAAATAGTTTAATGAAATTTGGAAGGTGGAACACCATAGCTATTCTAGAAAGTGCAGAAACAGATCTTTCAAATTCCGTTAGCAAACAGAGCAGACCCTGATCAGACGGCTCCTCTAGGAGCTGTCTGATCTGGGTCGACTCTGTTTGCAAATGCATGAAAAGGCGTTTATATGAGGGAAAGGGTTAACCCATTCCTGCATAGGCTATTTTTAGATCCAACCTCTTTGAAAAAATCTACCAAAAAGGAGCATCAAATTACTAGAGAAAAGGAAAATTTTAGATTTGTGTAGTCTTGAAACTATTGTGATGAATAGATCAAATGCTCTATTTATCACAATGGTTTCAAAAGTTGACTTTTACAGAGGCGTCAAAAGGCGACAATATGCCGGAATGGGATAACTGAATTTGTACACAAGATGTTTCGTTACAGGCAGAAACTATATAATCAGATCTATATTCTACCATAAGCAAACAGAGTAGACCCAGATCAGGCGGCTCTTATAGGAGCCATCTGATCTGGGTCTATTCTCTTTGCAAATGCATGAATAGGTGTTTATATGAAGGAAAGAGTTAAATGACATTCTCTTCTCTGAAACTGCAGAAATTGGACATTGATCAAGCTTCATATTCGTTAGATAATCCACTGTCAAGGTGAAATACAGCAGCCTGCAGGACGATTTTGGTAGATATGCATATTCCCTTTGAAGTTTCTCTGTTCAATATTCATGTAAAAAAATAATCCTGGCTTGAACAGGTATTAGCTGAATTTTTAAAATGGCAATTAAATACAATACATGTAATTTGTTTTGGTATTGGAAGAAACTGAAGAGTCAGGTCAATTATAATTCCATAAGCAAACAGAGCAGACCCAGATCAGACGGCTCCTATAGGAGCCGTCTTATCTGGGTCTCCTCGATTTGCAAATGCTTGAAAAGGTGTTTACATGAAGGATAGGGTTAATAAATTACTTGGTCTGTTACCTAGTTGAATGATACATGGCCATCATGGCCCACTTGTAGTTTTTAATATTTACTTAACCCTTAACCTGCCACATATTTTTATCACCCTGTCCTCTTTGAATATTAATTAGGCAAATCTTTACAAAACTATAAAGGATATATTGAAATGATTTTCCTAATGGCAAAAGCATAGAGCATGCAGGCATGGATTTTCCATGGCAAACAGTGCAGACCCAGATGAGAGAACTCCTATAGGAGCTCTCTCATCTGGGTCTACACTGTTTGCAAATGCAACTATAGTTGTGACTGGCGGGCTATGAGTTAAGACTTTCATACCTGTATACTTAGGTCATTTAGATAATCACACAGAGCTGAAAAGGAGTACAAATTCTAATTATTTTTTTTGTAAAATTTCAATAAAGTTTGATATTTTGTACCTAATTTTCACAATTTTAGAATGCTGCATTTATCATAATAGATATTTAGTTATAATAACTTGCTCAATTTCTTTCCATTTTAATATTTGATCGTATGTTTATATAATCACTGAGCTTTTGTGGCCTTAACAAAGTGACCACAATAAAGCCAAAAAAGATCAACAGAAAAAATTGACTGATTCATTATTTCTGTTCAAACACTTCAGAATGTGTTGAGTACTTCAAAATATTTTGTCAATTTGCCCAGTTACAAGGCAATAGATTTCGTTATTTGCTTTTCCACTGAAGCACACATTCTCCTGTTTTCAAATTTGCAACACCTCAACGAAAAAGTGACCAAGCATTTGCTTTGTATTTATTGAAAAACACTTGTGACAAACCAAACAGCAGTTCCTTGAAAACATAGCAACTTTCATTGGCAAAATCTGTTGTCTGCTTATCTTTTCTTATTTTTCTTCCCTTTCTATTTAAATATTATAGTCAGTGTCAACCAGTTTGGATCCTTATGTGACTGAGTCACTTGACATCATGTCTGGATCCTTATGTGACTGAGTCACTTGACATCATGTCTGGATCCTTATGTGACTGAGTCACTTGACATCATGTCTGGATCTTTATGTGACTGAGTCACGTCTGGATCTTTATGTGACTGAGTCATTTGACATCATGTCTGGATCTAGATCTGACTGAGTCACTTGACATCATGTCTGGATCTAGATTCTTTGCATACTTAATTACAGTAGAACCTGTCTTAAGCAACCATCAAAATAACTATGATTCTGTAAGGTATGTGGTAGCTTAATGCAGGTCAAAAGTAATGCAAAAAGCTCCTATAGGAGCTTTCCGCATTACTTTTGCCCAGCATTAAGCACAAACCTGTTTTTTTAAGACTCCTATGTTCAATAAATGGATGGGCGCTTAACCCTTTCCTTCATATAAATGTGTTTTCATGCATTTGCAAACAGAGTAGACCCAGATCAGATGGCGCCTATAAGGGGTGTCTGATCAGGGTCTGCTCAGTATTTGCTTATGGACTTTGATAGATCTGTTTCTTTACTTTCTAAAATGGCTACAATGTTCTACATTCCATATTTCATTATAACTATTTTAGCCATGAATATTCAATAGGTATTGAAATTTGGAATAAATATAGAACAGGGAAAGGGTTAAGACTGGTTCAACTGTATAAATTTGCTGCTGGAGTCCAATATGCATAAGCTGATTGATGTATTGGAAAGTGACAACTTATAAATATTGGTTTCATTTAATATTGTTTACCAATTCCACTGAGGCTGATAGAGCTGGTGACAGTGTAGAATGGTCAACAGTTTAGAGGGACTAAAGTGTTTGTATAAGTTGATAGCAATTGATCCTCTCGGTTTTAACTAGAGACTGTGTCAACGGCGAGGGGATACGCAGCGTTTGTTTACCAATCATCCCTTGTTTTGTCATGGTTTAGATACAAGGGTGTTATACTATAGGGTAAATATTTAAAGAATGGCTTAACTATTTTTGGTGCTTTTTGAAGATGGAGACCTATTGGATGCATTTACGACCTGTGAAATCTTCCAGCTTAGCCCAATATACTTGGCGGATAGAGAAATGACAGTCCTCTACTGATAATAGATAAATGGAACTATATGTACTGGGCAACCGTTTTTTCTTTATTCGGGGATGTATTGGAGGACACCATACTTGAAAGAGTTGTGGCCAGTAAGCAGAAAGATATGGGAATAATTTCTGTCTTCACTTAAAACGGATATTGATGTAGTTGTAGTGCTTTCAATTAATGTGTCAGTGTCAATAGGTCTGTTAAAGAATTTGAATTCTTCTACATTTATATAAATGAGTTTCATCATAGATGGATTAAAATTCCACAAGGTATTTTTCAAGTGAACTTTTTGCAATTTGTGTATGTGTTAGGATTCATCCTTTTCAAAATCAAATTGTGTCTTTTCACAGAAAAGAAAATGGCTTCAATGACACTGATATCAGGAGCTGGTGAAACTTTGCTATACTTTTAAGGCTGTGCCAGAGAAGCTTAGTCACCTTCCATATTTCATTATAACTATTTTGTCCATGAATATTCAGTAGATTGAAATTTGGAATAAAAATAGAACAGGGAAAGTGTTAATTCTCCACCAAACCCTATACTATGACAACTGTTTAGATTTGTCTCTTAGAGACGATTCTAAAGAGTAGTCACAGTATAGGGTTTGGTGGAGAAATGACGATTTTAGTATTTGGGTATGCATCGTTATCTGTAGCTCTGCTTTCTACCAGTACATAATCTAGCACCGACTCTTCCGCCTTCAATAATTAGGAAATTTACTTCCATTTTATTTAAATTTACAGGTTTGAAGAAATAATGACGTCATGAATATTTATTAAATTAATGTTTATAATGGCACAGGAACAAAGGAGTTTTTTGCCATAGCAGAAACTGTAGAATTATATCTACATGTATATTGCTTCATAAACTATCAGAGCAGATCGTGATCAGACGGCACCTACAGGAGCCTTCTGACCCGAGTCTGTCTGTTTGCAAAGGCACAGAAAGGCATATTTATGGAGTAAAGGTTTAACCCTTTCCCTGTTCTATGTTTATTTCAAATGTCAATACCTACTGAATATTCATGGACCAAATAGTTATAATGAACACGGAAGATGATTGCAGCCATTTTAGAAAGTCAAGAAACTGATCTATCAAATTCTATTAGCAAACAGAGCAGACTCTGATCAGACGGCTCCTATAGGAGCCGTCTGATCTGGGTCTACTCTGTTTGCAAATGCGTGAAAACACGTTTCTATGAGGGAATTTGGGTTAATATTCATAAAAACGTTTAATATTCATAAAAAAAAGAATAAGCTTGGGTTAATATTCATAAAATGGTTATTTTTCATAAAAATGGGGTTAATATTCATAAAAGTCAAACATTCATGAGGGAAATGGTTAATTATACTTAATTTATAGGTTAACTTGTCTAAGTTGGTTTTAGAACCATTTTCAAATGGGGAGTTCCTACAAAAAAAATAGCCGATGAAAATGTAAGGCAAATAATGTATTAGTCCTTATCGGCAGGCGTCCTCAGGAACCCTCTGATCTGGGTCAGCAGCAGCACTGTTTGTCTCTGGTTCTTTTTATTTAATCAATGAACTTCTTTACGCTGTAGCTAGAATGTGAGAAAAGAACATTTAACTTTTAGGTACTATTCTTAGTGAGTGAGAAGAGAATTGTTAACTTTTATGTATTGTAATAACCGTGTGAGAAAGCACGCATGGTGCACTAAGCACTCAGTACTTTTATTACAGCGGTATGGATTTTCCGCAGAGAAGTCCACTATCTCACCTACTGGTTGTTTTATTTGCATAATTCATCCTGCTAATGATGATTGTTTCTGCTGCATGTTTATTTCAAGAATTGAAAACTTGTGAAAAGTTTAAACTTAACTCTTTTCGCGTTAACAACGAAATTTTGATAACCTATGCAAACAGTTCGGATCCAGATGAGATGCCACATAATTAATGCGGGGTCTCATCAGGATCCAAACCATATATTTGCAAAGAAAAGAGAAATTTTATATTTTGAGAATTGAAGCAGACGACATAAGTTGCAGATGAAAAATTACTTAGTGTGCAAAGAGGGTTAACCCTTTCCTCCATAGGCTATTTTTAGATCCAACCTCTTTGAATAAATCTACCAAAAAGTACCATTAATTAGAGAAAAGGAAAATTTTAGTTTTTTTTATAGTCTTGAAACCATTATGATATATAGAGCATTTGCTCCTAAGGATCTAAGCAAATGCTCCATTTATCACAATGGTTTCAAAAACTGGCTTTTAAAGACTTAAAAGAGGTGTCATGTGTCAATATGGGGGAATTATTAAGCAAGCTGAGCAGTTGTCGTCTACAATTATTGTAATTTTATTCTTTGTCTATAATAACTTTATTCTCTGTCAATAAATAACTTTAATCTCTATCTATAATAACTTTAATCTCTATCTATAATAACTTTATTCTCTGTCTATAAATAACTTTATTCTCTGTCTATAAATAACTTTAATCTCTATCTATAATAACTTTAATCTCTATCTATAATAACTTTATTCTCTGTCTATAAATAACTTTATTCTCTGTCTATAAATAACTTTAATCTCTATCTATAATAACTTTATTCTCTGTCTATAAATAACTTTATTCTCTGTCTATAATAACTTTAATCTCTATCTATAATAACTTTATTCTTTGTCTATAATAACTTTATTCTCTGTCTATAATAACTTTATTCTCTGTCTATAATAACTTTAATCTCTGTCTATAATAACTTTATTCTCTGTCTATAATAACTTTAATCTCTGTCTATAATAACTTTATTCTTTGTCTATAATAACTTCTGCCACACTTTAACTCTTTACTCCATGAATATTTATGATTAGGTTCCACTCTCTTTACAAATCTATTATCTGTATTAATGTGTATATATATATATGTTGGCATTTATTTCCATGAAAGGCAGAATGAAGATCCTGAGGACAAATAGTTCAGATCCTGATCAGACTGATTCTAAGGAGCTGTCTCATTTGGTCTACACAGGTGTCTATGGAGTAATAGGTTGAAAAAGAAACATATAATTTGAAGCGGTGTGGATCCTGATAAGATTCTGAATGATCTAAGTCCAAACATTTTGAGGAGATTGTATTAGGAATTTGCCCATAGCATCCTAAAACTTAACTCTTTGTATGCTAAGTAATTTTTCATTGACTAAAATTGTCGTCTGCTTCAATTCTTGAAATAGAATTTCTCTCAAAAATATGGTTAACCCTTTCCTCCATAAATACGCCTTTCTCTGCCTCTGTAATAGTCGCTTCTTGAAACCATTGTGATAAATAGAGCAATTGCTCCATAGGAGCAAATGCTCTATTTATCACAATGGTTTCTATGTACTAAACAATTCTAACATTTTCCTTTTCACTAGTAAATGCTCCTTTTTGGTAGATTCATTCAAAGAGGTTGGGTCTAAAAATAGCCTATGTGGTGAATGGGTTAAATGGAGAAAAGGATCGACTAAGGTGTCAAACATTTTGGATCCTGTGTAAAGTGCAGCATCTCATCTGGAAATAGTGTATACTGTTTGCATAGTCAATCACTGTTAAGCTCGAGCTACAAAATAATGATGCGTACCCAAATACTAAAATCGTCATTTCTCCAACAAATCGTATACTGTGACCACTCTTTAGAATCGTCTCGAAGAGACAATTCTAAAGAGCGGTAACAGTATAGGGTTTGGTTGAGAAATAAAGGAGCTATGCTTAAAAATGTTTAAATTTACACATCTTATCTGGAGCTCTGGTTTCGCTGCTAGCATGCAAAGAGTTAAGCAAGAGAGTGTTTACAAAACAAATAGGGGCACAACAATTTGGTTAACATAGTCTTATATTGCATATGCTGGTAAGACAAAACATGGTTCTTCACTAATTATAGCTAATTGTTCTCTGCAAAAGTGTCATCTGCAAGTTGTATGTACTCATATTTTCTCCATTTTTAGCTCATGAGAGTACATAGTATATAATATATTTCCATGGGGATACTGGTAATTTTGTAGGAGTAATCAATTACATGACCCTTTGCCAAGACTGCTAAAAGTTTTGTAATTCCTGAAAAAATCATGGCTGCCAGGTTGTAAGCTTGTTGCAATACTTTAACCCTCTCCCTCATATAAACGTGTTTTCACGCACTTGCAAACAGAGCAGACCCAGATCAGACGGCTCCTAGAGGAGCCGTCTGATCAGGGTTTGCTCTGATTGCTAATAGAATTTGAAAGATCTGGTTCTTTAGCTTCTTAAATGAGTACAATGTTCCACCTTCCTCATTTCATTCTACCTATTTTGACTATGAATATTCAGTAGGTACTGAAATTTGGAATAAACATAGAACAGGGAAAGGGTTAACCATATACACCTTTCTACACCTTTGTCAGCAGAGCAGACACAGATCAGACAGTTCCTGTAGGAGCCATCTGATCAGGGTCTGCTGTGTTTGCTTGTGAGACAATATAGTTATTATTCTACAGTTACTGCAGCGGCCAAACATTCCTGTTTTCATAATTATGCCATAATAAAAATTAATATGATTATTATTCATGAAGTTTCATGATGTCAATATTTCTTACATGGATATTCATGGAGTAAAGGGTTAAAGACAATAGTAATACTAGTAGTTAATTACTATGTTTAATCCTTTCCTCCATGAATATTTATGTAATAGATAATGACATCATGAATATTAATTAGATTAATTATTATAATGGCACATGGACACAGGAACATTTGGCCATGGTAGAAACGCTGTAGACTCATATCTATGTTATATCATAAGCAAACAAAGCAGACCCTGATCAGACGGCTCCTACAGGAGTCGTCTGATCTGGGTCTTCTCTGTTTGCAAAGGCAATGTCCCTGAAGAAAGGTGCTCAACTCTTTACTTCATATAATTATATGTTTAATGACTTATTACACCTTTGCAAACATAGTAGACCCAGATCAGATGGCTCCTATAGGAGCCATCTTATCAGGGTCTGCTCTGTTTGCTTTTGATGTAATATAGATCTGATTCTACAGTTTCTGTCACAATAATACATTATTCTTGTCATAGTGCCATGATAAAAAAAAAAATCAGTGAATTAATATTCATGATGTCATTATTTCTTGCCTGAATATTCATGGAGTAAAGGGTTAACTAGACAAGTTCATACAGTGTAAACCCAACCTTGACATCTACTACAATCTAAGGATACAAGATACAAGAAATTTTATTTCATGTCGGATATAAATAACAGATAAGATTAGCTCACAAGTTATTTTCTGACAAACATGACTTTGTAAATATCCAAATTATGAACAAATTGTACAGTGTCATGCAAGATATAAAACAGAACCAATAGAAAAAGCACAAAGGGGAAAAAGCAAATAAACAAATAATATCTAAATAAAATGTAATGAAGCAAAACAAAAGTTTAACTGAGGCAATAGAAAGCACATGTCCTTGTAAAGGGAGGTAATCATGGTTAGCAACTTAGCAAGTATTAAGCATTTTCTTGACAGAGACACATTTTTACACATTTGTAACCATAGATATCTGATTAGGGTATATTCTGTTAGCTTATGAAATGAAATAGAATTGATTTTACCATAGTCAAAATTTCCCTTGTTGATTATGCCATCGTAAATCAAAGTACTGAAAGTACAGAAACCATGCAAACCCATGTGAAGAGTGTGATTGTAAGATTTTGCAAAATTGTGACCATCTTATTTCCAAAACTATCAGAATATGTCATTGGTTTCATTCAGTAAACATGAGCAAGATCCATTGTAGTCAGTGCAAATAATCTGGATATTGAGCAACAGTGTCACTGCATGCATAACATGGACTGGGAAAGAAAATTCGAGGGCTTGGTGCAAAACTATTCTAACTCCTTCACAAAGTGAATGAGTTAGAATAGTTTTGCACTAAGCCCTCGAAATATTCTTATGTGACTCAACAGGTTGTTTTGTAAACATGAATCTGACATTATCAACTTTCAGTGTGACATTTCCCAATAAAATCCAATCAATGTGACAATGTAAAATGTCACATGGACCCTAGGTTTCCTGGTCATTGGCATTGGAATAATCTGTTTTATGTGTATTCATTGTAATGCTTAATCCTTTCTTCCATGAATATTCATGTAAGAAATAATGACATTGTCCATAAATATGCCTTTCTACGCTTTTGCAAACAGAGTAGAACCAGATCAGACGTGGGAGCCGTCTGCTCCGTATGCTTATGATAATATAGATATGATTCTACAGTTTCTGTCTCGGCCAAAACTATGTGCAAATTAATCTAATCAATATTCCTGACGTCATTATTTCTTACATGAATATTTATGGAGTAAAGGGTTAAAGCACTACTGCTCATTACACTTAATGGCACCACAATTTTGATCATTTATCAGCTTCATTTATCAGCTTCATTTATATAACCCATTTGAATTGCACGACAACTTTGATCATTTATTCATTATCAGCTTCATTTATATTCATAAATTGTTCGGTAAGAATACTGTCTGTACAAAACTGTAGATATCATGGTTATACACTTAGTTTAGCTCTTTGAACGCTAAGTCAGTTTTTATCTGCCATAATGGTCATCAGCTTCAATTGTTAAAATAAATTTCTCTCATTTCTTTGCAAAAGTATGGTCAGAGTGTCAAACCGTTTGTATTCCTGATGAGATGCGGAATTATGTGGCGTCTCATCTTGATCCAAACTGTTTGCGTAGGTAATCACGGCTTTCACCTCTAGCGTGCAAAGAATCAGGAATGGACAAATGGATTATGTCTCAAGACAAAAATGTTTTCTCATATACTGATAATAGCTTGAAATATTACTGTCCAAAAGACTGTCTGCCCTTCATGTTTGCGGCACTAAATTTGGACAATGGTTGTTTCTGTAATTTACTGAGGACAAAAAGAATTAACTACCCAATGGCAGCTAGTCTCTGGCTCCATATATCCTCTGATGTCCCTGTAGCCGTTTCTTTCAGATAAGCTTATTATTATTATTATTATACAAGATTACAGGATATCTGCCGTCATTTTGAAAATTCTGGACTTGCCCCAGGATTAATTCTTTTGTTCTTCCATAGTTCCCCATCAATAACTTTTGTATTCACTAAGCCATAAAATATAGAGCTTGGAGATTAGGATTCATTGTTACTATAAAAGAAAGGAAGGGATTTATGACAAATCACATCATGTCAAGTTGAGTTTTCACGTCCATAAACCCATTCCCTCATATTCACGCCATTTGACACCTCTGTAAAAGTCTATTTTTAACCCATTGTGTATTTTCTCCATAATTATTATTATTATATTTATCACAGTGGTTTAAAAACTACAAAACCTTTACTCCATGAATATCATATAAGAAATAATGATACCATGAACATTAATATAACGATTGTAGGAAAAATGCCACTGGAAAATATACCATTGGAAAAAATGCCACTGGAAAAAATGCCATAGGAAAAATGCCACCGTTGCAGTGGAAAAAATGCCACTGGAAAGAATGCCACACTTTTACTTCTCTCTAGTAAATGCTCCTTTTGGGTAGATCATTCAAAGAGGTTGGGTCTAAAAATAGCCTATGGAGGAAAGGGTTAAACTAATTTTCTATAATGGCACTTGAACGCATATTTACAGTATTTCATAAGCAAACAGAGCAGACCCAGATCATATGGCTCTTTAAGGAGCTGTCTGATCTTGGTTATCTCTGTTTGCAAAGGCATGGAAAGGCATGAATTAAAATGGAGTACAGGGTTAATTTTTATTATTATTATTCATATCTTTAGATGATATTGTAGGATAATTTTTTATTTAATTGAATCAGTGAACTCAGAAAGTTACTTGTTATGTATTTTCAGGTTTCAAGAAAGACTGACAGAGAGTTGGATGGGGACAAAGTGAAATAACCACAAACTATTGGGCAAAGAACACAGCTTTATACAAGATGGATCATGAAGCACTCATAAAGTACACCTGGTATCACATTCTTTACATTAGTGTATGTGCAATATATGTTGCAAGTGGACAAAACTTTGAGGTGACATTTTCGATTAAAGAGGAATCTGACAGGGGGACGCTTGTTGGCAATGTTTCAACAGCCAGAGATTTCATGAGTTCTGTATCACCAAAGGACAGAAACAGTTTGCTATTCAGTTTTCTACAACAAACAAATGTTAAATCCATATTGAGTATTCATGATGAGACAGGATTATTGTATACAACTGTGGTAATTGATCGAGAATCTCTTCCTGAATGTAAAGTCCCAGGACCATGTACTTTGACGTTTGATATCGCAGCTCGATCAAGCCGACCAGACAGTTTCTTATTTGAAATTATATCTGTGACAGTTATAATTGAAGATATTAATGATAACACTCCAATATTTCCTTCAGATATTATGAAAATTAAAATTAGTGAATCTGCTGTGAACGGGTCATCATACCTCATTGATGGTGCAGCTGATGATGATAGTGGCAATAATTCCATTCAGTATTACCAACTAGTTGGCAATAATGATATTTTTAGTTTAGATGTTGAACGAAAACTTGATGGCAGTTTAACTGTTAAACTTGTCCTTATAGACAAACTGGATAGAGAAACCAAAGATTTTTATAACTGTACATTATATGCTCGTGATGGTGGAACACCTTTTAACACAGGTTCAATGCAGCTTAATATTACAATACTAGACACCAATGATAATGCTCCAGTGTTGCTAAAGACTTCATATGATATAACTGTAAAGGAAGACATTGAACCACCTAAGGGTATCCTACAGGTCCAAGCAAACGACAGGGATATTGGTAATAATGGACGCATCTTGTATAGGTTTAGCCCTCATCAGGCAGATCTTACAGAATTAAACTCATTGTTTGGTATCAATGAAGATTCAGGAGTTGTAAGCGTGGTAGGTCGTCTTGTTTACAAACCTAATAAAGTGTATCGGATTATCGTAGAAGCTACAGACAGAGGCGATCCACCCATGTTGTCGACTAATCAGGCAATAATCAGTGTCCATATTCAAGACACAGGAAACAATCCCCCAAATGTAAATATCAATTTATTGTCAACAGGCAGTAGCAGAGTAAAGAACGTCTCAGAAATTTCTGGCCCTGGAACTTTTGTGGCTCATGTTGAAGTTGAAGATACAGATACAGGAAATAATGGCATCGTATCTTGCACTGTTCAAGGAAGTATGTTTGGGCTTGAAAGTCTGCCAAATAAGGGATACAAAGTAATTGTAAAGGGTCATTTAGATCGTGAGAGCCAGGACATTCATACTGTCATAGTGACATGTCGAGACGAAGGTATTCCTCAACTTAGTACTTCTGCCAGCTTTATGGTACGTGTAACAGACGAAAATGATAATTCTCCGATATTCACTCAGAAAAAATACATTGTTGATGACTTTTATGAAAATAATAATCCTACAGAAACAGTTCTCACAGTGTCAGCCAGAGATATTGATCTGGGAGAAAATGCAGAAATCCATTATTATTTAGAAGATTCCGTGCGTGGGATGTTCAAAATTGATCAGGTGAGAGGAACAATTAGAACTATGAGAAGATTCAATAGGGAAGAGCCTGGAGGAG
Source organism: Azorinus chamasolen (assembly GCA_963576725.1). NCBI lineage: Eukaryota > Metazoa > Mollusca > Bivalvia > Cardiida > Solecurtidae > Azorinus > Azorinus chamasolen. Next base: position 51,969,820 of record OY755242.1, on the reverse strand, counting down.
ATTTTTGGAGTTTTAAAGTTTATGCTAATGATTCTGGTAACCCCCAGAGGATTGGTGTCGCTGAAGTTGAAATCAACATTCTTGATGTGAATGATAATACACCTATCTTTGAGAAAACTTTCTATAATTTCAGTATTCGAGAGAACCTTTCCTCTGGTCATTTAGTAGGTAGGGTTTCGGCCACAGATAATGATACCAGAATAAATGGAATCCACACATATCTTATATCAAACACCAAAGAAGAGGATTTACCATTTTTTCTTTTCCCAGATGGTGTTATTAAGAATACACGTGAGTTAGATAGAGAAGCGAAGAGTGAGTACAAATTTACTATTACTGTCATCGACAAAGGTATTCCCCCGTTAAACAGTAGTGCTAGGGTGCTTATCAGAGTTGATGATGTGAATGATAATAAACCTGAATTTCTGTTCCCATCATTACGGAATAATACTGTTAAAGTGACACACATGAAACCAATAGGCACTGTTGTTGCCCGTATTCATGCATTTGATCCAGATGAAGGTGTGAACAGAAGATTGTCATATATCATTGAGGCTGGAAATGAGAAGAGGATTTTTCTTATGGATGTGAATACTGGACTTATTACAATCGCGAAACGATACAGGGTCGAGGACAACATGGACGAATATTTTCCTCTCACTGTTTCAGTTCATGATAGTGGAGTACCTCAGCTTTCCACCAGAGCAGAGCTCCATGTGCTCATTAAATACAGCAATTTGACTTTAGAGGATATTGAAATGCCTGGAAGTGGGGGTTCTGATTCGAATAACCTTGCTATAGTGGTAGTGGTGTCTCTTCTCACTGCTTTTCTGTCAGCAGCTATAATAGCGGTCATATGCGTGATTCGCAAGTATGACAAAGACAGAATGAAAAATCAGCAAGCTCAAGTTGCTAAACTTCCAAATAACTATTTACATAAAGAAGCCACTCAAAATGGAACAATTATGTCTCGACCATATGACAAGCTCGATTCTCTAAAGAAGAAGAAAGAAGTTAGTTTCTCTTTTGAAGATGACCTTGATGGATTTAGGGATCATGAAATCAGCTTTTCCAGCAATTCTGTCTTCACTGACAATGTCCCAGAGGTGAGTTTTGTTTGAACAATAGATAAAGGCAGAGCTCCAGATAAGATGCGTAAGTTAAAATATTTTCAAGTATAACTTCTTTAGTTCTCCACCAAACACAATGTTGTGACCACTCTATAGAATCGTCTCGAAGAGACGATTCTAAAGAGTGGTCACAACATAGGGTTTGGTGGAGAAATGTCGATTTTAGTATTTGAGCATGCACCATCATCTGTACATGTAGCTCTGTAAAGGTGTGTAATTATGTCTCCCCCCCCCCCCCCCCCCCCCACCCCCTTTAGGGGAGGGAGACATATTGATGTTGTGCTGTCTGTCCGTCCGTCCATCTGTCCGTCCGTCCGTCTGTCAGTTAAAATTCTTGTGCAGCTAACTCCTCCTACACTATTTGAGGGATTTCCTTCAAACTTTTACATTTGAACCAGCTATATATGAGGATGGTCATGTGGTTTGGAATTTTGGCTGCATAAATTTTGACAGAAGTTATGGCCCTTTGTAGTTTTCCCTGATATAGAATATATAGCGAAAAAATATTGTGCAGCTAACTCCTCCTACACTATTTGAGGGATTTACTTCAAACTTTTACGTATGAACTAGCTATATGTGAGGATGGTCATGTGGTTTGGAAATTTGGCTGTAACAATTTTGACAGAAGTTATGGCCCTTTATAGTTTTTCCTTATGGCGAAAAAATCTTGTGCAGCTAACTCCTCCAACACTATTTTCCTTATATAGAATATATAGCGAAAAAATCTTGTGCAGCTAACTCATCCTACACTATTTTCCTTATATAGAATATATAGCGAAAAAATCTTGTGCAGCTAACTCATCCTACACTATTTTCCTTATATAGAATATATAGCGAAAAAATATTGTGCAGCTAACTCCTCCTACACTATTTGAGGGATTTACTTCAAACTTTTACGTATGAACTAGCTATATGTGAGGATGGTCATGTGGTTTGGAAATTTGGCTGTAACAATTTTGACAGAAGTTATGGCCCTTTATAGTTTTTCCTTATAGTGAAAAAATCTTGTGCAGCTAACTCCTCCTACACTATTTTCCTTATATAGAATATATAGCGAAAAAATCTTGTGCAGCTAACTCATCCTACACTATTTTCCTTATATAGAATATATAGCGAAAAAATCTTGTGCAGCTAACTCCTCCTATACTATGTAAGAGTTTTCATTCAAACTTTTACATATGAACCAGCTATATGTCAGTATTTTGACATATGAATTTATTCCTCTTATGGGTGCCAGGGTAGAGGGTGCCAGGGGGTGAATTCATTCCTCTTATGGGTGCGGGGGCGGGGTACTGGGGGAGACATGTGTTTTTCTCAAAAACAAACTCTAGTCAAATACTAAAATCGTCCTTTCTCCACCACCCTATGTTGTGACAACTCTGTAGAATCTTCCAGAAGAGACAATCGTAAAGGGACGTACAATATTATAGGGTTTGGTGGAAAAATAAACAAACGATTGCTGAAAATAGTCAAATTTATGCATCTTATCTGGGGTACGTTCTGGTTTTGTACTTTGAAACTACACATTTCTGGATGATTGGTCACTGGTAATTTATATATTTGGATCATTTAACCCTTTCCTCCATAAATACACCTTTCTACACCTCCGTAAAAGTCACTTCTTGAAACCATTGTGATAAATAAAGCATTTGCTCCATAGGAGCAAATGCTCTATTTATCACAATGGTTTCAAAACTACACGATTCTAACATTTTCCTTTTCTTTAGTAAATGCTCCTTTTCGGTAGATTTATTTAAAGAGGTAGGATCTAAAAATAGCCTATGAGGTATTTGGTTAAGACAGACTTTGCCAACAGTTTAGACCCAGAAGGTATGCAAAGTATCATCTGGATCTAGACTGTTTGGTCATATGAAATTATGTGATGGCCTTCTACTGGAAATAGGATGGCATTTGGGTGGAATTGGGCTCTTTCCAGCAGGCAGGCAGAGTTTTTATTTCCGCACTATATGGCAATTTTTCATGTAATTGTCCTGGCAGACTTTTCATTTCCACCCTATATGGCAATGTTTCATGTACTTGTCCAGTCAGACTCTTCATTTCCGTCCTATATGGCAATCTTTCATGTAATTGTCCAGTCAGACTCTTCATTCCCACCCTATATGACAATGTTTCATGTAAATGTCCAGTCAGAATCTTAATTTCCTACCTATATGGCAATGTTTCATATAATTGTCCAGGCAAACTCTTCATTTCAACTCTGTATGGCAATGTTTCATGTAATTTTCCAGGCAAAGTTTGATTTCCACCCTGTATGACAATGTTTCATGCAATTGTCCAGGCAAAGTTTTCATTTTCACCCTATATGTATATGACAATGTTTCATGCATTTGTCCAGGTGGAATCTTCATTTGCACCCTATATGGCAATGTTTCATGTAATTGTCCAGGCAGCCTCTTCATTTCCACCCTATATGGCAATGTTTCATGTAATTGTCCAGGGGGAGATTTGGATGGAATATGGGTTTGGTCAGAATTTCATACTAACACATAACATTTATTTCACCAACAATAACATGTACATGTAGCTTTGATATTGTCTTAACTGATTTTATGTAAGGAATTCATCTTGGACTGTGCATTCCATTTAAGTAATAACTACCGGGTATCTCATAATCTGTATGCAAGATACATTGTATGGCACAGTCATTATGGCATTTTCAGTTGCAAGTGTGTCCCTTGGTTCGTCTTAAACACTCTAGCACTTTAGATGGTATAAACACACAGAGATGTCAAATTCTCTGTCTTAGAATTCTTCCCCACTCTTCTTAGAGTACATTTGGCAGCTTTCCCACATTTATTGATGGACACCAACATCTGTGCAACTGTTGACAACCGTTTACCTATCCGTTATCCCTCAAATACTCAATGGGGTAAAGATCTGTGGATTTTGAGGTCCGATCAAGCAGATTTATGTTCTGTTGCTGTAAATAAATTTAAGTCTTGTCAGCCTCACTGTGTGCAGCAGAGTGTTGTCATGCTGGAATGTGAACTGTTATGTCAGATTCAGATTAACAGCGCTTGTTTGTCATTGAAGCATATATCAACATATTTTTCAAACACATCTTATTGTTGAAAGGATTGATCAAATGTATCATGCTGGAATTATTGAGCTTACATATTCTTCTGTATAATAAACATTAAGTTCCATTGATCCAAATATAGAAAATGATATAAACCTTATACCAAGATATTAGTAATTTAAAATAAATAATTTAATAATATTCCTGTGGGCATTACAAGTTTTAAAAGGAGCTTCTTGCATTTTGTACACAGGACTGGTGGTTGATTATTCTTTGGAACCCGAGTTATTGTCATCTACTACTCTTGAGAGCTACAGATAAGAGTGTGTACCCAAATACTAAACTCGTCATTTCTCCACCAAACCCTATGCTGTGACCACTCTTTAGAATTGTCTCGGTTCGGTGGAGAAATAAAAGAGTTATTCTTAAAGATGTTTTAATTTACGCATCTTATCTGGAGGTCTGACTACTGCAAAATTATCTTATAAATTAACCCTTTCATCCATAAATACACCTTTCTACGCTTCTGTAATAGTCACTTCTTGAAGCCATTGTGATATAAATAGAGCATTTGCTCCATAGGAGCAAATGCTCTATTTATCACAATGGTTTCAAAACTACAAAATTCTAAAAACAAAATCCTTTTCTCTGTTTAATGCTCCTTTTCGGTAGATTTATTCAAAGAGGTTGGATCTAAAAATAGCCTATGAAGGAATGGGTTAACCCTTTCCTTCATGTAAACGCCCTTTCACAAGCATTCACAAACAGATTCGAGCCAGATCAGATGGCTCCCATAGCAGCTGTCTGAGCCGGGTCTGCTCTGTTTGCTTTTGACATGATACAGATCTGATTCTACAGCTTTATCAAAGCAAAATATTCCTTTGAAAAAGTTTACATTATAAATATTTATGTTGTCAATATTTCTTACATAGTAACACAGAACCTGTTTTAATTGGATACAATGCCATGATTTATTTTATTCATGTTATCTGTGAAACATTTTAGTGGTTTTAACTCAAACATGTTTATAATGCCTTTAAATAAATACGTTTTTTTCTCCAGATGATCGCCATAAAATCTACTGTTTCTTCTCCAAAAAATTAACAACAAAATACAAAAACAGATAAAACATATGAATTCCAGACAAGATTCAGCTTATTTACTTAAATCCTACACTAGCAACCTTATAATCTATTACTTAAAATAAATGGGCATTATCTATCTGTCTGGGGTACTTATTAGTTTCCTAAACGTCACATAGTTTCACAAATGGTTGAAGAATGGGCTGTTTGTTTCTTTGACTCTTATCATGCTACTGATACACGTCTTAAAACCATTGTAAGTGGTTCGGATGAAGGATCCAGATCAGATGAGTGGTTAATTTGCATTTCATTGGGATCAAAAGTGTCTGACACTCATATGTTTTTTTTTTGTATGAAATGAAATTGAAAAACTATTTTGAACCATCAATTAAGCAACAAGTTTTACGGATGACTATTGTAGAGTGCTGGGAGTCTAAGGTGCCAGCCAACATCCTATTGTGAGTTATGCCAAGAGTGGGACACAATGTTTGAGCTGTTTCCATCACTCATCCTGCCACTTAAATAATGTAGAAAACAGGGGAGCCATGAGAAAGCTACGGCAGGAAAAAATAATGTTTACTTAGGCTTTTGTAAATGATGTAGATCCTCTGGCTTGACAAAAATGCAAATTGGCATAAAATTTTCAACTCCTCATTAACAGAGAATCCTTTAGTGTTGCCTGTTTTTTCTTGAAAAGTCGCTGAGGCAAAACATGACAGCAAGTTCTGTCCAATTCTCTTTACACCTGTTGAAGTCGTTACAATATTAAGTGGCACCAAAACATATGTCAGAACATGGTACAGTTTTCAATTCTCATACTGGTTTTCATGTTTTACAAATTGTGTTTACTCATGGCAGTAAGGCATTAAACAATGCACGCTTCATTAACAGTACAAGATGGTGTTTTGATAATTATTTGCATCGACAAAAAGCCTATTACATGTAACTCATTAGTTTGGGAATCATTGTTAACAAGCATGAAATTTCAGGCAGCGAAACCTTTAATTCAGCTTTTTTTTCCTTGCTGGAAGTCATGATTTTTTCAACAAATGAATTATTTAGTTGAATCAGAGCTACAGATAAAGGTGCGTACACAAATACTAAAATCGTCATTTCTCCACCAAAACCCTATGTTGTGACCACTCTTTAGAATTGTCTCTTTGAGACGATTCTAAAGAGTGGTCACAACATAGGGTTTGGTGGAGAAATAAATCAAAGCGTTGTAGACGCTGCAGTATTCTTTGCATGGTATCAATCTGATATCGAATAAGTTCGCTTTGGCATGGAATTGCGTATCTATAAGGGAAGGCATTAACACTCTATCCAGTTGATGATACAGTTGCAGCTGACACTTCAGCCGTTTCCCGCTATGCTTATTATCACACTGGCCACTCGCAGTTATGGGTGTGATTACCTAATCGCTTGCATAAGATCATCTGACTTCTTTATTCATTGAGTATTTTCATTCATGTTATGATCACGTGATTTCTTCATGTGACTGATATTTGTATATCCGTGCGCCCTTCTTACACATTGCTATATTTTGTCGGTTTTGTTGATTTTTGCACATACTAAGGCGAAGCTTATGTTACGAGACATTTTCATGTCAGATATAGTATACCACGATTGGTTCCGGATGCCACTTTATTAAACACCCTTTGTATCCATCGAATGCAGGTCAGTAAATTGCACTATTTTGTCAGGCCGGCGAGGGTACCATGGGTTAGGCTGTGGAACGCCACCTTTGTATTCTATTGCTTTGCAAAGAATACAAAAAGTTATTGTGGAAAATGTTTTAATTTACACATCTTATCTGGACAACTTCTTGAATATAGGGTGCACATGTATTTTGCTGAGAGTATTGCAACATGTGATTTTATTTACACATTGTTTTTATGAAACGAGTTTACTGTAATAATATACAAGCTTTAGCGAGTGTCATATTCTTTATAGTAAACGAGTTTCATGAAAACATGTGTAATGAACAGAGTCACACGATTTACTGGAATCGGCCTGATTTACTGGAGTCGGCCGGAATCGACCTGCTCTGAAGGTCGTCACAGTTTCTTGAAAATGATCACAGAAATCTTTCAGAAATCCTTGCAATGTTTTTTATCATAGCAACTCAAAAGCAAAAGCATAAAGACTCCTGCAGTACAAATTAATAATTCTTGTTCCTATTTTATCTATATACAATGTATTTCTTTTGAAGTTGAAAACAGATTATGTGTTTTGGGAAGAACAAAGCTTCTATTTTATGTTTAAGTGAATGGACGATCTGATCACATGTAGCACGGCACTTTCATTCAGAAGTTGAATGCATTCTTTGTCTGCATAAATATTATGGCTGCCTTCAGGCTGATAAGCTCTGAACCAACCCTTTACTTGGTAAAAGGACACAATTACACAGTTACAAACCCAGTAGACTCAGATCAGACAGACCCTGTAAGCTAAGAGTTGTCGGGTTAACCCTTTCCCTGTTCTATATTTATTCCGAATTTCAATACCTACTGAATATTCATGGACAAAATAGTTGGAAGGTGGAACATTACAGACATTTTAGAAAGCAAAGAAACAGATCTATCAAATTCTATTAGCAAACAGAGTAGACCCTGATCAGACGGCTCCTCTAGGAGCCATCTGATCTGGCTCTACTCTGTTTGCAAATGTGTGAAAACACGTTTATATGAGGGAAGGGGTAAGGTGTTTTGTTTGCTTACTGATAGAATTCTACAGTTTCTGTTTTGACCAAACAATTCTGTGTTCATTTATCACTATAAAAGTTCATTCATAAAGTCATTTTTCTCACTTAACCCTTTCATCTATAAATTAGCCTGTCTATGCCTTTGCAAACAGAGTAGACCCAGATCAGACGGCTCCTATAGGAGCCATCTGATCAGGATCTGCTCTGTTTGCTTATGATATACATGTAATATAGATATAATTCTGCTGTTTCTACTTTGGCAAAAAATTCATTTGTTAAAATATATTCTGAAAATGGGTGATCCTTCGAAAGCAAAAGTAGAAATGCAAAAAGAGAAAATTGCAGACTCGGTTTTATTGAGTTTGTTCATGAGTAGTAATTAAAAGTGCAACACTTACTCACGCCCCCTAGCACCGGCTTAAGCAGTATTCAATTTCAAAACTATTAACATCTAAACTAATGATCCCTAAGGACAAGAAAATATAACAACTCTGAGAATGAAGTATGGTGCAACTTTTTATGGCCGCCACACAAGCACTTAACACCTGCTGTTGTGAATTACATATACATGTATTCTGAAAATGGGTGAAATGCCATTTTAAAAATAAATCTAATTAACAATTCATGATGTCATCAGTACTATTTCTTACATGAATATTTATGGAGTAAAGGGTTAAAACCCCAATGTTAATATCTTGCATATGTTGCTAGTAATCATCATCAAAAATGTTGTCTGCTTCCATTCTCAAAAACAGCTTCAGTTTCCGTTATTTTTCCTAACCAGATACATGCTGAATTTTCAAAGTGGACTGTCCACTTCTGTTTAATGGTACAGTCCTTTCAGCATTTGAAGGAATGAATTTGATTCATGATTTTGAACAGCAGCAAATAGTGTAGACCTACATAGAGGACTTGGCTCCTACACTAGTCTCTCTCTCTCTATATACATGTATATATCACACTGTTCCCAAATGCCAGTGAAATACTCATTTACATATTCAGGGAGTTTGATAAATACTTTTGAAATTAACTCGCAGAGCTACAGGTGCGTACCCATTTTAATACTAAAATCGTCATTTCTCCCTAAAACCCTATACTGTGACCACTCTTTAGAATCATCTCTTCGAGAATTGGTCACAGTATAGGGTTTGGTGGATGACTATCACCCTGCATTAAGCTACCACTTGTCTTAACCCTTTACTCCATAAATATGCTTTTCTATGCTTTTGCAAACAGAATAGACTCAGATCAGACGACTCCTGTTGGACTCACTGCCATCTGATTAAGGTCTGCTCTGTTTACTTATGATATAATATGTATCTGATGCTACACTTTCTACCTGATGGCCAATCACTTCCCATGTCCGTGTACTGTTATAACAGTTAGTCTAATTAATATTCATGATGTCGTTACTTCTCTCATAAATATTCATGGAGGAAAGGGTTAAAGACCAATAGGATATTGGTTGAAGTTTCGTCTATTTGATACATTTTTGTAACACGACATTATTATACTGAGATGTGTGCCAGAAAAAGAGACAAGAACTCCGACCAATTCACTATAGATTTGTTTTATAGATTACGATCTGTCATCTCCATTTCCATTTGTATCTTCGGTATGATCACTAATCTATATACTCATCACTGTGTAAAATTGCTAGACAGACTTGAAAATACAAAATCAAGCCATATTGTATTTCAATACATATCAATGTTGCTTCGCGCCCCTCCCGTTAATGTTTTAATTGTTCAATATTCATAAGGACATCATCAATATTAATTAGATTAGTTTTTATAATGCCATATAGACAAAGAACAGGTTGACTCGGGCAGAAACTGTAAAGTACCATAAACAAACACAGCAGATTCTTATCATACATTATCCTATTTGAACCATCTGATCTGGGTCTACTCTGTTTGCAAAGACATTTATATCAGGGGAAAGGGTTAAACAAAGTCTCCGATGAAGCCTTAACAGAATGTACCATAATTACTCTTAACCCTTTACCCCATAGGCTATTTTTAGATCCAACCTCTTTGAATACATCTACCGAAAAGGAGCATTTACTAGAGAAAAGGAAAATGATGGAATTGTTTAGTTTTGAAATCATTGTGATAAATAGAGTATTTGCTCCATAGGAGCGAATGCTCTTATTTATCAATGATTTCAAAAAGTCACATTTACAGAGGCGTCAAAAGGCGTCAATATGAGGGAATGGGTTAAGAATTTAGTCCGATTAACTTAGACAATTATTGTAATGAAGACACAGCACTGTGACAGCAGACCCAGATCAAGAAGAAGTAGCAGTTTAACCAGGGTCTACACTATTTGCTACGCCATTATATTTATTTAAAGTTACAAAACCGTACTGATATTCAGCTTTACAAAATTAACCCTTACAGTGTAGGACATGAGTCAGTATGTCCTTTGCAAACAGTGTAGACCCAGATGAGAGAGCTCCTAGAGGAGCCCTCTCATCTGGGTCTGCACTGTTTGTCATGCTACACTTTTCTTTAGAAAAATCCCTAAATATTCACTGGAAGCTTGACCTGTTTGAATTTTTGAAAAGTCCATTTGAAAATTCAGCATTGTTAAGGTTAGGGAGACTGGCGAGAGTGCCTTATAAAAAATGAGCAAGTATCCTTGGGACATGTATCCTTTTACTAGAGGGACTGGGCGTCAAAATAATTATGATACAACCGTATTGCAAAAATTCAATATTGTAGAATTCAGCAATGAGTACAACTGATATCAATATCATATGCCTGGTAAGACAAGAGGTAATGAGTAAAACTCAGCAGTGACAAGAACCGTAACTCTTTGCACGCTAGCACCAAAAATGTGATTACCTATGCAAACAGTTTGGATCCAGATGAGACGCCGCATGATGCGGCGTCTCATCAGGATCCAAACTATTTGTCATCTTGACCATATTTTTGCCAACAAAATGAGAGAAAGTTTATTTTAAGAATTGAAGCAGACGACAATTGTTTCAGACGTGCAAAGAGTTAAATGAAATCAATGACAAATGCCTATACTGTGGTTGCCTTAACACTTTCATCACTGAATTTTCAGAGTGGAATAACCCCATCATTGTGTAACTATAGAGTCTATTCAATTGGAAAGAGTTAAACAAGCTAGAGCATTTTGAATGACAAACAGTGCAGACCCTGAACAGAGGGCTCCTCTAGGAGCCTTCTGATCTTGGTCAACACCGTTTACAAATTGACAATGCATGCTTCTCCCAGGTTGAAAAGGTTAAATGACAGAACAGATGAGCTACAGACAGAAAAGGAAATCATTTAAACAGAATAGATTGCCCTGATTGTGGTCCTCCGATATATTACCGTACATTTCTGTATAAGAGAATTGATTTTTCTCAATCATAAAATGTTTGACAGACACATAACTTTAGTTCAGCAGTAATTGACACACGCATTATAAATGGCTACGACTTACTGATCTATAATGATCTTGTGTTTCACACATTGACCACGTTTGTTCCACAGTTCACCAGTGTTGTTTCACATGTCAGTGTCCATGCGAGAACGTTTTGTCCAACATGCTACACTAATAGGTAGTCAAACATGGTTTTCATAAGTGGACACGCTGTCACTAAATCCCTAATTGCGAAGCAAATAATGCCCGATTTGCTGTTACGCTTTTTTCTAGAGGCACTTTTGTTATAAACAGGGTCTAAATAGTGTCGAATAATAATCAATAACTCATGGTGGTGTTTCATTAGGGAAATGCATGGACTTCTGTTTGCAGAGTGTTCTATTATGTACAAATGATCAAAGGATTGAAAGAGTCAATTCAACTTTTAACCCTTTAAATGCCGACAGTTTCCATGTTGAATAGTCTCTTATTGTTTAACCCTTTCCATGTTCTATATTTATTACAAATTTCAGTACCTACTGAATATAATTATTCACTGACAAAATAATCATAATGAAATATATGGAAGGTGGAATATTGTAGCCATTTTAGAAAGTATAGAAACAGTTCCTATAGGAGCCGTCTGATCTGGGTCTACATGTACTCTGTTTGCAATTGCGTGAAAACGCATTTATATGAGGGGAAGAGTTAAGCCTTTACTCCATGAATATTTATGTAAGAAATGATGACATCATGAATATTAATTAGTTTGTTATATTGTCACATGAACACAGGAGTTTTTTGGCCATGGCAGAAACTGTAGAATACAGCTATATTATTTCATAAGCAAACAGAGCAGACCCAGATCTGGTTTTACTCGGTTTGCAAATGCGTAGAAATGCGTATTTATGGAGTAAAGGGTTACCTGAATATTTTGACGCCCAATGTCAGAGACTATTAAGTGTCAAACTAATTAGGATAATTATGATAACCTTTTGCCATTTAACCCTTTCCTCTATGAATATTCATGTCGAAATAATGACATCGTGAATATTAATTAGATTTATTTGTTGGAATAGCACATGGACACAGTAATGTTTAGCAATTGCAGAAAATATAGAAATTCATATCTATATTAAATCATAAGCAAATAGAGCAGACCCTGATCAGACAGCTCCTATACCGTCTGATCTGGGTCTACTTTGTTCGCAAAGGCATAGAAAGGCGTATTTATGGAGTAATTATTGGTATCAGGGATATAATATTATCTGTTTTAGTTCTCAAAGAAGATTTTCTTGCAAATCTCTTAGTGAATATTAAATGTTAACTCTTTGCACACTAAGTAATTTTTCGTCTGCAACAATTGTCGTCTGCTTCAATTCTTGAGATAAACTTTCTCTTATTGCTTTGCAAAAATGTGTTCAAGGTGACAAACAGTTTGGATTCTGATTGATACATCTGGATACAAACTGTTTGCATAGGTAATCACATTTCGCCGTTAGCGTGCAAAGAGTTAATAAGGATGTTTTATTATTCCCCTTGAATGTTGAGGGCTCCTTAGCTTAACATTCTGTATAAAGGATAAGAAAAATGAGGATTTGGATGACAAAAAGTGCAGAGGAGCCCTCTAATCTGGGTCTACAGTCTGTCTCCTCTAGGAGCCCTCTAGTCTGGGTCTACAGTCTGTCTCCTCTAGGAGCCCTCTAGTCTGGGTCTACAGTCTGTTTGCAAATGTCAGTGCACTTGTTTCCAGCATTAAAACGGTTACCGGTAAGCAACTAAAGGTTACTGGCAAGCATTATTAAATTTAACCCTTACTGCGTGGGAAACGAGTCACTAATATCCTATGCAAACAGTATAGACCCAGATGAGAGGGCTCCTAGGGGAGCCCTCTCATCAGGGTCTACACTGTTTGCCATGGTACATTTTTCTTTAGAAAAATCCCCAAATAAGGCTTGACCTATTATAATTTTGGACTAGTCCTTTGAAAAGTCAGCGTTGTAACTGGGAAAATAAAATGTTCTTAGTGTTTATTTCTCCCTAGATGGCCATGCCATATGACCTTGGCAGTGAAGTATTAATTTTGGAGTTAGATGAGACGATGTGCAATCAGCTTCTTATCAGATCTCACTGTTTGTAACTGGCATCAAAGAAATGGAAGAAAAAGGTCTGAAAAGTTAAGCATACAACAATTATCTAGCAACAAATTATCTAGCAGGCAACAAAATATCTAGCAAGCAACACATCTGGCAGACAACAAATTATCTAGCAGAGAACAGTCATTATCTAGCAGAGAACATCTTATCTAGCAGGCAACAAACTATCTAGCAGAAAACACTTATCTGACAGACAACAAATTATCTGGCAGACAACAATTATCTAGCAGACAAATTATCTGGCAGACAACAGTTACAGTATACAGCAGACAATTATCTAGCAGACTACAATTTTATAGCAGGCAACCAATTATCTACCAGGCAACAGTTATCTAGCAGACTTGCAGATAGCAGTTATCTAGCTGAAAACAGTTCAATAGCTGACAACTATTTTTAGCAAATAACTATTATCTAGCAGCCACTAGTTATCAAGCAAACTACAATTATCTAGCAGATGACAGTTATCTAACAGACAACATTTTATCTAGCAAACAACAGATATATAGCAGACAAAGTGTTCATGCAAAATTGCTTCCAACATTGTTTTATTCCTCACTCTAATGCAACTGGAAGATATGTATTTAAGTTTCTTCTTGATCTTTTAAGATTGTACATGTACCTAATTGCTGAACTTAATTGCATTCTCTATAATTATGTACTTGAAATGAAGATGGGAAATTTGGCAAATAATACAGAAAATGTTTGGTTTGACTGGAGCATGTGGAAGATCTTAGGGAAAATCTTTCTACATGTATATGGAAGATCTGATGGTGAACATTTCTTTTATATTTATTATTGCATTTAAAGCTAACAGAGCAGACCTTGATCAAACTTCTTTTACAGGAGCTGTCTGATCTTGTTCTACTCTGTTTGCAAATTTGTAAATGTGCATCTTAACCCATTACCTCATAGGCTATTTTTAGATCCAACCAGTTTGATTAAATCTACCGAAAAGGAGAATTAACTAGAGAAAATTTTGTAGTTTCAAACCATTCTGATAAATAGAGCATTTGCTCCTATAGGAGCAAATGTTCTATTTATCACAATGGTTTCAACAGGTGACTTCTGCAGAGGTGTCAAAAGGCGTCAATATGAGGGAATGGGTTAACCCTTTAGCTTACTCCATAAATACGTCTTTCTATGTCTTTCAGACAGAGAAGACCCTGATCAGATGGTCCCTATAGGAACCATCTGATTAGTGTCTGCTCTGTTTGGTAATGGAATTTGATAGATCAGTGTCTTTACTTTCTAAAATGGCTACAATGTTCCACCTTCCATGTTTGATTATAACTATTTTGTCCATGAATATTCAGTAAGTATTGAAATTTGGACTAAATATAGAACAGGGAAAGGGTGAAAGCAGAAAGAAAGCTGAAAAAAAGCTCCAAAGAAAGCTGAAGATAAAGTTAAATTGTGTCTCATTTTAACTCTTTGAATGCTGAATTTTCAAGATGGAATAGTCCATCTCGTTAATTGATAGAGTCCATTCAGTATGGGTGTTTATTATTTGTGAGAGGATTTTGAATCACAGTACGGACTCTTATCAGTGAGCTCCTCTAAGAAGCATGCTGTCTGATCTTGGTCTACATTGCTTGTGAATGCTATTACACTTGTTTTCCCCCATTCAAAGGTTAATTTGTGATTTCAAAGCTGCTCATACGATTAGACAATGTGTGAAATTGAAAATTCCAAATTATTACCCTGTGTTGATTTAAATTTTTGTCGAAATCCAAGCCATTTTGTAAATTGTTAATGTACCTTAGGGATTCATTTTTTTGTACAGATCATTAAAAGAACAACACCAATTTAATCAGTGAAAGTGGTTTTGAATAAGAATTTGATTATATGCTGTGATGTATTTGAGCATAACCCTTACAACGCTGACTCTTCCAAAATTCAAACAGGTCAAGCTTATTGTAAAAATTTAGGGATTTTTCTAAAGAAAGGTGCAACATTATAAACAGTGCAGACCCTGATGTGAGGGCTCCTCTAGAAGCCCTCTCATGTGGGTCTATACTGTTTGCAAAGGCCATTAGTGTCATGTGTCCTGCACAGTAAGGGTTAACCCTTTGAATGCTGTATTTCAAAGTGGATTAATCCAACGTTGATTAAAGACAGAGTCCAAGCAGTATAAAAGGGTGTAAACTACTAGAGGACTTTGAATGACAAACAGTGCAAACCCTGATCAGAGGACTCCTAGAGGAGCTCTCCTAGAGAAGCCGTCTGATCAGGGTCTACACTATTTGCTAATGCCAGTACACTTGTGTCCCTCATTTAGAGGTTTAAGCAGTGAAATGTCGGATGGTAGAGGATTAGTAGAGTAATATCATCGTTAAATGTTTTGGATGGTAGAGAATTGGTAGAGTAATATAGTTAAATGACTGGTGGTAGAGGATCAGTAGAGTAATATAGTTAAATGTCTGGTGGTAGAGGATTGGTAGAGTAATATAGTTAAATGTTTTTGGATGGTAGAGGATTGGTAGAGTACTATAGTTAAATGACTGGTGGTAGAGGATCAGTAGAGTAATATAGTTAAATGTCTGGTGGTAGAGGATTGGTAGAGTAATATAGTTAAATGTTTTTGGATGGTAGAGGATTGGTAGAGTAATATAGTTAAAATGTCTGGTGGTAGAGGATTTGTAGAGTATTATCGCTGTAAACGTCCACGTTGTGAATCAGAGTGGGGCTTTTTTTAAGCAGATAACAACTTTGTGCAGAACCATAGTAAAATAGAAAATT
Organism: Azorinus chamasolen; assembly: GCA_963576725.1. Taxonomy (NCBI): domain Eukaryota; kingdom Metazoa; phylum Mollusca; class Bivalvia; order Cardiida; family Solecurtidae; genus Azorinus; species Azorinus chamasolen. The sequence goes on along the minus strand of OY755242.1, from coordinate 51,953,591 downwards.
GTCTTGAGTTTTCTGCTTTACATTACTTTTGTCCTGCATTAAGCAACCACATGTCACAAAGACTAACAATTAAAGGCAATGTGTCTATATATGATGCATTGTAGAAGTCTGTAAAAATGGATTAAAATTGTAGTTTATATAAAGAAAAGTAGTAGGATGTGGAAATAACTTACAAATAATCACTTAAAATTATGAAAGCTTGATATTTAATGTCGCCAATAGTATTTGCCTACGTTTTAGACAAAATTCATGTGATTTTCCATATATGTTGGCAATGTGGCAATATTATTTTGCTCTATAATATATGAGAAATTATCGGTGGCTTTGTTCATATGGTCAAGTGTGAAACTGAATGGTCAGTAGAAGTGGGTTACTGTATGGTCAGTAGAAGTGGGTAACTGTATGGTCAGTAAAACATATGTAACTGAATGGTCAGTAGAAGTGGGTTACTGTATGGTCAGTAAAAGTAGGTTACAACTGAATGGTCAGTAGAAGTGGGTAACTGAATGGTCAGTAGAAGTGGGTAACTGAATGGTCAGTAGAAATGGGAAACTGTTGATGGTCAGTAAAAGTGGATAACTGTATGGTCAGTAAAAGTTGGTAACTGAATGGTCAGTAAAAGTAGGTTACAACTGAATGGTCAGTAGAAGTGGGTAACTGAATGGTCAGTAGAAGTGGGTAACTGAATGGTCAGTAGAAATGGGAAACTGTTGATGGTCAGTAAAAGTGGATAACTTTATGGTCAGTAAAAGTGGGTGACTGAATGGTCAGTAAAAGTAGGTTACAACTGAATGGTCAGTAGAAGTTAGTAACTGAATGGTCAGTAGAAGTGGGTAACTGAATGATCAGTAGAAATGGAAAACTGTTGATGGTCAGTAAAAGTGGATAACTGAAAGGTCAGTAGAAGTGGGTAACTGTATGGTCAGTAGAAATGGGTAACTGAAAGGTCAGTAGAAGTGGGTAACTGAATAGATGGCTCCCTGTATTATTTCATAAGCTAATAGAGCACACCCTACTTAGATGGCTCCCTGTATTATTTCATAAGCTAATAGAGCACACCCTACTTAGATGGCTCCCTGTATTATTTCATAAGCTAATAGAGCACACCCTACTTAGATGGCTCCCTGTATTATTTCATAAGCTAATAGAGCAAACCCTAATTAGATGACTCCCTGTATTATTTCATAAGCTAATAGAGCACACCCTAATTAGATGGCTCCCTGTATTATTTCATAAGCTAATAGAGCACACCCTACTTAGATGGCTCCCTGTATTATTTCATAAGCTAATAGAGCAAACCCTAATTAGATGGCTCCCTGTATTATTTCATAAGCTAATAGAGCACACCCTACTTAGATGGCTCCCTGTATTATTTCATAAGCTAATAGAGCAAACCCTAATTAGATGGCTCCCTGTATTATTTCATAAGCTAATAGAGCACACCCTACTTAGATGGCTCCCTGTATTATTTCATAAGCTAATAGAGCAAACCCTAATTAGATGGCTCCCTGTATTATTTCATAAGCTAATAGAGCAAACCCTAATTAGATGGCTCCCTGTATTATTTCATAAGCTAATAGAGCAAACCCTAATTAGATGGCTCCCTGTATTATTTCATAAGCTAATAGAGCACACCCTACTTAGATGGCTCCCTGTATTATTTCATAAGCTAATAGAGCAAACCCTAATTAGATGGCTCCCTGTATTATTTCATAAGCTAATAGAGCACACCCTACTTAGATGGCTCCTTCAAGAACTGTCTGATCTATGACCTTTTGCAACGCCATTTGACACCTTTGCAAATAGAGTAGTGTAACCCATATCAGACGGCTCCTGTAGGAGCTGTCCGATCAGGGTCTGCTCTGTTGCTTATGGAATAATATAGATTTGACTCTACAGTTTCTGCCATGGTCATTCACCTGTCATTATAAAAAATAAATTGATTAGTATTCATGATGCCATTTCGTACATGAAGAGCATTCATGGAGAAAAGAGTTATTAAGCATTAACCAATACATTTCAAACACTGCCTCTCTTGTGTATTTCATGTTCTCACATCATTTCCTACAAAGAAAAACATTGAAGCCATGATTAAAAAAATTTGGAGAAAGATGTGTTGTCTGTATGACTTTTGAATCTGCTTTCAAGGGGACACATTTGAGTTGAGCTATGATTCCAGTAAATCACTGCACTAATTCATTTCTTTGTAGCCAGGAGATTATTTTTTAACTCTGGTGAAGGGGATTTTAATTAAAGCCGCAAAACTGTGTCTTGAAATGATTAGATTTCCATTGATGAATGTATTGGAGAATAATGGACAATCTGCAAAACCACAAACCCTCGAGACAATTACTGTGCACACGTTTCTATTGCCACTAAAAAGAAAATTCAGTATGATTTACAATTTGACAGCAATGAGCAACAAAAGCAAAGACAATTCAACTTACAAGTTTGTTTTATGCTCTTTAATAATTATGGAATAACCCTTTCCTCCATAGGCTATTTTTAGACCCATTCTCTTTGAATGAATCTACCAAAAAGGAGCATTTTCTAGAGAATAGGAAAATTTTAGAATTGTGTAGTTTTGAAACCATTGTGATAGATAGAGCGTTTTCTCCTATGGAGCAAATGTTCTATCTATCACAATGATTTCAAAAAATGACTTTTACAGAGGCATAGAAAGGCATATTTATGGAGGAAAGGGATAATAATACATTGGTCAAAAGAAGTGACATGATGTCATCGGGTGAACTATTATTTTCAATATGGATTATGGAGGATTTAATTAACACACTATTATGCGGAGACGTGCTGTAAAGTGATACTTAAAAACCCACTTCAGAGCGCTATTAAATAACAAGAGGATCCCTGCAGGGGCTTGAGTGACAGCTTAAATGCTAAAATAATAATAAAGCCTCTCGATTATGCAAATGCAAGAATGCTTCTACATGAAACACTCTCTTGTCTTTTTGACGAGGGCAATTGTCTGTTGCTTCCAAAAACATGCCTGCTAAAATTCTGTATTAACTGAAAATCTTTTCTTTTTTTAGAAATTAGCTTACCTGTATAAATAATTGTGGACGCTGACAAGATGAAGAATATCTTGGCATACTGATCTGGATTTCATTTCTTCGGTAATGAAAATCTGTTTTCCAACCCGTTATATTAAGGTTGTTTAGGATGAGGCCACTTCTTGTCTTCCTCTCAAGGGGCACCAGTTGATAATTAATCATTAGCATGTCCAGAGTATGCGGCCGTTGGCAGATATTGTCCGCTGCTTCAATCCTCTCACTTTATTTTGCTATCATTTCTTTTTTCAAAATTAATTTCAGACTTTTCCTGATGAGTGTCCTATTATACCTCAGTGTTTTATTTAAATCCCAACTATCCGTACTGAGGTAACTAGATATTTTCTAGATGCTGAAGATAAATTGTGAATTTGCATTATCATGTTATTTTTTGTTTCAAACTGGAATTAGTTTTATACCTTACGGTGTTGGAAAATTTCGTGATTGGCATAATTATGTCTTAAGTTTTAGATCCCAATTGGAACTCATCAAGAAGTAGATGAGGGAAACGTACCAAAGTCATGATTGAAGATATACTCAACAAATGAAGTTAGCGATATGTTTTATTTTTAACTCTCTTGTAAAAACACATAAGCAATCATTACTGAACTATAGGGTTCAGTGAAAATGACCCAAATTTACACTTATTTTTCACACCTGAACTTTGTCTAATCTCCTGAATAGTTTAAGTGATAGTCTTTTCAAAATAGAACAGAATTTGAATTTTGATCATATTATTGTTTAACCCATTCCCTCATATTGACGACTTTTGACGACTCTGTAAAAGTCACTTTGGGAAACCGTTAATGCTCTATTTATCACAATGGTTTCAAACTACAAAATTCTAAAATTTTCCTTTTCACCAGTTAGTGCTCCTTTTCGGTAGATTTATTCAAGGAGGTTGTATTTAAAAATAACCTATGAGGTAATCGGTTAGTATGACAACATCTGTGGTACTGATGTTTAAAAAATGCCACAATATCGATCCTCTAATTTGTCCCCAATAGAGCATGTGTGGGACATTCTCAACCTGTGGGTACTGCAGAGAGTTCCTCAGTCCAGAACATTTGAAACTCTTGATGCAACTTTGCAAGAGCCAAGAGGAGAGAAGAAGGATAAGAAGCATGCACCATCATTGTCGGGCATGCATAGCTGCAAGAGGTGGACACACACAATTGTGACATTCCATTGATCACTCCAGTTACCTAACCTTCCATATAAAATACTCTCTCACAGATTCAAAGGAATTATTGAAAATCTTCTCAAAAACCGTTGGTCCTATGTGAATGGTGTTTGATATAAAATGGTCTTGATGATCATATTGAGAATTAAATATAACTACCATGCATTTTGAATAAATTGAAAAAAAGATTAAAACTAATAAAATTATGGCCCTCTCACCCTCAGTTTCTTGCAGTGTGCTACAATTCACTGGTGAGCGATATAGGGCCTTCATGACCCTCTTATTAAAAAGGAGACTCTTGCATTTTATACACAGGTGGTTGCTTAATGCAGAATGAAAGTGATTCAGAAAGCTCCTAGGAGAGCTTTCTGCATTGCTTTCAGCTAGCATTAAGCTACCACCTGTATTTATTTAATGATTGCTGTATAGGATTTTAGTTTCCCCCTAGAACTAAGGGGATGTTTATTAGAGTGGGGGCATTTATTATAGAGTGGGGGCATTTATTAGAGTGGGGCATTTGTTAGAGCAGGGCATTTATTATAGAGTGGGAGCATTTATTTGGGAAAATACGGTACATCATGTCTTGATTCAATATGTCGATTAAGCACGACAAAACTGAAGAGATTTACAGCTTGTGTGATTGAAAAAACTGTAAACGGAAATTGTAAAAGAGGTGATTGGTTGAGGACTTGTAATGGGTTCGTTTAAATACATGACCAGTGATTGCAGACAAAGCCATAAAAATAAAGATTTATTCATTAATTGGCATTAAAAACAATACTTACACAAGAATGGTATATTCATTAATGTCAATCACGGGGGCAGTAAAGGCATATTATCATTTCAAACAAGACAGGTTTATTTCGATCAGCCTCATGTTGTACAGTACAAAGGACATCATTAACTATTTGCCCGCTAATCCTTTCCTTGTTCTATGTTTAGTACAAATTTCAATACTCACAGACAAAATAGTTATAACGAAATATGGAAGGTAAAACATTGTAGCCTCTAGGAGCCGTCTGATCTGGGTCTACTCTGTTTGCAAATGTGTTAAAATGCTTTTATATGAGAGAAAGGGTTATGTTACTGTTGTCAGCAAGAGCATGACATCTTAACTTCAGTTTTCAGTAATGTATTTTTCCTCATTTCTTAACTCTTACTTGTGCAGGACACGAGTCACTAATGTCCTTTGCAAACAGTGCAGACCCAGATGAGAGGGCTCATTAGAGGAGCTCCTTGAGGAACCATCTCACCAGGGTCTGCACTGTTTGTCATGTTATACTTTTCCATTGAGCAGACACCAGGTTGTTCTCTATATTTGATCTATTCACAAAGTGACTTTTACAGAAGCGTCAAAAGGCATCAATATGCTCCTATAGTAGCCATCTGATCTGGGTCAACTCTGTTTGCAAAGGAGTAGAACTTACTACTACTTACTTATCGGTCTTTTGATTAACGTGCAGGTGCAGGAGCATCTTCCACTTCAGTGGGCTCCCTTCCAGGTAACTGGCTCGCTGCACGCATGGCAGATTTAACACATCTTCTCCAGGCTTCCCTGTCACATGGATCAACCTCTTGCAGTCCCCACTCACGACGGTCTCTATCTGTCTGTGCTCTCCAGGTCATCTTGGGCCGTCCAGGCCGATGTCTTCCCCGTTTCTCCATGTTGAAGACATTGTTGATCGCTCCGTTGGATCTTTCTACATGCCCAAACCAGCGTAACCTCTTCTCCCTTAGGATGGCATCAAGGTCCTCAATACCAAGTCTTGCCAGTAACTCGCTCGATCTGACAGTAGCCACGTCTTCTGGCTTTACCTTGCAGATCTGTCTGATCATGGCTCTGTCATTTCGTCGAAGGCGAAGGAGGTTTGGTCTGGACAACGGCCATGTTTCGCTGGCATGGAGCATTGCGCTGCGTACGTACAAGCTGTACACCCTACCGCGGGTCTTGTATGACAGGTGACGGGACGAGAGGACAGGTAGCAGTTCCTTAAACTTCTTCCATGCGGTCTTAACACGGGTGGTCGTTGATAGCTCACACCCTCCAGCTGCGGAGAGCATGTCACCAAGGTAGCAAAAAGAAGCTACTACCTCCAGCTTGTCTGGTCCCACAACAACTTCCTTCTGTGGTCTCCCATCTAGTGGTCGAGCAGTTCCTAGGCATCTGAAGCAGCGGTAGTTGGGGTCCTCTTTCAGGCGCTTGAGACCACTGCACTTCTTGTGCACCCAGTGTTTGCAACCATTGCAGAATATACTGTTGCTACCTACACCGGTGCGACAGACGGCACACGGGAACTCACCCGAGCTTTGAAGTAAGTCCAGACCTGTACCACAGATCATGATCTTGGTCTTCCCGGTGTTCACTCGGAGTCCCTTCCTTTCCATTGCCTCCTTCCAGATCAACAGCCTACTGACACATTCTTCCATGGAGTCAGCGATAATTGCAAGATCATCGGCATAAAGATCCTCCCAGGGCACTCCTGCTCGAAACTCGCGTGACAAAGCCTCAAGGACGATGATAAAGAGCAGTGGGCTGAGCACAGAGCCCTGATGCACACCGACCTTCACTAGAAAGGCATATATATGGAGTTACGGGTTAAGCACTTTAAGGGTCCATTGAGTATGGTAAGCTTTTCTAGAACAATTTGAAAATGACAGACAGTGTAGACCCTGATCATCTCTAGGAGCCCTCTCATCTTGATTTACAATACACTGAATACAAACATGACAAAATGACAGACAGTGTAGACCCTGGTCGTCTCTAGGAGCCCGCTGATCTTGATTTACAATACAGACATGAGCAACTGACAGACAGTATAGAGCCTGATCATGATCTACAGTTTGCTCTTGACAGTTCCTCATATTCAGAAGGTCAATCCATTCCTTCATATATAAACACCTTTTCATGGATTTGCAAACAGAGTAGACCCAGATCTGATGGCTTCTACAGATGTGTGCATTGCATGCAAGTGTGTGCATTCAAATAATAATGGGTTGCAGATCAAGTCTACATTACAGTTGATTCAATATAAACATAGATATGGCCTGGAGTTCAATATTTCTTGAATTTCACATTCAAATATAATTTATCTACTAATAATACACTGCCATGCAATTTCAATCTTTATCCCTTTTCCCTCATATAAACATGTTTTCACGCATTTGCAAACAGAGTAGACCCAGATCAGACAGCTCCTATAGGAGCCATCTGATCAGGGTCTGCTCTGTTTGCTACAAGAATTTAAAAGATCTGTTTCTTTACTTTCCACAATTGCTACAATATTCCACCTTCCATATTTCATTATAACTATTTTGTCCATGAATATTCAATAGGTATAGAAATTTGAAATAAACATAGAACAGGGAAAGTATCCAAATCATAGTACAGGTCTAGAAGAAATGTCGCTAGTGGGGGTGTACACTGTACAGACACATCTAGTCTTTCAGTTACGTATTTCATATTTTGGACTCTTGATGCAAAGCTGCAGATAAACGTGCATACCCAAATACTTAAATCGTCATTTCTCCACCGAACCCTATACTGCGACCACTCTTTAGAATCGTCTCTTCGAGTATAGGGTTTGGTGGAGAAATAATGAAGTTTTTCTTGAAAATGTTTAAATTTACGCATCTTATCTGCATGGACCTCTGCTAATGAGATGATTATGATGTGATATCCTCTAGATGGATAATGTGCGCAACGGTTCTGATAAACTTATCCACAGCATCCTGGGAATCAAGGGTAACAGCTAAACTGATTATGAATTGTCTCACTTGGCACATTACAAATGCTACATTGCAGAAACGCTTGTTTCTGTTCACTTCAGTGACAATTTAATAATCTCTATGCAGGAAATTGTTTTACAAAGAAAATATGCAAATCAAATTTAACAGATAATAAATTTGATTTTTTCTTATATTGATTAAGAACATTTTTTGTTGGATTAGGAAATTTAATAATCGGTTTGAACTGACTCAACTGGAATTAGGAAATATATTTCAACAATTTGTTTCATTAATAATACCTTATTCAAATTCAAAATTTACTAGGATTTGCCTGTCTGTGTTATTGACCACAATATCAAACACAACATTTGTCACTTCTGGTATTTTCTACTGGATTATAACCTTGCCCTTATCCCTTATGCTTCAGAATTAGACAGTTTTATTGTTTGTTTCACCTAGCTTTAGATCTTTATTTAACCCATTACCTCAAAGGCTATTTTTAGATCCAACCACTGAAAAAATAAATAAATTGAATAAATTTACAGAAAAGGAGTATTACCTAGAGAAAGGGAAATTTTTAGAACTTTGTAATTTGAAACCATTGTGATAAATAGAACATTTGCTCCTATAGGAGCAAATGCTCTATTTATCACAATGGTTTCAATAGGTGATTTTTACAGAGGCGTAGAAAGGCGTATTTATGGAGGAAAGGGTTAAAAAGTTTGACACTTTTCATGTACATTGTTATCTGCTGAAAAAAATAAGTAATTGGATATTTAGAAATTATTATTTATGATACTATTGCAATAAAGACTCTTCTTTTATTGTTCAGTTATATCTCTTGTCTGCTTCACTCACTCTACTCAATATTTTGAGAAGTTACTGATCAGGTACAAATGATCTTGGATCAGGATCATATGCCCTTTATTTTTACATCTGATCTGGATTAAACTACAGGTAGTTTGCAAATTGTCCATCAAATTGAGAATGATAAGCATTTAACCCTTTCCTCCATAGGCTATTTTTAGACCCAACCTCTTTGAATGAATCCACCCAAAAGGAGCATTTACTAGAAGAAAGTAAATTTTTAGAATTTTGTAGTTTGAAAGCATTGTGATAAATAGAGTATTTGCTCTTATAGGAGCAAATGCTCTATTTATCACAATGCTTTCAAGAAGTGGTTATTACAGAGACATAGAAAGGCGTATTTATGGAGGAAAGGGTTAACCTTCCGTCTGTTTATGGTCTTAACACCGCAAATATTTTATCACTCTTATCTGTCTACCAATAGTTGGAGTAACTCTCTGTCTTTATTAGTGAATTAATATTAAGCTGCTAGGTAGTGATAAGCAGGTGTGAAATTTGCCTGAAAATGTGTCCTATTTACTTGACAGGTGATTCCGTTATTGAAGTGAAACATACATATTTAATCATCTATATTTACTTTCCAGACAAGTCTAGTGTTTCTGATTTTCCGAATTGCCACCAATTTATCACATAAAACAAAATTTTGTTCCTTTAAACACAAAATTTTAATGAATGTGGATCATAAAGATCTAAAATAACAAAATATAGTTTTAACAAATCAAATCTCAGAACAAATAAAAATCAAAGTACTGAAAGCACTGAGGATGTATTCAACGTAGATCGAATTGAATGTTTGGTTTGGTTTTTAAATGCAGCTTTAAGCGACTGGACAAAGATACTCCTTAACCCATTACTCCATGAATATTTAGGTAAGAAATAATGACATCATTAATGTTAATTAGATTGCTAAATGAATCTGGATCCATTTAGAACTCTGGTTGCCATGGTAACAAAAAGGAAAATCTTTAACATCTTCAAAACCAATGCTCAGAATAATTTAAAAGGTATTAGGTAGGAGTAGTCCTCTTTTGACCTTCTACCAAAATTGCTTAACTCTTTGCACGCTAGCGGCGAAACTGATTACCTATGCAAACAGTTTGGATCCAGATGAGATGCCGCATAATGCAGCGTCTAATCAGGATCCGAACTGTTTGTCATATTGATCATATTTTTGCAAAGAAATGAGAGAAAAGTTATTTTAAGAGTTGAAGCAGACGAAAAATTACTAGCATGCAAAGAGTTAAACGAAGTTGCCAAAAAAAACATGGCTGTCAGAGGTCACCAGGGACTAAATTTCATTATAAGCCTATGTGGAAAACTTTAAAAATCTTCTTATCCAAAATGAATGGTTGAATTTGAATGATATTTGGTATGGCTAGTGGCCTGGTAACTCTATCAGAGTTGCTGTCTAAAAAACATGGTCGCCAGGGGTGGGGCTAAATTTCCTGATACATGTATTAGACTATAAGGAAAAAATTAAAAATTGCCATTTGTATTGAGAATTATGACTTCAATTGAATAATTTAAAAGTACATGTACTATTGCCCCTTTTATCTTCATTTTCTGGTGATGGTTGTGACTAATTCATCTCAACCTAGTGCCAATTTGCAGGTGAGCATGATATAGGGCCATCATGGCCCTCTTGTTTACCAAAAGCTATTTTTCAGTACTCTTCATAATATGAACTTGAAGTTCATACATCAACTGATAGTGTTACACAGAATGAATCCTGGTGAGTCATAAAGTACCTCATCATATAATTTGGATCCAAAACTGTTTGTACCTACAGTGGAATGTAGAGGTTTATTGATGTGTCTGCTCTGAGAGTATCCTCTGTTATAGTTTTTGAGGGGGTTGTGTGTGGGGTTGGGGGGGGGGGGGGATCTCAACTGATTTTGTCATACAATCCTTGAAGTCTTCATTGGCAATGATAGTTTTCTGCGACAGCATATTTGTAAATCTGACAGTGATGTCCACGCAATTGGTTTCTTGCGTGTCATGAACAATTATTGGTTGAGACACTCTAGCAGAGATTTATGTTTTCAGGACAATTACGAATCCAATTACATTTGTCAAACTCCACTGTGTTTTTGTCAATATTTTTGTCTATGTTTGCAGAGCAAAAACATCCATTTGGTAATGACAACTAGATGGAATTGTTACAAGCAGAAGTGCTTTGTGTCATATTTTTATTATGTAACTAGCTTAACCCATTCCCGCATATTGACTCCTTTTGACGCTTTTGAAAAGTCACTTTGTGAAACCATTGTGATAAAAAGAGCATTTGCTCCACAGGAGCAAATGGCCCCTCCTCCAAGCTTTAGTGAAGGATGAGGGGCATTATTGGAGTAAGCTTACGGGAAATAATGCTCTATTTATCACAATGGTTTCAAAACTGCAAAATTTTAAAATGTTCCTTTTCTCTAGTTAATGCTCCTTTTCTGTATATTTATTCAAAGAGGTTGGCTCTAAAATAGCCTATGAGGGAATGGGTTCAAACTAAAATAGTGCTAAAGAACATGGTAAGGAAAGAGTTGTTTGTAACAAAAAGTCAAAAAAATTAATTGCTATGGAAATCAGTAGAGATATGTCTGCCATTCAATGGAATTTGTCATAAAAATACTCTTTTCGATGTATTTGTAAACATACCCGGTACTCTTTTCGATCTACCTGTAAACATGTATATATGTTAACATACTTTTTTTTTTTTTCCCGATCTACATGTAAACATACTCTTTTTGATGTACATGTAAACATACTCTTTTTAATGTACATGTAAACATACTCTTTTCGATCTACAATCATGTAAACATACTCTTTTCGATGTACATGTAAAAATACTTTTTTCAATGTACATGTACATGTAAAAATACTCTTTTTAATGTACATGTAAACATACTCTTATAAGAGACTTTCATTCAGTATTAACCCTTTCCCCCATAAATACGCCTTTCTACGCCTCTGTAATAACCACTTCTTGAAACCATTGTGATAAATAGAACAATGGTTTCAAACTACAAAATTCTAAATTTTCACTTTTCTCTAGTAAATGCTCATTTTGGGTAGATTCATTCAAAGAGGTTTGGTCTAAAAATAGCCTATGGAGGAAAGGGTTAAGCTACCACCTGCTTGTTTATCAACCCTTTATTCCAATAAACACACCTTTCTACTCCTTTACAAACAGAGTAGATCCAGATCAGATGGCTCCTATAGGAGTCGTCTAATCAGGATCAGCTCTGTTTTCTCATGATGCTACAGTTTATGCCATGGCCAAAAATCACTGTGTCCATGTACTATTATAACGATCTGAATAATTCATGATGTCATTATTTCTTATATGAATATTCATTGACAAAAAGGGTTAAGTGGCCCCTTAACCCATTCCCTCGTGACTGGTAATTAATTGTATGTAAAACGAAAACAGCAGCAATAATAACCACGCTTTAAACCATTTCCTAATTTTGACACCTTTAGACGACTCTGTAAATTTCACTTTTTAAAACCATTGTGATATCACAATGATTTCAATACTACACAATTCTATATTTTTTCCTTTTCTGTAGTAAATGCTCCTTTTCGGTAGATTTATGCAAAGAGGTTAGGTCTAAAAGTAGCCTATTAGGGAATGGGTTAAGAGGGGTTATTTCATAAGCAAGGCAATTGCTGAATAAGATCTATTCCATAAATATAGTATATAGAGTAGACCCTGATCCTACAGCCACCCTACAGTAGCTGTCTGATCTGGAACTGCTCTGTTTGCAAAAGCATGAAAAAGCATTTGTATGCATGAGGCACTGGGTTATACATGTATAATTAATTATGCAAAAGATAATGACATGAATATTAATTAGATTAATTGTTTTAATAGTACATGGACACAGGAATATATAGTTGGCCATGGCAGAAAATGTAAAATATCTATATCATATCATAAGCAACAGAGGCTCCAGGGCTTTTTTTCATCAAGTGGGGAAGGGGCCTGGCCTCTACTTTGGGGGAAAAAATAGTACAATATTTTGATATAGGGGAAACAAATTTCCAATGTAAAGTCATTGTTTGGGGAAAAGTGCATGATTTTAAAGAAACTTTCTTAGGGGAAGGGGCCTTTAAACGGCCCCTACTATAGAAGGAAAAAAAGCCCTGAGAGCAGACCCTGATCAGACGGTTCCTATAGGAGTCGTCTGATCTGGGTCTACTCTGTTTGCAAAGGCATAGAAAGGCGTATCTATGGAGTAAAGGGTTAATACCTCTTGTCATAAGTCATTCTATAGCAACACAATCACATGACACATTTCTTTTAAAAATTGCAGATTTAAATTCAATGAATTTAGTGAAATGACTTAAACATCATCACTATCAAAGCATGTTACATGTCAGGGTTCACTGATTTAGTTAGAAAAGGCCAGTGCAAAATAAATCACCGACAAACTGAGCCTGAGTCCGCACAATCTTATTATTTTCAGGAAAAAAACTGTTGTTAAAACCGACCATTACCTGCTTAGATCTCATTAAAATGACATCATAGGACAAACAGTGATTCAAATTGAAAGTTGAAAAGCCCCCATTAGAGCTGTTCTACCGAGTAACTTCCACATGATATCCCCTTCACATGCAAAACGTTAATCCCAGGATATTTTTTTAGTAGAGAGACCATGAATATGGAGACTTCGCACACAACATTATTTTGGTAGAGCTACAGGGTTAGTGAGCAAAAAATCTAACAAAGTGGAAAACGGACACGTTTTTTCAAGAAAAATAGTTAACCCTTTCCTCCATGAATATTCATGTAAGAAATGATAAGGTCATCAATATTAGTTAGATTAATTGTTATAATAGCACATGGACACAGAAAGTTTTAGCTATTGCAGAAACTGTTGAATTATATCTTTATTATATCATAAGCAAACAGAGCAGACCCTGATCAGGCAGATCCTGAAGGGGCTGTTTGATCTGGGTCTACTGTTTGCACAGGGTGTGAAAAGGCATTTCTATGAGGGAAACGGTTAACAACAATGAACCGTTCCACTTTAAACATTCAAAGTGTTAACCCTTTCCTCCATAAATACTCCTTTCTACGCCTCTGTAATAGTCACTTCTTGAAACCAATGTGATAAATAGAGCATTTGCTCCTATAGGAGCAAATGCTCTATTTATCACACTGGTTTCAAACTACAAAATTCTAAAAATTTTCCTTTTCTCTAGTTAATGCTCCTTTTCGGAAGATTTATTCAAACAGGTTGGATCTAAAAATAGCCTATGAGGGAATGGGATACTGAATGGACTCCTTCATTATAAACAATGATGGATCATACCAATTTTAAATTCAGCATTCAAAGAATTAACAGATACTCATATTCATATATCAGGTATTGAACCTTTGTCTACTTTGTCTGTTACAGAAACCTCACCATGAACGAGAACAGAGTCACCAGATGAAGACATTCCAACTTCACCGTCAGAGTCTGCTGGGAAGCCCCTCCCCCACCTGGAGTGGCCACACCCCATCACAGAAAATACAGGAGGTAAGAGGTTTTCATGGACACCATCCTACTATGGTAACCTGATTCGAAAAGAAATCTTATGTTTGGTCTTCTAGACATGGTAGATAAATTCATGACATCAGTTAACAGCCGCCTGTTTATAGAGAGGTCCACACCCAATTAACTCTTTTCTTGCTAAGTAATTTTGTCGTCTGCTCAATTTTTGTCTGCAACATTTTCCGAACTATTTTCTTTCTGACTTTTTGCAGAAATTATGCCCAAGTGACAAATAGTTTGGATTTCAGATCAGGCCCCACATTGTTGGGACCTGATCTGGATCCAAACTGTTTGCATAGATCATAAATGGTGGGAGAATCTGCCACTAGCTACTGGTAGTTTATTTCACCCATTCCTCCATAGGCTATTTTTAGACCCAACCTCTTTGTATGAATCTACCCAAAAGGAGCATTTACTAGAGACAAGTAAAATTTTAGAATTTTGTAGTTTGAAACTATTGTGATAAATAGAGCATTTGCTCCTATAGGAAGTGGTTATTACAGAGGGGTAGAAAGGCGTAATTATGGAGGAAAGGGTTAATACAATTTAATTTTTACTCCATGAATATTCATGAAAGAAATAATGACATCATGAATATTGATTATATAATAATGATACATGTATATGAAATCATGACTTTTTGCTCAAGACAGAAACTGCAGAATCAGATATTACTGCATATTACTGCATAAGCAAACAGAGCAGACCCTGATCAGACATCTCCTATAGGACCCATCGTATCTGAGTCTTCTCTGTTTGCAAAGGCATAGAAAGGCATACTTATGGAGTAAAGGGTTAACTACACATATATTTTGAAATGACTTGGTAAACATCCATTTTTAAGGCTGAAAATGCAGGAGCCCTATAGTAATCACATTTTCTGTCTGTCCGTCCATCTGCCCATCCTTCTGTCCATCAACACTTGTCGTGATAACTCAAAAAGTACTTCACATATTGGTTTCATATTAAGGGCACATGCTTAGTATCATCATAGGAAGATGCCTATAGTTTTTAGGTTGAATCAGATCACTATGTGTAGAGTTATCTGCCCTTGATTACAGGGCACTCTCTGAGTGAGTCAGTTTTCTAGTTCATATGAGGGAGTGAAATCATTTTCAGTTTGGTGGCATAGCAAATATTGTAGACCTCATGTTCTTTCATGAGCCCTCTGATCTGGGTCAACATCGTTTTTTAACATTGATTGAGGGCCTTTGAATCTATTGCTAACAAGTGGTTTCAGTATCCCACATCCATACAATATTCTCTAGTTTGTATCTCTATAACCTAAGGACCATTTACATTTATGTAAAATAAAATATAATAACAATACATTAACCGGTGTTTGACGTCAAACTATTTGCATAATAACTTAATAAAGAGTCATTGCAGAAACATGACTTGAAATTCACTATGTGTCCTCAAAACATTATGATGAGCCATACACAATTTGACCCTTTCCGTCATATAAACGCATTTTCAAGCATTTGCAAACAGAGTAGACCCAGATCAGATGGCTCTTATAGGAGCCATCTGATCAGGGTCTGCTCAGTTTGCCAATGGAATTTGAAAGATCTGTTTCTTTAATTACTTTCTAAAATGGCTACAATGTTCCACCTTCCATATGATATTTCATTATAACTACATTTTTATTTTGTACATAAATATTCAGTAGGTATTGAAATTTGAAATAAACATAGAACAGGGAAAGGGTTAAACAATGATTTCCAGTTACCGTACATGTACTTTCAAATAATTCCATAGCTGATCAACCATCAGTGTTTTTTATTAACCCTTTCACCACCACAGTCGCATAAATGCACCATGACAAATAGTGCAGTCCCAGATCAGATGCCGCCTTTTGAAGGCGGCGTCTGATCAGGGACTTCACTATTTGTCTCAATCTCTATTTCTATATACACATGTAGGTATGTGCTTTATTTCATTGAAATTTGCATTTATTATCTCATTTCCTAATTTTACTGAATGATTTAACAAACTTGGATTGCAGACGACGATTAGAAATTTGGCGTCGAAAGGGTCAAAATAAGTGTGTTTTTTCCACGCTATTAGTGACTTTATGTCGAAAGTCTGGCTCCAGATGAGTCACAACAAATATGATCAAGAGAAAACCCAGTCGTGAAAAAAACACCATTATTTCTTGTGGCATATCTATTGAAGTCTGACAATTGCTTCAGTTATTCTAAGCTTCTGCTTGTTTGAGCCGAATTATTTAGCTAGCAGAAAGCTTGTCAGACCCAAGGGAAGAATAACTTTGTCTGAGATTAAACCTCTCAAATATTGTATTACAGTAAAACTTGTTTTATTTCCAGTGTTTTTATCGATCACAATACATTCTTCACATGAAGGACAGCCGAAGTTTCATTGCCTCTAACCTCTGAAATTCTTTGTAGAAAAATCTCTCTTTTACGACCACTCAAAATAAACTTAGTTCTGGGTCCACAGCTTTTAGCTCATGGCAGGAAGCAATTGTGACAGAGCTTGTCTTGTCTTAAGCAACCTCCTGCCTTTAAAGATTCTTATGTTTTAAATTCAACAAATGGCTGTGTTAGAGAGGTTTGTTAATTCTAGAGGAAAATTTCCTTTTATTTGTGTAACACGTGAGATAAGTAACTTTTAACCCTTTCCTCCATAAATATGCCTTTCTACACCTCTGTAATAGTCACTTCTTGAAACCATTGTGATAAATAGAGAGCATTTGCTCCAATGGAGCAAATGCTCTATTTATCAGAATGGTCTCAAAACTACACAATTCTAAAATTTTCCGTTTCTCTAGTTAATGCTCCTTTTTGTTGGATTTATTCAAAGAGGTACACTCTAAAATTAGCCTAAGTGGGAATGGGTTAAACCATAGTCTCAACGTATATACAGGGCGTATTGATCTATGTAAATCTCTTATTTTTCAGCCAAAACATTATCTTGTTGGTTCTCACCGGAATTCCCGCTTGGAAAGGCGATTCTGATGAGCTCCGCAAGGTCATGGCTCAATGGAGAAATACAGAAAAAAACATTACCTAGTTTTCTAACTGCTGTATAATCTCAGATAAACGCTCCTCAGGGTGTTACAATTTTTAACAGGAGCTTCTTGCATTTTGTACACAGTTGGTTGCTTTTAGTCTGCATTAAGCTATCACCTGTATTTTGAAAAAAAACCTGTATTTAATGGTTATTATATGGGGTTTTAATTGCTTTCTTCATTGTTAGTTTTCACACAGAATTAACCTATTCCCTTATAATGACGCCTTTTGATGCCTCTGTAAAGTTCACTTTTAGAAACCATTGTGATAAATAGAGCATTTGCTCCTATGGAGCAAAATTAATGCTCTATTTATCACAATGGTTCAAAACTACACAATTCTGAAATTTCCTTTCCTTTAGTTAATGCTCCTTTTCAGTAGATTTATTCAAAGAGGTTTGATCTAAAAATAGCTTATGAGGTAATGCCTTAAGGGGGTGATTATTAGAGTAGTGGCATTTGTTAGGGAGAATATGGTACTTCACGGAAGACCTCCTATAGACATATCTACATTAATTTTGGGTGAATTTACAAGTATCGGTACAATAAAACCTCTCTTTACAGCAACTATCTAAAACATGTCTTATTCAAAGATTTTCAGACATATATTAGCTTAATGCTGGAAGAGAAATATGCAGAAAGCCTAGGAGCTTCCTGCATTACCTTCATTGAGAATTAACCCATTCCCGCATATTGACGCCTTTTGTCGCTTCTGTAAAAGTCACTTTGTGAAACCATTGTGATAAATAGAGCATTTGCTCCACCGTAGCAAATGCTCTATTTATCACAATGTTTCAAAACTACACAATTCTAAAAATTTCCTTTTCTCTAGTTAATGCTCCTTTTTGGTAGATTTAATCAAAGAGGTTAGGTCTAAAAATAGTCTAAGTGGGAATGGATAAACAACCACCTTCTCTTCTAGACTCCATTTGTTCATTAAGAGTTTACTCCGGAGAGATTCTACTATAATTTTAATGCAGATGTTAATGCCAAGTACATGTAATTCATTGTCTAATCAGCTTCCATCCTGCCCCACATTCTTATTGTTGCAGAGCTCCAGATTATAAGATGTGTAAATTCAAATACTTTAAAGTATAACTCCTTTATTTCTCCACCAAAACCCTTTGTTGTGACCGCTCTTTAGAATCGTCTCGAACGTAGGGTTTGGTGGAGAAATGACGATTTTAGTATTTGAGTATGCACCATTATCTGTAGCTCTGTTGTTGTTTACAAAAAGAATTGGAAGAACAAAATTGTTTTAAATATAAAGATGATGACAGCCATGCAAATGCAATGACGAGTCAAATAAATTGATAAAAACAAATTTCTGACGGTCACTGTCTTTACCATCACGATAGAAGTTTTAAAATGGAAAATGAAGGGCAGCAGTTTCATGAAAAGATCTGTTTTCAACAACTCATTTGAAAACGGGAAATGAGTGTACTTGATGTACTTCCTCTTTGTAGCTGAGAAGTTTTCTGATCAGGGTCTGCACTCTGCACTGCTTCTCAATCAAATCCTGAAGCAAATTTGATACCTTATAACTGAAGCACTGCTGGACCATTTCACTTTGAATATTCAGCAATTTACAGCCCTAAATATCAGGTTCAGTAGTAGGGCAAAGATTTAGGGTTATAGACACTATGTGGGTCTGCCTTTAGGTGTATGAAACACACAATCCCCCAATTACTGCAATGCATACTAATTTATGGCTTCTGTCGGTCGGAGAGGTCGTTAACGTTGACAGTATGTGTTTAGTCCTGGCTTTGTTTAGAGGAGACCCACGGTTTCTTAGGACAGTGAAAAGTCGCAGATCAGAATCCATGTAAAGTACATTCCACTGCAAACAGCTTTATCAAAATTAATGTTGGAAGATTCGAATACCATAATTGCCATCGTGAACAGGAAGTGCTATGTTTCTGCCAGTTGACTTTGGACCAGTTTGAGACAATGGATGAATATGGAAAAATCTATTTGTAAAACTGTTTAGTATTACAAAGTCATTGACTTCTGACCTTGGAATTTGTGGACAGCAGAGAAGGAATTAACCCATTCCCTCATAGGCTATTTTTAGATCCAACCTCTTTGAATAAATCTACTAAAAAGGAGCATTTACTATAGAAATAGAATAGGATTATTTTAGAATTGTGTAGTTTTGAAACCATTGTGATAAATAGAGCATTTGCTTAGAAAGGCGTATTTATGGAGGAAAGGGTTAAAGTCACCCAAAGGTGCATGCTGAGATTATTGGATCACTGAATGTATAATAAATTTTTGTTTGTTGGAAATCAAATAATCAGACCACAAAAGACAGAAAAACATGAGAAGCAATAAGGCAACAATTTCAAATCAAAACAAATTGTTGGAAAGTTTTTCAGACGGAAAATATTGCATATTGCCAAGCATTTTCCATGTTCAAATGGCATTTCAGAATTATTGCATTTTTTGAAATATGAACGCTGATGTTCATTTTGTCAGAATTTATCTGTTAACTGTTAGCATACAAAATAAATGTCATTTGCAAATTTGTGTTTGCATTTCTAAATTATTTTTCTCCCATCATATATGGTGAAGTAGTTTTGATCTTGACCTGTGACTTAGAATTCCCGTTTGTCATATCCTCATCCAAATGTACAGGCTATCATGAGTTCACATACAGTTTGCTTTTTATACGCCCGAAGGGTCGTATTATGTTATGGTCTCCATCGTCTGGCCGTCTGGCTGGGTGTCCGTCTGTCCGTCTGTCTGTCTGTCCGTCTGTCTGTCCGTCCGTCTGTCTGTCCGCACTCACCAAAGGGTAGTTGTGTGACTTTTTCTAACTAGTCCCACAAGTAAATCATTAACCTGGCCATCTCTTGTGACATTAACCTGGCCATTTCTTGTGACATTAACCTGGCCAGTTGTGGGACATAGGGTTAGGGTTAGGGTTAGCTTCCAGATCATTCTTTTCCAAAGTTAGAGCCAAAAATAGTTTTTCTTGTGGGACTAGTCACACAAGAAAAGATCAAAGGAAAAAGTCACACAACTACCCATTTGTTAGTATCCGTTAGCAAATTCGTGTCCTGGCTATAACTTACTCATTTTTTCTCCGATTTTCAAAATTCTTTCACACAAATGTTCAGTATCACTTGAAGGTGTGTCGCGTACAAAACCCAATTGTGAACTTTCAAGGTCAAGGTCACAAATAGGGCGTTAGCAATTTTCGTGTCCTTGCTAAAACTTACTCACCTTTTCA
The DNA here is from genome assembly GCA_963576725.1 of Azorinus chamasolen. Classification (NCBI taxonomy): domain Eukaryota; kingdom Metazoa; phylum Mollusca; class Bivalvia; order Cardiida; family Solecurtidae; genus Azorinus; species Azorinus chamasolen. Next base: position 51,932,941 of record OY755242.1, on the reverse strand, counting down.
CCAATTTTCAAAATTCTTTCACACGTATGTTCAGTATCACTTGAAGGTGTGTCGCGTACAAAACCCAATGGTGAACTTTCAAGGTCAAGGTCACAAATAGGGCGTTAGCAATTCTGTCCGTCCGTCCGTTAGCAAATTCGTGTCCTGGCTATAACTTACTCATTTTTTCTCCGATTTTCAAAATTCTTTCACACAAATGTTCAGTATCACTTGAAGGTGTGTCGCGTACAAAACCCAATTGTGAACTTTCAAGGTCAAGGTCACAAATAGGGCGTTAGCAATTTTCGTGTCCTTGGTAAAACTTACTCATCTTTTCACCAATTTTCAAAATTCTTTCACACATATGTTCAGTATCACTTGAAGGTGTGTCGCGTACAAAACCCAATGGTGAACTTTCAAGGTCAAGGTCACAAATAGGGCGTTAGCAATTCTGTCCGTCCGTTAGCAAATTCGTGTCCTGGCTATAACTTACTCATTTTTTCTCCGATTTTCAAAATTCTTTCACACATATGTTCAGTATCACTTGAAGGTGTGTCGCGTACAAAACCCAATTGTGAACTTTCAAGGTCAAGGTCACAAATAGGGCTTCAGTATCACTTGAAGGTGTGTTGCATACAAAACCCAATTGTGAACTTTCAAGGTCAAGGTCACAAATAGAGCGTTAGCAAATTTTGTGTCCTGGCTGTAGCTAACTAGACCTACATCATTACCTTTAAGGTCAGTCATATTTGAAGGTGAAAGGTTAAACGCACTTATGTCACGTTCGGTTTAAACTTTCTCGACTTTTTTTCCAAAGTTCAAAAAAGTCTGAAAGTCTGAAAATGATTGCTATGTACACTGTTCTTACCATGCTCATATCTTGGATATTTATTCACTTATTTCAAACTTGTTCATTCTGGAGTTATTGCCCTTTGATAGTTTCGGGTAGCAATTTCACTCCTCCTTTATTTTTCAACATAATTTCTTCAAACTGTGGGCTCTCTTCTAATTATTTGTTGTAAAGAAAATGTTTCTTTGTTATTCCTTTTACCTGCTACTTTTTTTTCAAAATAAATGCTCCTTTTTCAGCTTTCAGTAGGCCCAAAGACAAATAAAAGATTACTATTACAATAAGCAGTTTTACTCTCCTTGCTATTGCCTTAGCCCTAATAGACCTCATATGCGCAACTTCTGAAGGTTCACACATTGTGTAAATAGAACAGCCTTCGGGCGTATATTGCCCCGTCTCGCGGTGCTCTTGTTGAGGATGTTATTTCATTTTTAGCCGAATTTTTCAAGAAAAATCTTGGCTTATAGTTTGGCAAAAAATGGACGGGCAGGCGGGCGGGCGGGCGGGCGGGCGGGCGGCATGCTGTCATTAACAAAACTTTAACATTGCTTAGAACTTCTAAATTACTTAAGCTAGACAATTCATATTTGGTATGCAGATAGCTTGGGTGAAGGCCTTTCACTTGATACAAGGATACATGAAAGCAGGTCAAGGTCACTATTTTGAAAACTTTGCCGTTTTTAACAGACTTTAACCCATTCCCGCATATTGACGCCTTTTGACGCTTCTGTAAAAGTCACTTTGTGAAACCATTGTGATAAATAGAGCATTTGCTCCACAGGAGCAAATGCTCTATTTATCACAATGGTTTCAAAACTACATATTTCTGAAAATTTCCTTTTCTCTAGTTAATGCTCCTTTTTGGTAGATTTAATCAAAGAGGTTGGATCTAAAAATAGCCTTAGTGGGAATGGGTTAACATTACTATAACTTCTGAACTACAAATGCTAGGCAATTCATTTTTGATATACAGATGGCTTTGGTAAAGGCTTTTCAGTTGATATAAAGGTATTTGAAATTAGGTCAAGGTCAAGATCACTATTTTGACAAGTTGAAAAACTTCAACATTTTGTCTTAACTTCTGAACCACATATGCTAGACAATTCTTATATGGTATGGAGATAGCTTTGGTGAAGGCCTTTCAGTTGATACAAGGATACATTAAATTGGGTCAAGGTCAAGGTCACTGTTTTGAAAACTTGACTGTGTTTAACAAACTTTAATATTTTTCTATAACTTCTGATCCACGAACACTAGGCAAAATCCGACTTTAATGCAGTTTCCACATTTTTTGCTTGTTTTAATTTTTTTAAGTTTATGATAATGTTTCATTGTCAGTTTCTGTCTTCTTTCCAGTCAAACTGACATAAACTGTAAGTCTCCACTTAGATTAGTTACAGATTAGTTTTTATTCATACATTTTGAAAATACAAGCTGATGAATCTTCAGTAGCTGATTGGTAAAGCATTGCAAAATTGACACATAAGTGTCAAAAGATTAAAGATGAAACGATTAATCCTTTCCTCCATGAATATTTATGTGATCAAACAATGACATCATGAATTATTTATTAGATTGGTTTTCTAATGGCACATGAACACAGGATGTTTTGGCCATGACATAAAACTGTAGAATTTTATCTACATACCGTAATATCATAAGCAAACAGAGCAGACCCTGATCAGACAGCTCCTGTAGGAGCTGTCTGATCTGGGTCTACTTTGTTTGCAAAAGGCATAGAAAGGAGTATTTATGGGATAAAGGGTAATGTTACATTTGATTCAGAATAAACGAATCTCATATGGCTGAATATGCTTGGACTATAGCACTCGCAAGATGCTAGATAAAAGGAATATGGCTTCTACCAATATGGCTTCTATCATATGTCTTTTTCCACAACCAAATCCTGCCATTTTGATACTCTTTATAAATAGTCAGAAGTCCAGATAAGATGCACAAATTCAAACATTTTCAAGAACTTTATTTCTCCATCAAACCCTATACTGTGACCATTCTTTAGAATTGTCTCGAAGAGACGATTCTAAAGATTGGTCACAGTATAGGGTTTGGTGGAGAAATGACGATTGTAGTATTTTGGTATGCACCTTTATCTGTAGTTCTGAATAGTACCGGTAGTATTCTTTATTATAATTGAGTCAATTCTAGCAAGGAGACTGCTTCCGTTGACTTATTTATATGACTGCAAGGCATAACTTTTTTGAATAAAATTATGTCATCAAATTTTGAAGATAAAAGTTGTTTTGTTGTAGACAAAGATCGGTGGACACCCAGAGGACAATCACAGTGATACCTCCCGTGACACTGTGACTAGTGATAGTGGCCGGGGAGGAAGTGAGGACGATCTCCCAGTGTCCCATAATAATAGTAAAGGTACATAACTCTAGTATGAAAAATATCTATAAATAAATGTATGACAACTCTAGTATGAAAAATATCTATAAATAAATGTGTGACAACTGCATAAGGAGGATGAAATATAACTGTTAGAGTGTCATATTTTAGGTTATAATATTTATGATGTACGACAGAGTTTTTCCAATAGGAGATTATCCTTATAATGCTTTTGAACACAATGTAGACCCAGATCAGACCGCTCCTCTTTGTGCAATGATAAAGCATTTATTTATTTGCCATTGTAACAATTCATCTGATTAATATTCATGATGTCAATATTTCTTACCTGAATATTCATGAAATAAAGTGTTAACTCTTCTACTGCCCCATATCATCATCGGTTTCAGTTTTCAATTTTGATTTTTTTCCTTGTATTTGTTTTCAAAACATGAAATGAGAGTAAGAAACAGTTTGGATCCTGGTGAGATACAGGGTTAACCTTTTATGTAAGAAATAAGGATGTCATGAATAATTATTTACTGAATTCATATTTATGGGCACTATTAACAAGTTTTTAAGGGGGGTGGCAGAAACTGTAGAATCAGATTATGTTATTTCATCAGCAAACAGAGCAGACTCTGATCAGATGGCTCCTACAGGAGCCATCTGATCTGGGTCTACTCTGTTTGCAAAGGCATGATTAAAAGGCGTGATTATGGAGTAACGGGTTAATCAGTGTCTCATTTGAATCCCAGCTATTTGCAATGGTCATCACAGACTCACTATTGGTAATGAAAGATTTTTAGAAGTTCTACTATATGTTTAACCTTTTTGGCGCCAAATTTCTAACTGTCGTCTGCAATCCAATTTTTTTTTTAAATCAATTGGTAAAATAAAGAAATAAATAATTGCAAATTTCAAAGGAATAAAGCACAGATACAGAAATAGAGTTTGAGACAAAAAGTGAAGTCTCTGATCAGATGCCGCCTTGAAAAGGCGGCGGCTGATCTGGGACTGCACTATTTGTCGTGGTGCATTTATGTGACATTGGCGGTGAAAGGTTTAACAAGTACAAACAATACACAGGATGGCTCTCCATTCCACAAAACAATACCTTTTAAGGCTACTATTGTAAATTGGCCAAGAGGAAGGACGCAGTGTTCCTAACAAATCACGTCTTTGATTTTTGTCTCCCTTTCTGCTCAGCGCAGAGAATTCCAATATTGGTCTTCTGTACCAAATGCCTGATAATGTTCAAACTATTGGAATCTGTGTGCTAAAAGAAACATTCAGTGCTTGATCTCATCAATATTTATTATGAAATAATCAGCAATATTAATTAACTGAATTTATATGAATGCATAAAAAACACAGGATGTTTGGGCCATGCATGATAGAAACTTTAGAATCTCACCGTTATTACTCTATAAGCAAACAGCCTCCCGTGAATGATCAGATACCTTCTACAGGAGTTGTCTGATCTAGGTCTAGTTGTCTGATCTAGGTCTACATTGATTGTAAAATGTGTTGCTTTTACCCTTTTCCTGTTCTATGTTTATTCAAGATTTCAATATCTACTAGATATTCATGGACAACATACAAATGTAGTGAAATATGGAAGGTGGTACATTGTAGCCGTTTTAGAAAGTAAAGAAGCAGGTTTTTGTTTCTTGCCTTAACCCTTTACTCCATGAATATTTATGTGTTTAACTCCACCTTCTTTGCATATTTATTATCTCAAATAGTATTTTGGTATGTACTGGTATTTATTGACAATTATTTTTATTGAAGGCAGAAAAACGATTCTGTGTGCAAACAGTGCAGACCCTGATCAGACAGCTCCTATAAGAGTAGTCTGATCAGGGTCTGCTCTGTTTGCTTGTGATATAAAATTGATCTGAGTCTACAGTTTCTGTCATAATGAATGATTATTTTGTTCATTGTGCCATACAGTAAAACCCCCCTAATACGACCATCTAAAATAGGTATAATTCTGGGTGCTAGATGCAGGTGGTAGCTTAATGCAGGACAAAAGTAATGCAGAAAGCTCCTAGAGGAGCTTTCTGCATTACTTTTGCCCTGCATTAAGCAACCACCTGCTTATAAAGACACCCATGTTTATTCATTAAGTGGTCGCATTAGAGGGATTCTACTGTAATATAAATTTAATTAATTAATTATGCTAATTACATTTACTGTTCGTATAATTGCTGATAACTGGCATTTGTTGTGTTTTTCAGATGAAAAAGATCCAAGAGGCAGTAACATGAAAAATTCTCACCTTGTGAAGTGCTCAGTGCCAAGCCCCAATAAACATGACTTGTCACGTGACAGACCTCACTCTGTTGAATTCAGTGACCCAAGAAATCCACATTGTAAAGTGCACCATGACAGATCTCTATCTAACTTGGTAGGCAGTGAAAAGCCTAAGTTCACAGTAAGAAAACCGTACATCGAACGAGAAATAAGAGACAAGAAGTCACAATCTGAAGGCGGATGGGTCCCATCTTATGTGTGAATAAGATTGCTTCAAAGGAAACACTCAACTAGAATTTGTCCTGGTTAGGTTCAATTAAGTTATATATTTTCAAGTGTGAATTGAAAACACAGTTGTGTGAAAATTTGTAATTTGTGTATTGTCACTCTAACAGTCAATGTTTCCGACCTTTGTTTGTGTAGCGTACAGGGTATTGCCCATGTTGTTTAGCAAACAGGGTATTAAATAAGGTATTGCCATTGTATTGCAAATGGGGTATTGCCCTAATGTATAGCAAACAGGGTATTAAATAAGGTATTGCCATTGTTTAGCAAACAGGGTATTGCCCTAATGTATAGCAAACAGGGTATTAAATAAGGTATTGCCATTGTTTAGCAAACAGGGTATTGCCCTAATGTATAGCAAACAAGGTATTAAATAAGGTATTGCCCTTGTATTGCAAACAGGGTATTAGCCCTTTACTCCATAAATATGCCTTTGCAAACAGAGTAGACCCAGATCAGACGGCTCCTGTAGGAGCAGCCTGATGGGATAAAGCGTATGCCACCGCTGTCAGCAGTGCTGCCTGATGGGAGTATAGCGTATACCACCGCTGTCAGCGGTGCTGCCTGATGGGAGTATAGTGTATACCACCGCTGTCAGCAGTGCTGCCTGATGGGAGTATAGCGAATACCACCACTGTCAGCGGTGCTGCCTGATGGGAGTATAGCGTATACCACCGCTGTCAGTGGTGCTGCCTGATGGGATAAAGTGTATACCACCGCTGTCAGTGGTGCTGCCTGATGGGAGTATAGCGAATACCACCGCTGTCAGCAATGATCCCTGATGGGATAAAGTGTATACCACCGCTGTCAGCAGTGCTGCCTGATGGGATAAAGTGTATACCACCACTGTCAGCAGTGCTGCCTGATGGGAGTATAGTGTATACCACCACTGTCAGCGGTGCTGCCTGATGGGAGTATAGTGTATACCACCACTGTCAGCAATGCTGCCTGATGGGATAAAGTGTATACCACCGCTGTCAGCAGTGCTACCTGATGGGAGTATAGCGTATACCACCACTTGTCAGCGGTGCTGCCTGATGGGAGTATAGTGTATACCACCACTGTCAGCAGTGCTGCCTGATGGGAGTATAGTGTATACCACCGCTGTCAGCAATGATGCCTGATGGGATATAGTGTATACCACCACTGTCAGCAATGATGCCTGATGGGAGTATAGCGTATACCACCGCTGTCAGCAATGATGCCTGATGGGAGTATAGCGTATACCACCGCTGTCAGCAATGATGCCTGATGGGAGTATAGCATATACCACCGCTGTCAGCAATGATGCCTGATGGGATACCAAATTTCAGTGTAATGGATGATCTGGTTATATGCTACAGTTGAACTTCGATATCTCAAACTTGAGTAACTCGAACTTCGGGATAACTCCAATTTAAAGTTCTGTCCTTCCAAAATTTACAATACAGAATTGTTCTAAAATGTATGACTACACATATCTAGAAACACAATCATGTGACAGCTTAATGCAGGTCGAAAGTAATGCTGAAAGCTCCTTCAGGAGCTTTCAGCATTACTTTAGACCTGCATTAAACTGTGAACTTGAGATATTGGTCAGATTATAAATCGGATGACTCGAACATGTTATCTCGACCTAATTTGTATGGTCCCTTGAAGTTCGAGAAATCGAAGTTCAAATGTAGTCGGAAATGTCTTTAACCCTTTACTCCATGAATATTCATGTAGAAAATAATGACATCATGAATATTAGATTAGTTGTTATAATACTTCATAGACACAGGCATTTTTGGTCTTGACAGAAACTATATAATCATATCTGTTATATCCATAAGCACAGAGCAGACCCTGATTAGATGGCTCATCTGGGTCTACTCTGTTTGCAAAGGCGTAGAAAGGCATATTTATGGAGTAAGGGTTAAACCAATCAGACCAGCCATAGAATAGTGCTATTTATTTGAACAAAATGATATTGGAATACAAATTATAAGTTAATAAATTATTTGTTAATAGAAGAAATACTTTTGCTTTCATTTCTGTTTTGAATAAGACTTTAGTCTATTATTTGCTTTTAAAATGGCATGTTTTAAGCCCAGACTGGCATAAACAAAGTCCAAGCATTCAATTATCTTCCTTTCTTTGTCTTTCAAAAAAAATGAATATGTTATAAATCCTTCAGAGCATGAAGGAAATTGGCTTTTGGAGATTAGTCGTAAATTAAACACCAAAGATGTTACAATATTTTACACAAACATTGTTTTTAACAAATTTTATGGAAACAGCATTTTAAATTAGATTAGTCTTGTAAAATGTTGCTTAAGCCCCATGCTTTAAGATTTAAGGTAATTTACATATTCCTTTGGGTTGCAGGAGAATGTGTCTGACAATTATTATGAAATGAAATCATTCTCCAGGGGTGACATTCCGTGAGGTGTCTAATATAATTCATTGCTGTTGTTCGCTAACAGGCTGGATCCACATGAAAGGCTGTTCCATTTGATGTCTTATCGTGATGCAAAGTATTTTGCATTAACCCATTCCCTCATAGGCTAATTTTAGATCCAGCCTCTTCGATTAAATCTACCCAAAAGAAGCATTAAAGTACTAACAAAAAGGAATTTTTGTGTAGTTTTGAAAACCATTGTGATAAATAGAGCATTTGCTCCTCTGGAGCAAATGCTCTATTTATCACAATGGTTACAAACTACAAAATTCTAAAATTTTACTTTTCTCTATTAAATGCTCCTTTTGGGTAGATTCATTAAAACAGTTTTGTTCTGAAAATAGCATATGGAGGAAAGGGTTAATTAAAGATATATTCATTACATGAACTTGTAACAATGTTGAATTAAAAAACTAGGTATATTCTACTCTTTCTCTACATCATTTAGTTCACTCTTGTTCTTTTTATGTTTGGAATTTTCTCAAATACAAATATAAAAATACAAATACAAAATTCTAAAAAAAAAAAAATTCTCTAGTTAATGCTCCTTTTCAGTAGATTTATTCAAAGAGGTTTGATTTAAAAATAGCCTATGAGGTAATGGGTTATAAGGTTTCAAAAAGTTTGCAAAGGTGTAGAAAAGCGTATTTATGGAGTAAAGGATTAAATAAAGAAATACAGGTTTTCCAAAATACAGAATTGATGGTAGCTTAATACAGACTGAGGGCAATGCAGAAAGCTCCCCTAGGAATTTTCTGCATTGCTTTCATTCTGCAATAAGCAACCACCTTTTAAAAAATGTAACAATCTTAGAGCATTTATTAGAGATAATCTGTATTTAGCTGACTGTGTATACTCTTTTGGCAGCCTGTTATCTCAGAAGTTCAACTTTTCCTTCTTGTTTAGTCTATAGATCTCCATTCAGATCAGTTTCTTAGCAGAACAGAGATATCCATTGTTGGGATGGTTTTTTGCAATACAAGTGGCTTTTGGTGCATATAAGCAAATTATTATTTGCTTAAAATTTCTTCTCTTTCATTTTGTTCTGAACAAACTATAAGCTGTGTATTAACCCTTTCCTCCATAAATACACCTTTCTATGCCTTTGCAAACAGAGTAGACCCAGATCAGACGGCTCCTATAGGAGCTGCCTGATCAGGGTCTACTCTGTTTGCTTCTGTTATAATATACCAGTAGATCTGATTCCATAGTTCCTACTTTAGCAAAACTGTGAATCATCTGTTAATAGAATTATGCCATTTTAAAAATAAATCTAATTAATATTCTTGATGTCATTATTTCTTGCATGAATATTCATGGAGTAACTGGTTTACCAGTTTATAACCTTGTATGTGATACAGAAGAATTTCGATGCCTTCGCAAACAGTGTAGACGCTGATCAGACAGCTCCTATAAGACCCATCTGATCGGGGTCTGTTCTGTTTGCTTATGAAATAATATATATCTAGCCTTGACCGAAACATTCAATGTTATTTTGCCATTTACACAATTCATCTAACTAATAATTTAATATTCATACATTTGTCTACTCCATAAATACACCTTTCTATGCCTTTGCAAACAGAGTAGACCCAGATCAGACGGCTCCTATAGGAGCCATCTGATCAGGGTCTGCTCTGTTTGCTTTTGAAATGCTATAGATTTGTAAAAGCAAAAAAATTGTTTGAAATATTTATATATAAAAATTGAACTAATGAAATATTCATGTTGTCATTATTCCTTACACAAATACAGAACAGCGAAACGGGTGTCACTTTTGGATTTGAACATTTTAGAGTTTTAACCCTTTCCCTGTTCAGTATTCATGTAAGAAATAATGACATTATCAATATTTATTAGCTGAATTTTAATAATGGCATTTGTAGACAGGATTGTTTTTTGCATTGGTAGAAACTGTAGAGTTGGGCCTATTATAATTTCAAAAGCAAATAGCGCAGACCTTGATCAGATGGCTCCTGTAGGAGCTTTCTGGTCTGGGTCAACTCTAGTTACAAATGTGTGAAAATGTGTTTATATGAAGGAAAGAATTAAACCAAGTAACTTTCATTGGCAATAATGGCTGTCTGCTCATTTTTCTTCTATTTTTTCACAATGAAAATTTTATAACAGTATCTAATTGTTTGGATAAATACTCAAAGCCAAACTTCTTTATCTTATCTAGCTTAACCCATTCCCTCTTAGGCTATTTTTAGATCCAACCTCTTAGAATAAAATTAATCTACCGAAAAGGAGCTTTAAAAAGAGAAAAGGAAATATTTAGAATTTGTAGTTTGAAACAATTGTGATAAATAGAGCATTTGCTCCTGTAGGAGCAAATGCTCTACTTATCACAATGGTTTCAACACTGGTGACTGCAGAGGCATCAAAAGTCGTCAATATGAGGGAATGGGTTAAGGCCTTTCCTTTACATAAAAAATGCCTTTGCAAACAGAGTAGACCCAGATCAGATAACTCCTGTCTACTCTGCTTGATGATGAAATTATAATATATCTGGCAGTTTCTACCAATACCAAACACTCCTGTGAGCATATGTCATAACAACATTTCAGCTCATAAATATTCATGAAGCCATTATTTTTTACATGAGTATTCAACAGGGACATGACTAAATGGCTGTTTCCAAAAGATATCACAAATTCATCTACAATATGGAATGTGTAATATCCCAACAGGCACAAGATATTGTTTCAATGTTGAATTAACGATGAATTAACAATTAAAGAAGATTGTGTGCCTGAAGGTATTAATTGTTAAGACTATATTTTCAGCTATCAATATGTCACCATAAGAGTAAATAATCTTGTAGGGTTTTTATCATGTTTTCTTATGTTTAGAGTGACAGTCTACAAATTTCATCTATGCAGCACTTCAAGGTCTTAGTGTAAAACTAATGTATCTTTACCATGGTGATGGACTGCTCTACAATGGCTACCAGATGAAAGTACGGTAAACTGCCTCTAAATTGGATGTTTAATCAGGCCTTTTTACTCCATAAATACGCCTTTCTACACCTTTGCAAACAGAGTAAACCCAGATCAGACGGCTCCTATAGGAGCCGTCTGATCAGGGTCTGCTGTATTTGCTTATGATATAATATAGATATGATTCTACACTTTCTACCATGGCCATAACGCAATGTGTCCATGTGCTATTGTAACAAATTAATCTAATTAATATTCATGACATCATTATTTCTTACATGAATATTCATGGAGGAAAGGGTCAGTATCAGTGCTGTCAGTAAGACAGGTGCCAGCTTTATGTAGGGTAAAAGTCATGCGGTTTTATTGTATATATGATTCTTTTTAGCAAGTGGCTGCTTGATGCAGAATAAAAGTTATGAAGAAAACTCCTATAGGAGATCTATATAATTCAATAAACAAACAGAGTAGACCCTGATCAGAGTACTCCTATGGGAAACACCTGATCTGGGTCTACTCTGTCGACAAAGGCATGAAAAGCATTTGTATGAAGGAAAGGGGTGAAGTCCTCCAAATTCTGTTTGTTTCTAGTGGCTATTGTGGAGAAGTTCTCTGTATTATTGGACATTGAAAATGTGTTGTCTTATGAAAAGTTTAAAATTCTGGTACCCTGTCCCTGTTCTATATTTAGTTTGATTTCTAATACCTATTGAATATTTATAGAGAAAATTCTTATATTTTAATATGGAAGACTATTTATGCTCTTTGAGAAACTAGATTATTCAATTTATCAAATTCAATGTGCAAACAGAGCAGACCCTGATCAGATAGCTCCTATAGGAGCTGTCTGGTCTGGGTCTTCTCAGTTTGCTAGTGTGGAAAAGTGCAGTATTATGAGGGAAAGGGATCATATTTCTTTGAAAACTGAATGAAAATTAAAAAAAATGTTGATTGTGATGAGATGGAAACGTAGTTGTCATCTCATCTCATTCCAATAATTACCCCATAAACCATTCCCTCATATGCTATTTCTAGACCAAATCTCTTGGAATAAATCTACTGAAAAGGAGCATTAACTACAGAAAAGGAAACTTTTACAATTGTGTAGTTTAGAAACCATTGTGATAAATAGAGCATTTTCTCTTATGTATTTTTCACAATAGTTTCAAAAAGTGACTTTTACAGAGGCGTCAAAAGGCGCCAATATGAGGGAATGGGTTAAATGTGATTACGTTAGTTTTACACTAAGCTTTCGTCTTGGTATCTGTGATAATTTTGTTTTTAAATATTTATTTAATGCAACGGTTGTGTGCTGGTTTTGAAATGTTCAACATGTTTCGTGCCCAGATGCATGCAAGTGGGTACGAATGTTTAGTGTAGATATTACATGTTCATGGTAATGTATTTACTCAACTCCCATCATGTTAGTCTCACGACAATGCATTCTTAGAGATTACATTTAGTTCCGAGGATCATAAGTCTTGGGTATTTATTTGCACCTGTATTGAAATGTGAAGGGGAAAATAATTCATACAAGGATCAGATGGAATATTCTCTAATGTGAGAGACGTCTACATTGTTTGTGAAGTTCTTACGTCTAACTACTATCATACTAAGAGTGTTAGCAGACATCTGTATTTACAATCAAACTGGTCTAAATCATCACTAGAGTGTGTGTGATATGTTTGTGATATTTGGATTATGTGAAAATAAATTTCAGTGTGCAAGGTATGTATTTATTTTATGTAAGCTCAAATCTCAATAACAATATTTTAAATTAACAGGCACAGTCAGAGGTACTATAGTATTCATAAAAAGGACTTTTTTTCTCAGATAGTTAACATTTTCCATTATATAAACGCTTTTTCATGCATTTGCAAACAGAGTAGACCTAGATCAGATGCCTCCTGTAGGAGCCGTCTGATCAGGGTCTGCTCTGTTTGCTTATAACACTGTATAGAGCGGACTCTACAGTTTCTACCAATACCAAAATATTCTGTACATAATTATTTCTTACATGAATATTCAACAGTGAAAGGGTTAATGAAAGGACATACTGAATTTTTGCATGCATTAATGCCTAGCAGACATTCTTTTGAAGTGGAATAGATGTCAACAGATCTTACATCTGCGGTATTTAGAATCTGGATTTGTACGTAGGATCGTGGGGCAAATATTTATGACAAGTAAGTAAACAGCTCTGTTTGTTACGCCTTGAGATGTCAATACAAATATTATGATATTGTCTGTATTTGACTGCTAATAATGAGAATTAGATGGGAAAATCACTCCTAAGTGCTAATTGTAAAAAATTGTTTGAGACGAAAACCATTGCAAAACATTTGTGGGCGGTTTTTCACCAGTATAATTATTTCTGGAGAAATGGGGGAAGAACTGTTTCAGTCTACGAAAACAGAGGTTGATGATACTGTTAATGGCTTGGGAATGAAAGACGTTACATGAATTATTACATAGCTGATCAAGTAGTTTTTCACAAATGAAGAAGATAATTGCAGACATGAAAAATCTTTCACATGACAGGGGCAGGGAAAGACAGAAAACATTAATTGATTTGGAGAGTTTTGTTGCCAGTCCAGTGTTCAGAAATCCTTGTTAGAGGTGGTCATGTTTTGTTTTCCAGCATGACCGAGGCATGACCCATTATGTGACACTTAGAACCATTATCTCAAATTTAATCATAGCTATAGTGCCCATTACTATCCAGCTGGATCATAGCTAACAATTTTCATACTTCCATTGTGATTTTTCTCCTGTTCGTGTAATGTTCATCTACAATTAACAGACAAAAGGCAGTGAAAATCATGCAAATTGTAGTGGCACTATTTATTGATGAGATTTTCTGTAAATTGATGGGTTGCTACTGTGCAAGTATAATTTTCAACATTGTGGGTTCAAGAGCTGTATTGGTTGGACTCGTGCATGATGCCAGTGGAATGCCTTAATTCCTATGGCTCTTACTAGCGTATCAAAAACAAGAAAGATAACTCCTTATGGGAAATGTTTGTCGCAGGATAAATGCAGAGTTCCTGTTCCAATTGTACTTAACGCTTTACTCCATGAATATTCATGTAAGGGATAATGATATCATGAATATTAACTAGTTTTTATAATGGTACATGAACACATAAACTGTAGAATCAGATCTTATATCTTGTCATAAACAAACAGAGCAGACCCAGATCAGATAGCTCCTACAGGAGCTGTCTGATCTGAGTCTACTCTGTTTGCAAAGGTGTAGAAAATTTACGGAGTAAAGGTTGATATCTTTTGTTCAACAAATGAATATTCACTGGGATTTTAATCCTTTACTCCATAAATATGCCTTTCTACGCCTTTGCAAACAGAGTAGACCCAGATCAGGCGGCTCCTATTGGAGCCTTTTCAGGGTTTGCTCTGTTTGATTATGATATGATATAGATAGGATTGCACAGTTTCTGCCTGGTGGCCAAAAAATCCTGTGTCTCTGTGCTATTATAGCAAATGAATCCAATTAATATTTATGATGTAATTATATCTTATAGTATTCATGGAGGAAAAGGTTAAAATAAAAGCAGTAATTATATAAAACTCATATATTAAGTTGGATTTTGTCTTTTTTTCCAGCAAAAAATAGAACGAAACTTCATCCCATAACTTAAATACTATGGTGTTTTCTTTACCAAACTTTTGTCTTCAGTTGTTAACCCTTTGCTTGCTATTCGCGTCAATATACCTACCTGTAAATAGTGAAGACCCAGATGAGACAGCTCCTGCAGGAGCTGTCTCATCAGGGTCTGCACTATTTACAAGTTGATTGTGCAACCAGTGCACTCCACAGCAGTGATTGCACAGAGAAATATTTGTACACAGTGAAGATATATGTAATTATACAACAGGGCATGGGTAAAGAAGGAGAAATGTATTTTAAACTTCAGCAAGAGAAGGGTTAAATGTTTCATGTCTTATTCTTCGAAACTATGATAAGATTGTCAAGTACTTTGGATCCAGGTCAGATGCATAGTTATTTAGGTTCCCACGTTGATCTAGATCCTGATTAGATACATAGTTTACTTAACCCTTTCCTCCATAGGCTATTTTTAGATCCAACCTCTTTGAATGAATACATGTATACCCAAAAGGAGCATTTACTAGAGAAAGGTAAAATTTTCGAATTTTGTAGTTGAAACCATTGTGATAAATAGAGCATTGGCTCCTATATTATATCCATATACATGTATTATCACAGTGGTTTCAAGAGGTGGTTATTACAGAGGCGTAGAAAGGCGTATTTATGGAGGAAAGGGTTCAAGAAGTGGTTATTACAGAGGCGTAGAAAGGCGTATTTATGGAGGAAAGGGTTAGGGAATACATGTAATATACTGTTCATTTCAATAAACTTTATCACTGAATTTTAATTGAGATTTATTTTCATTTCTTACCGGATTGAGATCAAATTTAAACTACTTGTGTCATCGTTTTTCAGGAACTCTGTGTCTGAACTTCTCTTGATTCCATCTTTAAATAAAGATTTCAGGCCTAAAAACAATGTTTACCCATTGTAAACATGTTCATTTCAAATTGCAAATGGCAAACAAATGACTTCGAGTGGAACATTTGATTTTTTCCAAGGGTTATTATGGCTTTTAAAAATTGACGTCATATACGAAATCATGTCATTTATGTTCATATCAGTAAGCAATTCAACCCTGTTGAAAAATTGTACGCTTTACTACCATATCTATACATGCGACGGCCATATTTGCAAAGAAACAGCTGATTGAATTAGCATGTAGAAAATGCATTTTCAGCATTTTCTTCCTTGTTACTGCATGGCATTGACGGATATTTTGCATAGAAGTTCCTGAAAAAAAGATGCGATCAAATGAAGCAGATTTAACCCATTACCTCATAGGCTGTTTTTAGATCCAACCTCTTTGGATAAATCCACTGAAAAGGAGCATTAACTAGAGAAAAGGAAAATTTTAGATTTTTTTAGCTCTGAAACCATTGTGATAAATAGAGCATTTGCTCCTTGGGAGCAAATGCTCTATTTATCACAATGGTTTCAAAAAGTGACTTTTACAGAGGCGTGGAAAGGCGTATTTATGGAGGAAAGGGTTAAGTTCAGTCTGACTCGAAATAAAAAAAATCTTGATTCAAATTTAGTGACAAAGTTTATTGATTCTACAGTGTCTGATACGGCCAGTAAATCCAGTGTCCATGTGCTGTTATAAAAATCTAATGAATATTCATGATGTCATTATTCCTTACATGAATATTCATGGAGTAAAGTGTTAAGTGCTATTAAATGCACAAACGAATTATAAAAAAATATTTAGATTATTGCTATGCAAGAGAATATCCAATATTATTTCTTTTATATTTGTACGAAGTTTTGAAAATGAGTTTGTCATTATCAACATTAGTTTGTATTGAGCTGTTCATATTTATTCCAATTTTTTTTAAGAAATTGTGTTTTATCTGAAGCTAACTAGGGGCCTGAGCTAACCCATTCCCTCATAGACTACTTTACATGTATAGAACAGGGAAAGGGTAAACAAGGAAATATGGCTTGCAGATGGTCTTGGTCTACTCTGTTTTCCCTGTTCTCTATTCCTTCTCATTATTCTGTTCTGTAACGTCCTCTTCCTTCCCATTACTCTGTTCTGTAACGTCCTCTTCCTTCCCATTACTCAGTTCTGTAACGTCCTCTTCCTTCCCATTACTCAGCTTAATTGAAGCCAAATGGCAGGTTATCTTTTCCAATGGTAACTACCCATTGAACCGTTTTAACTTTATCTATACCAGCTGTAAGAGCAGGTTGAAGTATCACACCACAGTTATCAGATATTGTCTATGCCTGGTGTTGACATTGACATTAGTTTGATCTGTATCAGACTATGGGTCATTAAACTTGTAGCTCTCAAACGCTTGCAATACTGTATTTGTCAAAACTGTATGTTCTATTATTGTTTGTTGGGAGAGTCTTCATTCAATATAAAAGGACTGAATTTGGAGAAAGATTGTGAAAGACAAACAGTGCAGACATTAATTAAAGAACTCCTCTAGGAGCCCTCTGATCTTGGTCTACGCAGTCAGCAAATGTTAGTTCCAGCATTCCACGGGTTAAGCAGTTATTGGTTTACATACTTTGTAGATATTACAGATTTATTTATTGAAACATAACCCTTTCCTCCATGAATATTTATGTAAGAAATGATGATGTCATGAATATTAATTGTTTGTTATAACAGCATATGGACACGGGACATTCTATAGAATCATATCCATATTATACCATAAGCAAACAGAGCAAACCCTGATCAGACAGCTCCTATAGGAGCCGTCTGATCAGGGTCTACTCTGTTCACAAAGGTGTAGACCATATATGGAGTAAATGAAACCATTGTGATAAATAGAGCATTTGCTCCTATAGGAGCAAATGCTCTATTTATCACAATGTTTTCAAACTACAAAATTCTGAAATTTTACTTTTCTCTAGTAAATGCTCCTTTTGGGTAGATTCATTCAAAGAGTTTTGTTCTAACAATAGCATATGGAGGAAAGGGCTAATTAAAGTTATATTCATTACATGAACTTGTAAACTAGGTATATTCAACTCTTTCTCTACATCATTTAGTTCACTCTTGTTCTTTTTATGTTTGGAATTTTCTCAAATACAAATATAATAAAATAACGATGATAGCTTTATAAACATATCAAGTTTTAGTTCTTTGGTGTTTTTTGTTGATTTCTAAATGAAGGGCACTGGCATTGCAGCAGCACAGGTATTTTTGTCATGGTGTCACTGTCAGCATCATTAAATCTGTACTCCATGAATATTCATGTAAGAAATAATGACATCATGAGTACTAATTAGATTAACTTTTATAAAGGCATGTTAGCCCTTTCCCTGTTCTATGTTTATTCCAAATTTCAATACCTACTGAATATTCATAAAAAAATAGTTATGATGAAATATAGAAGGTTGAACATTGTAGCCATTTTAGAAAGTAAAGAAACAGATCTATCAAATTCCATAAGTAAACAGAGCTATACAGCCTATATATGCCTATAGGAGTCATCTGATCTGGGTCTACTCTGTTTGCAAATGTGTGAAAAGGTGTTTATATGAGGGAAAGGGTTAAATTATAGAATAACATTTATACTATTCATGAGCGAACAGAGCAGACCCAGATCAGACAGCTCCTACAGGTACTGTCTAATCTAGCTAGGTCTACTCTGTTTGCAAAAGCATAAAAAGGTGGAGTTTTAAAATGTTAAATAACTTTACATTCACTACAGTGTTATCATGTTTAGAGCAAACCTCAGAGCTACAAATAAGGGTGTGTACCCAAATACTAAAATCATCATTTCTCCACCAAACCCTATACTGTGACCATTCTTTAGAATCATCTCTTCTAGACGATTCTAAAGAGTGGTCACAGTATAGGGTTTGGTGGAGAAATAAAGGAGTTATTCTTGAAAATGTTTTAATTTACGTATCTTATCTGGAGCTCTGAAACCTTATCAAAACTTTACCACCATTGGGACAACTATTTGACTATGGGTCTTACTCCTGTCATGCTTATTGACAGCATCACTTCCCTTTGAATTTTTTTACATGTTTTTAATCATATGCAGTTTGGCATTTTGATTAGTGATGGATGAGAAACTGTAATATAAAGATTCAGTAAATATAAACCCTTGTCATACCGATCATGGCCTTTCATTTGTAACAGCTTGCATGAAGAATTATTGAGTGTCTCATCAGGATCCAAACTGTTTCACACTCAGTCAGTTCTTTTTTCTAAAGTTTGAACAAATGATAAATAAGTAAACATCTGCCCAGATGAGAGTTTGAACAAATGATAAATAAGTAAACATCTGCCCAGATGAGAGTTTGAACAAATGATAAATAAGTAAACATCTGCCCAGATGAGAGTTTGAACAAATGATAAATAAGTAAACATCTGCCCAGATGAGAGTTTGAACAAATGAGAAATAAGTAAACATCTGCCCAGATGAGAGTTTGAACAAATGATAAATAAGTAAACATCTGCCCAGATGAGAGTTTGAACAAATGAGAAATAAGTAAACATCTGCCCAGACGAGGGTTTGAACAAATGAGAAATAGGTAAACATCTGCCCAGATAACAGTTTAAACAGATGAGAAGTAAGTAAACATCTGCCAAGATTAGAGTATGAACAAATGAGAAATAAGTAAACATCTGCCTTGATGAGACTGTTTGAACAAATGAGAAATAAGTAATCATCTGCCCAGATGAGAGTTTAGCAAATGAGAAATAAGTAAACATCTGAGCAGATGAGAGTTTGAGCAAATGAGAAATAGGTAAACATCTGCCCAGATGAGAGTTTGAACAAAATAATGAGAAATAAGGAAACATCTGCCCAGATGAGAATTTGAACAAATGAGAAATAGGTAAACATCTGCCCAGATGAGAGTTTGAACAAATGAGAAATAAGTAAACATCTGCCCAGATGAGAGTTTGAACAAATGAGAAATAAGTAAACATCTGCCCAGACGAGGGTTTGAACAAATGAGAAATAGGTAAACATCTGCCCAGATAACAGTTTAAACAGATGAGAAGTAAGTAAACATCTGCCAAGATTAGAGTATGAACAAATGAGAAATAAGTAAACATCTGCCTTGATGAGACTGTTTGAACAAATGAGAAATAAGTAAACATCTGCCCAGATGAGAGTTTAGCAAATGAGAAATAAGTAAACATCTGAGCAGATGAGAGTTTGAGCAAATGAGAAATAGGTAAACATCTGCCCAGATGAGAGTTTGAACAAAATAATGAGAAATAAGGAAACATCTGCCCAGATGAGAATTTGAACAAATGAGAAATAGGTAAACATCTGCCCAGATGAGAGTTTGAACAAATGAGAAATAAGTAAACATCTGCCCAGATGAGAGTTTGAACAAATGAGAAATAAGTAAACATCTGATCTCCCCAGCTGAGAGTTTGAGAAAACACTGTTTTACATCTTTGGGGGACTGTAACATCAGTGTAGTACAAGGACTGTTAAAAGAGCTCTTTTAGACTGTTGGGGACCTTGCTGAAGATTAAAGAAAGACATTGAGTCAGCTCATCAAGAGGAAATATAATGTGTACCAATACCCAAAGCCTAATGATCAAATGCTCTTTTCACCTTTAATTCATTATAAGTAAATACATTACAAACAGACTGGATCTGGACAAAACACTGATTAACTTGAAATCTCATCTGGATCCAAACTGTATCACATCCAAAATACATTTTCTAAAGTAGGACAATATGACTAGAATTCCAAGAAAGAGATGCAAGACATGTAAAAGAATTTAGCATATGCCAATGACTTTTACATGCTAAAGATTCAAGTCTCCAACCTCCAGCATGCTGAGCAATGGTCATCATTCTGCAAATCATGAAATAGTCTGCTTTATTTCTAAAAAATAATTCTACATGTACAGTACAAACTCTCTATAATGGCCACTAAATTGTGTTAATTAATTGGTATTTCTGGAGGAGCTTTCTGCATGACTTTCACCCTGCGTTAAGCAGCCACCTGCCTGTACACAGACATACATTCCTCCTTATTAAATTTCATAGTATCGAGTTTATACTGTTTCATTGAAATAATGAGTGTTTTAGTTTCAGATTTTAGTGTTTACAAACTATACATATTTGACCCTGGCCCTAATTGGAAACTGTTAAGTATATTCTACTCAAAATAATTGGAAAGTCTTTCTTCAAAGTATCCTATGATTATATTTGGTGTAATGTGTCTGTTTGAGAACTGGAGGTCTGAAAAGCTGTATTTTTTCAACACCTCGTTTTCTATTTTGTGGTGAATAGAATGAAATAGACACCTCAGGGGTAACACTGGCCTGACAATCATGTCAAAACCACAGGGATTAGAGTTTTGACCAATTTAAATGTGGTACAACTCCAGCCTTTCAAAGATGTGACTTTTATGTAAACAGGGTATTGTCTGTAAGTCTGTCAGACACACCTGCTGTGGTCCGATATCAAAGACAGTAGAAACACCCACTGCATAACTGGCGGGCATCTTACCCCACCCACTACCATTGACTGTGGACTTCCAATTAAGCCATAAAAATCGTAACATACTTGACACACTGCGGTCCTATTTCAGTCTATTGTGACAACTTCATGATTCAAACAGAGGGAAGAACCTCTTGTGCTGCAATTCAGACTTTTCTGCTTCAGTGATCTGTAATTAAATTGGTTAAGATCTTGACCATATTGGCCAGTATAAAGAAGGTTCCCTCTCAATCCAAGTTCATTGATCATCGTAAATTTAGTAAATTGACTGCTTTTGTGTAAAAATGACTTTTGAGCAGCATGGGACTTTGTAATGGACATTGTTGCGGTTGCTGTTAATGAACAGATGCATACTAATGCACTTGAGAATGCTTTTATAGTCCTCCATTCAGTGGGTAGCTATAATCCATTCTAAATTAAGTGACAGTGATCTGCAAAACCTGTGACCTGTTTCACTTCTCAAAGAACATTTTCTTCTTTTTCTTTTAAAAGTGTCTGGCAGTTTTTGTAAAAACGAGGTGCTGAATTAGCAGGTATCTCATCTGATCTAAACTGTTTATGGGGGTTATCACATGTGTCTACCCTTAACCCATTACCTCATAGGCTATTTTTAGACCCAACCTCTTTGAATAAATCTATCGAAAATAATTTAGTAGTTTGAAACCATTGTGATAAATAGAGCATTTGCTCCTATAGGAGCAAATGCTCTATTTATCACAATGGTTTCACAAAGTGACTTTTGCAGAGTCGTCAAAAGTCGTCAATATGAGGGAATGGGTTAAAATATGGAAACAGTTAACCCTTTACTCCATTAATACCCCTTTCTACACCATTGCAAACAGAGTTCACTGACCCCAATCAGATGGCTCCAATGAGGTTCTGCTCTGTTTGCTTATGCTGTAATATAGATATGATTCTACAGTTTCTACCATGGCCAGTTCTTCCTGATTTAATGTGCTATTATAACATTTAATCTAATTAATATTGATGGCATCATAATTTCTTACATGAATATTCATGGAGTGAAGGATTAAATCTTTAACCCTTTACTTCATACAAATGCCTTTTCACGCCTCTGCAAACAGAGACGGCTCAGATCGGATGGCTCCCATAGGAGTCGTCTGATCAGGGTCTGCTCTGTTTGCTTATGACATCAGTAAAATAGGTCTGAATTGACAGATTTATCATACCAAAGAAATCCTATGTGCACATACCATTATAAAAAATCAGCTAATAAATATTCACGATGTTATTATTTCTCACATGAATATTCAACATGGAAAGGGTTAAATTTCACAGCTACTGTATTTAATATGTTACTCATCAAGATTCAAAGTTTTTGACAGTGAAACAGAACACTTTACTCCATAAATATGCCTTTCTACGCCTTTGCAAACAGAATACACTCAGATCAGACAGCTCCTGCAGAAGCCATCTGAACAGGGTCTGCTCTGTTTGCTGATATAATATAGTTATGATTCTACAGTTTCTATCATGACCAAAATTCCCTGTGCCATTATAAAAATTAATCTAATTAATATTCATGACATCATTATTTTTTACATGAATATTCGTGGAGGAAAGGGTTAATATTCAAGGAACTTAGATCTGCGCCACAGTCTGTGAAAAAAAAGTGATTAACTCCTTGCAAGCTAGCTGTGAAACGGTGATAGTGTTTGGATCCAGATCAGACACCCAATAATTCAGTGTCTCATCAGGATCCAAACTGTTTGACATTCCGATCATAGTGACCAAAGAAATGAGCGAACATTATTTTAAGAATTGAAACAGACGATAATTGTTGCAGACGAAAAGTTACTTAGCATACAAAGAGTTGAAGAGACTCATACTGTAGCCTTAGGTCCCGGTGAACAAAATCTCATTGTTTGTCGATTCCACTAATGAAGGGGTTTAGCTTTGTGGTCTTTCAGATCCTGATTGCGCTGGGGATAGGAGCTTTTAACCCTTTGACTGTAAGAAACATTTAACCCTTTCCCTCATATAATGTTTTTTCATGCATTTGCAAACAGAGTAGACCCACATTAGACTGCTCCCATAGGAGCCGTCTCATCAGGGTCTGTTCTGTTTGCTAATGGGATTTGATAGATCTCTTTCTTACTTTCTAAATTAGCTTCAATGTTCTTCCCCCCATATCTCATCATAACTATTTTGGCCATGAATATTCAGTAGGTATTGAACAGACAAAGGGTTAAGAACCATTTGAATACAGTATAGACCCAGATGACTCACTGAGGGGTCTTTTAATCAGAGTCTGCACTGTTGTCATCAAAGTCTAAAAAAGTTATTTCTTTAAACCTTTCCCTGTTCAATATGTAAGAAATAATGACATCATGAATATTTATCAGCTGTTTTATAGTAGCATATGTACACTTGAAAATGTTGGTATTGGTAGAAACTGTAGTCAGATCTATTCAAACAGAGCCTATAGAAGCCATCTGATCTGGGTCTACTCTATTTGCAAAGGTGTGAAAAAGCGTTTGTAAATACAGAATAGACTCTAATGTTCTGCAATGTGACGGATGGTTTCCCAGTGTTAGAAATCAGCACTCAAATGGTTAAGAGATTGTACAAATTGTTTAAAAGGTCAATAGCGTTTTAACAGACAAGAGGAACCACGTTTCACACATTTATGTGACAACAGATGGTATCAGATAGTCATTAAATGGGAAACCTCTTGTAATTATTCCATTAAGAAACCACTGATCTTTAGTCACTTAATAGACCAGGCTGGCTTTGTTTAAATTTCTAAGACAATAGAATAAAAGTTTTCGCAATAGCAGGGGAAATAATTGTAAGAGTTTCCACAACCAAGAGTCTAGTTTTAAATTAATTGAATGCGAGACTGGCATCAACTCTTGGCATGCTAGTGGGGAATCTACTGTTACACATGAAAACAGTGTTGATCCGTGTTATAAACTGAGCAACCATGTGTTTCATTAAGATCCTGTTTGACATTTAGATTTCATTTTTGAAGAAAAAAATGAGGGAAAACATTTAGAATTGTAGCAAGTGATATGTTTTTGCAGTTGACAATTACTTAGCATGAGGAAAAGTTAATGTTTGAATTAGATGAACTATGTTTTAGATGTTTATGTGCCCAGTAATAGTTTAACCCATTTATCCATAGGCTATTTTAGATCCAACCTCTTTAAATAACTCTACCCAAAAGGAGCATTAACTAGAGAAAAGGAAAATTTTAGAGTTTTGTAGTTTTGAAGCCATTAGTTGGAATAAATAGAGAATTTGCTCCTATAGGAGCAAATGCTCTATTTATCACAATGGTTTCAAAAAGTGACTTTTACAGAGGCATAGAAAGGCGTATTTATGGAGGAAAGGGTTAACCCTTTACTTCATAAGTACACTTTTCTATGCATTTGCAAACAGAGAAGACTCAGATCAGACAGCTCCTTATAATCGAGAGGAGCCATCTGATCAGGGTCCTCTGTTTGCTTGATATAATATAGATATGCATCTACACCCTCTACCATGACCAAAACTTCCTGTGTGCTTGCTTGATATAATATAGATATGCATCTACACCCTCTACCATGACCAAAACTTCCTGTGTGCTTGCTTGATATAATATAGATATGCATCTACACCCTCTACCATGACCAAAACTTCCTGTGTGTTTGCTTGATATAATATAGATATGCATCTACACCCTCTACCATGACCAAAACTTCCTGTGTGCTTGCTTGATATAATATAGATATGCATCTACACCCTCTACCATGACCAAAACTTCCTGTGTGCTTGCTTGATATAATATAGATATGCATCTACACCCTCTACCATGACCAAAACTTCCTGTGTGCTTGCTTGATATAATATAGATATGCATCTACACCCTCTACCATGACCAAAACTTCCTGTGTGCTTGCTTGATATAATATAGATATGCATCTACACCCTCTACCATGACCAAAACTTCCTGTGTGCTTGCTTGATATAATATAGATATGCTTCTACACCCTCTACCATGACCAAAACTTCCTGTGTGCTTGCTTGATATAATATAGATATGCATCTACACCCTCTACCATGACCAAAACTTCCTGTGTGCTTGCTTGATATAATATAGATATGCATCTACACCCTCTACCATGACCAAAACTTCCTGTGTGCTTGCTTGATATAATATAGATATGCATCTACACCCTCTACCATGACCAAAACTTCCTGTGTGCTTGCTTGATATAATATAGATATGCATCTACACCCTCTACCATGACCAAAACTTCCTGTGTGCTTGCTTGATATAATATAGATATGCATCTACACCCTCTACCATGACCAAAACTTCCTGTGTGCTTGCTTGATATAATATAGATATGCATCTACACCCTCTACCATGACCAAAACTTCCTGTGTGCTTGCTTGATATAATATAGATATGCTTCTACACCCTCTACCATGACCAAAACTTCCTGTGTGCATGTGCTTTAATAACAATTAATCTAATTAAAATTCATGACATCACTATTTCTGAGATGAATATTCATGGCGTAATTAAGGGCTGAGCTGTAGTATACTTAACCATTCTCCTGTTCTATGTTTATTTCAAAGTTCAATACATACATAATATTCATAGACAAGATAATTATAATGCAATATGTATATGGAAGGTGGAACAATTAATGTAGACATTTTAGAAAGTAAAGAAACAGAAACAGAACTTACAAATTCCTTTAGCAAACAGAGCAGACCCTGATCAGACACCCTACTCTGAATCAACATCTCGTTAGGATATAAACTGTTTGATATTGTGTGTATGGGTTGGTTTTTTTTGAGAAATCGGAAGAAAATTTTACGTAGCAAATTTTGCAGAAGACAATATGTAGCAGTGAAGGAATTCAATCGTGTCTTTAACCCTTTTACTCCATAAATACGCCTTTGCAAACAGAGTAGACCAAGATCAGACACCTCCTGTAGGAGCAGTCTGATCAGGGTCTGCTCTGTACTATGTACAGTTTCTATCAAAACCAAAAATCCTGTGTACATGTTCCATTATAGATATTCAGCTAATGAATATTCGTGATGTCATTATTTCTGATATAAATATTAAACAGACAAAGGGATTAATCAAGGCGAGCATATACAAGCATAGGCATCATGTGGAAAATGCAGTAAACTATAATTTTTTATAAGAGAATCTCTAATGTTGTCAATGAAAAAGCAGAATTACGTATTCAACACTTTGTTGTGTACAAGATTACAATCACTCCATGTCCTTATTCTGTCCTCTTGTTGCGTTATCACATTCCTTCATATTGACGCCTCTGTAAAAGTCCCTTTCTGAAACCATTGTGATAAATGGAGCATTCGCTCCTATAGGAGCAAATGCTCTATTTAACACAATGGTTTTATACTACAAAAATTCTAAAGAAATTGCTTTTCTCTAGTTAAGGCTCCTTCTCGGTAGATATAATCAAAGAGGTTGGATCTAAAAATAGCATATGAGGTAATGGGTTATCCTTTTCATTGGTTGTGGTTCAATACACAAGTGTTCAAGTTTGATTCATAACCTTAGGAGTTCATGGTGATATGCTTATGTACCTGTCAACAAATGCTTGGTTTGGTTTTTATCGGGTTTTACATCACTTTAACCCTTTCCCAGTTGTATATTTATTCCAAATTTCAATGCCTACTGAATATTCATATGCAAAAAAGTTATAATGAAATATGGAAGGTGGAACATTGAAGCCATTTTAGAAACTAAAGAAACAGATCTTTCAAATTCCACTGGCAAACAGAGCAGACTCTGATCAGATGGCTATAGGAGCCATCTGATCTGGGTCTACTCTGTTCGCAAATGCGTGAAAAGGCGTTTATATGAGGGAAAGTGTTAATAGTATTTCAGTGATATCACACAGTTGAGCTAATTACAGGTGGAGGAAGACCCCAGAGGTTCTTCTGTGCATGGAACTAATTGCATCATTTCGTGCATAGAAAAACATCCGAGTAGAACCACCGACCTACTGCAAACCATCTGGAAGGGTCAACAAATGTTTTCATGTCTGTTTCACCTGCAATACCAAAGTACAAGACTGTATTCTTTGAAAGCTTTTAACACATCACACAAAATGTCATTTGCAAACAGTGTCATGAGCTTCACTTTTCAAAATAAAAGTTTTGAAATCATAACCACAGTGATAAACATTTTACATTTTATGTGAGGTAGAGTTTGTTATTCTCTCAACTGGGTTTTAACTTTTTGTTCAGTTCCCTTGAAATTGACCTGTGGCTTGCTAAAGGTGAAGAATGTTTGCCAAGAGTTTGTGATCGGTGACACGGATTTGTGAGCAGGCTGCTGTCCAATTACTCTCACTAAATTACTCTTTTCTCTCCGTAAATGAAGTGAAAATTGACCATGCTCATTTTGAATAGAATTTTCTATTGCTGGAAGAGGTGACCGGGTGGCATAAACAAGGTGGGCAACTTTGTGTAAACATAACAGAATAGATAATCATGTGCTTGACCGGCTTAGCTACTGGCAGCCTGGCATTAGTTTTGACAACCCATTGACAGTGCTCCAGATAAGATGCGTAAATTAAAATATTTTAAAGTATAACTTCTTTATTTATCCACCAAACCCTATGTTGTGACCACTCTTTAGAATTGTCTCTTCTAGATGATTCTAAAGAGTGGTCACAACATAGAGTTTGGTGTAGACATGACGAGTTCAGTATTTGAGTACACACCCTTATCTGTAGCCCAGCATTAAGCTTAGTCATTTTAATGCTTGGAACTCAAAATAACTTTGGTTGGCTAAAAACAAATTATTTTCTCAAAGTATGTACTTCCATTTATGTTTAACCCTTTCCTCCATAAATACACCTTTGCAAACAGAGTAGACCCAGATCAGACGGCTCCTATAGGAGCTATCTGATCAGGGTCTGCTCTGTTTGCTTATGATTTAATATAGATATGATTCTGAAGTTTCTGCCATGGCCAACGGTTCCCGTGTCCATGTGCTCTTATAGCAAATTCATTTAATTACTATTCATGGAATCTTACACAAATATTCATGGAGGAAAGGGTTAATGAATAATGTCAGAGTTTCAAACAATAGTCACTGATTGAGTCACCGAGAAGCTCATTAGAAACCAGTTATGCAGTTGTCATCCCAGCTTCATCTAAAGTGTTGAAAGAACTCTTTCTTTCAAACAAACATCTTTCCACACCTTTGCAAACAGAGTACACCCAGATCAGACAGCTTCTGCAGGAGCTTTCTGATCAGGGTCTGCTATGTCTGCTTATGAAATTATGAGATCTATCATAACTACCAATACCAACAATTTATGTGTACATAATTCAGCTAATAAATATTCATGATTTCATTATTTTTACATGAATATTCAACCGGGAAAGGGTTAAAGGAGTGAAAACCTTCAAGTTATAAGTAATATCTATCTGGCTATAGTAAGCTAAGCTGGATACAACTACTTCAATTTAATTTTCTTTCTCTACAAAAATACCACATGTTTGTCAAACGGTTTGGACTCCAGTTTTACGTTCATTACTTTGACCCACCTGGATCCAATTGTTAACAAAAGTGGCCAACAGTTTATGTATAAAGCATAGCAGGCACAAATTAAAAGATGTTTTCTTTTTCTTGTCATATGAATTCAAATATTTATTAAATTTAGAAAGTTTATAGAAGCCTACTAGTAAGTGATACATGTACAAGAAGTACAAACTGATACCAAGCACAAAACACTAGTAATTGATACATGTACAAGGAATACAAACTGATACCAAGCACAAAACACTAGTAATTGATACATGTACAAGAAGTACAAACTGATACCAAGCACAAAACACTGGTAATTGATACATGTACAAGAAGTACAAACTGATACCAAGCACAAAACACTAGTAATTGATACATGTACAAGGAATACAAACTGATACCAAGCACAAAACACTAGTAATTGATACATGTACAAGAAGTACAAACTGATACAAGCACAAAACACTAGTAATTGATACATGAATATTCAACAGGTACAGGGTTAAACTGTACAAAGGGTAATCTAGTATGTTGCATGAAACCATGTGATTGCTGAGCTTTATGAATGTTTCTCTTGTTGTTTAGTCATAACTATTTGGCAAATTAACTGGATGCATAACTAATGTCTTTCTATCACTTCTTTTGCCATTTCTTGTCAAATATTAACTTAGGAACCAATTTAACAATGAACAAGGGAATTTCTGGCCAAGAATCAAATGTATCAAACAGGAGATTCTGATCAGACATCTCATACAATAGCTGTCTGATTGGGTCCACATTGTTTGCAAAAGCTTAACTCTTTCCTCCATAAATACATCTTTCTACGCCTCTGTAAAAGTCACTTCTTGAAACCATGGTGATAAATATCCTATGGAGCAAATGCTCTATTTATCACAATGGTTTAAAAACTATACAATTCTAACATACCCTGATCAGATGGCCCCTACAGGAACCATCTGGCCTGGGTCTACTCTGTTTGCAAAGGCATGAAATGGCATTTATATGAAGTAAAGGGATAACCCATTCCTTGTTCATTATTCATGTAAGAAATTACGACTTTATGAATATTTATTAGCTAATGTTTATAATGTAAACCCTTCACGGATTTGTTTTGCCTTGACAGAAAACAGTAGAATCAGATCTATATTATGTCAAAAGCAAACAGAGCAGACCCTGATCAAGCGGCTCCTATAAGAGCTGTCTGATCTGGGTCTACTCTGTTTGCAAATGGGTGAAAACATGTTTATCCCTTTCCCTGTTCTATGTTTATTCCAAATTTTAATACCTACTGAATATTCATGGACAAAAAAGTTACAAAGAAATATGGAGGGTGGAACATTGTAGACATTTTAGAAAGCAAAGAAACAGATCTATCAAATTCTATAAGCAAACAGAGCAGACCCTGATCAGACGGCTCCTCTAGGAGCCATCTGATCTGGGTCTACTCTGTTTGCAAATGCGTGAAAACACGTTTATATGAGGGAAAGGGTTAAATTAGGGAAAGGGTTAAACATAATATAAATGAAATAAATTGTTCTGAATTATGCCATCTAAACAACAGTTTGTAACATAATTTTATGGTCTGATCATAATTGTTGGTAAATATAAGAGAATTTATTATCACAACCACTTCAAGGCTTGGAATAATGTTTCCTAGAAGTGCAAATAGTACTACAGTTGCACTTCGATATCTCAAACTTCAAGGGACCATAAAATTAGTTCGAGATAACAGAAGTTTGAGTTATCCAATTTCTGAGCTGGACAATGTCTTAAGTTCACAGCTTAATGCAGTGCTAAAGTAACGCGCATTTCCTGCATTCAACGGGCTAATGAAATTATTCTTCTGTACAACTGCTAGTCTGTATTTTATATTGAGAGTTGAATTCTTATAACATTGTGGGAATTTTGAAATATGTGATTGCAGAGGTTGAGTTTAGGTTTGATTTTAGTATCGAACAATTAGATGACTGAGATTTCACTATATTACTTATTACATTAATTGTGTATGTGTAACTCTTTGCAATAATTTTTTCATCTGCAACAATTGGCATTTGCTTCAATTCCTAAAATAAAATATCTCTCATTTCTTTTAACCCCTTCCCTCATAGGCTATTTTAGATCCAACCTCTCTGAATAAATCTACCAAAAAGGAGCATTAACTAGAGAAAAGGAAAATTTTAGAATTTTGTAGTTCTGAAACCATTGTGATAAATAGAGCATTTGCTCCTTAGGAGTAAATGCTCTATTTATCAAAATGTTTTCAAAAAGTGACTTTAACAGAGGCGTAGGAAGGTGTATTTATGGAGGAAAGGGTTAAAGATTGATAATGATATGTATTTTAGTGATCAAGATTTCACTGTATAATCAGAGTACATCATTTTTCATGACAACACATCACCCTTTTTACCTAGAGTCCTCATATTTGGTAGGGAGGTTGATCATCATGAGTAAATGACACCTATCAATATTTATGTCAGAAGGTCAAGGTCAAGCTTCAAGGTCAAAGCCAAAACAATAGTCTGGCTGCCATTTGGGTAAATGTGTTACCGACATATGTTGTTCATAACTATGAAGTTCATCTTAGAGAAACGATGTTTAAGTCTTAAGTTCTTGTTACATATTGGTATTTTTGTGTACTTGAAATCTTGTATATATATACTGTATAAATTGATAACTTGTTAGTAAAATATCATGTTGAAATAAATTTAGAATTATGATATATCAAGGTTTGTTTTATCATTTTCTTATCCACAACAATATATTGCAGGATTCATATATCATCACTGTTTATCATTTTTGCATTAAGCTACTCTGGTTTTGAATGAAACAGTTTCAAGGTTATTGAAGTCACTAGTGTGGCATGGGAATTATTATCCTTGTATAAAAAAAATGAAATAAGGAAATGTATTGCCATGGCAGTCAGTAGAGAATTAGATATGCTATAAATAAGCAAACAGAGCAGACCTTGATCAGATAATTCCTACAGGACCTGTCTGGTCTGGGTTTTGCAAAGGGGTTAAATATCAAGTAAGGGTTAATGTAGAATGAAAGTAATGCAGAATGTCTTCTAGAACTTTATGCATTAGTTGTGTCCTGCACTATGTTACAACCTGTCAGAAAGCCTCTTCTAGACTTTTATGCATTAGTTGTGTCCTGCACTATATTACAACCTGTCAGAAACCCTCTTCTAGACTTTTATGCATTAGGTTTGTCCTGCACTGTGTTACAACCTGTCAGAAGCCTCTTCTAGACTTTTATGCATTAGTTTTGTCCTGCACTATGTTACAATCTGTCAAAAAGACTCTTACAGAGCTTTATGCATTAGTTTTGCCCTGCACTATGCTACGTATAGGTTAGAGCATTTTTATTTCATACTACGGAATATAGTCCTCAAGGCGCGGGACGCGCCGAGAGGACTATATTCTGTAGTATGAAATAAACATGCTCTGAGCTATTTAGCACAATGCTCTACCGTCGTCGTCAATTTTCCCGCCAAAATATAAACTGGCGTTTCGGTAAATGAAATGAACAAGCTTTTTCATCAAGCCTCATTCTTCGTTGAAACATGGCGGACAAAACACTGAAACATGGCGGACAAAACACTGAAAACACTGTATTACTTGAAGGCGCTAAGGAAATCTTCAATACAACGATTTGGACGATATTATTTACATTCTAATACAAGCACGAGGAAACTTCCACCTCGCCTGTTCAAAACCGGTATCAGATTCGTATGCCGCGCAAATCACAAAAAGCAAGGTCGTGGAGCATGCGAATGTATAGAGAGCGGACCGAGTACCGGAGCATTCAGTTGGAAATATGTGTAAATTGTATTTAGTAATTCATTTAGAATATAATAATAATCTTTATTTCCTCTAGATCAGGAGAGCATAGATCTATTCCACATACAAACACAATAAACAAGCTACTGTATTTGCACTGCTTTCAGAGTAAACTGTTTAAATTTTTTGCATTGTTTAATCTTAAAATGAATGATGTAAAGGATAAACTGCTCTAAAGCAGCAGGTCCTTTCGAGCAAATTATCTTTTTAACATAATCGTTTAAAAAGAAATTAACCATTCAAACAAATACAATTGTATTTAGTAATTTGTGTAGAAAGGTGCTACTGTATTTGCAGTTTTCATAGTCCATCCTTTTATGTTTTCACCGATAAATTGACAGTTGCCACTCACAGCTGTCATTTAACAATGAAATGGACAGAAATTTACGCAATATAGTACTGAAGCCAACGCCCTGAAATCTCGCAACCTAATTGGTCAATAGCACAGCGACGATGTAGAGCATGTGCTAAAACCTGTCAGAAAGCCTCTTATAGAGCTGTATGCATTAGTTTTGCCCTGCACTATGCTACAACCTGTCAGAAAGCCTCTTATAGAGCTGTATGCATTAGTTTTGTCCTGCACTATGCTACAACCTGTCAGAAGGCTCTTCTAGAGCTTTATGCATTATTTTTGTCCTGCACTATGCTACAACTTGTCAGAAGGCTCTTCTAGAGCTTTATGCATTATTTTTGTCCTGCACTATGCTACAACCTGTCAGAAAGCCTCTTCTAGACTTTTATGCATTATTTTTGTCCTGCACTTTGCTACAACCTGTCAGAAAGCCTCTTCTAGACTTTTATGCATTATTTTTGTCCTGCACTATGCTACAACCTGTCAGAAAGCCTCTTCTAGAGCTTTATGCATTAGTTTTGTCATGCACTATGTTACAACCTTCAGAAAACCTCTTCTAGAGCTTTATGCATTATTTTTGTCCTGCACTATGCTACAACCTGTCAGAAAGTATCCACTAGACTTTTATGCATTGGTTTTGTCCTGCACTATGTTACAACCTTTCATGAAACCTCTTCTAGAGCTTTATGCATTAGTCTTATCCTGCACTATGTTACAACTTGTCTTAAGTACTGATAATAAAAATTCTTTAGAATGGTTGCTTAACCCTTTCCCTGTTCTGTATTTAGGTCAAATTTCATTACCTACTGAATATTCATTAACAAAATAGTTATAAAGAAACATGGAAGGCGGAACATTGTAGACATTTTAAACAGCAAAGAAACAGATCTATTAAATTCTATTAGCAAACAGAGCAGACCCTGATCAGATGGCTCCTCTAGGAGCCATCTGATCTGGGTCTACTCTGTTTGCAATTGCGTGAAAACACGTTTATATTAGGGTTAAGAGAGGTTTAAACTTTTATTTCATAAAGACATATATTTATGCCTTTATTAATACATTCCCTCTTAGTGACGGAATTTGGCGCCTCTGTTAAAGTCACATTTTGAAACCATTGTGATAAATAGAGCATTTGCTACGTAGGAGCAAATGCTTTATTTATCACAATGGTTTAAAAACTACATACATGTAACTCTAAAATTCTCCTTTTCTATAGTAAATGCTCCTTTTCGGTAGATTTTTTCAAAGAGGTTGGATCTAAAAATAGCCAATGAGGTAATGGGTTAAGAGAGGTTTAAACCTTTATTTCATAAAGATATATATTTATACCTTTATTAACAAAGTAGACCCAGATCAAACAGACAGCTCCTGTAAAAGCTGTTTGATCAAAGTCTGGTTTGTTTGCTTATGGAATTATATAGAATTTCAGTCATGGACCAATCGCCACATTAGTGGTAAAAGGTCGTATCTGACATTTTTTCAGAAAATGACTTTTTTTCATTTTTCAAATCTAATTTATCTGTAGCAACTTCTGTTAAAATATCTAAATTATATTCAAAATACTTTTTGAGATATTGATAAAAAATCAAAGGTCGTATCTGCAAATATGAAAAATACTTCGTGGTAAAAAGTCGTATTTGATGTAAAGTTTGTGGTAAAAGGTCGCATCTGCCAAATACGACCTTTTTCTTCTAATGAATTTATTAAAAATCCTTACAGTTTAGAATGAAAAGGTCATATATGACAGATAAGACCTTATACCTCTAAATGGTTTTGCATAATGTAATATACGCAACCTTGTCATCAATCTTGTAATTAGAGAACTGTGTGTGTGTTGATGCCTGTTTTTGTTGGATTATCGCTGAAGTAATTATTTATGAAGGTTCTGTTTTGATAACGCTAGATTGGTGTTCCAACAATGCTTTTATCGGTCATTTAGCAAAACAGAGTGGTTCATAACTGGTCATGAATAAAAGTATTAACCCTTTCCCTGTTCTATGTTTATTTCATTTTTCAGTACTCACTGCATATTCATGGCCAAAATAGTTATAATGAAATATGGAAGGTGGAACATTGTAGCCATTTTAGAATGTAAAGACACAGATCTTTCAGATTCTATTAGCAAATAGAGTAGACCCTAATCAGATGGCTCCTCTAGGAGCCGTCTGATCTGGGTCTACTCTGTTTGCAAATGCGTGACAACACATTTATGTGAGGGAAAGGGTTAAGAACTCGAAATTGCCATTTCTTTCGTTTCAAATTTAAGAAAGAGGAGCTAAGAAAGTCAATTGGTAACTATTATGACCACTATACTTGCCCTTTGTTACACTTGGAAGTTGAAACACGAGAACGAATAAAAGTTTTTTTTTAAAGAAGTGACCAAAGTTTGACAAAGTGGACACTGGAAGGCAAGTATTGCTGATGCTTGCCTTTAGCAGTTTACTAGCAATTTATTCTTGTTTGTTTTCGACCCTAGTAATCAGTGTTAAACCGTCTGGTTGGGAAGAGGGCAGTTCCTATGAATTTGTTGAGCGGGTATACATTGCAATTCGACAGGGTGAGCATTATGATGCAGATACACCTGTGACAAATGTGTTCCTACAAACTGATACCTCAAATCCGCAGACGACAAATGCATCATGCTCTGACTTTAACCAAGCAACGCCTCATAAACGATCCAATTAGGAGAGCCCGAAAAAGAAACTCTCAAGTCGAAAACGTAAACGAAATGAAACTATGTGGAAAGCATCAGCGCATAAACGACAGAGATGCCAATGCAAGTCCTATTTATCAAAGACTGGTAAATCGGTCAAGGAAAGAAGACTTAGTGTACAATAACAAGACTGCGAGCGTTGTAGATTCAGATGTTGCACTAGAGTTAGTGAGTCAAACAGGCAGAAGATATTTTACATGTATTATGCACTTCCAACCTATGAACGGAAGCGATGTTTTATTTGTAACTTCGAAAAAAAACCTAGCAAGTCGAAAGGGAAAAGAAAACTGTATAGACACGCTGGACACGTTGGATAGAAAACACCAAGGTGTGTTTCAAGGTAGAGGATGAGCGGTCCCGTCGACAAAAATAAGCAGTGACAGAGTAGACCTAGTATGCGAACATGTCAACAGAATGGACTCGCATTACACGAGGAAAGAGACAGAAAAACAATACCTGTATCACGACTTGAATATTAAAAAAGATATACACCCGATATACAGACTGGTGTAAATCAAAAGGCCATACACCAGTTAAGCAAACGATGTACAGAAAAATGTTCTGTGAGAAATTCAGCTTATCTTTTTTCAAGCCCCAAACGACCAATGTTCCTTGTGTACCAAGTATGAGAGGCATAGGAAAGCCGGAACTGTCACAGATACGATAAAGGCAGACGTTGATAATACATTTGACGAGAGTCAGTTCATCACTGTTGACACATTACAGAAAGTGTCAACACGCAACCAAGGTCATCCATAAGTTTAGCCCACTAAAGACTCGGACATGGACATGTATTACCTATCTCGCCTTCCAATATTGAACCAAAAGAAGGCAGATTTGGTACACATTTGTCACAAGGAAATCATACCGCAGTGTATTTAGCGTATACTTCGCAAATTTGTCACCTGACAAAAAAATATGCGGAATACCAGAAAATTCAGAGTTTGAAGACATTGACAGTAATTAACGCACATTAGCTGACTCACAAAGTATGCTTACGATCTAGTTCAACCCTTTCCCTATTCTATGTTTATTCCAAATATTCATGGGAAAATGGTTATAAGGAAATATGGAAGGTAGAACATTGCAGTCATTTTAGAAAGTAAAGAAACAGATCTTTCCAAATTCCATTAACAAACAGAACAGACCCTGATCAGACGGCTCCTGTAGGAGCGGTCTGACCTAGGTCTACTCTGTATGCACACGCGTGAAAACACGTTTATATGAGGGAAAGGGTTAAGCAAAAACGAGTGATAGTTGTTGCTTTCAAACCATGTTTTGAGTTACATGTACATGTATTAAGGCACATGTTGGCTGGCAAAAATAGTAGACTAATAATTGTTATATCTTTTTTAAGTGTTTTGTGTGACTATACCCTTCCGACAAACTCATTACACAGTGATACTAATTTAGACATTTTGTCTCAGTCAGGCATTATAGAATGCATAATCAGGTTCAATCAAATATCAATATTTTGTTTGAACAGGTAGGTTTTTTAATTATTATTGTTGATACGGTACTGATAGTTCAAAAAGTTCATCTTCCTGAAATCATCATCATCCCTCATGATCATGTCATCTCATCATTCATTGGCCGTAAAGCCAAACTCACACACCCAAAATCGGCTAAAATTCACAATAATGTTCTTACATTTGTATAACAAATGCATATTCCGTTTTGAATACAGCATTTATTTTGAATTTAGACTATATTATGTATTCTTTGGATGTGTGAATGGGCATAATTGTTTAATTTTAAAACAATTTGGTTGACACTTTATATCAATGTATTAGGCTAAAAGTAAATTTCAAGATCCGTTGTATATCTGAATCCATTATTTAAATACAAATGCCACACAGAGATTTAGAATAACACAGGAACAGGGACATAATTCAATATTTCTCATAAGTCTTGTTTATTTCTAACATATCAGTGAAAACTTAAAAGTATCCGGTTCAGTATTGCTTAGAAAAGACTTTTATATGCTATTTATTTACATTCATTTGACATTAAATTGTAATGGAAAAAGGTCGTATTTGCCAAATACGTCCTTTTACAAACTACAAATCGATGAAATCGTTGAAATGTGTTTGTGGTAAAAGGCCGTATTTGACAGATAAGACCTTTTCATTTTTCAATATCATGAAAAGATGTATGTGGTAAAAGGTCGTAAGTGCAAATTTAATTATAATTAATGACGTAGTCAATTTTTGGTGTTGAAAGTATTATCAATATCGAGTTTTCAACATTACACACTAATAGTTAAAATGTCATTTGTGTGACTTTCATCCCTGATTTTTCATAAGCAACCAAACCTTTACACTCAATTTTCTCGAAAGTTTGAAAACTGCACATACGACCTTTTACCACTAACGTGGCGCAATGTTCAAATGTCATTATAAAAATATCATCTAATTAATATACATTATAGTCATTTATATCTTACATGAATATTCATTAGGTAATGAGTTAACTGTAATGTCATAAACTACAGTGTATGCTGGTAATAACTTCAGCGTCACCTGCATGCAAGGTGCAACTTCAGTGTCACCTGAATGCAAGTAATAACTTCAGTGTCAAATGTATGCAAGTAATAATGTCCATGCATATCACTAATGCATGCAACTTGCAACTACACCTGCATGCAAGTAATAACTTCAGTGTCACCAGCATACAAGTAATTTCTTCAGTGTCACCAGTATGCGCAAGTAATAAATTCAGTGCCACCAGTATGCAAGTACTAACTTCAGTGTCACCAGCATGCAAGTAATAACTTCAGTGTCAAATGTATGCAAGTAATAATGTCCATGTCACTTGCATGCAAGTATGCAAGTAATAACTTCAGTGTCACCAGCATGCAAGTACATGTAATAACTTCAATGTCACCAGCATACAAGTACTAACTTCAGTGTCACCAGTATGCAAGTAATAACTTCAATGTCACCAGTATGCAAGTAATAACTTCAGTGTCACCAGCATACAAGTAATAACTTCAGCGTAAGACATAAATTCTGAATATTCACAACTAAACTATCAGTTTTATATTATAGTCAACTTGACCAGGAAGGATCACATATCATACATATTGTTAGAGTTTTGTCCCTTATATCTGATTATTAAATGCTTTACATGATATTGAGCCTTTTTGTGTCTTTGCAAACAGTATAGGCCCAGTGTAACTGCTATCTGATCAGTGTCTGCTCTGTTTGGTTATATGTTACAAATCTAATTCTCTACGGTTCACAATACCTATAGATTTCTTTATTTTTAGCTCATCTTAGCAGGGTATGCTCAAGATATGAACTACACTGATAGTGCTGTGTCTATCATGCATCATCCATACATGTATCATCAACAATTTACTTCTAAAAACATCACCTAAACCAATTGTGAAGTGGTCCTTGTGAGGCATTCTTTCATTGTAGCTCACCAGAGCACAAAGTTCTCAGGGTGAGCTTTTATGATCACCTGATTTCTGGCGTCCATCGTGCGTCATGCATTTTCAGTCGTCAACAATTTGAACCTTTAAAAATCTTCTCCTCACCAATATACAGGGTTCTTAGCTTTCATCTTTGGCACATGGTATCATCTGTAGGTCCTCTATAAAAGTTTTATAAATTATGTCCCTGGGGGTCAAAATTGGCCCTGCCCCAGGGGTGCCTTGTTTTCTACAGAAACATATAGTGAAAACTTTGAAAATCTTCTCCTCTGAAACTGGAAGGTTCTTACCTTTTCATATTTGGCACATAGCATCATGTTCAGATCCTCTACAAAAGTTATATAACTAATGCCCCTGGGGTCAAAATTGGCCCTACCCCAGGGTGACCAGTTTTCTATAGAAGTATATAGTGAACATTTTGAAAATCGTCTCCTCTGAAACTGGAAGGTTCTCAGCTTTCATATTTGGCCCATAGCATGAGTTCAGGCCCTCTACAAAATTTATATAAATTATGCCCCTGAGGTCAAATGTAGCCCCACCCCAAGGCTGGCCAGTTTTCTATAGAAACATAATTATAGTGAAAACTTTGAAAATCTTTTCCTCTGAATGCCTGGTGAGCAATATCAGGGACATCGTGGACCTCTAAATTAATATGTTTCTAATGACTAAAATCCATGTTGCCAAGGGACCCAAACAGAAACAAATTTGACAATGCATGTGTATTCATGTCTGAAATAATTTGGCAAAAGTCAATATTATTTGGCAGAAATTATCCTCAAGTGACCCTCTACCAAATTTGTTCAAACCATTTTTCATTCATTAAAGGCATATAACTGCCAGGGGTAGGGCTAATGTCCTTATATGGCTATAGGGAAGTTTAATAGTCTTCTCCTCTGATTTCAATTTATTTTGCAGGATTGTTCCTTAGGTGACCTCCTATCAACTGTGTTCAAATCTTTGAGATTCATTAAAAAATATGGCCACCGCCTGCTGCCTACCCCAGCTGCTGGGACAGCCGCAGCAGATAATAATATCAGGACCAAGTCAAGTCAAGTCAACGAGCAGGGCTAAATTTCCTTATATGGCTGTAGTGAAAATTTAAAAAATGTTCTCCTATGTTACCATTGATCAGATTTTAATACTAGTTCACAAGAATGTTTATTCTTAACCCTTTCCCTCCTAGACTATTTTTACACACAACCTCTTGGAATAAATCTACCGAAAAGGAACATTTACTAGAGAAAAGGAAACTTTTAGAATTGTAAAGTTTTGGAACCATTGTGATAAAGAGAGCATTTGCTCCTATTTATCAAAATGGTTTCACAAAGTGACTTTTGCAGGGGCGTAGATGGAGGAAAAAGTTAAAAAAAACATGGCCACCAGGGAAAAGGCTACTTTTCTGTCAGAAGCCTTTGTGAGAAATTCAACAATCTTCTCCTCTGAAAAACACTTGTTTAAGCTGTTGTGATTTGTTAATTAAAATAGCTGCAATGGCAGGACTATTTTTTTATTTATTAGATTGGCTATAGTTAATATATAAATAAAATCTTCTCTAAAAACCACTGATTTCACAGATTTCAATAAAATTTGCAGGAAATTTCCTTAGATGATCCTTCATCAAAATTGTTAAGTGACTGGGCTAGTTGTCCTTATATTGCTGTTTTGTTGTTTGTTTTAAATCATCCTTAAATGGGGCTAATTTTCCTTATATGGCTATACAGGAACATTGTAAAAACTGACCAGATTTTGTAAGAATAATCCATAGGTAGACTTTTACCAAACAATCTCTGATTCTTAATACACATGACTGTCAGTGTGTACAATTTTTACTATTTTTTAACTCTTTCCCTGTTCTGTGTCTATTCCAAATTTCAATACCAATTGAATATTCATGTACAAAATAGTTTTAATGAAATATTGAAAGTGGAAAACTTAAGCCATTTTAGAAAGTAAAGAAGCAGATATTTCAAATTTCATTAGCAAACAGAGCAGACCCATTATCAGATGGCTCCTTTAGGAGCCATCTGATCTTGGTCTATTGTGTTTACAAATGTGTGAAAACACATTTATATGAGGGAAAGGTTAAACAATAACATAGATTTTTAAACTAAGGTCCATCACTCTGCATGCAACACTTTTTGAGTTAATCCCCTTTGTTCACTTTCTTTTTTTGGCTGTCATTTCTAACCTAATCATTATAGAGCTTTCAAATTCCACATGTGTCTTCCTCTCATTGAGGACCATTGATGTAAGGTCCATCACTCTGCATGCAATATTTTTTTAGTTATTCCCCTTTGTTCTGATTTCACTCCAGCATATTAACAGTTTTTGTGTCAGCTGCGAGCAGGTGACACATGTGTTCCTCCGAACACTCTTGTTAACTAAATAAATCAATATTCATAATAGGTGGAGTCATGTAAGAGACACAAACGTGTATCTAGTGTCTCGTATCTAAGAGACACAAAAGTGTATCTAGTGTCTCGTATCTAAGAGACACAAAAAGTGTATCTAGTGTCTCGTATCTTTATTCTTCTATCGAACTAATACAGTAGAACCTCTCTAAACCGAAATTTTAAAAAAGAACAAGTTTAGGCAGAAGGCTAATTAACCCTTTCCTCCATAAATACACCTTTCTACGCCACTGTGGAAGTCACCTGTTGAAACCACTGTGACAAATAGAGCATTTGCTCCTATAGGAGCAAATGCTCTATTTATCACAATGGTTTCAAACTACAAAATTCTAAATTTTTCCTTTTTTCTAGTTAATGCTCCTTTTCGGTAGACTTATTCAAAGTGGTTGGATCTAAAAAAAAGCCTATGAGGGAATAGGTTA
This sequence comes from Azorinus chamasolen, assembly GCA_963576725.1. Classification (NCBI taxonomy): domain Eukaryota; kingdom Metazoa; phylum Mollusca; class Bivalvia; order Cardiida; family Solecurtidae; genus Azorinus; species Azorinus chamasolen. The sequence goes on along the minus strand of OY755242.1, from coordinate 51,891,059 downwards.
ATGCAGAGTGAAAGTCACGCAGAGCTATTTTGGGAGCTTTCTGCATGACTGTCAAGCTGCATTAAGCTGCCAGGCCCTAGTACTAATTTTAGTATCAGGTTTAACCCTTTCCTCCATGAATATTCATGTAAGAAATGATGATGTCATGAATACTAAATATATTTTAATTTGTTATAATAGCACATGGACACAGGACATTTTAGCCATGGCAGAAACTGTAGAATGATGTCTATATTATATCATTAGCAAACAGAGCAGACCCTGATTAGATATCTCCTACAGGAATGTCTGATCTGGATGTACCCTGTTTGCAAAGGCATAGAAAGGCGTATTTATGGAGTTTCCCTCATATAAATTTGTTTTCACGCATTTGCAAACAGAGTAGACCCAGATCAGATGGCTCCTATAGGAGCCCTCTGATCAGGGTCTGCTCTGTTTGCTGATGATATTTGAAAGATCTGTTTACTTTCAAGAATGGCTACAATATTCCACCACATAAATATGCCTTTCTACGCCTCTGTAAAAGTCACCTGTTGAAACCATTGTGATAAATAGAACATTTGCTCCTATAGGAGCAAATATTTCCTTTTCTCTAGTTAATGCTCCATTTTGGTAGATTCATTCAAAGAGGTTGGGTCTAAAAATAGCCTATGGAGGAAGGGGTTAAGGGTTAAAGGGGTTTTACTGCACTAACATTCAGCTCAACATTATGGATCACTTTATACTGATTTTTGTTAACATTTTTATCAAGATCCAAACTCACACACTCTTTCTTGCAAAGAAAGGGCCAGAACATGTGCTTTTAACCCTTTCCCTCATATAAATGCAAACAGAGTAGAGTCTGTCCTGTTTGCTTATGAGATTATAATAGATCTGACTCTGCAGTTTCTACCAATACCAAAACAGCCTGTGTGCATGCATGTACCTTTATTGTGTCACCTGCCAAGAGGCAGTATGTCACTAAGGGATCACTTTTCCGTTGTCTGTCTGTCTGTCTGTCTGTCTGCCTGCCTGCCTGCCTGCCTGCCTGTCTGTCTGTCTGTCTGTCTGTCTGTCTGTCCATGACACTTTCTTTTTTTGGCTGTCATTTCTAAACTAATCATTATAGAGTTTTTAAATTTCACATGTGTCTTCCTCTCATTGAGGACCATTGATGTAACTTGGTCCAGCACTCTGCATGCAATACTTTTTGAGTTTTTCCCCTTTGTTCTGATTTCACTCCAGCATATTAACAGTTTTTGTGTCAGCTGCAAGCAGGTGACACATGTGTTCCTCCGAAAACTCTTGTAAAAATTCAGTTAATAAACATTCATGATGTAATTATTTATTACATGAATATGGCACAGGGAAAGGGTTAAGACTTGTACCAGATGACAATTTTAACTCAACATTCTAAATAACTGTTCATCTACAACAATTGTCATCTTCTCCACTTTTTAAGATAAAATTTCTCTCATTTTCTATGCAAAAATATGGTCAAAGTGTTAAACAGTTTGGATCCTGATTAAACGCTGCATTGTAATCACAGTTTTGCCGATAGTGTGCAAAACAGTTAACCCATTCCTCCATAGGCTATTTTTAGACCCAACCTCTTTGAATGAAACTACCCAAAAGGAGCATTTACTAGAGAAAAGGAAAATGTTAGAATTGTGTAGTATTGAAACTATTATGATAAATAGAGCATTTGCTCCTATAGGAGCAATTGCTCTAATGATTTATCACAATGGTTTCAAGAAGTGACTTTTACAGAGGCATAGAAAGGCGTATTTATGGAGGAAAGGGTTAAAGATGAACTTTACTTTACACTGAAAGGGTTCACAGGTGCTAGGCGCATGACCATTTTATCAATATTACTGACAAACAGCTTCAAATATGTTTAGAAATCATACTTTGACAGAAAAAAAAAAGTTTTGAAAAAAGAAATTGTTCGTATAGTATAAGACTGTATTTTACTATACAATAAAAAATTAAAAAAAAAAATTCTGCTGTCAAGTTATGATGTCAAAACGTATTTGAAGATGTTTATTTCTGAAATGCAGATAGTCCTAACTGATACATCTGCACATACATCTAAATTAAACATACTACATATACACAGTCCATATATGAAATGCAGCAGAAACTGTATGTTTTCTGTTTCCTTTCATCTCTGGAGGAAGACTTTATCCAGTCTGAACTTTGAGCTCTCAGCAAGCTTTTTCCAATTAGATATCTCTTTTGTTTGCATTTCTGTGATGTCATGTGCATTTGTTTATAATGCTTTTTTGCTTTAGTTTTTCTGCTGTCTGTATTTATATGTATATATTTTTTGTTTTTTATGCTTGTGCCTCATTTCTACTTGCATTTTTATTTCTTAGAGCATGTGCCTTTTTCAGTGTTTTTTCACTTGTTTAGATCCTCATAGCTCCCCAAAATTTTTAGTTTTAGTCTGTGTCGGACAATAGCTTATAAGTAAAGTTTTATGTTTTGTTTGTAGCTGACTTATAAATTATATGCTTTTCTCTTACAGAACTTTCTTTTTTACAGGTATCCTTTCTCTTTGTTTTACTTTTTGATATGTTAATGCTTTTGTTTAATTGTCGGCAAATAGCTATATGCTAATGTTATTTTATTGATACAACCGACGTTAAATAAAGCTTCTTGTATCTTGTATCTTGTATCTTGTAATGTTCATGTGCCTGGCACCTGTGAATGGGTTAACCATCTGATACTGGTCTTAACCTACAACCTACAAAAGAAACAAGAAGCATCGTTTTTGAGACCTTAGCAATAAATGGTAAGAACCAATTCCAAAAGAAATTTGAAACAGCTCAAGAAGTTCCACAAAGTTATTTGCAGAATCAGAATGGGACCATTTAACTTAACATTACCAATTATTTAAGACTTTACCCAAAGCTCTTCGTCACAAAGAATGGTTTCTGTCAGGGGGTTTATTACAAAAGTAATTTCAGAAAGCCTCAATGTGTATTTTGAGATGAAGTCTATGCATTGTTTATTAAAAGACAGTAAACGCACAGGTGCCTGTAATAAATGGAAAATAATTGATAGATACACAGGCTGTCAAAGTAGAGTAACAACTTATTTTGTCTAGAATTCAAATTGAGGTGGGTTTTATTCTTTAATTGTTGTCATACAATGTATGTGTCTGCTAATCCTTCAATTTTCAGTTTAACCCATTCCCTCATAGGCTATTTTAGACCCAACCTCTTTGAATGAATCTACCCAAAAGGAGCATTTACTAGAGAAAAGTAAAATTTTAGAATTTTGTAGTTTGAAACCATTTCAAGAAGTGTAAGGGGCGTAGAAAGGGGAATTTATGGAGGAAAGGGTTCAGTTATCAGAGGGGTTTTCCAGGACTCTTCTACGTTGGGTTGTCATCTTGATCAGAGGAGTTTACCAGGACTCTTCTACGTTGGGTTGTCATCTTGATCAGAGGAGTTTACCAGGACTCTTCTACGTTGGGTTGTCATCTTGATCAGAGGAGTTTACCAGGACTATTCTACGTTGGGTTGTCATCTTGATCAGAGGAGTTTACCAGGACTCTTCTACGTTGGGTTGTCATCTTGATCAGAGGGGTTTTCCAGGACTCTTCTACGTTGGGTTGTCATCTTGATCAGAGGGGTTTTCCAGGACTCTTCTAAGTTTAGTTGTCATCTTTAAAAACAGAAGCAGTATCTATATGTAAGACTACCTGGTTATTTTTGTTTGGTCTTATTAGGCCTGGTATTGTCAGACTGTCTTACTTTTTTCATGCCCTTTTATGAATGCAATCAATGGGATATAGTCGTCAGAAGAGCGATTCAGTGTATATGTATGGATGAGATTTTCTGTGTGCCCATCCAATTTTGTCTGGGCCATATCTTCTGCATGGTTGGATTTCAATTTAAGTTCGCACACATTTTAGAGGATAGACACTATGTCGCATACAAGAAGCATAACTCTATCAACACTCTTCTTTTAGCTCACCTGGCACTAAGTGCCAAGGTGAGCTATTAGGATCATCCTGTGTCAGTCATCTGTCGTCCATTGTTCTTCATCAATCAGCAACAATTCATTTAGCCCTTTACCTCATGAATATTTATTAACCCATTACCTCATAGGCTATTTTTAGATCCAACCTCTTTGAAAGTACATGTATCTACCGAAAAGGAGCATTAACTAGAAAAAAAGGAAAATTTTAGAATTTTTTAGTTTGAAACCATTGTGATAAATAGAGCATTTGCTCTATTTATCACAATGGTTTCACAAAGTGACTTTTACAGAGTCTTCAAAAGTCGTCAGTATGAGGGAATGGATTAAGACATACATTTTGTATACATGTATTTGTTCTTGTCCGCATCAGGGGTTGACATGCTTTCTGCAAGCATTTAATTATGTTTTTCAGTCTGTTAATTTGTCTTTCTTTTGGTCTATCTTACTGTCTTAATGTTTGCCTATCTTCCAGTCTTTTGGTCTGTCTATATTTCTGCATTCCCGAATGTCTGCCTGTCTGCCTGGCAGGCATTGCCTGCCTGCCTGTCTCTCTGTCTCTGTCTCATCTCTGTCTGTATGAATGCATAAAAACTTGTCTCCACGAGTGTCTATTACTGCATATTAACTTGCCTGCAAGACAGTCTGCCAATTGAATATATACAAGCTTGTCTGCATGACTGACTCTCTTAGAAGAAAAACAAGTTTGTCTGTATCAATGTCCATCTCAAAGTAAACAAGTGTGTCTGTATCAATGTCCATCTCAAAGTAAACAAGCTTGTCTGCATCAATGTCCATCTCAAAGTAAACAAGTGTGACTGTATCAATGTCCATCTCAAAGTAAACAAGTGTGTCTGCATCAATGTCCATCTCAAAGTAAACAAGTGTGACTGTATCAATGTCCATCTCAAAGTAAACAAGTGTGTCTGTATCAATGTCCATCTCAAAGTAAACAAGTGTGTCTGTATCAATGTCCATCTTAAAGTAAACAAGTGTGACTGTATCAATGTCCATCTCAAAGTAAACAAGTGTGTCTGTATCAATGTCCATCTCAAAGTAAACACGTGTGTCTGTATCAATGTCCATCTCAAAGTAAACAAGTGTGTCTGCATCAATGTCCATCTCAAAGTAAACAAGCTTGTCTGCATCAATGTCCATCTCAAAGTAAACAAGTGTGTCTGCATCAATGTCCATCTCAAAGTAAACAAGTGTGTCTGCATCAATGTCCATCTCCAAGTAAACAAGTTTTTTTAATGACACCATAACTCGACTCTGGACTTTATGACAGGTGACAGCTTAATGCAGGATGAAAGTCATGCAGAAAGCTCCTCTAGGAGCTTTCTGCTTGACTTTCAATCTGCATTAAGCAGCCACCTTTCTAAAAAATTATAAATTCTTCTTTACTAAAAATTCGAATTATCGAGATTTAACAGTACTAGCTGTATTGTGATAATGGTATATGAACACAGGATGTTTAGTGTTGGCAGAAACTGTAGGACGAGATCTATATAATTTCACACACAAACAGAGCAGACCCTGATAAAACATTTGTATGAGGTAAAATGTATATTGCATAGCAAGTTTACCGTTAAACTCAACTCACTTATCATCCCTGACATGCTCTACATTCATCTTCATGCACTATCCTTGGGTGTCTTTTGAATATTTAATGTATGTCATATAAACACCTTTTGATGCCTCTGTAAAAGTCATTTTCTGAAACCATTGTGATTAATAGAGCATTTGCTCCATATGAGCAAATGCTCTATTTATAACAACAGTTTCAAAACTACACAATACTAAAATTTTCTTTTTTCTCTAGTAAATGCTCCTTTTCAGTGGATTTATTCAAAGAGGTTTGGTCTATTGAATATAGCCTATGAGGTAATGGGTTAATGTGATGATGATGATGATGATGTTCGTCCATCGCTTAGCGAAGATGACCATGACTTCAAGTAGTTTTGTGTGTCCATAGATGACTGGTCAGGCCAACCCGAGCACAGAAGTATCTTCCACAGGTACCGCACTTGTGATCAATCCCCAATTCTGCGGTACAGCTGCCGATTGCACGTTTCCTTCTACATTCTACATATGTGAAAGCTGCAAAAAACACATGAAAAAGAAAGCAGTGAAACAATAGCATCAACAAGTCTTCCTGAGGCAGAAGTAGATTAACCAGCAGAATGGTTTGATATCAGTTTTTATCAAATCATTTACTTTGCAACTGTATTTGATTGCCTGTAGCTAGCAATGTTATTATGTTTTAGAACTTGCAAAGAACAAAGATTTCACTTTTGAAAGACTTGTTTGGTATTTATTTCTTTACTCCATGGATATTCATGTAAGAAATAATGACATCATGAATATCTATTGGCATTTTTACAATGGTACATGAACACAGAATTTTATTACCTCGGTCTAAACTTTAAAATTATATCTATATACATGTAATCCATAAGAAAACAGAACAGACCCTGCAATTCACTCATGACCTCCTGAATGGAGGCAGACACTGTGCCACTGAGCTAATGAGGCCCCAATGATTTTTCGTACTCTGTTGAATACAGATCTGGTGGGACACGAACTCTGTACAGCAACCACATACAGTAGAACCCCTCTAATGCGACTACTTAATGAACAACTGTGTCTTTATAAGCAGGTGGTTGCTTAATGCAGGGCAAAGGTAATGCAGAAAGCTCCTCCAGGAGCTTTCTGCATTACTTTTGTCCTGCATTAAGCTACCACCTGCATCTAGCACACATAATTGTACCTCTTTTAGGTGGTCGCATTAGCGGGGTTTAACTGTAGTGTATAAGGATAGGGGATAATCCTGTGATTGATGCAATACTGCATCCATTATAATACCAACTACATTTTATTTCATATTAACCCTTTACTCCATATAAATACGCCTTTTTACACCTTTGCAAACAGAGTAGACTCAGATCAGATGGCTCCTGTAGAAGCTGTCTGATCAGGGTCTGCTATGTTTGTTTATTTGAGTCTACAATTTCTGCCATGCCTTAAAACCATGTGCTATTTTAAGAATTAATCTGATTAGTAATAGTATTCATGATGTAATTATTTCTTTCATGAATATTCATGAAGTAAAGGGTTAAAAATACGGTAAGAAATCTATTACTCCATCAGTAGAGAATCATAGCTGTCTGATCAAGATCTGCTCTTTACTCCATCAGTAGAGAATCATAGCTGTCTGATCAAGATCTGCTCTTTTTGCAATGGTTTAAATAGCCTGGATTATCAATTTAAAAATGTGCTAATGCTTAATTGATATAACAGACAGCTTGAATTAGAGCCAAATGAAGCAGGTTGGTATTTATTTCCAGACAACAGTAACTGACAGAGAAAACGTTATCAATCTGCAGCAATGTTGACATTACTCTGATTGCCAAAACTGCAGCAAGCAAGGTTAGCATCATGTTGACAAAGCCACTATAACTCAGTCAGCCAATCAAATTGCTCAGCTAGCTGTCTTCCTCTAGTGTAAATGAAATTACAGTAAAACTTCTCTATAACAGCCACTAAATTACATTAAGTATTTTGTGTTAAATGCAGGTGGCTGCTTAAAGCAAGGTGAAAGTAAAACAGAACGCTCCTATGGGAGCGTTCTGTTTTACTTCCACCTTGCTTTAAGCAGCCACATGCCCTAAATACCAACTAATTAACACAATTTAGTGGCTGTTATAGAGAGGTTTTACTGTATTTCAGAAGATGTTTTATATCTGCATGAGAAGTACAAGATTGGTGACCAAATCAAGGGAATTATTTTACAGAACAAGCTCCAACAATAAATGAAAAAGTTCTTGAGACCGTTTCTTTGACTTTCACATTGCTTAGAATCCAAATGGTTTGACTTTCAATATAATGGTCATTCCTTTCAATATAATGGTCATTCCAGTAAAAAACAAATCTCTAAGCTAGTCACTCAAAAAAGAGTCTGGTGTTTGTTTTTTTAAATCTAAGCCAGCAACATGTTTTTATCACTCTTCCCTCTTTGAATATTAATACAGGATATGTTGAAATGATTTTCCTAGGCAAAAGCATAGAGCATGCAAGCATGGATGTTCCATAGCAAACAGTGCAGACCCAGATGAGAGAGTATAGGAGCTCTCTCATCTGGGTGTACACTGTTTGCAAATGCAACTACAGTTGTGACTGGCGGGCTATGGGTTAAACTGTTACCTGATAGAGGTGCATTTTTACGCATTTGCAGATCAGAAAGCTTCTGTAGGAATATGGGTCTGATTCATCAGTGTCTGCCTTGGTTAAAACATCCCATGTTCAGCGAATGAGATAAGCCGAAATCATCTTCCTGAAATCATCCCTCATCATCATGTCATCTCATCATTCATCGGCTATAAGACCTTTTCAGTGTTGCAGTGCCGTAAAACCCAACTCACTCACTCACTCTTAATGCCATTATAAATATTCAGCTAATTAACCCTTTATGCCATGAATATTCATGCAAGAAATAGAGATGTCATGAATATTAATTAGATTCATTTTTTATAATGGCACATGAACACAGGAAATTTCGGGCATGGCAGAAACTGAGATAACAGAAGTTCGAGTCATCCGATTTCTAATCTGAACAATTTCTCAAGTTCACAGCTTAATGCAGGCCTAAAGTAAGGAGCTTTCAGCATTACTTTTGACCTGCATTAAGCTGACACATATGTTTCTAGATATGTGTAGTGATACATTTCAGAACAATGCTGTATTGTGAATTTTGGAGGGACCAAATGTTCAGTTCGAGTTATCCTGAAGTTCGAGTTATCCGAGTTCAAGATATCAAAGTTCAACTGTATTCATAATGTTATTATTCCTTACACTAATCTTACACGGGGAAAGGGTTAATTTTGAAAAGAAGTGGAAGAAATGCAATATTTAGTGATGCTGGCAATATTCTGTACAGGGAAGAAAATGTAATATTAACCCATTCCCTCATAGGCTATTTTTAGATCCAACCTCTTTGAATATATCTACCAAAAAGGATCATTAACTAGAGAAAAGGAAACTTTTAGAATTATAATGGTATTGAAACCATTGTGATAAATAGAGCATTTGCTCCTATGGAGCAAAAATTATTGTTCTATTTACCATACAAAGGTTTCAAAACGTGACTTTATATAGAGGCGTAGAAAGACGTATTTATTGAGGGAGGAAAGGGTTAAGTGATGCTGGCAATATTCTGTACAGACTTAGCTTAGAAATGGAAGAAAACGTAATATTAAGTGATGCTGGCAACATTCTGTACAGACTTAGCATGTTTATAGTAAGTTGTCCTAACTTTACAGAGTGAGCAATCATAAACTTCCGTTAACTTCAGATTGATTCTGAGAATTTTGTAAAATCAATCATGTTGACTCCATTAACCCTTCTCTTGCTGAATTTTAAAATACATTTCTTCTTCTTTACCCATGCCCTGTTGTATAATTACATACATCTTCACTGTCTACAATTATTTCTCTGTGCAATCACTGCTGTGGAGTGCACTGGTTGCACAATCAATTTGTAAATAGTGCAGACCCTGATGAGACAGCTCCTGCAGGAGCTGTCTCATCTGGGTCTTCACTATTTACAGGTAGGTATATTGACGTGAATAGCAAGCGAAGGGTTAACATTATGCCTGAAAATCTATTGCAATAAACCTTAAATCTTCCAGTTAAATTTACCCTTTCAGACACTATTTCGTTCTTCAGAAACAACCCAACATTAACCCATTCCCTCATATTGACAAATTTAAAAACTTTTTTTTTTTTAAATCTTTGTGATAAATAGAGCATTTGCTCCATAGGAGCAAAATGCTCTATTTATCACAATGGTTTCAAAACTACATAATTTTAAACATTTCCTTGTCTCTAGTAAATGCCCCTTTTCAGTACATTTATTCAAAGCGATTAGGTCTAAAAATAGTCTATGTGGGAATGGGTTTATTTGAGTTATGAGTAGTTCAAACCATACTGACAAAGAAAAAGAAAATTTGAGTTATCTAGACCTGTTCTGTCTGTAAATCAGTGATATTTATTTTACATTCAAGATGATAGAATATGTAATGCAATTTTGCTAGTTACCCACTTTCAAATCTGGTATTTAAAATGATTTTGTTTAAACATCTTAAGTAAATTGAATTCCCCAGCCCTTAAATGGAGATGGCATCAATTTTCTGAATATTTTATTACTTCTATAGATTACATTAGATACATTTATTACTGATGTATTTATTACTGGTTTCAATTTTTTAATTGCCTCTTTTCCAAAACTAGAAATCTGGGTGTGAAAATCTTAAGATCTGATGAATTCTAGATCAACGTGTTTGAATACGTACTTAACCCATTATTAGTTATTGGGTTTGTCACTGACCTACTATGGAAATATAGGGGGTATGTAGGATGAATAGGGGGCGAGGTGATAGCCGAGTCCCCCTTTTTATCTTACAGACCCCCTATATTTCTGTAGTGGGTCAGTGACAAACCCAATAACTGATTTATTTCATCGACCACTTTTCATCATTTATTCTGACAAAGATATTGACATTGTTATTAGATCTATTACGGAAATGATGTTGGCGTTAAAATGACGTCATTGTTTATATACAGAGTTGCGCGTCACAATTTTACGTAACCAAAAAATGACCAGGCAAACAAAAAGTTCAATCAAAATGTGCCAATCCGTTATATTTAGTGAATATTTGTTAGAATAGGTAATGTCGTGGATCAAAATAATGATTAAAAGGTGAACTATTTTGAATGGCAGCCATTTTCTTGTAGTATGTCAATAGTGGGTCAGCTACTGACCTTCTATAGAAATATAGAGGGTCACCATGTGACTGCTCTTATCCAATGAAAAGGCCAGAAATTTGTGGGAGGTGAAATAATACCTCATAGGCTATTATTAGATACAACCTCTTTGAATAAATCTACCGAAAAGGAGCATTAACTAGAGAAAAGGAAAATTTTAGAATTTTGTAGTTTGAAACCATTGTGATAAATAGAGCATTTGCTCCTATGGAGCAAATGCTCTATTTACCACAATGGTTTCAAAAATTAAGTGACTAAACATGTATATATTACAGATGGGTAGAAAGGCGTATTAATTGAGGAAAGGGTTAAATAGTTTGATCTAGAACTTATGATATGTCAACCAATTTGAAGGTAGCAAACATTTTGTATCTTTTGATATTAGTCCTAACAGCCCTTTACAGGCCTTCTTGGCTTTAAAAAATGTATAGCAGATGATTAAACTGACCAGAGACTAACATAAATGCATGTTAACTTGTTTCTGACCAGAAAAACACTGTACAATTGTTTTGAAGAACTCTTGGGCTACTTGATTTACTCTGGAAGCCAGTAGGGCCTACCATGCTCCCCCCTTCCCCACTCCCTTATACTTTTTGTCATGGGTACCAACATGTTCGGAAAGGTCTACTGAATCAGAATCGCGAATGTACCCAAGAATAAATTATTTCAGGCTGTGTGTATTTTAACAATTTCCATGGCAACCCCCTCCCCAATTTTCGTAATGATGACCCATACCTGCAAAATCGCCCATGTCACTGCCAGTTTTTGTCTTAAACCTATAAAACTGGTACGAAATTGAAGATAAGACATTTTACTTTTATTTCCAGCTATTTTTTTAATTACCTTATTTGCATACTCATCAATATTAATCAGAACATTAAAAATAGTAAAAAAGTATAGAAATAACGTCAACATTTCACTTTTTATCTTACAAATATCAGAAAACAAATTCAAACACAGTTTAACATAATAATAAACTCCTCAGAAAAGAAAATATCCAATTTGAGGACTAAAACATTAACTTGAAGAAACGTTTTAACCGTTTCCATGGTAACACCCCCTCCCCCCAGTTTTCGCAATGATGGCCCATACCTGCAAACTCGTCCATATCACAGCCAGTTGTACTAAACCTATAAAATTGGTACCAAATTGAAGATAAGACATTGTGCTTTTATTTCTAGCTATGCTTTGAAATTGCCTTATTTGCATACTCATGAATTTTAATGAGAACAAAAATAGTAAAAACAATATAGAAATAACGTAAATCATGTAAACTATTCACTTTTTTATCCTACAAATATCAGAAAACAACTTCAAATGCAGTTTAAAATGATGACAAAATTCTTAGAAAATAAAATATCTAATTTGAGGACCAAAAAATTTACTTTAAGTAATGTTTTAACTGTTTCCATAGTAACCATTCATTTCACCCTGTTCACACATATTTCATTAGCCGACACCTACACCAGCAAACATCATTCATATCACAGAAAGTGCTTGTGCTAACTGTATAAAACTGGTACCGAATTAAAGCTAAGACATTGTGCTTTTGTTTAGAATTACCTCATTTGCATACTAATGAATATTAATAAGAACAATAAAAAATGGGATTTTTTTTTAGAAATAATGTAAACTTCAAAAGTTTTATCCTACCAATATCAGAAAACAACTTCAAATGTAGTGTAAAATGATGAAAAAATACTCAGAATGCAAAGTATCTAAATTGATAAGCAAAAAATGAACTGTAAGTAACATTGTAACTGTTTCCATGGTAACCAATCCTTTCGCACATTTTGAAAAATGGATTTCTACCTGTAATATCCGGTAGATCTCAGTTATTTTCGATGAATTGGTTTGATGCATTGGTTTAATAGTGAATGTTACCTTTCTGATATAAACTAATTTGTATATGTATGGATATTTATGAGAACAGTATAAGATGTTCAAATTTTTGAAAGACACCATGCAGCCTTTCTCTTATAAAGCAACCACAAATGCAAAATGTAGGGCAATATGGTCATACAAAACGATATTACATTTGATTACTTGGTTGATATTGCTTTATCGGATATTTCACAGAAGAACATTGTGCGACGATTGAACCGATTTCTGGAGAATGACTAACCCATGAAAAAAGTCTAGTGGGGTGCACGATAGACCCTACTGGCTCCAAGAGTAATTATAGGAAATCTTGTGTATACACATCTCATGCAAATTTGTTTGAATAAATGATGATTTCACATTAAAACACAGTAAAATAAGGCATTGCCAAAAAACTGTTTAGGATACGTGGTATAAAAAAATTGTTTCGTCTCATTTGTGGGTTTTCATGTGATATAAACAAAATGCACCTGAGTGACGTCATATCAATATGGCAAAATTCCTAGAAAATGAGTTATATTTAGTAACGGCAATGGTGGAATGGTGACAGAGTGATGTTGTCCAACAAACATGGACTTTACCTGAATGCAAGAATATTCAAAGGTAAATTTTAAATTTAAATCCTTTCTAAGTTAACAAAGCATCTAGTTATAAGGTAGATAATGCATGTCATTAATCCTAATTAAAACAGCACAGCGAATTACATCGGGAGGGTATTTTTGCTTACCAAAAGTGAAAGGGCATTGACCAAAGAATTAATCGACCTGAAAGTGAAAGTTAAAAGAAGTAAACTGCCAATTATGCTCAAATACTGAAAATACGTTTTATAGGCCTGCAACATTGTATGAGACAAATAAGCATGGCATAAATGAGTTTTACACGCTAAAAAAATCTCAATGATTGACAGATCTATGCATTTTTTTGCAAATGGCAAAAGGCCTGCGTGTAGATTACCTTACCTAGAGTAAAGGTAATCAAGGTAAGGTAATCTACACGCAGCCATATAAACCGCTTTTGTCGTTTAAGTACTGCGGCCCTTGATTTAAACGGCGTTAAAAATATATTTTCCGGACTCTTTCTTAGAAAGTATGTGTCCAATCCACATCAAACTTTACACACATGTTTGTAGCCATTATATCTTGGTCAAGTTCGATAACCATGTAAATAGCTTCAGTCGTTTAGGAGTTGCAACCCTTTATTTGCAAAAATGACTTTAAAAATATCTTATCCATGCAGATGCTTTCTTGGAAAGTATTTGTCCAATCCTCACCAAACTTTACACACATGTTTGTGGCCATTATATCTTGGTCAAGATCGATAACCATGTTAATCGCTGTAGTCGTTTAGGAGTTGCGGCCCTTCTATTGCAAAAATGACTTTAAAAATACCTTGTCCGGACTCTTTCTTGGAAAGTATTTGTCATATCCTCACCAAACTTTACACACGTTTGTGGCCATTTTATCTTGGTCAAGTTCGATCTAGCCATGTAAATTACTTCAGTCGTCACATACATGATTATGGCCCTTACTTTCTGTGACAAAAAATCTGAAGTGGGGGCATCAGTGTCCTTTGGACACATTTCTAGTTTCCTCCAATATGGGCAAAATGTTACTTATTTTACATTGGGAATAGGTCCTTTTAATGGACCTGTGTAGATGCCAGAAAAAATGCACAGATCCGCTAAATGCCTAAAAGGACAAAGAGATGATTCTAAAGAGTGGTAACAACATAGAGTTTGGTGGAGAAATAAAGAAGTTATTCTTGAAAAATATTTAATTGAACACATCTTATCTGGACCTCTGATATACAAAAACAATATCTTGTAGAAGCTGTATTCATTATGCAAAATAGTTATGCAATAGCTTGTAGAAGCTGTATTCATTATGCAAAATAAATTAAATAGTATGGCAAACACTTTAACACTTACCTTCATATAAACACTTTTTCATGCCTTGGCAAACAGAGTTGACCTGTATGAGCCATTTGATCAGGGTCCACTCTGAATGCTTTTGAAATTACATACAGTAAAACCTCTCTATAACGGCCATTAAATCGCGTTAATTAGTTGGTATTTATGGCAGGTGGCTGCTTAAAGCAAGGTGAAAGTAAAACAGAACGCTCCTATAGATAGGAGCATTCTGTTTTACTTTCACTTTGCTTTAAGTAGCCACCTGCCTTTAACACAAAATACTTGATGTAATTTAGTGGCCGTTATAGAGAGGTTTTACTGTAGATCTTATTGTACAGTTTTTGTCTAAGTCAATAATTCCCTCTTAAAAATTTTCTGTATAAAAAGTAAGTTAATGCATATTGATAAAATGATCAATTCATGCATAAATGTTCTTTAGGGAAAGATTTAACATCTATGGCCAAAACTGATTTTCAGTTTGCGTTTCATACTTAGAATAGGGGACTTTCTGACATACTTAGAATAGGGGGCTTTCTAACATTCTTAGCTCTGCTTTTATGTGCTAACTGCTTAACATCTAAACATTTATCTAAAAAAAATCATACGGTATTTCCTATCTACCTACATGTATTGCATGTTTTGTTGCTATTCCCAGGAGAAACTTAGAGCTAGAAACAAAACATTAACAAATTGTTATATATCCAACACTGAAACTTTATAATATATATACATGTATGTTAGTGCCACAAACATAACATATGATGCATCTGCTTGGAAACAAAATCCAGCCAAAATAATCTCAGCATTGATTGAGAAAGACTTAGTAGCGGTTTTCAAAAGGAACAACATATTTTGTCAAATCTCATTGGAAGTTTGAAACAAGAGATGTTTGTAAAACATGTATACCCCCCAGACCCCCTGACCTTTGATCTAGTGACCTCAACTATAGAGGTCATCCAGTGGTCATGACTAATCACCACAGCAACTTTGAAGATCCTAAGCCAAACCACTGATCATTTATTGATCTGAAAACATTTCACAAGTTAAGGTCATGGTGACCTTGACCTTTGACCTAGTGACCTCAACAACTATAGGGGTCATCTAGTGGTCAGGACCAACTACCACAGCAAGTTTGAAGATCCCGAACCAAACCATTGAGCAGTTATTAATTGGAAACCATTTCATCAGTTACGGTCATTATGACCTTGACCTTTGACCTAGTGACCTCAAAATCAATAGGGGTCATCTAGTTGTCATGACCAACCACCACAGCAAGATCCTAAGCCAAACCCTTGAGCAGTTATTGATTGGAAACCATTTCACCAGTTAAGGTCATGGTGACCTTGACCTTTGACCTAGTGACCTAGTGACCTAAAAAATAACAGGGCTCATCTCGTTGTCATGACCAACCATCTAAGCAAATTTGAAGATCCTAAGCCAAACCCTTCAGCAGTTATTGATCAGAAACCATTTTACCAGTTAAGGTCATCTAGTGGTCATTACCAACCACCACAGCAAATTTGAAGATCCTAAGCCAAACCCTAGAGCAGTTATTGATCGCTAACCATTTCACCAGTTGAGGTCATGGTGACCTTGACCTTTGACCTAGTGACCTAAAAACAATTAGACTCATCTAGTTGTCATTACCATCCATCTAAGCAAATTTGAAGATCCTAAGCCAAACCCTTGAGCAGTTATTGATCAGAAACCATTTTACCAGTTAAGGTCATGGTGACCTTGACCTTTGACCTAGTGACCTCAAAAACAATAGGGGTCATCCAGTGGTCATGACCAACTACCACAGCAAGTTTGAAGATTCTAAGCTAAACCCTTGAGCAGTAATTGATCGGAAACCATTTAACCAGTTAAGGTCATGGTGACCTTGACCTTTGACCTAGTGACCTCAAAATCAATAGGGGTCATCCAGTAGTCATGACCAACTACCACAGCAAGTTTGAAGATTCTAAGCTAAACCCTTGAGCAGTTATTGATCGGAAACCATTTAACCAGTTACGGTCATGGTGACCTTGACCTTTGACCTAGTGACCTCAAAATCAATAGGGGTCATCTAGTGGTCATGACCAACCACCACAGCAAGATTGAAGATCCCAAGCCAAACCCTTGAGCAGTTATTGATCGGAAACTATTTCACCATTTTAGGTCATGGTGACCTTGACCTTTGACCTAGTGACCTCAAAAACAATAGGGGTCATCTACTTGTCATGACCAACCACCACAGCAAATTTGAAGATTCTAGGCCAAGGCGTTTATTAGTTATCATTCGGAAACCATCGATCTACCGACCGACCGACCGACCGACCGACCGACATGTGCAAAGCAATATACCCCCATTTTTTCAAAAGGGGGGTATAATAAATGGCCCTCTACCAGTTTCATTAAAATAATGTAGAGTTCTAGTTGCCATAGCAACCAGTTGGACAATTTTTCGATATTTTCTTATCAGAAAATTATGATTATTATTTCTTTTCTGATTTCAAATAAAAGTTTTACGAATATTTTCTAATGTTGATCATCTTGTCTTAACTCTTTGCACGCTAAGTTACGTTTCGTCTGCAACAATTGTTGTCTGCTTCAATTCTTAAAATAAACTTTCATTTCTTTGCAAAAATACGGTCAAGGTGACAAACAGTTTGGATCCTGATGAGACGCCGCATTATGCGGCGTCTCATCTGGATCCAAACTGTTTGCATATAGGTAATCACAGTTTCGCCGTTAGCGTGCAAATAGTTAAAATTGTATGTGTATTTTCATACAGTGAAAACGCAATGTATAGCTAGCTGCAAGCTATGGGACCAGTTTTCCATTTATGGCTAAATAGCGATTTTTTGAAAAGAATCTCAAAATAATATTTTTTGAATGTGTGAAGTATCAATGTTAACTCTGTCAGAACTAAAGCCACCAATTATATAGATAAATTAAGGGTGGGGCTAGTTTTCAATATAAAGTAAAATCTCGATTATTCGAACACTAAAATACGTATTATTATCGATCTTTAAGACAGGTGGCAGCTTAATGCATGGTGAAAGTCATGCAGATAGCTCCTCTAGGAGAAATTTCATGACTTTCACCATGCATTAAGCAGCCAACTGCCTTAATGGGTCTAAGTTCTTCTGTACAGAAAATTAGAATAATTGAGATTTTACTGTATTTCAAGATTTCAAAACATTTCTCCTCAGAAACTGATGCTTAAAGTTGATAATATTTAATGCATTTCTTGGTTGGTCTACAACCACATTAATTCAAATTATATATTAACTCTTTCCCGCATATAAACACTTTATCCACACCTTTGCAAACAGAGTAGACCTAGATCATATGACTGATGTAGGAGCCATCTGATCAAAATCTGCTCTGTTTACAACATGAACATTCAATATCGAAAGGGTTAAACGTATTAATTTCAGGTGCATTGTTATGCCCCCTTTCCACTAGGCGGCGCTCTACACGCTCTGATGGAGCGCCATAGATCTCCACAAGATGGGGCGATGTAAGTGTAGTTAAGATCCCATTACGACCAGATAATTTTCCAGTGGCGATTGAGTAACGATCTATAAAATCTGATAGCGACTCTGCTATCTTTGGTGGCCAATTCCCAAAAAATATTTCTACCCTCCATGATCAGTTTTCGCTCTGTTGGCGATTCAGTGGGAGTAAGAGGTGATCCAAAGCGCTCTATTTGCGCTTCGAGGGCAATCCCTGAGATCTATGGCGCTCAAGCTAGATCCGATATGGAGATTCATTATCGCTCAGTTAGCGCTCCAGGCGATCCGATTAGAAAGAGATGCTATGAAAACCCGTGGCATTCTACTACGTTCAACAGTTTAACTCTTGGCTGCAGAGGAGCGCATAGGCTTGAGAGACAAACCTTTTTGGAGAACGGTGGCGCTCGAAGACGATCTGATAGTACGATCTTGTCGATCATGTAGCGCTCCGATGCCGATTTTGGTGATCAGGTAATGCTTCAATGGCGATTTTGGTGATCAAGTAGCGATTAGATGGCGTTCTGGACTGAGCGCAACGGATCTATGTGCAGGGGAGTAGACCGACGGCGCCCTTGGTGATCATGGAGATCTGGTAGAGATCCACTAGAGACCAGGTGGCGCTTCTGGTGATTGTGGCACTCTATTTGGCGATCTGTGGTGCTCTCACAGAGCTCCATAGATCACTGCCTAGTGGAATGGGAGTATTAGTTTTCCATAGAATTGCAAGGCTGTATAAGTTTATATTTTAAAACAATTACTTGTTCACAATATTCACAAAGGCTGTTGACCCAGTTGAGTAACTTAGAGCCCACCACGGTCATTTAGTTTTAACCTTTACTCCATTAAAATACACCTTTCTACATCTTTGCTAACAGAGTAGACCCAGATCAAATGGCGCCTGTAGGAGACATCTGATCGGGGTCTGCTGTTAAGACTTGTGATATAATATAGAAAGATTCTACAGTTTAAGCCATGGCCAAACATTCCTATGTCCATGTCCTATTACAAAAATTGATCTATTTAATATTCATGATGCCATTTTTTATGCAACAAATATTCATGGTGGAAAGAGTTAAACCATTCCCACTTATATCTATCGAAAAGGAGCATTTACTAGAGAAAAGGTCAAGTTTAGATTTGAGTATTCTTGAAACCATTGTGTAAAATAGAACAAAAAACTGACTTTTACAGAGGCGTCAAAAGGCATCAATATGCGGGAATAGGTTAACTTAACCCTTTCCTCCATAAATACACCTTTCTATGCCTCTGTAATAGTCACTTCTTGAAACCATTTTGATAAATACGGGGTAGTTGCTCCATAGAAACAAATGCACCATTTATCACAATGGTTTCAATATTACACAATTTTAACATTTTGATTTTCTCTAGTAAATGTTCCTTTTCGGTAGATTTATTCAAAGAGGTTGGCTCTAAAAATAGCCTATGAGGGAATGGTTAACCCTTTCCCTCATGAATATTCATGAATGCGGGTCAACTCGGCCAATTTAAAAGTCGGCCTGGTCCAACTCGTCCTAGTCCTAATCGGCCAGATTCAATCGACCCAGCTCGGCCAAAAAATCGTTAGCCCTTAACATGGTTTACTAGAGACTTCAGATTTATACTTATTTTATTCAATAAACAAGCAGGACAGAACCTGATCCAATAGCTCATATAGTAGCCATCTGGTAGTGGTATGGGTCTATTCTGTTTTCAGAAATTGGTGCATAAGATCAAAAGAATAGCAAATTGATTGATACAAAATGATTGCCAATTAGCTACCGGTGCTTTAAACGTAGTTAAATCCCCACTCAGGAGCTAATTAGTGTTATTTACATATATGTTTGTATCACTTATTATGTTTACGTTAAACTGAAAGGTGACCGTGAAACTAATTAGCACCCAATCAATAAGATAAACGTACATCACACATCAAACATCCATTATTTAATTAATTTGCAGTTTTCTGTAGTATGTAAGAAAAAAAAGATTTGATTGGTACTTCTTACAATAAATTTGACTAGATGAAATTGCACGATGTACATTTTAATTGGACAAAAGCCTAATTGCATAATAATAGATTTTGATTGGTACCTGAGCATATTGGAACAGGTTTTAATTCAATGTTTAATTCAGTCCAGTAAAACCTGTGCTAACGGTCACTAAATTACATCAAATAGTTTGTGTTCAAGACAGGTGACTGCTTAAAGCAAGGTGGAAGTAAAACAGAACGCTTCTTTAAGAGCGTTGTTTTACTTTAACCTTGCTTTAAGCAGCCACCTGCCCTAAATACCAATTAATTAACAGATTACAAAGTTGGCTTATTAATGCGCGACACGAGCGATGCAGGAAGCTGCTTTCAGAGCTTGCTGTGTGACTTATGTCCCGCATTGAACAGACCTGCTTTTGTTCTGATGCGATACTGCAAATGATTGTATATAAGCGTGTGAATTACTCTGAGTTACTGAGTTACTTTTCCACTTTTCATATTTGTGCTCGCATGCCCTATATATATGTGCTCCATAAAAATGACACGTAGCAATAATGAATTTTTAATTAGTATTATATACAATATTTGGCCCGTCTAGGCCAAACTCGAATCAGATGCATATAATTTTGCATTGCAATAAGACATGGTTTACATTGCCTTCTACAGTGGAAAAAACGTTATTATTTCCCGTTTAAACGCAAAAGAAACGCAAACGCAATGCAATAAAATTAAGATATTGACAATGTTTAGAAATTCTGGAAATTATCTTCATCTGAGTGACAGTTTGGGTTACCCGGCGTCTGATCTGGCTCCAAATTGTTTGCAGTGAACAAAATGGTTTCAACATAAGCGCGTTTATTGGGAAAGAATAACGTTTTCTCCACTGTACTATTATTTGTCATCAGAAGGTAATTATTTCACAGGTTATTTAATTCATGTAATAACATATATAAGTGAAGTTAATACCTTGTTCCTTGTATCTTGTTCCATTTAATTGTGTTTCTGTATGTTATGGTGTATGTATCTTCTCAACAAAGACATAAAATACAGTAAAACCTCTTTATTACGACCCCTAAAAAGAGGGCTAATTCGTTTTATGAAAGACAGGTGGTAGCTTAAATTAACGAAAGGTGAAGGTGAATCAGCTTTCTGTTTCACATTCACCTTGAATAGGCTTGGTATAAGCATTCGCCTGCATTGAACATCAGATAGTTAACGTACTTCAGTGATAGTAATAGAGAGGTTTTACTGTATTAGAATCTTATCTAAAATAAAAGAATGTATGAAAACCGTCAATATAAAAGTTGGCCGAGTTGGACCAAATGGGTTAGGACGAGATGGAATTTGGCCGAATTGGACCGTGGCCGAGTTGAAAATTGGCCGAAGTGACCTGTTACCAATATTCATATTATAGGAAATAATGACGTCATAAATATTAAGATTTATTTTTCAGCGGCTAGCTGTCTATTTTCACTTTTGTTCTAGTTTTCCACCAATGAGAAACTGTTACATTGTAATTTGCATATGACCTAGTAGTAAACTGTATTTTCATTAGTGAATACCTTGACTGGCATACAACCTTTTTATATGCCTCTACACATTCCGAAACTATGTAAAATTCTGATATACAGTCTACTAACGTGTCGAATTTCCTGGGGTAATTATTACGATATTGCAGTTATTTCAAACACCATGTTTTATGATAATTAGCTGCTTCGGCCTCGCAAATTGAATTCAATGCAATAATTAACATAATCACAACACATGTAAGGCACCATGTTACACAGACATGTTCTATAAACTTCTTGGAGTTCAGTCAAAACGCCATATAGTACAGAAAGTAATTATTTACGCAGATATTTAGCATGGGACCGAAGACTGTCGACTGTCGAAAGTTCTGTTCTTAAAATAGATTTTAAGACCTGGAAATTCCCATAAAATCAAAGTACTGATGTACTGATATTTATCACCTCATGGTAATGGTTGCTGAGCAATATTACCAGTTTGTCGAAACCTCTATTAAACTTTCAAACCTTTACTATCATTTTGCTATCAATTAATACAACATTTGATCATAAGTCCACTTTGACGAACCGGTAGTTTGCCGAAACCACCATAATTCACAGGCAGTGCTATAGGAAATAAAGAAGAAGGGTTGTTTAGTATATTTAACCCTTCGGACTGTATCAAAACATGGCCAGAAGAGTTCTTGTATCTTTACTTTATTCTGTATTATTTATACCATACATTTCAATTCAACATCTCCGTCTCCAAGAACCAGTTGAAGTTCTGAAATAAACAATTAAACAAATATTCAAATGGTTGTCCTGACAACAATGGTTGCCTATATATACATATCTTCAAACCTTTGTTATAGTTATGCCTTGTATAACTTATATATCTTACCAGTGGCTCCATTTAAATATTACATGTACATATAAATATTCTAGTTAACTTTAAAACAATGCTTGACACATTAACAATAATCTAAATAAAACAATAGTACAGTGGCACAATACATTTTCAACTCACCAAGATATCTGGTATCGTGAACCAATTGTTCTCACACTCTCTCTGTCTGTGCTGGTGCTCTGGTGACTCGCCAGGTGCAGGTGATACTGTAACAGTTAACTTCATTAGCATGCGGTTTGTAAAGTGAATAAATAAGTTATCATCCATGACAGTCGAAAGTAATTTCAAAGAAAGAATAGAAATGGCGCGAATAAACCGAAAGTTCGTCTCTCCTAATTTCAGCCGAAATATCGATAAAAACCAATAAACCCGTGGAAATAAGTAACCAACGACAACAATAAATACCTTACCTAATGAATGCTTCCTTCCAAAACCTAATTCTAATTTATTTAAAGTGTATAACTCAATGAAATGCGATGTGAATCAGTTGATGGCAGCTCAAGCAATGCACGTTTTTAATGAGAACCGGAACTATAATAACTAAAACCTGAGCCGAATTACAAAACCCGAAAAGACCGTAAATTACACCGAGTCACATTCTCCCCCTCTTCCTTAAAGTCGTCTCGACTTCAAACTACAGCACCAAATATGAATAAATCTGAACTGACTAAAACCTCAAACAAAATGTCTACATCCACCGAACCAACCTGACTATCTCCAAGAAAACAACATAATTTGCCCATAGATCCAACACAATACTGTGTATTTATAAAATATGATATTAAACTTTACTCAACTGGTACAGTTTCAACACTATTCAATATAAATACTGAACACTAAATCTGTAGTATGCCTCTTTTCCTAGAAAGCAACCTAAAAAACAAGAAATGGCATTAACTCTGTAAACCTCATATGCTAATCAGCATTCTGCAAAAGAATACAAAACAATTCAAGGTTTAACTAAATTTCCTCTGTCCTATACTCCTGTTCTCTGCAAAGAATAAAGCAATATTAATACAAAACATTAAAATACACAATGTTAAATCAAGCTAATACAATAGAAAGCTATTTAGTCTGATTCTTTCCTCCCCTGCTTCAGGAAAATTGTTTCCAAACAATTGCATACAATAAATACAAATAAATTCAAAAATATAATATTTATTCACATTTATTGTATATTCAACAAACAAACATATTACACAATAGCTTTCAAATAAATGTAAAGAAAACATTAAACTCTTTGTATGAATATTCACCATATACTGAACTTATATATGAATACATTTACTTACATTTCAAACTTACTTCTGATCAATCAACCTAATTAATCAATAAGTATGACCACATATATTATCAATAAACATTTGTTTAAAGTGCAAATACAGATTCCACTTCCAAGAAATGTTTAATTCACAATACCATCAATAGTACTGTTCAAAAGTTATAATCCATCAAACCATTCAAATGTACAATGACAATTATAACACATTTGAAATAAATGTTTATGTCTATATTAAAATCAATGAAAATGTTAAAAATGACAGAAAAACAACAAAGTAAATGACATTACTTTAGCACAGTATTCAACACTTTTGCATTCAGTGCAGCTTGTTCCTTCAAAAGTGCTTTCAACTGTTGGCTCTGTATTTCAAGACAGGACTGTTCTACACTGCTCAAAGTCTGCTGTTTACTAACAGTATAATCTGCGTTCGAATACCGATCTGGTGGCTTCTTCCTTCTTCTGGACTTCCTTGGTGGTGGAATGGGTGGTGGTGGTGTTTCCTTTGGCAACTCAGCACCTCCCTTTTCATGCAATGGAACTGTACTCGTACTCTCTTTTTCAGCTTCTACGCTTACTTCTTCTCCATCTTGCACTGTTTCTGTAGCACTTGTACTTACCTTTTCTGTAACCTCTGTCACATCTATAAGATGTGTATCTGGTACTTCCACTTCATCTTCTAAAACTATAACTACCGGTATTTCAACTACCACATCCTTATCACTATGCTTACCATATTCCACAACACTGTCCTTGCTATCATGACCGGCCGGTCCATCTGTTTCACATGAGTATGTTACAACATACTCATCAAACTCACTATCAGAATCATCACTTTCCTCTGCTATCTCTGCACTATAACCTATGTTCCTGGTTTCCCTCAACGCTGGTTTCTCCACTAGAACTGTCTTAGTTCTTGGTAACCTAGGCTTTGGTACTGGTTTGCTCTGTTTTTCCTTAACTGTAGTGCTATCTCTGGTTTCTTCAGTGCCACTCACAGGATCTTTAAATTCTATAGGAAGTAAGTGATTCCTATGCAGCATTCTTTCTGTTCCAGCTGCATTTTTTACGATGTACACTGGTATATCATCGTGCGGTTGGCTCATTACTCTGTAGGTGTCCTGCTCAAATTTATCTGCAATTTTGTGTTTTCCTTCGTAAGATAAAATTTTGACTAAAACTGTGTCTCCAACTTGAATTTGTGACGCTTTGGCTTTCTTATCAAAATGGTGTTTCTGCTTTTCTCTTGCTTTTCTCAGAGCCTTATTTGCAAGTTCATGAGAGACTTCCAATCTTTCTTTTAACTCCTTGACATAATCAGATGTCATACAGTCTCTGTTACTGTCTAACTGGAAAACTGTGTCAATTGGCAACCTTGCTTTCCGCCCAAACATCAATTCATACGGTGTAAACCCAGTTGACTCGTGCTTTGTTGCATTATATGCATAAACCAATGTAGGCAGATATTTCTTCCAGTTTCTCTTCTTGTCCTGTTCCAAGGTTCCCAACATATTAAGCAAAGTTCTGTTATAACGTTCCGTTTGTCCATTACACATGGGATGATAAACTGATGTTCTGGTTTTCTGTATGTCCATTAATTTGCAAAGTTCTTTCATAAGATCAGATTCAAAGTTTCTGCCTTGATCGGAATGTAATATTGAAGGAATTCCATATTGTAGAAAAAAATTGTTCAAAAGAGCGTCTGCTGTAGTTTTGGCTGTCTGGTTTCTTGTTGGAACTGCTACTGAATATTTAGTATAATGGTCTGTGATGACAAGAATATTTTCAATGTTGCCTTGACATGGATCAACAGTAAGGTAGTCCATACATACTCTTTACAGTGGGTAGCTAGATTCTATACTTACCATTGGAGCCTTTGATGTACAAGACTTTCTGCGTAAACATCTATCGCATTGTTGAACCCATTCGTCTATTTCGCTGATATATCCTGGCCAATAAAAACGATCCTTCACTAAGGAACCAGTTCTCTCCTTTCCAGGGTGTCCTACATCATTATGTAATCCCTGTAAGACTTGACGTTTAAATATGTCTGGCAAAACTAGCTGGTTTGTTTCTTGTCCATTATCCTGAACTTTCCTGTATAATATGCCTCTTATCATATGTAGATTCTTGAAATTTCTATTCATGGTCTGATGTTTTGGATTGCTTGAAATAAGATTTTTCTTTGGAGGTTGTCTATCTACTGTGGCTCTATACCAAATGCCAATGATTGGGTCTTCCCTCTGTTGTTTCCTAATTTCCCTAAGTTCTAGTTGCGCCATTGTTTGTCCCGGGCTATCTGTTGCATCTACTACATTGATATTATGATGTGGAAGTATTTCAATGAATGGTGTAACGTGTATTGTGTTACAAATGGCTTTGATGGTTTTGCTGTTAATAAGTTTCTCTGAATCATGTTTTGTTGTTGGATATCTGGATAGTGTATCTGCATCTGTGTTTTTATTTCCTGGTCTGTAAATTAAATCGAAGTTGTAATCACTGAGTGCTGCTACCCAACGCTGTCCTGTAGCTTCAAGTTTCGCAGATGTCAAAATATGGGTAAGCGGGTTGTTGTCTGTAAAGACACTAAACTTATTGCCTAACAAGTAATCTGAGAACTTCTCAGTCACTGCCCACTTAAGAGCTAAAAACTCCAACTTGAAGGCACTATAATTGCGTTCTGATCTGCTTAAACTGCGGCTGGCATACGCTACAACTTTCTTTTGATTTTCCTGTTTCTGATATAGCACCGCACCAAGTCCCTGTGCACTAGCATCAGTATGCAACTCAAAAGGCAAGTTAAAATTTGGATAAGCCAAAATTGGCGGGCTTGTGAGAATTTCCTTTAGTTGTTCAAAGGTTTTCTGGTGTTTGTCTTCCCACTTCCATTCTGCAGATTCTTGGTTGGATTTACTTTTCTTCTTAGCTGATGTTGGTGGCAAAAGATCTGACAAAGGTCTAACTATTTTGGAGAAATTCTGGACAAATTTTCTATAATACCCACAAAAGGCTAAAAAGGATCTGAGCTCATCTGAGTTGCTTGGCTTGGGGTAATTTTTTATCTTTTCCACTTTATCTGGATCTGTCTCAACGCCATGTTCTCCAACGACATGTCCAAGGAACTTTACTATTCTTTGCATGAAAAAACATTTCTCTGAAGATAATTTGATGCCACATTCCCTTAACCTGGTCAAAATTAAATGGAGTCTTTCAAGATGTTGTTCAAAGCTATCACTAAATACAATGAGATCATCTAAGTAAATCACGCATATTTTCATGTTATAGTCTCCCAGGCACTCTTCCATAAGACGTTGATATGTCGCGGGACTGTTGGATAATCCGAAAGGCATTTTGTTAAACTCGAAGAACCCTAATGGACCTACAGTGAAAGCTGTTCTTTCCTTATGCTCCTCTTCCATTTCCACTTGGTGGTAGCCACTCTTCATATCAATGGTGGAAAAGAATTTCGCACCATGTAAACAATCGAAAACATCTTCTACTCTAGGTAGAGCATACGCATCCTTAATGGTTCGATTATTCAGCATACGGTAGTCTACACACATCCGAAGCTTACCATTTTTCTTTCGCACTAAAACTATGTTCGATGCCCAAGGTGATTTGGATTTTCTAATTATGCCACCTGCCAAAAGTTGTTCTAAATGTTTCCTTACTTCTTCAATCATTCCTGGAGGGATCCTGCGATGTCTTTGTTTAAATGGTGTAGTATTGTGTAGTTCAACTCTATGTTTGAATAGATTGCATTGTCCAATGTCTGTTTCCCCTTTTGAAAAAATATCCTCATGACTAAGTAGTAACTCCCGGAGTTGTCTTTCTTGTTCTGTTTCCAATTCTCCTATGTGTATATTATCAAAGATGTTGTAAGACTGATTAGAATCTATGTCCTTGTATACGGAGTCATCAACTGTAACTGGCTGAAGTTCTGCAATTATAGCTTTGGGAGCTATGTTTACTGTCTGTGTGGTGAGATTTGATAAATTAACTACAATGTCTGTTTTGTTTGTATTGTCATAGTGTACAACTGCAGGTGTGATGTCAATGAAGTCTGGTAATGTAGATTTTGCTGTGTCTGTGATGATTGCACATGTAGGCTGATGATCTATTTCTTTATCTGTAGTGCATCTGATGTTGATGGATTGATTAGGCCCTATCTGTATTCTATGACTTTCTGCATTCCTTACAGTTGCGATCTTATTCTTATTTCTTCTGAGTTCTCTTTCTCTCAAAGTCATGCATCTAAATGCAGTAAACCAAGGTGTAAATAAATTTGCTTTCTGCAGAAACCGAATGCCATGTTGTTCTTTACAATTATTCATCAATTCATTCAAGATGTTGGTACCCAAAAGAAATGGTGTTGATTTGTTGTATTCTGTTTCCGGAACAATCAAAAAGAGACATGTTTGTTGATTTGAATTTGAAATTCCAAGTGCTTTAAGATCTGCTTCTATGTATCCTTTATAAGGCAATATGCTTCCATCTGCACACTCTATGTTCAAAATGGTATCTAAAGATTTAAGTTCTTTTGTGCTGAAATGATCTTCATAAAACTGTTCTGAGCAAGTTGACACACAAGACCCTGTATCACAAAGCGCTGTTGTGGAGATACCATCTATCTCAACTTTAACTGTACTTGTTTCTCCTACAAGTTTTAAAACAATGCTTGACACATTAACAATAATCTAAATAAAACAATAGTACAGTGGCACAATACATTTTCAACTCACCAAGATATCTGGTATCGTGAACCAATTGTTCTCACACTCTCTCTGTCTGTGCTGGTGCTCTGGTGACTCGCCAGGTGCAGGTGATACTGTAACAATTAACTTCATTAGCATGCGGTTTGTAAAGTGAATAAATAAGTTATCATCCATGACAGTCGAAAGTAATTTCAAAGAAAGAATAGAAATGGCGCGAATAAACCGAAAGTTCGTCTCTCCTAATTTCAGCCGAAATATCGATAAAAACCAATAAACCCGTGGAAATAAGTAACCAACGACAACAATAAATACCTTACCTAATGAATGCTTCCTTCCAAAACCTAATTCTAATTTATTTAAAGTGTATAACTCAATGAAATGCGATGTGAATCAGTTGATGGCAGCTCAAGCAATGCACGTTTTTAATGAGAACCGGAACTATAATAACTAAAACCTGAGCCGAATTACAAAACCCGAAAAGACCGTAAATTACACCGAGTCACATAGAGTAGTGGTATTAATTACTATCCCCGACCAAAGCACCGAGACTCTGGTTGTTGGCTCTCTTTGATATAAAGCTACTTACTGAAGGCTATTACTATGGCTCTATCACATGGGGCTTGGGCTCATAGAGTAGGTTATATTGTTTTAAAAATACATGTAGATTCAGTTAATGATGTCATTAATGATGATGCACACAAGTCGATTAAAGCGTTGATCTAGGCTAAATAAATACAGTTCTTTATGGAATTACAGACTCTGCACAAACAAAAACTTTATGCTTTAAAGTGCATTCAATTTCTGATCTTCATATCAATACAAATATAAGCGCTTTCATGTACATTTATAAAAGGTAAACTAAAGAACTAACTTGAGATAGTTTTAAAACATTACTTTGACATCGTACATTTTAAAAGTGATTTCCTATAAAAGCAACTTGAAATATTTCAATAAATGCTTCTTCTACTCCAATTCATTGTCATTGCATGCTTCTCTGCTAGTATAATAACATGCAACCCTTCATAGATCTAGTTCTCTGTACTAGTAGAATCTCCAAACATTGAAATAAATATTGCAGAGATTGTTTTGTACATTGTGCCAATATTTGAATGCCGCTGAATATCTTTTTAAAAGATATTTCTTGTTTATAATGGCTTATGAACACATGACATTTTGACTCAGGAGAAAGCTGTATATAATCAGATTTATATTACACCATAAGCAAACAGAGCAGACACTGATCAGATGGCTCCTATGGCAGATGGGAGCCGTCTGATCTGGGTCTACTCTGTTTGCAGATGTGTCAATAAAAGCGCTTACATAGGGGAAACGATTAACCTGAGTCAGAGTAAGACTGGGTTCATTCTCTGATTATTTCATTTGATATATCAGTTACATAATGTTGATCTACTGATGATTTGTTTTTGCTTGGTTGTAATTTATGAAACTGAATATAATGGGTATATCTAGAAGCATACAGCAAATGGACTTTTGTTGTATTTATCTTGTAACCTCATGCAGCATTACCATACAATACTCATCTATTCACATCGGTTTTGATATGTAACAATATTTTACATATTTTACATTGTGTTTGTGCATGTTATTCTGTGTATAAGTCATAATATTGCATGTAATATCACAATGTAGGTGTTGAAGGTCAGAGCAACATATAAAAGTACATACTTTAGGAGAGGATTTATATACTTTTATAAGCACTGGCAAACTTTGCTTCCGATCCAATCCGATTTCCTCATAATAATTATGTTCAATATTATGTATACATGTTTTTGGAAATGAAATATGTTTAAACTTAAGGGGTATACTCAAATACTAAAATCGTCATTTCTCCACCAAACCCTATACTGTGACCACTCTATAGAATCGTCGCTTCAAGGCAATTTTAAAGAGTGGTAACAGCATAGGGTTTGGTGGAGAAATAAAGGAGCTATGCTTGAAAATGTTTAAATTTACACAATCTAATCGGTGCAAGGTACTGTGTATCTTTATGAATACATTTAATCCTTTCAGTGTTGACTTTTCAAAGTGGAATAGTTCATAATTGTTTAACCCTTTCCCCCATAGTTCATAATTGTTTAACCCATCCCCCCATATCGATGCCATTTGTCACAATGGTTAATCACAATGGTTTCAAAACTACAAAATTCTAAAAAATTCCTTTTCTCTAGTTAATGCTCCTTTTCGGTAGATTTATTTCAAAGAGGTAGGATCTAAAAATAGCCTATGAGGTAATGGGTTAACAAATAGAGTCCATTCAATATGAAAGGGTTCAGTTTACGAGAGGATTTAGAATGACATACAGTACAGATCATAATCAGACAGAGCTCCAGATAAGATGCTTATATTTAAACATTTTCAAGAACATCTCCTTTATTTCTCTTCCAAACCCTCTACTGTGATCACTCTTTAGAATCATCTCTTCGAGACTCAGATATTAAAATCGTCATTTCTCCACCAAAACCAATGTTGTGACCACTCTTTAGAATCGTCTCTTCGAGACGATTCTTAAGAGTGGTCACAGTATAGGGTTTGGTGGAGAAATGATGATTTTAACATTTTGGTACACACCTTTATCTTTAGGTCTGATCTGCGTCTACTCTGTTTGCAAATGTCAGTACACATGTTTCTGGCATTTACAGGGTAAAAGCAGACCTTTGAAATAGACCTTATGTATTTAATTAGAATTTATGGGAGATCAAATATAATATTATGACTTGTTTGTGAAAAAACTTGCTTTCTTCAGTAATAATTTATTTCATCTACCTTTCAGTTTCTAACTTATGTGTCTGTATGATATAACCCTTTCCTTCATTTGCAAACAGAAAATACCCACATCAGGCAGCTCCTAAAGGAGTTGTCTGAATTCAGGGTCTGCTCTGTTTGCTAATAGAATTTGATAGATCTGTTTCTTTAGTTTCTAAAATGGCTATAATGTTTCACCTTCCATATTACAGTATAGCTGTTTCATTTATGAATATTCAGTAGGTATTGGAAGTTTTGACTAAATAAAGAACAAGGTCATGGTTAACCCTTTCCTCCATAAATACGCCTTTCTACGCCTCTGTAAAAGTCACTTTTTGAAACCATTGTGATAAATAGAGCATTTGCTCCTATAGGAGGAAATGCTCTATGTATCACAATGGTTTCAAAACTACATAATTCTAAACTTTTCCATATCTCCAGTTAATGCTCCTTTTGGGTAGATTTTGGGTTAAGATGAACAGGCAGTATTTTT
The DNA here is from genome assembly GCA_963576725.1 of Azorinus chamasolen. NCBI lineage: Eukaryota > Metazoa > Mollusca > Bivalvia > Cardiida > Solecurtidae > Azorinus > Azorinus chamasolen. The sequence continues at coordinate 51,859,327 of OY755242.1, read as the reverse complement.
GGATGTGTAAGTAATGTATCATTACATTGTGATCTCCCTTACACTGTGACTGGACGACCATACTAAATGTAGAAGCCAAGTATGACCGGTAGTTATTGATTTCAAAGAGAGAAGGCCGAGCAAAGGAAGGAGCAAAGGAGAGAGAGAGAGAGTTGTTTTATATGGTCCAGCAACATTGACTATATCATTATTGACTCCAATGGGCAATGAATTAAATATTGATAAAATTGATATCAGGAAGATGATTTAGACTTAACTCTTTCCTTCATATAAACACCGCTTCACACATTTGCAAACAGAATAGACCCAGATCAGATGGCTCCTATAGGATCAGTGTCTGCTCAGTTTGCTTATAGCATAACATAGATCTAATTAAACAGTTCCTGCCGGAGCCAAAGTGTCATGTGTGCCATAATAGTAAATTATCTAATTAAACAGTTCCTGCCTGAGCCAAAGTGTCATGTGTGCCATAATAGTACATGATCTAATTAATATTCATGATGTCATTATTTCTTCCATGAATATTGAACAGGTAAAAGGCCAACACACTACAATTAGTGCCATTGATAAAAAATCTCCAACTTGCCTCCCTTTTACTTTTCTATGATGGAAAGCACAATGGCCACTAACTAATATTGGTTTTAACCAAATTCCTCCATAAATACGCCTTTCTACGCCTCTGTAATAGTCACTTCTTGAAACCATTGTGATAAATAGAACTTTGCTCCATAGGAGCAAATGCTCTATTTATCACAATGGTTTCTATACTACACAATTATAACAATTTCCGTTTCTCTAGTAAATGCTCCATTTTGGTAGATTCATTCAAAGAGGTTTGATCTAAAAACAGCCAACTAATATTGGTTTAGTTTACACCGATTCTTTCAATCAGTATTAAAATGTTCTATGAACTGAACCAATTGTTTAACAACCCTATATCTCATGATACTTCATAATGATACTTTATGCCATTGTACCAGTAATTTATGCCATGATGATTCTTAATGTCATGATTCTTTGCCATGATTCTTTCATGATGCTTAATATCATGATAAATTGTCATGATACTTCTGTCATGATACTTTCTGTTATCATACTTAATATACATTGTCATGATACTTTGTCATGATGATACTTAATGTTATGATACTTTATGTCATGATACTTTATGCCATGATACTTTATGCCATGATACTTTCTGTCATGATACTTTCTGTCATGATACTGATACTTATGTAATGATAATACTTAATGTCATGATACTTAGTCATGATACTTTCTATCATGATACTTTGCCATTATACTTTATGCCATGATACCAGTACTTTATGTCATGGGATAATGATACTTAATGCCATGATTATTTGTCATGATACTTTCTGTCATGGTACTTATTATCATGATACTTTCTGTCATGGTACTTTCTGTTATGAAACTTAATATATTGATACTTTGTTATCAAACTTTTTTTTCATCTATATAATTCCATAAGCAAACATGCGAATGAATTAAAAGGCATATATATTGAATAAAGGATTAAGATTATTTTCCTTGTCCAAACCCTTAACCCTTTCCTCCATAAATACGCCTTTCTACGCTACTGTAAAAATCACTTGTTGAAACCATTGTGATAAATAGAGCATTTGCTCCTATAAGAGCAAATGCTCTATTTATCACAATGGTTTCAAAATACAAAATTCTAAAAATTTCCTTTTCTCTAATTAATGGCACTTTTCGATAGATTTATTCAAAGTGGTTGGATCTAAAAATAGCCTATGAGGGAAAGGGTTAATGTTTTTAAGAAGTGTTCACTCTTTCTACACCTGAGTAAATTAAGATCTGTAATAATGTTCCATAATTGTTAGGACAAAGATGAGGCGCCAAGTATCTGACCAAGAAATTATATGGAAAAGAAATGGAGGGAAAGCATCTTTGAGAATTAAAACTGGCATGTTGTTTTGTACAGAGCTACAGATAAACGGTCTTACTCCAGTAGTAAAATCATCATTTCTCCACCAAACCGTATGTTGTAACCACTGTTTAGAATCGTCTCTTTGAGACGATTCTAAAGAGTGGTCACAGCATACTGTTTGGTGGAGAAATAAAGAAGTTATTCTTGAAAATGTTTTAATTTACGCATCTTATCTGTACATGTGTAGCTCTGTTTGTAGATAAAAATTGCTTACAGTGATGAAAAAGTTTACAGCAGGTGCAAGAGCCACTTTTGTGCTCATTGTCACTGTGTTGTGTAACCCGCTTCATGCCATGCTCTGTAATCTGACTGGCATTAGCAAATAGCTTGGATCCAGATCAGATGCCAAGAAATTTGTAGTCTCGCTAGGCTCGAAGCTTTTTGAAATGGGATCAATAGTTTCTCAATAGCTTTCAAAGCAAATTGGAATCAAGATAAAAAAAGTTTAAACAGACATTTTTTAATGAGCATGAGAAGGGCGAACATCAAAATGCCCATCCTGTTAATGTGTAAAACGAGAGAGCAATGCTAATTGTTTTGTACAGTGCTGGTATTTGCCAGTATTTGTTATTGCATTGCACAAATGCGACTCAAATAATTACAAGAATAGAAACCAGACCAGTTTCCAAAACTTAACTCTTGGAATGCTACCAGTGAATTACTAACAACATTTGTAAGCAGTTTGGATCCAAATGATGAACGCAATAGATCAGCATCTCATCAGGATGCAAACTGTCTGACACTCTAATTTTTAAGAAAATGGGGAAAAAATCAGCTTTTAGAATTGTTGCAGAGTACAGATACTGCTTGGGCAGTCTGGAACAAAATAACGGCAGTTTGCGAATGAATGTAGAGTTGTAGATAAAGTGAGTATATTTTCGAATATTTCTACACCAAAACCATGTATGTGACTTATGTTTAACCCTTTCTTCCATAAATATGCCTTTCTACGCCTCTGTAGAAGTCACTCCTTGAAACCATTGTAATAAATAGAGCATTTGCTCCATAGGAGCAAATGCTCTATTTATCACAATGGTTTCTAAACTACAAAATTCTAAAATTACTCTAGTTAATGCTCCTTTTCGGTAGATTTATTCCAAGAGGCTGGGTCTAAAAATAGCATATGAGAGAATGGGTTAAGGAACTATTCTTGAAAAAAGGGTTAAATTTACAAATCTTATCTTAATCTTTTACCCTTGATTATTGATGACAGAAATAATGACATCATGAATATCATTAAGCTGAATTCTTGTTATAATTTAGTTATGAAATCATAAATGAAACTCCTATAGGAGCCGTTTGATCTGTGTGTGCTCTGTTTGCTAAGACGTAAAAAGGAAATGGTTAATGGACATTTCAGACGTCAGGAAATGAGCTGTAACAAGAGAAAATGTGTGTTTCAGGGGGGAAAAGGGGGAGTAGTGTAACAGGGCTGGGGGAAAAGGGGGAGTAGTGTAACAGGGCTGTAGTGTAACGGGGCTGTGGGAAAGGGGAGAGAAGTGTAACAGGGCTGGGGGAAAAGGGAGAGTAGTGTAACAGGGCTGGGGGGGAAAGGGGGAGTAGTGTAACAGGGCTGGGGAAAAAAAAAGGGGGAGTAGTGTAACAGGGCTGGTGGAATGGGAGTAGTGTAACAGGGCGGGGGAGGGGGAGTAGTGTAACAGGACTGGGGGGGAGTAGTGTAACCGGGCTGGGAGGGGGATGGGAGTAGTGTAACAGGGCTGGGGGAAAAGGGGAGTAGTGTAACAGGACTGGGGGGGGGAATGGGGATTAGTGTAGCAGGGCTGGGAGGGGGAGGGGGAGTAGTGCAACAGGGCTGGGGAAAAAAGGGAGAGTAGTGCAACAGGGCTGGGGAAAAAGGGGGAGTAGTGCAACAGGGCTGGGGAAAAAGGGGGAGTAGTGTAACAGGGCTTGGGAAAAAGGGGGAGTAGTGTAACAGGGCTTGGGAAAAAGGGGGAGTAGTGGAACAGGGCTGAGTTAGAGGGTGAGTTAAGCCTTTCCCTGTTCAATATTCATGTAAGAAATAATGACATTATGAATACTTATTAGCTGGATTTTTATAAAGTAAACTTTAAAAGGAAAGTTTTTGCTTTGACAAAAACTATAGACTCAGATCTACATCATGTTAAAAGCAAACAGAGCAGACCCTGATCAGATGACTCCTATAGGAGCCATCTGATCTGAGTCTACTCTGTTTGCAAATGCATGAAAAGGTGTTTATATGAGGGAAAGTCTGGTACTCTAGGTAACTTGAGGGAAATCAATAAGTCCTTGATCATGTTGTTCAGTGGTCTAAGGACAGAGGTCCAGATAAGATGCATAAATTTAAACATTTTCAAGAATAACTCCTTTATTTCTTAACCTAAATCTCAGTCTGTCCTGTTTGCTTAATATGCTATAATATAGTTATATGATTCTACAGTTACTGCCATTGCCCAAAATTAAGGTGTCCGTGTCCGCAAATAAATCTAATTAATATTCATGATGTCATTATTTCAGACAGAAATATCCATGGAGTAAAGGGTTTAAGTCACTCCTCAAATTCGGTAATGTTAATATTGTAAGATGCTTTAGATCTGGGAAAGTGTCGATTTCTAAATTATTCATATGGAAAGCTTCAGGCATATATCTAGAAGTTTTTGTGTTTTTCAAAATTGACAAAAAAGATGAGTTATGTCTCCTCCAAGTATAGGGGAGATCGTGTTTGCTCAACTAAATATGATGGGATGTTACATGTATGAGTATGCAGAACTCCAGGTAAGATACGTAAATTAACACATTTTCAAGAATAACTTCTTTATTTCTTCACTAAACCCTATGTTGTGACCACTCTTTAGAATCGTCTTGAAGAGACGATTCTAAAGAGTGGTAACAGTATAGGGTTTCGTGGAGAAATGACAATTTTAGCATTTGGGTACGCACCATTATCTGTAGCTCTAATCTGAAGGCATTTTACATGTATGAGTATGTCATACAAAGGTTTACCTGGGAGTATAGCAATTTCCAGAATTTAGGGTTCAAAACTGGATCAAGCAGGGGAATTACAGTCCTCTCAGTCAGCGGGGTGAAGATATTGTTTTCCGTTGGACCCATTGTTACAAAAACACAAAAACTTCTAGATATATGCCTGAAGCTTTCCATATGATGTCATTTGATACGTTGCACGGCCCAAAGAGATTGCTGTATATGGTCCTTAGGTCACAATCAGAGGTCTAGATGCTTAAATTTAAATATTTTCAATAATAGTTCCTTTATTTCTAGACCAAATCCTATACTGTGACATCTCTTTAGTGGTCACAGTATAGGAATTGGTGGAGAAATGACGATTTTAGTATTTGAGTATGCACGTTTATCTGTATAATCATGGTCCTTAGAACACAATAAATGATAACAATGAAAAACAGGTAAAATTTAACAATACCATGGGTTTATTAGCTCGCCTATTCGAAGAATAGGGGGGCTTATGAAATCACCCCGGCGTCGGCGTCTGCGTCGGCTTTTGCTTTTGGTTAAAGTTTTGGGGTAAGTGTTGAAATGCACTAATACTACATGAAATATTTGCCTTAGGAAGCTGATACTTGAGTTGGAGGTTCCCGGTGTGTTGAACATTGATGTAGTGTAGTTAAAATTTAAAATAAAACTGAATTTTAGCCAAAATTTCACCTGTTTTGGACTTAGCTTTTTGGGCTGAAATCTCAAAGTTAAAGTTTTGGGGTAAGTGTTGAAATGCACTAATACTACATGAAATATTTGCCTTAGGAAGCTGATACTTGAGTTGGAGGTTCCCGGTGTGTTGAACAATGATGTAGTGTAGTTAAAATTTAAAATAAAACTGAATTTTAGCCAAAATTTCACCTGTTTTGGACTTAGCTTTTTGGGCTGAAATAGGAAGGTTCAAGTTTTGGGGTAAGTGTTGAATGCACTAATACTACATGAAATATTTGCCCTAGAAAGCTGATTTTTAGAATGGAGGTTTCCTGTGTGTTGAGCATTGATGTAGCGTAGTTAAAATTTAAAATAAAATTCAATTTTAGTCCAAATTTCACCTGTTTTGGACTTTGCTTTTTGGGCTGAAATCTCAAGGTTAAAGTATTGGGGTAAGTGTTGAAATGCACTAATACTATATGTAATATTTGCCGTAGGAAGCTGATACTTGAAATGGAGGTTCCCGGTGTGTTGAACATTGATGTAGTGTAGTTAAAATATAAAATAAAAACTGAATTTTAGTCCAAATTACACCATGCACTAATACTACATGAAATATTTGCGCTAGAAAGCTGATATTTGGAATGGAGGTTCCTTGTGTGTTGAACATTGATGTAGTGTAGTTAAAAATTAAAATAAAATTGAATTTTATTCCAAATTTTACCTGTTTTGGACTTAGCTTTTTGGGCTGAAATCTCAAGGTTAAAGTTTTGGGGTAAGTGTTAAGATGCACTAATACAACATGAAATACTTGCCATAGGTAGCTGGTATTTGGAATAGAGTTTGCCAGTAGGTTTAACATTGATGTAGTTCAGATAAAATAGAAAAATATTTTGGACTTCATCTTTGTAGACAAGGTCTACAATAGGCGAGCTTTGCTGTCCTGCGACAGTCTAGTTTTAATTCTGTTATAGCCAAAATATTCAGCTGTATATAATCCTGAACTTGAAGTAAATGAAAGCAGATGACTGACTAACTCTAGATTAGATATTGTCTGAATGTCCAAGTGATTCATACTGGCTAATAGTCTCATGTTCTAGCCACTGATATTCAAGGTCAAGGTCACAATTCAGAAGTATAATTCAAAGGTCTGAGCATACCATATCTCCCAAACAATATTGAAAGTATGTTAGACTTGGGGTCATCAAAATGATGTGTATATACTTTTCTAATCACTTAAGATTCTAGATTTACGCTGCAATTCAGTGTCATATCTCTTAAACTGTTAAGAAATTAACGAGACTTTGATCAACTATTTACCTTTCCATCAGGCCTTGGCTCTAACCACATAGGCTTGGGTCAAGGTCATTGTTTTAAACCCGTCAATTTCTCCTTAACCCATTACCTCATAGGCTTTTTTTAGACGTAACCTCTTTGAATAAATCTACCGAAAAGGAGCAAAAAAGGAACTTTTAGAATTATGTAGTTTTAAAACCGTTGTGATAAATAGTGCATTTGCTCCTATGGAGTAAATGTTCTATTTATCACAATGGTTTCCAAAAAAGACTTACGGTATATAGAGGTGTCAATATGAGGGAATGGGTTAATTGTTTGCAGTAGTTTTGTCAAACTTAAATTGAATGTGTCTATCTATCTGTCTGTCTGTCAGTTCATCACTCAATATGTTTATCCACCTGTCACACTTTCTTGTGCCATGCCTAACTCCATTTAACTTAGAGTCATTCTAATAGCATTATGTTAACCCTTTCCCTGTTCTATGTTTATTCCAAATTTCAATACCTACTGAATATTCATGGTTTCCAAAAAAGACTTACGGTATATAGAGGTGTCAATATGAGGGAATGGGTTAATTGTTTGCAGTAGTTTTGTCAAACTTAAATTGAATGTGTCTATCTATCTGTCTGTCTGTCAGTTCATCACTCAATATGTTTATCCACCTGTCACACTTTCTTGTGCCATGCCTAACTCCATTTAACTTAGAGTCATTCTAATAGCATTATGTTAACCCTTTCCCTGTTCTATGTTTATTCCAAATTTCAATACCTACTGAATATTCATGGACAAAATAGTTATAATGAAATATGAAAGGTTGAACATTGTAAACATTTTAGAAAGTAAAGAAACAGATCTTTCAAATTCCATTAGCAAACAGAGCAAACCTAGATCAGACAGCTCCTATAGGAGCCGTCTGATCTGGGTCTACTCTGTTTGCAAATGCGTGAAAAGTCTTTTGGTCTTCTTCAGGGTGCAGTATTCTCTCTAATAAATGCCCGCTTACTGATGTGGGGAAAAACAACTAAAACCCTATAAAGTAACTATACTTGTGGAAATGCAACACAGTTTGCTTGCCAATATCTCTAAAATGTTAAAGTTCTTAAAAGAAGGGAACCAGAATTATGATGGTTGGTATGTCTCAAGCGCAGCTGTAAGATACACATGTACATTTCTGATTTATGAATTTGTGTTCACTACTGTTTAATTATGACCGCCTTGAGCCTGTATGACTGTGCGGACCCGTTTGTGCATGGACTGGCACAATCCTCAGATGCATGCTCTTGGAATGTTTTGCCATTTTTGTTATAATGCTACGTCCAGCTCTTGAACATTTCGCGGCCGGTTCTGACGTTGCCTAACACGGTGTTCGAATTCGTCCCACATGTGTTCTATTGGGTTCTACAAAGATTGTTCAAATTTTGCATCTGGGGTCAAACTGGTTCCATCCCAGGGGTCACAAGTTTTATATATGATTAAATAGTAAAAACTTAAAAATCTTCTTGTTGGAAACCCAAAGACTGTGATATTTGGTTTGTCGTATTATCTAGTAGACCTCTTGAAAGAATATTCAAATTTTCACCAGCCCGGTAAAAGTGACCCGGCGGCCCTTTGGGCGTCGTCTGCAGTTGGTCGGCAAAAGAGGAGAAAAAGCCCAGTTATTTAGATAAAAAGAGGAAAAATGGAGTGCAGACTCAATTGTGAAGTCAATAATTGACTCTTTGATTGATAAGGTAATCTGCGATGAAAAACAAAATGGACTGAAAAATTCCTAGTATGTCTCCCCCAGTATACTGGGGAGACATTTTGTTTTTGTGCGTGGCGTCTCCAAAACCTTGGGTCAGATTTTCATGAAACTTCATAGGATTAATCCCAACCATGCCTAGTTGTGCATATCATATTCCTGTTTGGGTTCGAGGATTTTCTGCAGAGTTATGGGACTTTGAAATTTTTACATGGAAAATTTTGTCCGCGCAGTCTCTCCAAAATCTTTGATCAGATTTTCATGAAACTTCATAGGATTGATCAACACCATGCCTAGATGTGCATGTCTTATTCCTGTACCAGTTCTATGATATTTTTTAGAGTTACGGGACTTTGAAATTTTTACATGGAAAAATTTGTTTGCACGGTTTTTCCAAAAAGCTCAGAAATTATCGGATTTTCATGAAACTTCATAGGATTGATCAGCATCATGCCAGATGATTTTCTACAGAGTTATGGGACTTTGGGAAATTTTGTCCACGTGCTGGGGGAGACATCGGTTTTTGTATAAAAACAATTCCAGTTCATGATCATTTTGACTTTCAGCATTGAAATTAAAATGTGTGTGTACGTATGCATTAGCATGCACAATTTATCTGGAGCACTGGGTCCTCTATCAAGATTGTTTGAATTATGTCCCTGGGGTAAAAAATGACCAGACCCTGTGAAGTTTCCAGACATCTTCTCTGAATATGATATGACCAGAACTTTGATATTTGGCGTCTTGTAACTTCTGGAGGTCCTTTACCAACATTGATAAAATGTTTATCTAGGTCACAGGAGCTAAAAAAAGATTTTTAGCTCACCATTGGCACAAAGTGCCAAGTTGAGGTACTGTGACAGTCATGTATCCTCCTTGTGTCCTCCATCATCAAATTGTTCTTTTAATTTAACCCTTTCTCTGTTCTAAGTTTAGTAAAAATTTCAATACCTACTGAATATTCATGGACAAAATAGTTATAAAGAATTATGGAAGGTGGAACATTGTAGACATTTTAGAAAGCAAAGAAACAGATCTAGCAAATTCTATAAGCAAACAGAGTAGACCCTGATCAGATGGCTCCTCTAGGAGCCGTCTGATCTGGGTCTACTCTGTTTGCAAATGCGTGAAAACACGTTTATATGAGGGAAAGGGTTAAACAAAAAACAATTGCTGGATGTGGAGATAATTTTACACAAATTATCTTTGGGTAACCTACCAGATTTGGTAATTTCTCTGGTTATATAGAAAACATTGCAAACAAGGTGAGTGATACAGGGCCATCATGGCCCTCTTGTTATAAGCTTACTTATCTTTGTGTTTTCTTGGCACATTTGTTTGGAGGGAATCAGGTTCCATGCTTATAAAGCTTTTTAGTTGAGTCTGGCTCAAATCTGACCAATCAAAAACTTGAGAACAAACTCAGACTCAACTAAAAAGCTTTATAAGCATGGACCTAGAGGTCCATATAAGATGCGTAAATTGAAACATTTTCAACAGTAGCTCCAGTATTTCTTCTCGATTCATAATTAGTGACTTGTGATGAAATATATCTTTCTACAGAGCTACAGGTGTGTACCCAAATACTAACATCGTCATTTCTCCACCAAACCCTATACTGTGACCACTCTTTAGAATCGTCTCTTCGAGATGATTCTAAAGAGTGGTCACAGTATGATGTTTGATGGAGAAATGACGATGTTACTTAATATTTGGGTACGCACCTTTATCTGTAGCTCTGGTCCTCTGGAGGGAGTATATTTCTGCAATCATAGTTGTGTGTCATTTCTAATTTGAATGTTCATCAAGTAAGGGGTTATGGCCAAATTTTAACCCATTACCTCATAGGCTATTTTTAGACCCATCATCTTTAAATAAATCTACCCAGAAGGAGAATTTACTAGAAACTAGAAAATTGTGTCTGTAAGACACAGTGATGCCTCCGTGGTGGTGCTTGCCTAGCTGCATGTAAAGTTCCTAAGTCATTTGACCTTGACCTTGGGCTTGCGGGCAGCATGGGCTGGGTGCACAATGAAAATATGGAGGGTGGCTAATGTGTATATGCAATTCCATGCCAATAGCTATAGTGGTTAGTGAAATATAAGATAATGAAAAAACTGTGACAACCAACTGCACATACCAACTGCACGTAAAAGTGGGACGGAGGGAGGGATGGACAAACGAACAGGTGCAAAACATAATACCCCCTGACTATCGTCAAGGGGAAAATAAAAAAGGGAAATTTTAGAATTGTGTATTTTTGAAACCATTGTGATAAATAGAGCATTTGCTCCTATGGAGCAAATGTTATATTTATCACAATGGTTTCAAAAAGTGAATTTTACAGAGGCATTAAAAGGTGTCAATATGAGGGAATGGGTTATGGTCATAGATTTAAGCCCCGTATTACATGTGCTCTGCATATCTCCCCAAATGGTTTACAGAATTCTGTATTCTCTCTAATAAATGCCCCCACTCTAATGACTGTCCCCCTTACTTCTGGGGTGGACAAACAACTAACATGCTATACAATAACCAGTGTTTCAGATAATATTTGCATGCTAATGTGTATGTATGCGCACATTATGTGTTTTCAATGCTGAAAGTCAAAAGCAAATGCTGAAAATGAGAATTGTAATTCTAGTTTTTTCTGTCCATTGTTTTCATCAATGATTTCAAAATGCAATGAATGCTACGACCCCATGGGCATTTACTTGTTAAAATTACGTCAAATGTTCATCTTCTCAAGATGATGTGCAGAACTCATCTTTGAATTATCCATGCTAAAAGTCAAAGTCATAATTCAAGGTTTTAGCTGTAAGTATCAATTTCTTGTCTGTTCCATTATACCTCTTCAAATGGTTGAAGGAATTTTGCCAAATCTCTGTCAAAGTTATATCCCATCTGACAAGACAAGGACCAGAACAACCAGATTGAAGGTTAACCCTTTCCTCCATAAATACGTCTTTCTACGCCTCTGTAATAACCACTTCTTGAAATCATTGTGATAAATAGAGCATTTGCTCCTATAGGAGCAAAATTTAATGCTCTATTTATCACAATGGTTTCAAACTACAAAATTCTAACATTTTCCTTTTCTCTAGTTAATTCTCCTTTTGGGTAGATTCATTCAAAGTGGTTGGGTCTAAAAATAGTCTATGGAGGAAAGGGTTAAGGTCATAATTTAAAATCATATCCTTATGTTTTTGCTCTAATGGATTTTTAACAACACTGGGTCAAAAGTCTATGATAAAATGCCAAGGGGAGATATATTTTATCATTTCAAAAACAGCCTTCTAGATTTCTTCTACCTTTGGAAAGAATTGGAAAACAGCCGACTTTTTAAGAGAAAGAAAACTGTGAAAATAAATGGACATATTCGACAAAGTTTCTATTGACTCCGAATCCAGTTTGGAACAACACCTAGAATATTAAAGAGGTGTTCACAACAAAAAAATGACAACAGATCGGTCGAAAATAAGAAAGTTACGAAAGAGAATGTGTACCGTGTAATAGTTTATCTACATGTACAGAGGTCCAGATAAGATGCGTAAATTAAAATATTTCAAGTATAACTTCTTTATTTCTTCACCAAACCCTATATTGTGACCACACTTTAGAATCATCACTTCAAGACGATTCTAAAGAGTGGTCACAACATAGGGTTTGGTGGAGAAATGACGACTTTAGTATTTGAGTACGCACCGTTATCTGTAGCTCTGATGTATTTCGAAATGAGTACATACTGTTCACATGATTGATTTTATGACAAATTCCGATGGCCAATACATTTCTACTCGGAAAGGTTTCTGTAGCAATCAAATTGTCTAAAAAAAATTCGATACAATTTAAACAACTCTTTCCTTACCATTCTTGATAACGCTAAGTTAGTTTCGAGTTAGTTTCTAATGTCCTTTGCAACTAGTTTCAACTAGATTTAGACTCATTTTATTACAGTTTTTTTGAAAATCTTTAATAAGATGCTAATGATGCTAAGGTACTTGTTTGTAATCCAAGTTAATACTATTGTCACTGTGACACTCGGGTTTTTTTGACAAGAAATAAAACAAAATGAACCTTTAGAATCGAAACTTAAGACAGTTTTATGATGGAAAATTATCAGGTGTTTAAAGGAGTAACAAAAACATTAACTTTTACCCTTTCTCCCATATAACATGTTTTACACACATACAAACAGAGTAGAATAAATCTACAGAAAAGGAGCATTAACTAGCGAAAAGGAACATTTTAGAATTTTATAGTTCGAAACCATTGTGATGAATATAGCATTTGCTCCTAATAGGAGCAAATGCTCTATTTATCACAATGGTTTCACAAAGTGACTTTTACAGAGTTGTCAAAAGTCGTCAATATGAGGGAATGGGTTAACCAAGTCGCTTTTGGCAGTACAAGGGTTTACCATTACTGTACAGGACACGAGTCACTAATGTCCTTTGCAAACAGTGTAGACCCAGATGTGAGGGCTCCTAGAGGAGCCCTCTCATCAGGCTCTGCACTGTTTGCCATGTTACACTTTTCTTTAGAAATTTCCCCAAAATATTCACAATAAACTTGACCTGTTTGAATTTTGGAATAGTCCATTTGAAAAGTCAGTGTTGTAAGGGTTAATATGCATGCCACTCCAATGGTCTATAAACTTTCCAATTTATTTTCTGTGCACGCTTCATCTGATTTGAATTTGTATAGCAACATTAACATTTCTACCTGTATGCCTCCGAGCAATGCAGCCCCAGTAAACACAGTGAAAATGAGGGCAGCCTCCAGTCAAGCAATGAGCTAAAATATGTCACATTGTTGCACATCTTTTTGAAATCGGACATCTTAAATTTATAGTCATCTTTGCTTAATTGAGCCTTGAAAGGACACTGGTCAAAACACCCATTGAACCTGCTACTCAACATACTGACCCTTTCAGGGTAAATTGACCATAACTAGATCTAATATTAAAGTCAATGCTATGGTCAGCATGTCAAGATTAATAGTCATTAGTTTTATATTGACATCGAGAAGAAATGGCAGACTTCAAATAGGGACCATGTAGTGGGCGTGTCCACTCATAGAGTCAAGGAGTCATAAATATGTTTGATTGCTGCACCAAAATGAACTGATGTCAAATGTCATTTTTAACTCTTTAAACGTTGAATATTCAAATGAACTATATCAAAATTCAAATAGGTCAAGCTTACTGTAAATATTCAGGATTTTTTTTAAAAGAAATTTGTAACATGACATTAACAGTGCAGAGCATTAATTCTGGGTCTACATTGTTTGCAAACGACATTTAACCCATTCCTCAATAGGCTATTTTTAGATCCGACCGCTTTGAATAAATCTATCCAAAAGGAGTATTATTATAGAGAAAAGGAAAATTTTAGAATTTTGTATTTTGAAACCATTGTGATAAATAGAGCATTTGCTCCAATGGGAGCAAATGCTCTATTTATCACAATGGTTTCAACAGGTGACTTTTACAGAGGCGTATTTATGGAGGAAAGGGTTAAGTGACTCGTTAGTGACAAACAGCATAAATGACTTCCGCTCAATTGTCATCTGCAACATTATTAAAACTATCAATTTTCTTATTGAATTTTGTATAAGTTGAGCCAAAGTGACAAAGAGTTTGGATTGAGATGAGGCCTCACAAAACATGGGGTCTGATCAGGATCATAACTGTTTGCATGGGTCAAAAATGGCACCAGAATCCACCACTATAGCATGGAAAGATTTTCATGTAGACCATGGCTTCATAGCTTAAGCTCAATCAAACTTCAGAGCAACAGATAAACATGTGTACTCAAGTACTATCATCATATCTCCTCTAAACCCTTTGTTGTAACCACTCTTTAGAATCATCTTGAAGAGACAATTCTAAAGAGTGGTTACAACATAGAGTTTGGTGGAGAAATAAAGAAGTTATTTTTGAAAATGTTTTAATGTACGCATCTTATCTGAACCTCTGCAATTTGAACACACTTTTCAACATTGCATGACTATGTGTCTTGCATCAAGCCACAACTTGCTTTAACCCTTTCCTTAAAATAAAAACTTTTTCATGTCTTTGCAAACAGAGTAGACCCAGATCAGATGCTTCCTGTAGGAGCTGTCTGATCACGGTCTGCTCTGTTTGCTTATGATATAATATTGATATGGTTCTACAGTTTCTGCAATGATCAAAGCTTCCTTTATCCATGATTGCTCTTTTGAAACATTTAATCTAATTTGTATTTTTGAAGTTATTATTTCTTACATGAATATTCATGGAGAAAAACATTATTAGTATCATCAATAATCAGTTGTTCCAGAGTGGTTGTACTGTATAATAAGCTCTAATCAGGAAAAGCATTAAAATCTGCATGAATCAAGTCTAATTGAAAAAAAAAATGTGTTAGAATCGTTCATAATTGTTACAGGATAGAGTCTTGAAAAGGTTCAATTTTGAGATAATAAATACAGTAAAAATTATTACGAAATGTAAGTAATGAAGAATTTATGACTTTGTAGGCAGGTGGCTGCTTAATGCAGAGTGAAAGTCATGCAGAAAGCTCCTAGAGAAGAGGAGCTTTCTGCATGACTTTCACCCTGCATTAAGCTGCCACCTTTCGTAAAGATAAAAAATGCTACTTGTTTTAGTGTCTGAACTGTCAGGGTTCCCTGTGGTTCAAACATCTGATCTTAAGATTGACAACCAGGAGCTCTCTGATCTGAATTTACACTGCATGCAAAGTCTAGTAATTCATCTTTCTCTAGTATTCAAAATGTTAAAGGGGAAGTCCCTACATTCCTTGTGTTTCAAATATACCTAAAATATACAAAACTCGTTTGTTTATATGCTGAAAAGTAATATATCGCAAGAAAACATATTCAATAAACGTTAAAAATGCAAAATATCCGTGTGTTTGATATCGACAATCCCGGTTTCATTCCCCGATGTTTCAGTTTTATTCGGGTTGGGTTTTAGTTTTGTATCTGTTTGCGCTTTTTGCGTCTCTCCGACCACTTCCTAGAAAAGCTATTATGTAAACAATGAAGGGATCGGGTGATCATCGGCAAAATGCGGAAAATTTGAATGGAAAAGGTTGATAATACTTTGTTTTGTATCACAGGGGCATTTTTGATATAAGTTCAAATTGACAATCTTCATAATATTGATTGAGAATAACAAATATTAAGTTTTATGATATTATTGAAAATATGCGTTCATTGTAGGGACTTCCTCTTTAAGTGCAATTGAAAATAATGCAAGACATCTTGTTCAATAGTGACAAATTGTTGGCATATTTTTCTTCTTGGCTTGTCTCGACTTGCATTAGTGAGCAACTACATTCTCATAAATATTTAAATGTATAGTATACATTTCCATTTTCAGTGTATCTTTTACTAAATATATACATTATTATTCCAAACAAAAGATATTGCCATGAGGTTTTTTAGCACACCGTATCTGTTATTTATGCAAATGAAGCAACTCCAGTATACTCCAGTTGCATGCCTCAGAAACTTTATATACCAGAAAACACCACACCAGGCACAATTTAGTTTGTATCTGTTAAACCTTTCCCTGTTCTGTGTTTATTTCAAATTTCAATACCTACTGAATATTCATGAACAAAATAGTTATAATGAAATATGCAAGGTGGAACATTGTAGCCATTTTAGAAAGCAAAGAAACAGATCTGTCAAATTCCAATAGCAAACAGAGTAGACCCTGATCAGACGGCTCCTCTAGGAGCCGTCTGATCTGGGTCTACTCTGTTTGCAAATGCGTGAAAACATGTTTATATGAGGGAAAGGGTTAAACCTTCAAGGAATTTTGCCACCATTTCAGAATTATGTTTATTCTTCAATTGTGAATTTATGTGATATTCATAACAATATTTGGACAACCATCCCCTGCCTACAATTATTTACATGACGGGTCTTAATATACCGTGACTATGATATTCAAGTTAAGCATTGCTTGTTATATACACTAACAAAAGAGTATCCAAAAACTGCAGACAATCTTAATTTCAGGGGTAATACATTAGAATTATTGCCCTAAGAAATAGAGAAATACATAGTTTATTGTGAATTTCTGGACATACTGGTAACCCAATCATGATTTCAGAGTTATGAATTTGGAATTTTGCCCTAAAAGTTTGGTGGAAATACTACTTTGTTTTGGTATTAGAATAAAATCCCCAAAAGGTTATGAGAAACAAAAACCAACCTCAGTCTTTAGAAATGTTTTACAATAAACACACTGAACTGGGAGTGGTATTACATAGACTAATGGGCAGTTTTTATTTTATATGACATAAAGCCTGGATCTTTGGGAATCTTGTTTTGGTTACCTTACATTTGGCACATTGCACAGGCAAACTTTAACTCATTCTCGCATATTGACGCCTTTTGACGCTTCTGTAAAAGTCACTTTGTGAAACCATTGTGATAAATAGAGCATTTGCTCCACAGGAGCAAATGCCTTATTTATCACAATGGTTTCAAAACTACACAATTCTGAAAATTTCCTTTTCTCTAGTTAATGTTCCTTTTTGGTAGATTTAATCAAAGAGGTTAGGTCTAAAAATAGCGTAAGTGGGAATGGGTTAAGCAAGACAAATAGTTATCACCTTTTGCCTTGCCTATTCAATAAGACATAAAAAAGAATGTTACTTAATTCATGTACACGCGTGCGAAATTTAAGACATGGAATTCAACATTAGATGTCTCTAAGTCAAACAGCATATACCACATTGTGAGAACTAGGCTTAAACTTCAAATGAAAATATTATATGAAGATCCATGTAATATTTAATACATATCGGAGCTCCAGATAAGATGCATAAGTTAAAATATTTTCCTTTATTTCTCCACCAAACCTTATACTGTAACCACTCTTTGAGACGATTCTAAAGAGTGGTCACAGTACAGAGTTTGGTGGAGAAATGACCATTTTAGTATTTGGGTACGCACCCTTATCTGTAGCTCTGCAATGTATGAAATTTTATGTTGACTTGTTTGGATATTTTGGCACCATTTGTCACAAGTGGTAGGAAAATTAGTTTCGTTGACATATTGGAAGAACAATGTTTGGAACAACTGGATAACTGACTAGCAAAATTTAAATGTAATTTGTCTACAAATAATACATACTATTTGTAATTTGTCTATGAATAATACATACTATTTGGACCATTTCATGATTTCCCTGAACAACTTATATCATAATATGCAATCAAAAATAACAGTTTACATCACCACTCGTTAATTTCTTGTTGAGTAGGCGTAACAAAAAAATTCAATATTGCCAACACACACGGAATGAATTGGAATAGTTCAGAGATCGCAACATTACTGACTAAATTATACACAAATATTGTCCAAAATGCTGGTGAAGTACACAAGTCACATCGATAATTTAGCATCAGACTTTCATATGTTTTTAAGTGATCACGTTATTTCCACAGTCAAACATTTACTGTTAAACATACTTATATTTTTACAAAGTGCCAAGGTGAGCTATTGTGATCGCCCTGTGTCCATCGTCTGTCATCGTCTGTCGGGAGTCGTCAGTCGTCCGTTGTCCATTCTTAAAATGACATCTCCTCCTAAACTACTTGCTGGATTTTTACCAAACTTGGCAGGAATATTCCTTATGTCAACCTCTTCCAAAATTGTTCAAAGAATTTGATTCTATGTAGAACTCTTGTTTCCATGGCAACCAATGTCCAAAAAGAAATAAAAACTTTGAAAATCTTCTTGTCAAAAACTGTAAGGCCTACTAAGGGCTACCAAATTTTGTGTGTAGACTCATCTAGTGAACTAAATCTTCTTCTTAGATTATTTAAATTTTGTCAAAATTGGCTCAACCCCGGGGGTCACAAGTTTTACATAGGATTATAAGTTATAGTAAAAGCTTTAAAAAGTCCGAAACTGAAAAATTTAGAGCTGTGATATTTGGTATGTAGCATCATCTGGTGAACCTTTACTGAGATTGTTAAAAATTTTCCCTGGGGTCAAAATTGTCCTAACCCTGAGGTTCACAAATTTTACATAGGATTATATAGTAAAAACTTTAAAAAACTTATTGTCCGACACTGAAAGGCTTAGAGCTGTGGTATTTGGTATGTAGAATCCTCTACTAAACCTTTACCAAAATTGTTCAAATTAAGCCCTTTAGGGTCAAAATTGGCTCTGCCTCAGGGGTCACAAAATCTACTGAAAACATTAAGAATCTTGTTGTCAAATCCCGTAAAGCCTAGAGCTACCAAATTTGGTATGTAGCATCATCATCTGATGGACCTCTACTAAAACAAAAAATACCATCTTGTCTGAAACCCAAAGGCTTAGATCTGTGATACATGTATTGTTTTGTAGTTTTATCAAGTAGACCTCAAAGACTAATCAAAGTTTGCCCCAGGGTAAAAGTGCCCCTGCCCTTTGGGTTGTCAGTTTACATAGAATTATATAATGAAATCTACAAACATGTTCTCTGAAATTAATATGGTCAGAGCTTTGATATAGAAAACATAGCAAACAAGGTGAGTGATACAGGGCCATGATCATGACCCTCTTGTTTTCCCTTTATAGTGACTTCTAAAATGCATTATTTATAAAGGCACATTGGCTTTAACCATTTACTCCATGAATATTCATGTGAAACATAATGTCTGATCTGGGTCTACTATGTTTGCAAAGTCGTAGAAATGTGTATTCATGAAGGAAAGGGTTAACTCAGCATGTTTATGGTTAAGGTCTAATGTTGTGCCTAAGGCGTTTCATTTTGTCATCATCATCATCATAATAACAGAAGTTTGTAGTTTTGACCTGAGGTTAGGGGTGAACCATGGTGACATAAGGAGACCAGGGAGCACACTTTACACCTGATTTATGTCCCCTACAGCTGGCAGTAAATAACAAGTTGTCATAGCAACACTTATGTATGCTACTTGGGCCTACTAAAACTATGATACTGTTTACAAACAGTATGAAAGTAACAAATGAAATTTTAAAAATTTGTAAGTGTTGAGAACTTGAACCCTTTCCTCCATAAAAACGCCTTTCTATGCCTCTACACCGATGTTACATTGTTTACTCAGTTCTCATATGACTCAACACTGCTGGCCTCTGAGATAACACTGTTGTAATCTGAGAATACTGTTGGCATCTGATTAAACACTGGTGGCATCTGACTTTACACTGTTGGCATATGACACTACACTGCTGTCATCTGGCATTAAACTGTTTTTATATGACTTTACGCTGTTAGCATATGACTCTACACTGTTGGCATCTGACTCTTTACTGCAGCCATTCCAACTGTGCCCTTTTGGCATCTGCCTTTATGCTTGTAGCATCTGACTTGGCACTGTTTACATTGTTGGCATCTGACTTTACATGCATCTGACTTTACACAGTTAGCATATGACTTTACACAGTTAGCATCCAACTTCACACTATTAGAATCTGACTTTACACAGTTAGCATCTGACTTTACACAGCATATTCTGCCTTTATACAGTAATATTATCTGTTTTACACAGTTAGCACATTACTTAGCACTGTTAGCATATGACTTTACACTGTTAGCATCTGACTTTACACAACATCTTATGCTAACTTTTAGCATATGACTTGATACTGTGGTCATCTGAATTTGCAGTGTTAGCATCTATCTTAACACTGTTAGCATCTGACTTAATACTGTTAGCATCTGACTTGACATTGTTAGCATCTGACTTTATTTTGTAAGAATCTGACTTTACACTGTTAGAATCTAACTTTACACTCTTGGAATCTATTTTAACACTGTAGCTGACTTTACATTGTAGGTATCAAACATTACACTGTTGGAATCTGACTTTACAGATGTTGGCATCTAACTATACACTGTTCACACCTCAGCTGTTAGCATCTGACTCCACACTGTTGGCATCTGACTTAACACAGTTGGCATCTGACTTTACACTGTGTGTATCCGACTCTATGTTGTTGGCATCATTGTTTCAACACTGTTTTACCATAATACTGTCTCTCATGTTTGATAATTATTGTTTAGATCCAGATGAGATGCCTTGTAGCTCAGACTGTTTCGGACACACAAAAAACATATTGTCTTGAGTGAAAGGGTTAAATACTGTAGACTTGTGAGAGTCAAATAGCACCGTCCCTAAATATATTTTACAAGTATGATGAGACAGGTGGAATGAGTCTACACTTTTGTCATATAGCACAGCATTAAGCCTATGAGGGAATGGGCTAAACATAGCTACAACTGTACTTGTGTGCCAGGGTGATGGGCAAAATGACAGCATTTTTTGCATAAAAACCCCTAGGACACTACCTTGTCTGTTATTTTATATTTCTCTCTTGGACCGTAATGGAGTTAATCACAACAATCAAAGCTCTCTACAGCTGCGATGATAAGACGTAATATTATTTTGTGGACAGATTCAGAATATGTTGTCCGATGATATTCAATTATGTCTTAATATGACAGATGTTTAGGCCATCATAGCCCTAGTAAGTCAAACAAATGCCTGTTAAAAGATGTAAGGATATATTTTGTTGCTGTCAAATTTTACCTGGGAGAGTATTACGTTCCGGTGATATATTCTACTTTACTGGTCTGTGATATTTGAAATGCTTTGCATGCTAAAAGTTTGTTGTCGCCACACAAACAGTTATCTGTTACAATTCTCTAACTTCATTTTTCTTTTCAAAATGAAGTTTCACTGTAAAACAGTTTGGATCCTGATGAGATGTCAAGGTATGCAGTGTTTCAACAGAATATATTTATTTGTAAAAGTTACCAGCAATTCATGGCTGTCTTGTAAAGTGTTAACCCTTACTGTGCGGGACACGGGTCACTAATGTCCTTTGCAAACAGTGTATAACCAGACGAGAGGGCTCCTAGAGGAGCCCTCTCATCAGGGTCTGCACTGTTTGTCATGTTAACACTTTTCTTTAGAAAAATCCCTAGATATTCACTACAAGCTTGACATTTTTGTATTTTGAAAAGTCAGCGTTGTAAGGGTTAAGGAGTTATAAGAAAATGAGGTATGAAGAGGCAATTTATGTCCATAGGGAAACATATGTCTATCTTTGGATAAGCAAAACTCAGTTATAAGAGTGATTTCAATTATATTTAAGTAGAACCCTCCATCATCTTTTAATGATGGAATTCATTCAGTATTAAAAAATTATTTTCGAGAGGTCAGTGCAGATCTTGATCAGAAGGTTTCTCTAGGAGCCTTGTGATTTGGTCTACATTGTTTGCAAATGTTGGCAAGCATGAGTTAGAGCTGAGTGTCCTGTGAGATTTGCTGATACTTTCATCACTTGTATACTGTTACATGGACCTCAGCTACAGATGGTGCATACTCAAATACTAAAATCGCCGTTTCTCCACCAAACCCTATGTTGTGACCACTCTTTAGAATCGTCTCGAAGAGACGATTCTAAAGAGTGGTCACAACATAGGCTTTAGTGGAGAAATAAAGAAGTTATACTTGAAAATATTTTAATTTACGCACCTTATCTGGAGTTCTGCTGTTATGTACAAAAATATCTTCTTCTTTTTTAACCCTTTACTCCATAAATACACATTTCTACACCTTTGCAAACAGGGTAGACTCGGATCAGATGGTTCCTATAGGAGCCATCTGATCAGGGTCCGCTGTGTTCGCCTATGATATAATATAGATATGATTCTACAGTTTATGCCTGTGTACATATGCCATTATAAAAAATAATCTAATTAATATTGATGATGTCATTTCTTATATGAATATTCAACAGAGAAAGGGTTTAACCCTTTCGTCCATAAATACACTTTTCAACGCCTCTGTAATAAACACTTCTTGAAACCATTGTGATAAATAGAGCATTTGCTCCTATAGGAGCAAATGCTCTATTTATCACAATGGTTTCAAACTACAAAATTCTAAAATTTTACTTTTCTCTAGTAAATGCTTCTTTTGGGTAGATTCATTCAAAAAGGTTGGGTCTAAAAATAGCCTATGGAGGAAAGGGTTAAGTAGATTTTTTTCTAGTTACTTAGAGGCTTACTATACAGTACTAAATGTCATCTGTCTATTAATCACATGCTCCTTCCTGCAGGATGAGGTGGTGTGCTGCAGTTGCCTGTGACTAGAACTGATCTGGTGAACAGCCTCTGACTTGTGGACATAATTATGCTGCTTGCCAGAGATTGACAGGTAGCTTTGGTCAGTATGTCATTAGTATTTATCAATTACCATGGTGATGTTTATTTCACAGGGTGAGCTTAATTGGGACATGCACATTAATTTAACAAGTTCTACAGATAATGCAGCTTTTTCAAGGGGTGAGTGTGAAACGACAATTTGATAAAGCTCGTCTCAGTTATACAGATGACCATAAGTCTATTTTGTTGGGATTAGATTCAAGGATTTCTTGGAATACTACTTTATCTGTTTAAAAGGTATATACTGTAATGTCCTCGTTTCATGATTCACAGAATGTTGCATGTGTATTATGATGATTATTTGTTTGTTTGTATCACGACTTTACATAGCTTTAACAGTATTGCAGTCATATCACAAAGTTCAGCTAATTACAGGTGGAGGATTCGACCCCAGAGGTTTTTCTGTGCGTGGATTAGATTACATTGTACTGTGTGCAGAAGAACACCGGGTAGAACCCGACCTACCCCAAGCCAGCTGGAAGGCTTCCTCACATGAAAAATACAAATGCCCAGGCCAGGATTTACATTGCGCAGAGGCATGAAGGTAACCCTTTCCCTGTTAAATATTCATGTGTGTAAGCGATAATGGCATCATGAATGTTTATTGATTTTTTTTTAAAAATGGCTCTGTTGGTATAAAGGTATATACTGTTTCATAATCCTTAACCCTTTCCCTCATATAAATAGATAGTCATTGTTCAAAGGGTTAGCCCTTTGAATGTTGAAAACAAGTGCTGGCATTTGCAAACAGTGTAGACCCAGATCAGAGGACTCTTAGAGGAAGCCTGTGCTGTGTGTCTACTTTGTTTGTCATTGAAAACCTTTTTATACGCCCGTCTTCAAACGGGACGTATTATGTTGTGGGGATGTCCGTCCTTTCGTCTGTCCGTTAACTTTTGCTTGTCCGCTCCCTAACTCAAACAAATGCCATCCAATCCTTTTCAAATTTTGTCAGCATGTATATTACCATAATGTCTCGGTCAAATTCGATAAAAAGCAAGATTGCCCCGGACACGCCCAAAATATCTCCCCTTACTTTATACATTATGTCTTAGTCTAGTTGGATAACCAGCAAGATTGCCCCAGACACTCAAGAATTACCTCCTCCCTTACTTTATGAATTTCGGTGAACTTTTGCTTGTCCGCTCTCTAACTCAAACAATCGTAATCCAATCCTTTTCTAATTTGGTCAGCATGTATATTACCATTATGTCTCAGTCAAGTTCAAATAAATAGCAAGATTACCCTTGACACTCCACAATTATCTCCCCTTACTTTATGCCACCTGATAAGGAGTAATGGTCTTTCAACTTCCAGACATTTGACGGTCGTATATTGTGACATTTTGGCACTCTTGTTGCAAATTTAA
The DNA here is from genome assembly GCA_963576725.1 of Azorinus chamasolen. NCBI lineage: Eukaryota > Metazoa > Mollusca > Bivalvia > Cardiida > Solecurtidae > Azorinus > Azorinus chamasolen. The sequence continues at coordinate 51,835,077 of OY755242.1, read as the reverse complement.
CCCTTCGCTTGCTGAATTTTAAAACACATTTCTCCTTCTTTATCCATGCGCTTTTGTATAATTACATATATCTTCACTGTGTACAAGTATTTCGGCGTGCAATCACTGCTGTGGAGTACACTGGTTGCACAATCAACTTGTAAATAGTGCAGACCCTGATGAGACAGCTCCTGCAGGAGCTGTCTCATCTGGGTCTTCACTATTTACAGGTAGGTATATTGACGCGAATAGCAAGAGAAGGGTTAAGCATTTCATACTGAGTGGACTGTATGGTTATAGAGAAATGGAATATTGCACTTTGAATATTCAGCATACAAAAGGTTAACCCTTTCCTTCATATAAACCAGAGGTCCAGATAAGATGTGTAAATTAAAACATTTTCAACAATAACTTCCTTATTTCTCCACCAAATCCTATGTTGTGACCACTCTTTAGAATCATCTCTTTGAGACAATTCGAAAGAGTGGTCACAACATAGGATTTGGTGGAGAAATGACGATTTTAGTATTTGAGTACGCACCCTTATCTGTTGCTCTATACAAAGTTTAAACGCCTTTTCACTCATCTGCAAACAGAGAAGACCCAGATCAGATGGCTCCTATAGGAGCCGTCTGATCAGGGTCTGCTCTGTTTGCTAATAGAATTTGATATATCTATTTCTTTACTTTCTAAAATGGCTGCAATGTTCCACCTTCCATATTTCATTACAACTAAATTGTCCATGAATATTCAGAAGGTTTTGAAATTTGAAATAAACATAAGAACAGGGAAATGGTTAATGTTTCCTGGCTGCAAAATGTTAACTCTAATTTGTGTTTACCATCAGTTCTAGTGGAAGCCCACTTCTGGTAATAAAAGAGACGGATAACTTCATTTAAGTTTTCTCCATTAACTAGTAATAGCCACACTGCAAAACCAATTGTCTGTAGACTACCAGCAGAAATTTCCCAAATGTAGATAAACCCAGTATTCTTAACCCATTCCCTCATATTGACGTATTTTGACGCCTCTGTAAAATATATTTTTTGAAACCATTGTTATAAATAGAGCATGTGCTCCGTAGTAGCAAATACTCTATTTGTCACAATGATTTCAAAATTATACAACTCTAAAATTGTCCCTTTTCTGGTAAATTCTCCTTTTCAGTAGATTTATATAATAGAATATGATTGAATAAGTTAATCCATTCAGCTCAAAGTCACATATCTTGTCTTCGGCTTAACGCTTTCCCTCACATAAAAGCTTTTTGCACACATTTGCAAAGAGAGTAGACCCAGATCAGACAGCTCCTATAGGACGGCTCCTATTGGAGCCATCTGATCAGGGTCTGCTCTGTTTGCTAATGGAATTTGATAGGTCTGTTTCTTTACTGTCTAAAACGGCTACAATCTTCCATATTTCATTATAACTATTTCGTACATGAATATTCAGTAGGTATTGAAATCTGGAATAGACATAGAACGGGGAAAGGGTTAAATGTCTTGGAATTTCATTGAGATGGTCAGTTGCTCAGGCTTTGGTCCTGTTGAAGGCGGATATAGTTTTTGCGTTGTCTGCACATCATCCGAAAGGGTTTGGAGTCTTTCTTTGAAACTTTGTATAAATGTTTAGTACCATAAAGGAATGTGGGTCTGCATGTATCAGTATTACTCACATTTACCTTGGAACACCAGAGTTATTGCCCTTTGTGAAAAATGTGCCATTTTTCTTTCCAGAGTTTCTCTGAAACTGTAAAGAGTTTTTCTATAAGCACCATAAAAACATGTGGCCCTGCAAGTATCATTTATATTAACCTTGAGAAACACCAGAGTTATAGCCCTTTCTTCGCAAAAAATTGCAACATTTTTGTCTGTCCGGAGCCATTTCTCAGAAACCATTTTGAATTTTTCTATGAAACTGTCTGTAAATGTTAAGTAACATAAGGACATGTGGCCCGGCATGCATCATTTATATTGACCTTGAAACACTAGAGTTATGCCCCTTTGTTTGTGAAAAATGTAAGGTTTTTGTCTGTCCAGAGCCATATCTAAGGAACTGACAGTTCAGACTTTAACTATGAAACTTTGTGTAAATGCAGCCTTACAGGTATTATTCACATTGACCTTGGAACACCAGAGTTATGGCCCATTGTTTGTGGAAAATAACATTTTTGTCTGAAAGGAGTCATGTCTTAGAAATGGTGTAAATACTTACTGCCATAAGGAAATCTGGCCATGCATGTACTTCTCACATTGATCTGGGAACACCAGAGTTGTGGTCCTTTGCAATAAATTTAACCTTTTTGTTTGCCTACTTATATATTTAAGTCATATTTCAGAAACTGTTTGGAGATTTCCCTGATTTTTTATTTTGTAAATGTTAAGTACCATAAAGAAATGCTGACCTGCAGATATCCCTCACATTGACCTTGATACACAAGAGGTATGCCTCTTTGTTTGCGAAAATTTTAAACTTTGTCCGTCTGGTCAATAAATCAGTTAAATATTAAGGCCAGCACTTGTTCAGCGGGGGATATCAATTTAGTGAATTTGCTTGCTCTCATACTTAAATGAGGCAACATATTACTTAAACGAGGTGCCTTGTTACTAATGTCAAATAATTCTCATACTTAAATTCGGCACCATGTTACTAAATGTTGAATACTTCTCATGCTTAATTTTGAGATACCATGTTAAATAATTCTCATACTTAAATAAAGTGATACTTAAATGTGGTGCCATGTTACTAAGTATTAAATACTTCTCATACTTAAATAAGGTGCCATCTTACTAGTATCAATTCTCATACTTAAATGTGCTGTATTACTAGTATCAAATACTTCTCATACTTAAATAAGGCACCATCTTACTAGTATCAATTAATTCTCATACTTAAATTTGCTGTATTACTTAAAGTGTCAAATAAATCTCATTCTTAAACGGTGTACCATGCTACTAATGAATGTCAAATAAGTCTCATACTTAAATGGGCCACCATGTTGAAGTATTATGCCAAATAATTCTCATTCTTAAATGGTGCACCATGTTACTTGACACCTTATTTTTGTTTGTTAACAAAGCATTAACTGACAGCCTCAAGGAGTTTAACCCTTTCCCTGTTCTATATTTAGACAAATTTCAATACTGAATATTCACCGACTAAATAGTTAAAAAAATATGGAAGGTGGAACATTGTAGACATTTTAGAAAGCAAAGAACCAGATCTATCAAATTCTATTAGCAAACAGAGCAGACCCTGATCAGATGGCTCCTCTAGGAGCTGTCTTATCTGGGTCTACTCTGTTTGCAAATGCATGAAAACATGTTTCTATGAGGGAAAGAGTTAACCCTTTGAGTTCTATATTTTCAAAGTGGAATGGGCCCCATCAGTTTTAACTATAGAGCCTGATAAGTATGAAAAACTTAAATTTGCTAGTGGATTTTAAATTGCACACAGTGCAGACCCTGATCAAAGTGTTTCTGTGATCTGGGTCTTCACTGTGTGCAAATGCAAGTACATGTATACTGGTTTCCTGCATTGGATGTGTTAAAAAAATCACAAAAGTTTGGACACATGTTCAGTAGAGTCTTGGTATCTTCAATGTTCCCCTAAATTGCAGAACATAATATTTGAATGAAATTTGATAGAAAAATGCCCAATTGAAATATGTCATTTAATTCATTCCCTCATAGGCTATATTTAGACCTAACCTTTTTGAATAAATCTACAGAAAAGGAGCATTTAGTACAAAAAAGGAAAATTTCAGAATTGTGTAGTTTTGAAATCATTGTGATAAATAGAGCATTTATAACAATGGTTTCAAAAGGTGACTTTTACAGAGACCTTAAAGGGCGTCAGCGTGGGGGAATGGGTGAATAATTTTGTTTGAATACACCATGTATATAAAATTTAAAAAAGGGGAGTTTGCAAAGTTTTGGTAAAGCTTGTGTAACCCTTAAAATGTTGGAACCATGTATACATTAGACCTTAAATGACAGTAGTGTAGAAAGAGGGAGCCTTTTGATCAGGATCTGCACTGTTTTTGCATGAAATCATTTCCTACATTGATAAATTTTGATACAGTTTTTTTGTTTATCCCATTCCTTCATATTGACGACTTTGATGACTCTGTAAAAGTCACTTTGTGGAACCATTATATACTATAGGAGTAAATGCTCTATTTATCACAAAATTCTAAACTTTCCCTTTTCTCTAGTTAATGCTCTTTTCGGTAGATTTATTAAAAGAGGTTGCATCTAAAAATAGCCTATGAGAAGCCTACAGGGGCTGTCTGATCCGGGTCTTCTCTGTTTGCTTACAAAATTGTATATAATGATATAGTATGCGGTAGAGATGAATCTACAGTTTCTGCTATGGCCAAAAATTCCTGTGTCCATGTGCCGTTATAACAAATTTATCTAATTAATATTCATGACATCATTATTTTTCATATGAATATCCATGGAGGAAAGGGTCAAAGAGATTACATTCCCCTGATTGCTCAGGGATGTATATATGGAAATGGGAAATGGTTGGAGCAATAATTTTGTAGTGAATTACAAGTACTGGTAATTATGATTATAGCAAGAAAAGCTTCCACTTGGCCTTTTTGTATGATGTATGTTATTAGAGAAAGTGGTAAAACACACATTACATGATGCCTACAAGACATTAACAAGTTAAACAGGACTGTTATGAAGACTAGGGATATATTAGATGGATTCTTTTACACTTTTTTGGCCATAAATCATACAGACCAATTTGTGATAGATTGTAACAAAAATGGAGCCCATACTTGCTCCAGCCAAATTTATGATTTGGCTGGCTTGGGTTAAAATTCTCTTAAAACCTGTACCTGAATATTCATGAAAGAAATAATGACATCATGAATATTAATTTGCTGAAATTTTACAAAGGTATAATTATGAACACAGGATTTTTTGGACATGGCTGAAACTGTAGAACCAGATCTATATTATTTCATAGACCTGATCTGGGTGTTTTCCGTTTGCAAATACATGAAAATGTGTCAGTATCAGTTAACCCTTTGCTCCATAAATACGCCTTTCTACGCCTCTGTAAAGTCACCTATTGAAACCATTGTGATAAATAGAGCATTTGCTCCTATAGGAGCAAAATTAATGCTCTATTTATCAAAATGGTTTCAAATTAAAACATTCTAAAAAACTCCTTTTCTCTAGTTAATGCTCCTTTTCGGTAGATTTATTCAAAAAGGTTGGATCTAAAATAGCCTATGAGGTAAAGGGTTTAAGGTGGCAATCAGTGTAGACCAAGATCATAGGATTATAAAAATATCATTGAACACTTTCCCTGTTCTATGTTTTATTCCAAATTTCAACACTCACTAAATATTCATGGATAAAGTATGATACTGAAATACGGAAGGTGGAACATTGCAGCCATTTTAGAAAGTAAAGCAACAGATCTTTAAAATTCCACTAGCAAACAGGGCAGACCCTGATCAGATGGCTCTTATAGGAGTCGTCTGATCTGGGTCTACTCTGTTTGCAAATGCATGAAAACACATTTATATGAGGGAAAGGGTTGAGCCCCTGAAGGAGTGCTCTAATAAGGGTCTTTGCTGTGTGCTCCATATAATTTCGGAACCTTTTACGACTTGAAAATACAGAATTAACCTTTAGCTTTCTATACGCTCAAAATCAGGTTAAGCCTTGCAAACCATTATTCATTTGCAATATTCTGTGATTTAGAACAGAAAAGGGAGAAGGAGAATATTCATGTAAGAAATGCTCCTAAGGAGCAAATGCTCTATTTATCACAATGGTTTCAGAACTACAAAATTCTAAAATGTTCAGTTTCTCTAGTTAATGCTCCTTTTCGGTAGATTTATTCAAAGAGGTTGGATCTAAAAATAGCCTATGAGGGAATGGGTTAAGCAAACTGCAATTGGTGCAGACAGAGTTTTACTTAGCATGCAAAAAGTTATGGAAACATAATAGTGGATAATGGTTTAAAAGATAAAATTACCTTGAGACAATTGATATAATACAGTAGGACCTCTTAAAGTAACAAGATAGTCGATAAACAGGGACTCCTCAAAAACAGGTAGTGGCTTAATGTAGTTCTAGGGATGTTGACAAATAACATTCAAACAGAACGATGTTAAATAAAAATAAGTCTGTTTGAATCGAGAATGGGACTATTGCACTTAAACTTTATTAACTTATTTTTCTATTTCTGTCACTTTGATTTTCCCTTCATTCATCATGTAACTCTGTCGTTTCAGATGGCTCTCAAAAATCATGCATCAAAACATGTGAAAATAATGCAGTAGTGATACAAGCAGATAAGGAATGTTTTATTTGACAGTAAGTATTTTTAGTTTGGTTTTGGCTTTTTATGCCCCCGTGATGACAGTCAGGGGGCATTATGTTTTGCGTCTGTCCGTCCGTCACACTTTTATGTGCAGTTGGTTGTCACAGTTTTTTCATTGTCTTATATCTCCCTAACCACTGTAGCTATTGCCATGGAATTGCATATACACATTAAACACCATCGATACTTTCATTGCGCACCTAGCCCATGCTGCCCGCAAGCCCAAGGTCAAGGTTAAATGACTTAGAAATTTTATGTGCAGTTGTTTGTCACAGTTTTTTGTTCACCTTATATCTCCCTAACCACTGTAGTTATTCCCGTGGAATTACATATACACATTAAATACCATCGATACTTTCATTGCACACCCAACCCATGCTGCCAGCAAGCCCAATGTCAAGGTCAAATGACTTAGGAATTTTAGGTGCAGTTGGTTCTCACAGTTTTTTCGTCTTATATCTCACTAACCGTTACAGCTATTGGTATAGAATTGCATATACACATTAAACACCATGTATACTTTCATCATGCACCCAGCCCATGCTGCCTGCAAGCCCAAGGTCAAGGTCAAATGACATGAATTTTACGTGCAGCTAGGCACCACCACAGGGGCATCACTGTGTCTTACAAACACAATTTTCTAGTTTTTCAATATTACGATTTGAAATGTCACCAATTTTTGTGTCATGTGCGTTTGGATTCAAATTCAGTTTTCATTCAAACTTTATTCCATAATTATGAACATGTAAGGTTTGTACGTTCAATGTTGAATGTTCTGTTTCTCCTGATTTCAATATTAGCCTCCCAGCCCAAATGGAGATCAAATGGGCCGATATTAGCAAATCTGACTTTTTAGCTCACCTGAGCAAAGCTCAGGGTGAGCTTTTGGGAGACTTGAATATCCGGCGTCCGGCGTCCGGCGTCAACAATTTGCTTGTGAAAACTCTAGTGGTCACAATTGTAGTCCAATCTTCATGAAACTTGGTCAGAATGAATGTCTTGATAAAATCTCGGACGAGTTCGAAAGTGGGTCAAGTTGGGTTAAAAACTAGGTCACTAGGTCAAATAGTAGGAAAACCTTGTGAACCCTCTAGAGGTCACATTTTTAGCCCAATTTTCATAAAACTTGGTCAGAATGAATGTCTTGATAAAATCTCGGACGAGTTCGAAAGTGGGTCAAGTTGGGTTAAAAACTAGGTCACTAGGTCAAATAGTAGGAAAACGTTGTGAACCCTCTAGAGGTCACATTTTTAGCCCAATTTTCATAAAACTTGGTCAGAATGATTGTCTTGATAAAATCTCGGAGGAGTTTGAAAAGTGGGTTACGTGTGGTAAAAACCTAGGTCACTAGGTCAAACAGTAGAAAAACCTTGTGAACACTCTAGTGGTCACAATTTTAGTCCAATCTTCATGAAACTTGGTCAGAATGAATGTCTTGATAAAATCTCGGACGAGTTCTAAAGTGGGTCAAGTGGGGTTAAAAACTAGGTCACTAGGTCAAACAGTAGAAAAACCTTGTGAACACTCTAGTGGTCACATTTTTTGTCTAATCTTCATGAAACTTAGTCATAATGATTGTCTTGATAAAATCTCAAACAGGTTTGAAAGTGGGTTATGTGGGGTTAAAAACTAGGTCACTAGGTCAAATAGTAGGAAAACCTTGTGAACACTCTAGAGGTCACATTTATAGCCAAATCTTCATGAAAATTGGCCAGAATGATTGTCCTAATAAAATCTTGGACAAGTTTGAAAGTGGGTTATTATGGCGTTCAAACGCCATATACTAGTCGGTCTCTTTACGGCAACGAGTTCACTTGTCTAGTGAACATGCGCAAGACAAAATAGTTTTCTTCAAGTCTGCACTAGTTGTAAAATGTTCATGTATTTGTTTAATCTTCATGTATTTAATAATAATTCGCTGTGTGAGATAATTACTACTAATCTACACAAAGATAAACTTTTTAAAAGTCTTGAATTTTAATAAACTCCAAGTACGTCGATGCTCCAGAGTGGGCCCTGTACTTTAATCGGAAGAAGAAGAAGAAGACGCGAACGAATATTTTTGCCGTAGTTTTCGCAGCACCTTGGCATTCTAAAGCAGAAGGAATATAGCCGAGGTTTCCGATTGCATTTTTATACCCATTCGTAACTGATTAGCATATAGACCTACATCTTCAGCCAATCAAACTGCCTTTTGCATCGCATTCGGTCATTTCCGTTTGACCCGTACTCAAAATTAGAAATAGGAAGTTTCATAAAGGACAAGGTCAAAGAAATCCCATATACACATTTATCACGCATCGAACAGCGTATTTTGACTATGGCACCCAACCTCAACACAAGTCTAAGTCTTACAAGAAGTAAAACCGTAAAAACACGGGGTTCTATCGGCTTATCAAAGTAAGTATTATCCATAGAAGGTTTTCAACACATATTCAATCAAATTATATTCCAGTGTCAATAACAACTGTCCCTTCTATGTATCGTGTAACCGCCGAGTCTGCTCAAGACGTTTGTGTCTTGTAAAAGCGAAAGTAGGTAGCAATTTGTTGAAATGTCTTTCCCAGCTTACAACTCTACTTCTGACTGTAGTTCTGAATTTGAGTTTCATCAGGTTCCAAACAACTACCGTAATTGTATGTACATGTATAGATCTACTTAGTAATTAAAAATAAAAACAGTCTACCTTCAAATTTGTAAGCAGACTACATTTATTTCAAAATAAACGAGTGCTGAACATGGAAAAATAAATGTTATGTGTAAGAATTAGTTGAACAAAAAATGTAGGATTATAGGTAGCCTTTGTATCATTTTGATGTTGTGCTTCAGTTTTTGCATCAGCCTATTAGGACATGAAAGCATTAATTGACCCTTTACTTCATGAATATTCATATAAGAAATAATGACATCATGAATATAATTAAGATATTATTTTGCCATAGTAGAAACTAGAAGCATGTCAATATATAAACAGCAGATCATTAGATGGCTCCTTTTGTTTCAGTCTGTCATATTTTTATGCCCCCAATCAAGAATCAAAGGGGGGGGGGGGGGGGGGGGGGGGCTGACTGACTTTGTTGGTTTGTTGGCTTGGCTCAAACTTTAATGTTGGCAATAACGTTGTAGCCATTGCACATACATATTTCAAACCTGGCATGTCTATGCAACTTACAGAGGCGAACATTTTTATTTATTTATTATTTATTTTTGGGGGGAGGGGGGGGGGGGCTTATTAAAATCAAGGTTATATTACAGTTAAATGTCACATTACGGGTCAAATTTATATTTGTCACAATCAGGGGCACAGTGTTTCACAAAAATGTGTTGTTATTAATACTGTTATCAATTCCAAGACGTTATTGTTATTAACGTGTACATCAATCCCCCCCCCCCCCCCCCCCCCCCCCTTACACATAACATCCATATCAAACCTGAACGCCATTATGGCCATTCAGGCCTTTGATGTGAGGTCAAAAAGTAGGTCACTGGGTCATATCTTAGAAAAATCTAGTTTACACTCCTGTGGCCACATTTTTAGCCCAGTCTTCTTCAAACTTGCTCAGAGTGTTTGTCTTGGTGATACCAAGGTTGAGTGTGATCATGGGTTTGGTGGGAATAAAAGTAGGTCACTAGGTCAAATCTTAGAAAAATTACTCTAGAGGGCACATTTTTAGCTCAATCTTGATAAAATCAATATACAAAATCTTGTTCTGCAGAACTACTGCTCATGATCCACTATCAACATTGTTCAAATATTGTCCCTATGGTCAATATTGGCCCTACCCATGGGCTACCCAGCAAAAATCTTAAGTCTATGGTAATCAGGTGAGCGATTAAGGGCCATCTTGGCCCTCTTGTTATTTACAGTTTTGGATAAGGGATATTGTGTAGCAGAAGAAAGATAAAGAAAGAATAGGGAGTAACTGAACATATTTTAACCCTAAGCCTGCTAAGCGGGGCCCTGCTGACATTCGCAAACAGCTTTGATCCAGATGAGATGCCGAGTAACTTGGCGTCTCATCAGGATCCAAGCTGTTTGACACTGTCAATAGTAACGAATCGGAAGTAAGTGACAACGGCAACAGATTGAAGCTTAAGCAGACCTCATGTTCATAGCAGGCTAATGGTTAAGATCGCATTTAGGATGGACCAATATTGATATCGATTGACAGCAATTCTTTTTTAGCCTGATTTTTCGAGAAAAATCTCGGATTATAGTTTGGCGAAAACCGGGCTTCAGGTGGCGTGCCGTCATTAACAAAACATTAACATTGCTTATAACTTCTGAATTACTTAAGCTAGACAATTCATATTTGGTATGCAGATAGCTTGGGTGAAGACCTTTCACTTGATACAAGGATACATGAAATCGGGTCTAGGTAAAGGTCACTTAAGGTGCCATGATAGGCAGGAACCACAAAAATTTTTTATTTTTTTTATTTTTGCATTAGTTAATAGCCACTAATCTCTGCTATCTATTGCATTCACGAAACACCACTAAATATATCACAAAAGCTGTGAAAATCCAGTTTACTTTATTACCATCGAGTTTTTCTCTGGCTTGACCAGTCAGCCATTTATGGGGGATGGCTTATCGGGGCACCAAGGGGGGAATAAGAGCATGCTCGTAGATAATCGTGTGATAAAGAATAAGCGACCATAATAAAATTATATTGCTTTTATTTAATACTTTACTTCGATACTTGGTGTGAAAAATAATAATTGGAGATAGGTTTTCTGCATGTCAACTGTCATCTTTAATGCATAGGTGAAATAATTTGCGGCGAACCTGAAAAAATAATAAAATTGATGATTATTAGTTGGCCAATCTATACAGTCGTCATTACATATTTACTCCATGAATATTCATGTAATTAAAACATAATGTAAACACAAATTCAATTGTCATAGTCAAAACTGTCAACTCATATAGTTCACTATTCCATAAGCAAACAGAACAAGCCAAATTTGGTTGGAATCATCTGATCTGGGTCTTCTCTATTTGCAAATGCGTTAAAGGGGATGTCTATGGAGTAACGGCTTAACTACTGCTTGGAGATCAGTACTACAACCCAATTTGCTTAATCTGTCAAATTACAGTGATCTACTGTAATCATCATTACCTACACTATTTCAAGAGTCGAGTTTTAATAATAACAACAATAATAATGATGATAATAATAGTATTAATGATAGTTAAACAGCAGACAGCTTATAGACATAAAGTATCTAGCAAATTAAATTGCCATGACATAAACTGTCAAGTCATTGTACACTATTCCATATGTTAACAGAACAAACCAAGCTGTAGTCGAAACCGTCTGATCTGGGTCCACTCTGTTTGCAACTGCGTTAAAGGGGATATATATGGAGTAACAGGTCAACCACTGCCTGGAGATCAGTATTGTATCCAAACTGGTTTAATTTGTTAAATCACAGTGATCTACTGTATTTGTTATTACCTACACTAATTCACGAGTCGAGTTTTGATAATAATAATAACAAGAACAATAATAATGATGATAATCATAATATTAATGATAATTAAAACAACAGACAGCTTATAAACATAAAGAAGCTGACACATTAAAATACCATGGCAGAAACTGTCAAATCATATTATATTATACTATATGCAAACAGAACAAGCCAAGCCGTTATCGGAACCGTCTGATCTGGGTCTGCTGTGTTTGAAAATGCGTTAAAGGGATATCTATGAGTAAAGGGTTAACCACTGCATAGAGATCAGTATTGCAAACAAATTAGCGTAATCTGTTAAATCACAGTGATCTACTGTATTCGTTATTACCTAAACTCTTTCAAGAGTCGAGTTTTAATAATAATAACAACAATAATAATGAGGAAAATAATAATAATCATTTCAATTCAATTTGAATTGATAATAATAACAATAAAAATAATTATAATTAAAACAACAGACAGCTATAAACTTAAAGTAATTTACCCGGCGTCAGACACAGCATTCTGCAAGTCGTTGTCTCATTCAGCCATATTTCCCCCTCGGTAGCCTCAACTATGTAGGTCACGTGACTAGATAAGCCCAGTGCCACACGTGATTTATGGGTAAAATGCAATAAAATCAGCTTTTTTAAATGATCCGTGGAAGAAAAGAGGAGGAGCTTAGTGGGAAATGTTACTTGCGATATAAGCTCTCCGTTGGTCAAGCTATTGATAATTATCTGATTACGCAACTCGGTTGGGGTTCTCTTGTGTATAGTTTTGATGTTTTCTACCAATGCAAATTTTAAGTTGTCGGCATTTTCAAACAGCTATAACTTCTGTAATTTGTGTCCGAATTATATGCGGTTTGCGGCATATCAAAAAGCATTGTCTCAGCGAGGGATCCGTGTCACAGTTTTTTATATCTTACTTTGTTTGCCTAACATCAAAAGAAACGTAGCAGGAGGCAGAATTTTAGGGGTCTTAAAACTAAAATATTGCATTTATCAAAAATCTGTGATACGGTTCCCTAGACATGCACATGATTTAGATATTGGCCAATTACAAAACGTTTAGTCCAAAAGATAACTTTGTAATCGCTGTTTGAAAAATTTCAAACTGGCACATTTGAATGGATTTCAAATGTCGGTTTTGATAGGATTATCGATGTTTCTGATAAATAATCAAATAAATTATTATAACTAATCAACCAGGCTTAGAAAAAATGGCTTTTAGTAGTTTTAAATATGATATTTCGAGATTTGGGGCTAAAGATTTGGGGCTAAACTATCTCGCCACCTTAAGCTAGACCATTCATATGTGGTATGCAGATAGCTTAGGCAAAGGCCTTTTACTTGATGCAAGGATACATCAAATCAGGTCACGGTCAAGGTCACTATTTTTTTTAAAAAAACTATAAAACCTTTACCAAGATTGTTCAAATTAAGCCCCTAGGGTCAAAATTGGCTCTGCCACGGGGGTCACAAATTTTACTGTCAAATTCTGTAAGGCTATTAAGAGCTGTCAAAATTGGTATGTAGCACCATCTGATGGACCTCTACAAAGATTATTCAAATTTTGCCCCTGGGGTCAACCTTTGGGGTCACAAGTTTTACATAGGATTATATAGTAAAAACCTAAAATGCCTCTTGCCTGAAACCCAAAGGCTTAGATCTGTGATGTTTGTTTTGAAGTATTATCTAGTAGACCTCCTCAAAGATTATTCAAGTTTTGCCCCAGGGTAAAAGTGACCCTGCCCTTTGGGTTGTCGGTTTACGTAGAGTTATATAGTGAAATCTTCAAACATATCTGAAACTAATATGGTCAGAGTTTTGATATAGAAAACAATAATCCAGGTGAGAGATACAAGGCAATCATGGCCCTCTTGTTTTTAGCTCACCAGAGCACAAAGTGCTCAGGGTGAGCTTTTGTGATCGCCTGATGTCCGTCGTCCGTCGGCGTGCGTCGTGCATCGTCGGGCGTCAACAATTTCAACCTTTAAAAATCTTCTCCTCTGAATCTACAGGGTTCTCAGCTTACATCTTTGGTACATAGCATCATCTGTAGGTCCTCTACAAAAGTTATATAAATTATGCCCCTGGGGTCAAAATTGGCCCCGCCCCAGGGGTGCCTTGTTTTCAATAGAAACATATAGTAAAACTTTGAAAATCTTCTCCTCTGAAACTGGAAGGCTCTCAGCTTTCATATTTGGCACATAGCATCATGTTCAGGTCCTCTATAAAAGATATATAAATTATGGCCCTGGGGTCAAAATTGGCCCCGCCCCAGGGGTGGGCAGTTTTCAATGGAAACAAATAGTGAAATCTTTGAAAATCTTCTTCTCTGAAACTAGAAGGCTCTCAACTTTCATATTTGGCACAGAGCATCATGTTCAGGTCCTCTACAAAAGTTATATAAATTATGGCCCCGGGGTCAAAATTGGCCCCGCCCCAGGAGTGGGCAGTTTTCAATAGAAACAAATAGTGAAATCTTTGAAAATCTTCTTCTCTGAAACTGGAAGGCTCTCAGCTTTCATATTTGGCACAGAGCATCATGTCTAGGTCCTCTACAAAATTTATATAAATTATGGCCCCAGGGTCAAAATTGGCCCCGCCCCAGGGGTGGGCAGTTTTCAATAGAAACAAATAGTGAAATCTTTGAAAATCTTCTTCTCTGAAACTGGAAGGCTCTCAGCTTTCATATTTGGCACAGAGCATCATGTTCAGGTCCTCTACAAAAGTTATATAAATTATGGCCCGGGGTCAAAATTGGCCCCGCCCCAGGGGTGGGCAGTTTTCAATAGAAACAAATAGTGAAATCTTTGAAAATCTTCTTCTCTGAAACTGGAAGGCTCTCAGCTTTCATATTTGGCACAGAGCATCATGTTCAGGTCCTCTACAAAAGTTATATAAATTATGGCCCTGGGGTCAAAATTGGCCCCGCCCCAGGGGTGGGCAATTTTCAATAGAAACAAATACAGTACAGATCCATTATATCGCGGAAGTTGGGGTCCACTGAATGAAATTCGCGATGTGATCGGATCGCGATATAGCTCAATTCTGAGCTGAACCAAATTCAACATGTATTTCCATTGCCAAACTCTATTGTTATCATTTTCATGCAATAAACATGGTTTCATGATTGTATACCTTGTTTTTTCTTGTGAAAACCAGTCCTTATATGTACTGTCATACCTAGCATCAGCGTGTTCATGTGTATTATAGCAATTGCAACATTTCGTATTGACAGCGGCAGCCATTTTGAAGAACATTTGGCGTGTGTATCACCTATTCGTGAAAGTCACACTAAATTCGTGTTCAGCGAACTGAATGACTGTGGTAATCTCTCCACTGCTATAAATATGGATTAATTGATGTGATGGTTATAACTCAATCAGGTTTGTTTGCTAATTAATGCTAAAAAATGAGCGAAACTTGACATGCGCTTGTTCACTCAGCATTGTTTGTTTGTTAGTGTCACACCTCTGTCACCGACGCAGCGTGTTGACACGCAACGCGATAACAAGTCCAATAGATGGTGTTAATTGACACTGATTACGCAATTATAGCGACCTGTAAATGAAAAATATAATTCTTAAACATACAGAAATTATTGCTACTCAGCTTTTATTGACTTTAGTATGCATGTATAGGAAAAAAACGGGGTCCAAGCCGTGACCGCGATATATTGGCTTTCGCGAAATAGCGGACCGCGAAGTAATGGAGCTACACTGTAGTGAAAACTTTGAAAACCTTCACCTCTAAAAACTTGAAGGTTCTCAGCTTTCATATTTGGCACATAGCATCATGTTCAGGTCCTCTACAAAAGTTATATAAATTATGGCCCCGGGGTCAAAATTGGCCCCGCCCCAGGGGTGGGCAGTTTCCAATAGAAACAAATAGTGAAATCTTTGAAAATTTTCCTCTCTGAAACTGGAAGGTGCTCAGCTTTCATATTTTGCACATGGCATCATTTTCAGGTCTTCTACAAAAGTTGTATAAGTTATGGCCCGGGGGTCAAAATTGGCCCCACCCCAGGGGTGGGCAGTTTTCAATAGAAACATATAGTGAAAACTTTGAAAATCTTCTCGTCTGAAACTGGAATGTTCTCAGCTTTCATATTTGGCATATAGCATCATGTTCAGGTCCTCTACAAAAGTTATATAAATTGTGCCTCTTGGATCAAAATTAGCCCCGCCCCAGGGCAGGCTAGTTTTCTATAGAAACATATAGTGAAAACTTTGAAAATCTTCTCCTCTGATTGTCTGGTGAGCGCTTCAGGGCCAATCTGGCCCTCTTGTTTATTCTAACACTTCTCCCAGCAGGTGACATGTGTTCCTTTGAACACTTTTGTTATGCCCCGACATAGTGGTGGCATATAGGGTTGCTCTTGTCCATACGTCTGTCTGTCGGAATGTTCGTACGCACATCTAAAAAAAATTCGTCCGGGATTTTTCTTGGAAAGTATTTGATCAATCCACACCAAACTTTACACACATGTTTGTGGCCATTATATCTTGGCCAAGTCATTCAGGAGTTGCGGCCCTTTATTTGCAAAAATGACTTTAACCTTTAGCCTGCTGAGCAAATTATTTTTACATGATTTTCATCTACAACATTTTCAAAATTCAACCTATAATCAGTTTGCCTACCAAAATGCAATTGTGTCAAACAGTTTGGATCGTGATGAGAAGCCGAGTTACTCGGCGTCTCATTGGGATCCAAACCGTTTGCATAGGTATTCACTCATCGGCCCATAGCAGGCTTAAGGTTAAAAATATCTTGTCCGGACCTTTTCTTGGAAAATATTTGTCCAATCCTTACCAAACTTTAGGCTACACACATGTTTGTGGTCATTATATCCTGGCAAGTTCGATAGCCATGTAAATCGCTTCAGTCGTTTAGGAGATGCGGCCCTTTTTTTGCAAAAATTACTTTAAAAATATCTTGTCCGGGCTCTTTCTTGAAAAGTATTTGTCCAATCCACACCAAAGTTTACTCACATATTTGTGGCCATTATAATTATCTTGGTCAAGTTTGGTAGCCATGTAAATCGCTTCAAGCGTTTAGGAGTAGCAGCCCTTTATTTGCAAAAATGGCATAAATCGCTTCCGTCATTTCATACATGATTATGGCCCTTACTTTCTGTGACAAAAAATCTGAAGTGGGGGCATCGGTGTCCTATGGACACATTTCTAGTTTAAAAATGAAAGGAAACTGTAAGAATGAAAGAAAACAATAATTCTGCAAATACTTGTACAGAATAAAGATGATATACAATATTTTTCTGCTAGACTCTTAACCCTTTCCTCCATAGGCTATTTTTAGATCGAACCTCTTTGAATAAATCTACCGAAAAGGAACATTTATTAGAGAAAAGGAAACTTTTAGAATTATGTAATATGGAAACCATTGTGATAAATAGAGCATTTAATCCTATGGAGCAAATGCTCTATCTATTTGGTTTCCAAACGTGACTATTACAGAGGCGTAGAAAGGCGTATTTATGGAGGAAAGGGTTAACCCGTTACTCAGTGAATATACATGCCATAAATAATGATATCATGAATATTAGTGGTGTATTGATTAATTGCAGTACTCAGCAATCTTGTTATGAACATTTGGACGTGATGATCAACGAAGGACAGGCCATCGTCAACAATTTATACATAACCTAATGAAAGCCATACAGTTTTAGCAAACGGTAAAAGCCAGCCAAAACCAACCATCTGATTACATTATCCTTAGCCAATGAATCTTAACCCTTCTCTTGCTGAATTTTAAAATACATTTCTCCTTCTTTACCCTTGCCCTGTTGTATAATTACATATATCTTCACTGTGTACAAGTATTTTGCTGTGCAATCACTGCTGTGGAGTGCACTGGTTGCACTATCAACTTGTAAATAGTGCAGACCCTGATGAGACAGCTCCTGTAGGAGCTGTCTCATCTGGGTATTCACTATTTACAGGTAGGTTTATTGACGCGAATAGCAAGCGAAGGGTTAATGAACTGTCACTAAGCAAACAGGGTAGATCCAGATCATGTAGCTGTAAAAAGGGTTAAAACAATAAATAATTCTTCATTTAAGTTGTTCAAAGATTTTATAAGTGTATACTTTCTAATGGGGGACTATGCTATTTCTATAGGTCACATGTCCAAATATTTGGAATAAATACAATACATACAAGAGTCCCAATAAATTTTAATTATTGGTCTACACAGCCTTCTACCAATTTATTTTATCATATAATTATTATATATTCTTTATACATGTATATTAATTTTATTACAAAATGATGCTATATTTTATATATCGGGGCAGTCGTCCTATTGGCCAATCATCCTATGGGGCTGTTATCCTAAGGGGCAATCGTCCTATGGGGCAATCGTCCTAAACTTGGGTTTTACACACTTGACTCAAACTCAGATAAGCGTGCCATATTCGAATTTAATCATGATTTTTAATCGATGACCGATGGCAAACATATGCCGATGATCGAGTAAAATATTTTGGTCTGATTCCTAACACTAATGAATATTATTAATAACTGCATTTAGACTAATAAAATGTGGTTGGGACAATAATATCAGCTAAAATGCTTATGCCTAACTGTCCCACCTTTATCTAAGAATAATAATCATTTTAACCCATTCCCTCATACAAACGCCTTTTAATGCATTTGCAAACAGAGAAGACCCAGATCAGATGGCTCCTAGAGGAGCCATCTGATCAGGGTCTGCTCTGTTTGCTAATGGAATTTGATAGATATGTTTCTTTAGTATCTAAAATGGCTACAATATTCCACCTTCCATATTTCATTATAACTATTTTGTCCATGAATATTCAGAAGGTATTGAAAATTGGAATAAACATAGAACATCCTGGAAAAGGTTAAATTCATCATTGCCTGTGATCTGGATCTAAACTGTTTGCAAAAGTGATCATAAATTCATCTCAGCTTACTTTGTAATCTAGTAATGCAGGGTATAATTATATTGACAAATTGATGGGTTTTTTTAAACAAAATAGGATGTGAAATAAATCTTTTGATAATGATTTAGAGTGTTTTGGTACATTTTCCTCTTTGTGAAGCAACTTCAAAATATTTATTAAAATGGAACAAAACCATAATAATAATTAATCAGCCGATTCTGAAACTACACTGGATGATAGATTATTTTGAACTCAATCAGTTAATGCTGAATTGTCAGATGGGAGGTTTTCATCTTTTAGCACATTTTTTTTTATTTATTTATATTTTTGAGATGTAATGAAGGGGGGTTGTTGTTGAGGGATCATTGAGAAGCGTTTCCAGGTTGTGCCGTGTCTTAAAAACCCTTCCTCCATAAATACAACTTTCTACGCCTCTGTAATAACCACTTTTTGAAACCATTGTAATAAATAGAGCATTTGCTCATACAGAAGCAAATGCTCTATTTATCACAATGGTTTCAAACTACAAAATTCTAAAAAATTCTTTTCTCAAGTAAATACTCCTCTTGGGTAGATTCATTCAAAGAGGTTGGGTCTAAAAATAGCCTATGGAGGAAAGGGTTAACCCTTTCCCTGTTGAATATGCATGTGACAAATAATGACTTCATGAATATGTATTTGCTGACTTTTTACACAGGGGTGTTTGGTTTAGAAACTGTAGAGTCAGATCTATTTTCATACGCAAACAGAGACGACCCTAATTAGATGGCTCCAGTAGTATAGCGTGTAGCTCGTGACACCGGTAAATGTAATATTTTGGTACATGCGAGGTAAAATGGCCTATCTCGGCTCGGTAGATAGCGCGTTATGGCTGGGAGCGCGCGTCACGTAGCCCGAGGCGGTAAGTACGTCAAGTTGAAGATGATATTTATACTTTGAGTAATTACCAGAAACACAAAAATGTAAGCGAACATCGTTTTACCTCAGAACGTTTCTTCAAGTTCGCACGCTAATTGTTTGTTGTCTAGTTATTTAAAAGCGGACTATTGGTTATTAACTCGAACACGACTTTTCTTTTTAATTAATTTATTTTCTACATAAAACTTCAGAAAAGAAATAATGCCAGTGCGCGAAACTGAGCAGCACGTCTTTTTCTTCGGAAAGGATTATTATGCAGTCAGTTTTTCCCCGAGCAAATTCGTTGAAAACGGGAGGTTTTTGGTTTTGCACCGACCTACATACAAATGTATACATGAAGTTAAGCATACTCCAGCGCGATTCAACATCCAGCAATCGACTTCACAGAACAAATACGTAGTCAATAGTTCATGTACATTTAAAAGTTAGACTTTCAACAGAATATTTACGCATTTCGTAGCTTATTACTTTGACAATACATGTAGTATAAAACAAAAAAAAGATGAACAAATACAACAAACTCTGGTTAACTTCGCCAGAAGAGGCTAATACTGAAGGGTTTTAACTCGCTATATTCACTCTACATCTTTCGAATTTTATCCGTTCGTGCTATGAAATATCTCCTCCTATTGCTTATTATTTTCGATTAGTTTACCCTACCGCCACAACGCAACTGCGTGTGAAAAATAAAAAAGTACATGAACATAGACTATCACTATAATCAGTATCTTGTCTAGAGAGCCGGGAGAGGCATGTAGAAAACTAAGAATTTATTACTTCAAATTGCGACAGCGTTTCTGGTGAAAATGTACAGATATGTATGTATGCAAACATTATTAAAACTACATTTCCTAGACATATACCGTGTACCATGTCCAGTTTGTAAATAATTTGTGTTAAAAGAGAATACACCAAATGAGTTATGGCATATCAGTTATATACCCCGAGGCGTAATACAAAGCAGTTTTGTTGACAAGCTGACATCCACTTGCGTATCAATTCTCAAGTGTACTCTTAGCAATGTACAGTGTTACACATGCAATTCTACGTTTCGATCCTTAAAACAGTTTAAATATATATTTCTTAAAATGAAACATATTAGATGCAGTAAATGCTGTGATTTGGTTACAGCATCGGACAGCCACATAAATTAGCTACCACATTTTTTGGCAGTGGTGTGTATCTCTCGACTGTCACCCGATTGTCACCGCTAAGAGTCTACAGGTAAATAGAGACAACCTAGGGTTCATTAAAGCTAAAAGGTCCTATCTAAGAGTTCTGATTTAAACCTGCGCAGCGACAATCGTACTAATTATTTTCGCCGAAATTTGGGAGGTTTTTGGTTTTTGCACCGACCTACATGTAAATGTATACATGAAGTGGAGCATACTCCAGCGCTATTCAACATCCAGCAATCGACTTTACAGAACAAATACTTAGGATAATAATTCATGTACATTTAAAAGTTAAACTTTCAACAGAATATTTACGCATTTCGTAGCTTATTACTTTGACAATACATGTAGTATAAAATAAAATAGATTAAAAAACAAACTCTGGTTAACTTCGCCAGAGGAGGCTAATACTGAAGGGTTTTAACTTGTCCGCTGGTGCTAGAGTTGCCATTCATACTAAAAGATGTGGTCGATTTAATTTCTGCATATAGGACATGGTGTAATTGTATTCTGTTATGATACAATGCAGTTCATTGGTGCATTTACTTACATTTCTTCCCATGTGACTCGATTTGATAAGATGTTTTGATTTGATTATATATGTAACGAGATACTATATGTATAAGTTACTAATAAACTATGTCTGTAATATGAAATATCTCCTCCCATTGCTTATTATTTTCGATTAGTTTACCCTACCGCCACAACACAACTGCGTGCGGAAAAAAGAAAATAGTACATGTACATAGACTATCAGTATCTTATCTAGAGAGCTGGGAGAGGCATGTAGAAAACTTAACTAAGAATTTATTACTTCAAATCGCGACAGCGTTTCTGGTGAAAATGTACAGATATTTGTATTAGATCTGATACTTCATCTTAAAATGTTTTGTTGGAAATGTGTGATATAAAGGAACGATACTCATTGACATCATGGATTATAGAAAATATCTTAAAAGTTTGTATTTCGATGCGAATGGTCCAGCTTCATTTACCTCTCCCGAAAAACTGTATAAAATTGTTAAGAAACAAGGACGATATAAAATATCTCGGAAAAAGATTAAACAGTGGTTACAAGAACAAGACGTGTACACCCTCCATAGAGACATAAAGAGAAAATTCACCAGGAGGAGGATAATAACATCGGGTGTTGATATACAGTGGGGTGCAGATTTAGCAAGCGTATCAAATACATCCAAATATAACGACGGCATTAATTATTTGCTAGTGGTTACGGATATTTTTTCTAAATACCTGTTTGCGGAACCCTTGAAAACTAAGCGAGCAAAGGAAGTCGCAGAAGCGTTTGCACGTATTTTACGTAAAGGACGTTGTCCCCAAATACTGCAAACGGACAAAGGTGGAGAATTTAACAACAGATTGTTTAAAGAAGATCTACGCAAAAACGGTATCACCTATTTCACTTCTCAAAACGAAGATATCAAGGTTTCTCCCGTTGAAAGGATTATTCGCAGTTTGCGAAACAAGATGCACAAAATGTTTCAGGCTAACAGAAGTTACAGATATTTAGAAGATTTGCAAGCTCTCGTGGATAGCTACAATTTGACACCGCACAGAAGTCTCCCTGATAGCATGTCTCCAGCGGATGTTAGTAAGGAGAACGAAGCGGTGGTTTGGGATTACATGTACAATAAAGACAGACCCTTATCTGTTGCTTCAAGCAAAACTAACACAAGTTTCGAGTATAATGTGGGCGACTTGGTTAGGCTCGCGTATGTAAAATATCCATTCCAGCGAGACTATCAGCAGAAATGGACATCAGAGATATTTAAAATTTCGAACCGTTCTGTAAAACAAGGCATTCCAGTTTACAATGTTATGGACATGGCGAATGACGAACTTTCTGGTACATTTTATCCGGAAGAATTAGAATTGATTGATAAGGACGAGAATGCTTTATGGATCATTGAAAAGGTTATTCGAAATCGAAAACGCAACGGCGTTTATGAATGTCTTGTAAAGTACGAAGGATGGCCAGATAAGTTTAACTCTTGGGTGAGAAAAGACGACATTGAAACTATTAACGCGAAGTAAACATGTCCTATTACATGATATTTCAAAGTGACAAGAATTTAGAATATTTTCCGGAAAATAAACCGTACAATTTTAAAATAAAGTTACAACAGAATATCGACCTGAATGGCACCTGGAAAGTAGCTCTGACGGAGATAACGTTGTTAGATAATATCAAAAAGGAAGATGCATTGTATATATATTCAAGTATATGTGGTGAGAGTTTCATAAACGGAGTAAAAGCCCCACTATTAAGGAGACTAGTTGCGAGTGATGCGAGAAATACCATAGTTTCGCCATTTTATTATGTTCCAGTGATAAGATCGGAGCTCAGTGAACTCGATTTTGAATTAAAAGACCAACACGGATCTGAAGCGAAATATTTGCATCATCCACTTACTCTTGTTGTACATCTGACATCATCTTCGGTCGACATTGTGTAAAGTCTTTCAACAGGGCGGAAAAAATATGAATCGAAATCAGCTATACACTCCAAATCTAGAAAAATGGATCAAATATTACGAATCTATCGGGACACCTGAACACCCTTATTATTCGAACGGTGTTAAGAAATCTAGCACAACTGCCACTACACTCAAGAAAATAAGTGGAAGTAGGATCAGTCCGATTGAAACCTCTTCTCAACAGATATCGAAGGATAAAACGGGTGAATTTAAAGTTGAGCTAATCTCGCCAGCTCAGCAAGTTGTTGAACAAGCTGCTAGTGAACTGAAACGGGAAAATGGTATAAAACGAGGACATCGGTCTTGTCCTAAACAGTCAAGCAAGCGCAGTCGCCAGAAAAAGTCTTCGTTCAGAGAAAGTGATGGCAGCAATCAGATATGAAAACATGGATGAAGCTCAACCGACTGAACTAGATCTGTTTTCTATTGCCCCAACCCAAACTGCCGTTGAGAAAATATATTTTCAACAAATACTACCGATCGGACAAATTACAGATACTTCTCCAATTCAGTTTATAGTAAGCGGACAAAATGGGATGGAATATATTGACACTAGACGAAGTTTCATGAGTATAAAAGCTAGGATTGTACATCAGGACGGAAGCCCTATTTCCGATAGTGAATATGTCGGCCCGGTGAATCTTGCTGCTCACGCTTTGTTTGAACAAGTAGATGTTACAGTACAAGGAAAGTTTATTACTTCATCGACCGGAAACTATCCGTTCAAGGCGTACTTACAAACTTTACTGAAGTATGGTAATGACGCGAAATCATCACAGTTAACATCGCAGTGTTACTATAAAGATACTGCCGGACATATAGACGATAATGATGGAAAAACTGGTGGTAACGATGGATTAAAAACTCGTACGGCATTGTTCGCCGAAAGCAAAAAAGTTCACATGATCGCACCTATAATGCACGACGCGTTTCAACTAGATCGGTACATGCTTAATCAAACAGCCATGAACATAAAATTCTACAGAGCTAAACCAGAATTCTATCTAACGACGGACACTTTAACGCCAAACTACAAAATCGTCATTGATGAAATGGTTTTGAACATGTGCAAAATACAAGTGAACCCTGCAGTCGTGTATTGTCATAGTCAGAAACTAGAGAAAACAAATGCCAAGTACCCGTACATTAAAACGGAAGTTAGATTAGCCGCTATATAGCAAGGCCAGGTTAATTTTAACATCGATAATGTATGTCAAGGAATAAGACCCAACAAGATCGTCGTAGCTTTTGCAAACAGCCAGTCCGTATCCGGTTCGTATCATACATCGCCGTGGAACTTTCAAGGATTTGGCCTGACAGAACTAACGGTAGCTGTTGATAATATTCCTGTTCTGGGCAACCCCCTGAGATTAAATTTCGACCCGAAAAGCGGAACAGATACCGCCGAGGCGTTTCATTGCCTGTTTGAAACGACCGGGAAATGGATGAAAGATGAAGGAAATCAAATGACACAGACGGATATTGCTAACGGGTTTGCTGTGTATGCATTTAACATTGAGCCTGTTTACCATGACAGAAATTATTTGACTTTAGTGAAACAGGGAATAATTAGAGTAAGCGCTAATTTCGCCAACCCTTTACCAACACCAGTCACGTGTATCATATACACAGAAGGAGTCGGTTATTTCGAAGTGAACCAGGCAAGAGATGTGATTGTGTACCAGTAAATATTACATACAAGGTGCTCATATTCACTTTTAAAATGACAGTATGTTTTCTGTGGATTATACATTATTACATTGTCTTCATGTATTATATTGTAATTATCATTATTTTCGTTTTTGTTGATTGTTTGTTTGTTTTCCTGTACACCCCTTTTCCCAAATATATGTTGCGCTAGTTTTTATTCCTGGTATAAATATAAGTTCGAATATCGTTCACTCGCATTGTGTTTGGAGAGTTAGTTCAAACAGACATAAATATGAATTCAGAAAGTATTACTGCTCGAGAGAGCATGGAAAATACGGACGGACTTACTGTTATTAATTCATTCATCGAAGAAAATCGGGTTTCTGGAAAAAAGCATCTTCTAAAACGATATTCCAAACTCATAAAATGGGTCGGCGCTATATTATTACTTTTCTGTAGTACTTTTATTCCGGGAATACTAATCATGCATCAGGAAAATGGACAACACTCAGCCGTTTTAGATTACAAAGTTGAAGTAGATCAGAACGAGACGGCTTGTGTATTTATTAAGCAATATGATATTTACCACGGTACGTACGTTACTGTGTGTAATAGGTACGGCGTGGTGGTGCTGGATATAAGACGATTCATTAACGACACCGCATCTATAATTGGCATACAGCTTAGCGAAAGACAGTGGAACAGACTGAAGCAAGTGTGGCCTTTGATAGATAAAAGTATATTAGAAGCACGTACATATTGGAGAGATTTAAAAGTTTTGAAATACAAATACGAAAACTGACCTAAAGAGAACACTTGCAAATAGCGAATTTAGTTTTTGGAGTGATATGGCGTGGTATGAATCACAATCATTACTTCCATTCGAAAGCCCATGTACGATTACATTAGTTGCCGCATCAAATGGAGGAAAGACTTCTTTTGTACAGAGACTTCTAAGAAATTCGAAAGGCATGTTTACCGAAGATTTATCGACTATTGTGTATTGCTATGGAAGTACATGGCAGCCGATATTTGACGATATGCTCCGAAGTAAGCCGGATATGATATTCAAAGAAGGACTTCCGACCGAAAACGAACTTGAATTATTTTCTAAAGACCCGAAACACTCATGCCTCATAATCGACGACTTGATGTCAGAAATAAATGGGGCACACAAAAGTATCGAGAAACTCTGGACGGTTCATTCGCATCATTTAAGAGTGTCAATTATTTACCTGACTCACAACATGTATCAGAAGTCCCCGTCAGCTAGAACAATAAGTCTTAATACTCAATATTACGTTTTGTTTAAGAACCACAGAGATGTTCAACAAATTCAGTATTTCGGCAGACAGATATACGGAAATAAAAGCGGATTTTTCAATAAAGCATATCAGTTAGCTACGGCGCGCCCTTGGGGTTACTTGATAGTGGATTTAAACAGCAAATCGGAAGATAAATACAGACTTAGAACTAATATTTTTCCGAACGAAGATACCATCGTCTTCGCGTCAGAATAAAGCTGACACACAATGACTGATATTTTGAAAAAAGAGGCGCAGTTTCTTGTCTATTTCGTTAAACTGAATGACACCGAGAGCAAGGGGATTGCGAAACACCTAACAAAATCCCAAGTATTAGCTATCAGCCAAATTATACTTAACGCCATAAAAGGAAGTTTTAAAATCGACAAATCAGATTTATCTGAACTTAAGCGACACCGAAAATCGCTGTACGATATCGCAGAGAAGAAAACTTCTTTACAGCAAAAGAGGACTTTAATAGCCAGGAGGATTCGTCAAGTCAACGTGATTTTGAAAGAGGGGTTAAAGTGGATACCGAAATAACTGTTGTGGATATGTCGGCAAAAGAACTCGTACTTGTACCGAAGCAAAAATACAATGTGTTGATTGAGAAAAAGACGCCGGAAACTGTATCCATTCAAACGCAAACCGATGAGGAAAAGCTACCGGAAGTAAAAGAGAATGATACAATCAGTGCGGATTTGGAACTGAAACATGTGGACAATAAACTAAGTGATAGTATTAATAACATTCATGCAATTCGATCAAAAACTTGGAATACTATTCCTGGTGTACGACTTAAACCAATAAAAAAGATTTCTAGAAAATCTGTAAAGTGGATTCCGTACTAATATACATTACAGGATGAACAAATTTATAGGTTGTGTATTTTAATAGAATATTCATATAGATATATACATGGTTATATCGCATGTACTTAATACTGCTCAAAGAACGTTGAGTATTTCTATGCTTTTTGTTAAGTATCTACGATGAATATTAGGAAAAGAAACTTAAGAGGCAAATACAATTTACGACGTTCTTTGAGCACTCTAACATCTAATGGAAAATAATTTTCACTTATATATTCACAATTAACTACGTTTTCAATAAATAATGTATAAAACTGATATGCGTTTGTTATTGCACTGACATAAGCACATGAAATTATTGCAACAACCTATTCTGTCTCCCCGTCTCCTTCTTTCACTGTCTTTGTATCTCTCTCTGTCTCTCTCTCACTCCGGTATTTTCTGATTTTTTCCCCCTCGGTTTATTGGTAGCAAAAAATTAAACGGAATACAAATATGCTATTATCTATTCATATAAGTAAAGAATCTATAAAACGTTCTAACTCTTTTTCGTTTTGTTGCAGTTCCTGTTTGTATTTGTTGGTAGGTTTCAACACGATATCTAAAGGTTTCGTATGAATACCGTCTGGTAATACCAACCTTTTGCAATAAAAATAATTAAAAGCTTGCTTAGGTTGTATGTAAGTAAACACTTTATTGTTAAAACATCTGATTCCTCTGTTTACGGCTGTGACCGGAATTTGGCTGTTAAGTATATCATTGAACTTATCGGAAGGATGCTGAAACTGATTGTTGACTCCTTTTAAACTATATTTAATCGACATGTCGGTGTCTTCATTAAGCGCTACGTAAGATTTCGAACAAAGACCAATAATTTTAGTGCCGCAAAATTCAAGTTTCATCAGACCCGGGGTTCTCGCATCGTGTTTATTGTGTTCTTTACAACATACCCTTGGGAACCATACAGTTTGAAAGTCATCTCCTGTAAAATCGTCTTTGCAATTATTCATTACATGTTTGTCAAATACAGGCAGCAACTCTGGCCGTATGCAATCTCTGAGATTATTTTCAGCTAAGCCGAAGTAGCAGGAATCGGTGTCCATCTCCGCCATTTCAAACTTTTCTCTACCCACAAATTTCGTAAGAAAGTCGAAATAAAATGACAGCATATGTAATTTGGCGTATTGCAATATCATATACCCCAGATACACCGGGGAATGAATCGTTATATTGACATTAGCGAACTCGCTTTCAAACATATCGTCACCCAGCTCGGTTAATTGCTTGAATCATGGATTGTTTATTGCGTGGCAAGCTAACCTAAATACTTCCAAGTATTTTATCTTCTGAAACTTTTCTTGGTTTATGAACGTACCACCGAAAGCTGAATTCCCTATTAATTTTGACAGTGAACTTTTAAGCTCTTGAGACTTGTCAATATCACCTTCGCGTCTGTCATTGGTTACCGTATCAACAAAGCCTTTAAAGCAGGATATTTTAGAGAATTCCACGACCTGGTGTATGTAGGTAACTAAAAGATCATGTTCTATGTATCATTTACAAAGAGGGTAGACGCAGATCAGAAGCCTTTTGGATAGATCTGTTTCTTTGCTTTCTAAAATAGCTAAACTGTTCCACCTGACGTATTTCATTATTACATTATTACTATTAAATACTCAGTAGATATTGACATTTTAAAAAAACAGGGAAAGGGTTAACAAACTACATGTAGGTTAATGTTAGTACTTACCGCCTCGGGCGAAGTTAATCAGAGTTTGTTGGATGTGTTCATCTATTTTGTTTTATACTAAATGTATTGTCAAAGTAATAAGCTACGAAATGCATAAATATTCTGTTGAAAGTCTAACTTTTAAATGTACATGAACTATTGACTACGTATTTGTTGTGAGAAATGTTGAATCGCGCTGGATGTTGAATCGCCCTGGAGTATGCTTACTGCATATACATTTACGTGTAAGTCGGTGCAAAAACCAAAAACCTCCCAATTTTCGGCGAAAATAATTAGTACGATTGTCGCTGCGCAGGTTTAAATCAGAACTCTTAGATAGGACCTTTTAGCTTTAATGTACCATCGGTTGTCTCTGTTTACCTGTAGACGCTTAGCGATGACAATCGGGTGACAGTCGAGAGATACACACTACCACCGCCAAAAAATGTGGTAGCTAATTTATGAGGCTGTCCGATGCTCTAACCAAATCACAGCATTTACTACATCTAATATGTTTCATTTTAAAACAATATATATTTAAACTGTTTTAAGGATCGAAACGTAGAATTGCATGCGTAACACTGTACATTGCTAAGAGTACACTTGAGAATTGATACACAAGTGGAGGTCAGCTTGTCAACAAAACTGCTTTGTATTACGCCTCGGGGTATATATAACTGATATGCCATAACTCATTTGGTGTATTCTCTTTTAACACAAGCTATTTACAAACTGGACATGGTACACGGTATATGTCTAGGAAATGCAGTTTTAATAATGTTTGCATACATAAAATATCTGTACATTTTCACCAGAAACGCTGTCGCGATTTGAAGTTATAAATTCTTAGTTTTCTACATGCCTCTCCCAGCTCTCTAGACAAGATACTGACGGTCTATGTACATGTACTTTTTTATTTTTCACACGCAATTGTGTTGTGGCGGTAGGGTAAACTAATCGAAAATAATAAGCAATAGGAGGAGATATTTCATAGCACCAGCGGACAAAATTCGAAAGTTGTAGAGTGAATATAGCGAGTTAAAACCCTTCAGTATTAGCCTCCTCTGGCGATTTTAACCAGAGTTTATTAAATTTGTTCATCTTTTTTTGTTTTATATACTACATGTATTGTCAAAGTAATAAGCTACGAAACGCGTAAATATTCTGTTGAAAGTCTAAATTTTAAATGTACATGAACTATTGACTACGTATGTGTTCTGAGAAGACGATTGCTGGATGTTGAATCGCGCAGCAGTATGCTTAATTTACATGTAGGTCGGTGCAAAAACAAAAACCTCCCGTTTCAACGAATTTGCTCGGGAAAAACTGACTGCATATATAATCCTTTCCGAAGAAAAAGACGTGCTGCTCAGTTTCGCGCGCTGGCATTATTTCTTTTCTGAAATTTTATGTAGAAAATAAATTAATTAAAAAGAAAAATCGTGTTCGAGTTAATAACCAATAGTCCGCTTTTAAATAACTAGACAACAAACAATTAGCGTGCGAACTTGAAGAAACGTTCTGAGGTAAAACGATGTTCGCTTACATTTTTGTGTTTCTGGTAATTACTCAAAGTATAAATATCATCTTCAACTTGACGTACTTACCGCCTCGGGCTACGTGACGCGCGCTCCCAGCCATAACGCGCTATCTACCGAGCCGAGATAGGCCATTTTACCTCGCATGTACCAAAATATTACATTTACCGGTGTCACGAGCTACACGCTATACTACTGGCTCCTCCTATAAGATCCATCTGATTTGGGTCTACTCTGTTTGCAAAGGTGTGTGGGGAAAAGCATTTGATCTGACTCATTTGCAAATGGCGTGAATTAGTTAACCCTTTCCCTATTCAGTATTCTTGTAAGAAATATTGACATCATGAATATTTATTAGCCAAGTTTTTATGATGTAAACTTTTCAAGGGAAGTTTTGCTTTGGCAAAAACTGTAGAATCAGATCTATATAATGTCAAAAGCAAACAGAGCAGACCCTGATCAGATGGCTCCTATACGAGCCGTCTGATCTTGGTCTACTCTGTTTTCAAATGTGTGTAAAAGCGTTTATATGAGGGAAAGGGTTAAGACCTTGAGTAATTTGGCATCTAAGCAGGATACAAGCTGTTTGACACTAGGTCACTATCTTTAGCAATTTGCCTGAGAGAGGAGAGCGGAAACAGAGAAAGCCGAGCATGATGCCCTACTTTTATAATCGACAGATCTAGAGTGTCTCTGGTTCTTTTAGATGCCCAGTAAAGCTCAGATACATTGGACCTCGGTTTACAGTCTCATCAGAAGGACTTAAATGGTAAGGTGGGGAATTGAACCCAATATCCCTAATATGGTAGTCCAGCGCATTAACCATATTACCGTGTCCGTCGTTCTATATGTTTAACCCATTCCTTCATAGGCTATTTTTAGACCCAACCTCTTTGAATGAATCTACCCAAAAGGAGCATTAACTAGAAAAAAGGAAAAGTTTTAGAAATTTGTAGTTTGAAACCATTGTGATAAATATAGCATTTGCTCCTATATTTATCACAATGGGTTCAACTGATGATTTTTACAGATGCGTAGAAAGGCGTGTTAATAGAGGAAAGGGTTAATACAAGAATTTAAAATAATTAATATTATCTTGTGTGAATACTCATTAGGCAAAGTAATGGACCCTTCCCCTTTGAAAACCCAGCACTCATTCCCTCCTACACTATATTTGGACCCAGCCTCTTTGAATTAATTTGCCGAAAAGGAGCATTAACTATAGAAAAGGAGAATTTTAGAATTGTGTAGTTTTGAAACCATTGTGATAGATAAGGCATTTGTTCTTATGGAGCAAATGCTCTATTTATCACAGTGGTTTCAAAAAATGGGTTTTACAGAGGCGCAAAAAGGCGTCAGTAGGAGAGAATGGGTTAAGACTGGAGTATGTTCTTTTTCTCCAAGTTAATATAATACCAGTTGTGAGACAAATCTATCACTGGTCTCTCCCAATTCAAACAGAAATGAACTCTGTACTGCAACAACAAGGCAGCCTACTAGATAAGGCTTAACAGTGAAACATATAAATAAGACCTAAAACAAAGAATACAGACCATTTTGTTTTGCAACAATGCAAATAACCAGTCTTGCATTTATTCAAATGTGTCTGGCTGTTTGAAAGTTAACAAATGAGACTTGTAAGGCAGAATCAATGGCTTCTAAGGTTGGCAAATTAACTCTTTGAATGCTCTGTAATTTTCTTCAGAAAATATATTATCTGCTTCTGTTGGAAAGTTTTACTTTGTTTCTTTGGGAAACTATGGTTTAGGTGATATACAGACCAGATCCTTATGAACATCAAGCTACTTGTCACGTCTCATCTGGATCCAAACAGTTAGCATAGGTTTAAGCATGCAAAGAGTTAAAACAGATGTAGCAAGTTTTATTGTTTGTCCAGTCATACATCACACTTTAATCATTGAGAAATGTAATGAGTGTAAGAAGTTTTGCGAACTTGATTCAAAATGGTATTCTTAACATTTAGCACTCTACTGGCGACTTGGCACTATGGGCGGGACCAAACCATAGAAAAGCAATATAACCCTAATCCCCATTTCCTCAAAAACCGTAGACTTATTGTATAGGCATGCATATCCAATAGTTTTAGGGACTGGAGCAAAGATCGTAATCTGTTGGTTCCCATGATCCCAGGGCACTATAGGCAGGGCCAAAACCATATAAAAGCAATATAATGTCCATTCCTTTTCAAAAACATTGGGGTTTTGTATAGATATACAAAACTTCTTACATTGAGGACCATTGGTGTAACTAAAATCCATCACTCTGCCTGCAATATTTTTTGAGTTATTCCCCTTTGTTCTGATGTCACTCCAGCATATTAACAGTTTTTGTGTCAGCCGCGAGCAGGTGACACATGTGTCATCTTTTGGCCAAAAGTTGGTGCAACTGGCAAATGGTGAGCATGTCCAGGGAACTGTGTCAAAGAATTTTTATAAAACTCTCAATTTAGGACCCTTTAAAATTCTGCATTCCTCTAGATTTCTTTTGTTTCAAATTTTATTTTAGCTCCTATGAGTATGATCGCCCATCTATCTGTCAGTCAGTCTGTTCATCTGTCCATACATTCTTCCATCTGTCCATCCATCCATCCATCAACAATTGCTTTAACCCTTTCCTCCATAAATACGCCTTTCTATGCCTCTGTAAAAGTTTCTTCTTGAAACCATTGTGATAAATAGAGCATAAATTTTGCTCCTATAGGAGCAAATGCTCTATTTATCACAATGATTTCAAACTACAAAATTCTAAAATGTTCCTTTTCTCTAGTTAATGCTCCTTTTCGGTAAATTAATTCAAAGAGGTTGGGTCTAAAAATAGCCTATGAGGTAATGGGTTAAATCACATCCCCTCTGACGCCACAAGGCAGAGTGTAACCAGACTTTGCTCTATCAAAATTGCTAAAACAATTTGGATCCATGTAGAACTCTGACAATCAAACCAAAAGAAAAATCTTCTCCAAAACAGGTAGTCAGCATTGAATGGTATTTGATATGAATAGTCTTCTTGTGACTCTCTACCAATATGTCTAAATTCATGTTAATATCTCTAAAATAAGGCCACCAGGGGCATGTCTAGAATTTGATAGATTTTCTTATATAACTATATAAAAAACCTTATAGAAATCTTCTCCACCAAAACCTGTGGTCCAATTTGGATGAAATTTGATAGGAATAGTCCCTTGGTAACTGGGGCCTCCGTCGCAAAGTGGTTATGGTCTTTGACTGACAATCTCTTAGTCCCTCACCGCTGTGGGTTCGAATCCCCGTCTTGGCATTTGGATTTTTCATGTGAGGAAGCCTTTCAGCTGGCTTGCGGTTGGTCATGATTTCTTCTGTGCACTAAACAATGCAATTTGTTCCATGCACAGAAGAATCTCTTGAGGTCTTCTTCTACCTGTAACCCGATAAAAACCAAACTGAATCCTTGGTAACCCTTTATATTATCAATATGATTAAAGCCTTGTTGATATCTCAAAAAACATGCTGCTAGGGGTGGGGCTAAATTTCCTTATATTAAATTTCCTAATATTAAATTTCCTAATATGATTTTGGGAAATTTAAAACTCTTCTTCTCCAAACCTGTGATCCAATTGAATTGCATTTGGTAGGAATAGTGTTCTGGTAACTCTTAACAAATTGCTAAAACCAAGTTGATATGCAAAAAAAGCCTGGCTGCTAGGGGTGGGGCTAAATTTCTGTGTATGTCATGGAAAACTTTGAAAAAATCTTCTCGAAAACTGGTTGTGCAATGTGAATGGTATTTGGCAGGAATAGTCCTTTGGTGTGACCATATTGAGAATTAACTACCATTCAGTTTGAACAAATTGAATAACCTTCAGCTTAAAAATTAAAAACTGCTATGACCCTCTTATCTTCATTTTCTGGTGATTTTTGTGACTAGTTCACCTCTGTTTAGTGCTACAATTCGAAGGTGCGTGATATTGGGCCCTCTTGTTAACCCTTTCCTTCATATAATCATGTTTTCATGCATTTGAAAACAGAGAAGACCCAGATCAGATGGCTCCTATAGGAGCTATCTGATCAGGGTCTGCTCTGTTTGCTAATTGAATTTGATAGTTCTGTTTCTTTACTTCTAAAATGGCAATAATGTTCTAGCTTCCATATCTCGTTGGAACTATTTTTACCATGAATATACAGTAGATATTGAAATTTGGAATAAATGTAGAACAGGGAAAGGGTTAAATTTTCTTCATTTTGGTTTCAAAAACATAATCACAGCTTCAAACAGTTTGGATCCTGATGATGGGCTGAGTTTCTCAGCATCTAGTCTGTATCCAAGTTGTTTACAAAGGTAACACCAAACAGAGCTACAGATAAAGGCATGACCCAAATACTAAAATCGTCAGTTCTCCACCAAACCCCATACTGTGACCACTCTTTAGAATCGTCTCAAAGAGACGATTCTAAAGAGTGGTCACAGTATAGAGTTTGGTGGAGAAATAAAGGAGCTATCCTTGTGAATGTTTAAATTTACGCACCTTATTTGGACCTCTGCACAGATTTGCAACTGACAGTGAAAAAGAATAACATGTTTGTTCACTTAGTGACCATTGTTAAGAGATGCGACATTCATATTTTGCTGCGGGGAGCTTTTTCTTGCAAATCCCCTTGTTTAGTTAGTGTTTCATGCTTCCCCTCCATTTATTGTCTTATAGGACCGATATGGGTATCAGATTTCTTGTTATGTCAAGAAAATACATTTGATTGTTATCACAGTGACAGTGAGTGAATAATTAGCTCTTCACATGTGAAAAACTACTGGTACAATTGATCAAACATGAGCTAATTTCTTTTGTGGGTCATCGGCATCCCAACCAAAACGTTAGTGCACATGATTTAAGAGCAATGCAGGAAATGACTTTTCCGTGATTAGTTTCTGCCATGGAATGGAAATTGAGGGAAGTGTTTATAGCTATTTTAGCAATTTTCAATCTGCCGAGAGTGTCCAAAGCACACGGCTGCTTACATTAAGCCCAGATTTTGAAATTGATAACTGTCGATTAGAAATTCAATCAAAACTTATGACTGGTAATGATAGGTCCGGGAATTGTTTTAATTTTGTTCTAATGTAATTTTGTTAGGGAACTATGCTGAGAGTAGCATTGACAAAACATGTTGTTATAGACCCTGGTAGAGACATACTACTCTGTAAGCCTCGTTCGCTTTTCTCATTTGTTAATAAAAAATTGTCAATGACTTAACCCTTTCCTCCATGAATATTAATGTGAGAAAAAATGTCGTCATGAATATTAATTAGATTATTTTGTTATAAATAGCACAGGAATTTTTAGCAATGGCAGAAACTGTAAAACTTGCAGAATCATTGTAGAATCATATTTATATTATATCATAAGCAAACAGAGCAGACCCTGATCAGACAGCCCCTATAGGAGCCGTCTGATCTGGGTCTACTTTGTTTGCAAAGGCGTAGAAAGGTGTATTTATGGAGTAAAGGGTTAAATATTTATTCTATTTCTTTTCAAAAACAGAGTTTTCAACGGTTCTAACAAGTTCCCCTATATAGTGTAGAAAGTGTTGTCTGTCCAGTCTTAACACTTTCCAACATGTATACACTTTTTCACTCCTTAGCAAACAGAGTAGACACTGATCAGATGGTTCCTGTTATAGACATATGATCAGGGTCTGCTCTGTTTGCTTATGAATTATAGTAGATCTGACTGTACAGTTTCTACCAAGTCTAATAATTCCTGTGTACATCTGCCATTATAAAATTTCAGCTAATATAAACATAATAATACGGTATTGGAAAAACTGCCCAACTCTATGAACTTAAAAAATGCACTTAATAAGAAGTTAAAAAATTTATATCAGTGTCTTAATTACTGCTGCTGAAAAAACAATATACACAAAAACATCAAAAACTTGTAAACAAGTTATTGAAATTGTTTCTTGTAAATTGTAACTTTCATATCCCAATTCCAGTTTTGAATGATAAAATATTGGTTTTGTACCGCTTATTGTATTATAATCATATTCATTAGATATTTAAGTCTCCATAAAGGTCTATTTGTAGACTAAACATGGACAATGTTTAACTCTTTCCATGCTAGTAGCAAAATTGGTGATAACCATGGCAATCTGTTGGAATCCTGATGAGATGTTGAATAAATTGACATCCAAACCTACTTACTGAATATTCATTAACAAAATAGTTATAAAGAAATATGGAAGGTGGAACATTGAATACATTTTAGAAAGCGAAGAAACAGAGCTATCAAACTCTATTAGCAAACAGAGCAGAGCCTGATCAGACGGCTCCTAGAGGAGCCGTCTGATCTGGATCTACTCTGTTTGCAAATGCGTGAAAACACGTTTATATGAGGGAAAGGGTTAACACTCTTGTTTGTACAGAGAATTGGAAGATATATTAACTATGAGAATATTAGCAGATGACCATTTATGTGAACAATAATAACTACGCATGCAAAGAGATAAAGACAGACTGCTTTTTTATGCAGAATGGAAGTTATACAAATTAAGTTGCTTACATATGTGACATTGATCAATATGTGCATTAATGAGAATCTTTCTTGTTACTAGAATCTGCTGATTACATAATTATGAAGTGCATTCCAAAACTTAATGACTTGGTTAGGACTAAGAGCATGTATTTTTTTTGTCAGTTTCACTGAAGATACCAGAGATAACCCTGATTTTGTTAACCCTTTCCCTGTTCTATGTTTATTTCAAATTTCAATACCTATTGAATATTTATGGACAAAATAGTTATAATGATATATGGAAGGTCAACATTGTAGCCATTTTAGAAAGTAAAGAATCAGATCTTTCAAATTCTATCAGCAAACAGAGCAGACCTTGATCAGACGGCTCCTATAGGGTCTACTCTGTTTGCAAATACGTGAAAACAGTTAATATGACAGTTAGCCATTTGACTGTGGCAAACGAGTATAGACACGTTTGACTGTGCCATTTGAGTATAGACACGTTTGACTGTGCCATTTGAGTATAGACACATTTGACTGTGCCATTTGAGTATAGACACGTTTGACTGTGCCATTTGAGTATAGACACGTTTGACTGTGCCATTTGAGTATAGACATGTTTGACTGCCATTTGAGTATAGACACGTTTGACTGTGCCATTTGAGTATAGACACATTTGACTGTGCCATTTGAGTATAGACACGTTTGACTGTGCCATTTGAGTATAGACACATTTGACTGTGCCATTTGAGTATAGACACGTTTGACTGTGCCATTTGAGTATAGACATATTTGACTGTGCCATTTGAGTATAGACACGTTTGACTGTGCCATTTGAGTATAGACACGTTTGACTGTGCCATTTGAGTATAGACACGTTTGACTGTGCCATTTGAGTATAGACACATTTGACTGTTCCATTTGAGTATAGACACGTTTGACTGTGCCATTTGAGTATAGACACATTTGACTGTGCCATTTGAGTATAGACACGTTTGACTGTGCCATTTGAGTATAGACACCTGTGCCATTTGAGTATAGACACGTTTGACTGTGCCATTTGAGTATAGACACCTGTGCCATTTGAGTATAGACACATTTGACCGTGCCATTTGAGTATAGACACATTTGACTGTGCCATTTGAGTATAGACACATTTGACTGTGCCATTTGAGTATAGACACGTTTGACTGTGCCATTTGAGTATAGACACATTTGACTGTGCCATTTGAGTATAGACACGTTTGACTGTGCCATTTGAGTATAGACACATTGGCAAACAGTGTAAAACCAGATCAGAGACTGTGAGATGAGACCTGATCAGGGTTTGCACCGTTTGCCATTAGAAATTGTCTTACAAATTTAACTCTTTGCACGCTAAGTCATTTTTCGTCTGCAACAATTGTTGTCTGCTACAATTCTTAAGATAAACTTTCTCTCATTTCTTTGCAAAAATATGGTCAAGGTGACAAACAGTTTGGATCCTGATGAGATGCCGCATTATGCATAATGCGGCATCTCATCTGGATCCAAACTGTTAGCATAGGTAATCATATTTCGCCGCTAGCGTGCAAAGAGTTAAGCATTTCATATTGACTGGACACTATGACATACTGCTGATAGGCTGTTACATTTTGAAAATTCAGCATTCGAAGGGTTAACCCTTTACTCCATGAAAAAAATGATGACATCATGAATATTAATCAGATTATTTTTTAAAATGGCATATTAACACATGATTATTTTGTGAAAATAGTATGGAGTTATGGGTTAATGTTCATTTTGCATTAATGCAGGGAATGACAAAACACCTTGTACAGGTATTTTGATAATGAAATAGGACAGATTTTGGGAATTCACTTAACATGTCTCACAGTTCTGTCATATTTAGCATTAATGAAGTGAGAAACTGGCATGATGATGTATTTGCAGAGTTATCTATTCTACATTATTATCAGATTCCCAC
The DNA here is from genome assembly GCA_963576725.1 of Azorinus chamasolen. Lineage (NCBI taxonomy): Eukaryota > Metazoa > Mollusca > Bivalvia > Cardiida > Solecurtidae > Azorinus > Azorinus chamasolen. The sequence goes on along the minus strand of OY755242.1, from coordinate 51,796,250 downwards.
TGATTATTTCTATGATGTTGTATGACACCATGGTGAAACAGAGCTACAGATAAAGTGTGTACCCAGCTACTATCGTCAATTCTCCACCAAACCCTATACTGTGACCACTCTTAAGAATCGTTTCGAAGAGACGATTCTAAAGAGTGGTCACAGTATAGGGTTTGGTGGAGAAATAAAGGAGCTACTCTTGAAAACGTCTAAACGTATGCATCTTATCTGGACCTCTGTGAAACATGTTATTTATTGATGTACTGCATTAAGATGATATGGATCTTTGAAAAATCTTGTAAGCGTGACAGCAATATCTCTCTTTTAACCCTTTCCCTGTTAAATATTCTTGCAACAAATAATAACATCATGAATATTAATTGGATTATTTTTGCAATGGCATATGAACTCAAAAATGTTTGGTCAAGGAAGGAATCATACAGGTATCTGTATAACGTCTTAACCCATTCCCTCATAGGCTATTTGTAGATCCAACCACTTTGAATGAATCTACTGAAAAGGAACATTAACTAGAGGAAAGGAAAATTTTAGCATTTTGTAGTTATGAAACCATTGTGATAAATAGAGCATTTGCTCCTTAGGAGCAAATGCTCTATTTATCACAATGGTTTCAAGAAGTGGTTGTTACATAGAGAGGTGTATTTATGGAGGAAAGGGTTAAGTAAACAGAACAGATGGTTCTTACAGGATCTGTTTGCAAAGGTGTGATAAGGCATTTGTGTGAAGGAAAGCCGAACCTTTGCAAATAGTTTGGAGACACGGAGTAACAGGATGTCTCATCAGGATCCAGACTGTTTGGCACTGATGATATTGAAGAAATCACCACTTTGAAACCTGAAGTAGACGATAATCTTAGCCGAATGAATCTTATTTGGCGTCGACAGGGTTAAATACTGCTTTAAGTTTCATGCCTGATTGCCTTGTTGATAAATCAGAATCAACTGTCAATACATCTTAACCCATAACCTCATGAGCTATTTTTAGACCCAACCTCTTTGAATAAACCTACCGAAAAGGAGCATTTACTAAAGAAAAGGAACAATTTAGAATTGTATAGTTTTAAAACCATTGTGATCAATAGAGCATTTGCTCCTATAGAGCAAATGCTCTGTTTATCATAATGGTTTAAAAAAATGACTTTTACAGAGGCGTCAAAAGGGCGTCAATAAGAGGGAATGGGTAAATGATGTGATGGCTGTCCTGTTGTAATGTTATATTTTCATCGCATATCCTTTGTGTGAACAAAAAAAATGTTGAGGTATTCAACTTAGTTGTCTTGGTTGTGGTCAGCGTTGGTGTTTTTGTCTTGGTGGTGGTCAGAATTGGTGTCATTGTCTTCATGGTAGTCAACATTGATGTCAAACGTTTTGACATCATGATGTCTTCATGATGATGTCATTGTCTTAATGGTGGTCAGCATCAGTGTCATCTTGGTCGTGGTCAGCATTGGTGTCATAATGTGTTGATGGTGGTCAGAATTGATGTCATTGTCTTGGTTGTGGTCAGCATTGGTTTTATTGTCTTGGTTTGTTGTCTTGGTGGTGGTCAGCATTGGTGCCATTGTATTGGTGGTGGTTAGCATTGGTGCCATCGTATTGATGGTGGTTAGCATTGGTGCCATTGTTTTGGTGGTGGTTAGCATTGGTGCCATTGTATTGATGGTGGTTAGCATTGGTGCCATTGTATTGGTGGTGGTTAGCATTGATGCCATTGTATTGGTGGTGGTTAGCATTTGTGCCATTGTATTGATGGTGGTTAGCATTGGTGCCATTGTATTGGTGGTGGTTAGCATTGGTGCCATTGTATTGGTGGTGGTTAGCATTGGTGCCATTGTATTGATGGTGGTTAGCATTGGTGCCATTGTATTGATGGTGGTTAGCATTGGCAGTCAGCATTGATGGTGTTGTCTTGGTAGTGGTCTGGTAGCTTACATGCAAACAAAGCTTTGGATTGCATTCAGGTGCACGGGGTCAAGGTTGCTATTACTAAAATTAAATTTGTTAAGACAAAGTTTGATAAAGTTTAGTGTATAGAAAGCTTATATTACACTGAGACAAAAGTTGTTATTCCATCTTGGGGTTAGAAGTTGGTGGTTCAATGTCAAAAGTCATTATTAAAAGTAGAAAAATGGTTTCTTGAAAATAACTTTAGTAACGGAAGACCTAATTTGACCAAATTTGATGTATAGATAGCTTACATGAAGAATAGGATCACTATTGCATTTGAGGTGTCTTGGAACAATATAACATAGTAGTCCAGATAAGATGCATAAATTACAACATTTTCCAGAATAACTTCTTTATTTCTCCACCAAACCCTATGTTTTGACCACTCTTTAGAATTGTCTCCTCAAAGAGACGATTATAAAGAGTGGACACAACACAATCATAGGGTTTGGTGGAGAAATGACGATTTTAGTATTTGAATATACACCTTTATCAGTAGCTCTGGTTACAGTATTTTTTTCTTCAAGAAGTCACACAGACAAAGGCTGTGATTGCCAGAAGGACTGTTTGGGGTTAAGGTCATATTTTAGATTTTGGAATTTTATGTCAAGGTCATTGTTGCCATTGTCAAAAGTAGAGCAACAGAAAACTCTGGTTTCCGTGGCAATTGCCATGTTTCAAGTTTATTTATGAAATAATCATTTCATTACAGGGATTCACCATGAATTAGATCATTGTTAGGATCATGCTCTAATACATGATAAATCACTGGATGTAACAGTTGAAAGTGATGACAAAACTTAAATTGCAGAGAAATTTCTCTGGCTAAATCTATTTCATTCAGTTGATGTACAGTAAAATCTCGATTATTCGAACACTTAAACATACGTATCATTATTGATCTGTAAGACAGGTGGCAGCTTAATGCAGATTGAAAGTCATGCAGAAAGCTCCTCTAGGAGCTTTCTGCATGACTTTCACCTTCACCCTACTTTAAGCAGTCACCTGCCTAAAAGGGTCTGAATTCTTTTATACTAAAATTTCGAATAATCGAGGTTTTTACTAAATAGGATTATGTTTTAGCGGGTAGATTTGGCTTGTAGATGGGACTCCACATTGAACACCTGTACAGTTGAAACAGCAACTACTAGACAGAGTCTTTTCTATGGTAGGAAAATAACCTTTAGAGTCTCGAATATTCAGAGTGGAATGGTCCATCATTGTTTAATGATATAGTCCATTTATTATGAGAGGTTAGAATTTGTGAGAGAATCAAGAATGACAAACAGTACAGACACTGATCAGACGGCTTCTCTAGGAACTGGCTGATCTGGGTCTACACTGTTTCAAAAATACTTGTACACTGGTATCCCATGTTCAATGGCTTCAGTATTTTGAGGTTATTGATAGCGTAACTATAGATAGTGTTAGATTTGTCTAGATAGTGTTAGATTAGTCTCGATAGTGGTAGATTTGTCTGGATTTTGTTTAAAATTAGTGACAAGACAAAGATGATGCCCCATTAACAAATCAATGTTCAATGGCTCTAACCCTTACAATGCTAAATTTTCAAATGGATTATTACCAGATTCAAACAGGTCAAGCTTATGGTGAATATTTAGGGATTTTTCTAAAGAAAGGTGTAACATGACAAACAGTGCAGACCCTGATGAGAGGGTTCCTCTAGGAGCTCTCTCATCTGGGTCTACACTGTTTGCAAAGGATATTAGTGACTCGTGTCCTGCACTGTAAGGGTTGATATATAACTTGATGTTGGCAGATTTGTGGTAAACTTTTGCAAACAGTCTAGATTCAGAATGAGACTCTGAGCACCGTGGCACATCTATCTCATCAGGCTTTTTAACCCATTCCTCCATAGGCTATTTTTTAGATTCAACCTCTTTGAATGAATCTACCCAAAAGGAGTATTTACTAGAGAAAAGTAAAATTTTAGAATTTTGTAGTTTGAAACCATTGTGATAAATAGAGCATTTGCTCCTGTGGAGCAAATGCTCTATTTATCACAATGGTTTCAAGAAGTGACTATTACAGAGGCGTAGAAAGGCATACTTATGGAGGAAAGGGTTAACTGTTTTATATGTGAATCTTGCCTACATTGGGAATGTAAGCAGACTTGTCAGAATACACAGGCAACAACTGGTGAAGTATGTTAGAGGCTTAGCTTAAGCAAACGTTTGTCCATAGAAAATGCCTTTTAACCCTTTCCCTGTTTGAATATTCATGTTAAAAATAATAATGTTTTGAATATTTAATATAGCTCAATTTTTATATTGGCGGAAGGATGTACACAGGAATTGATTTTGATATTGATAGAATCTGTAGAATCAGATCTTTTATGATTCCATTAACAAACAAAGCGAGCATACCCAGATCAGATGGCTCCTTGGTCAGAATCTACTCTGTTTGCAAAGGGATAAAAAAGCATTTATATGAAGGAAAGGGTTAATTAATGGTTGAAGCAGATTTTCTTCTTGTCAAAGATATAATCCGATTCAAGCGGTAAATTGAATCCTGATCAGATGTTGACTTATTTGGTGTCTCATGGATCAGACACTTTGCCACAAGTTATCATGGATTCATTAGAGCTACAGATAAAGATGCGTACCCAAATATAAAATCATCATTTCTCCACCAAACCCTATACTGTGACCACTCTTTAGAATTGTCTCGAAGAGATGATTTTAAAGAGTGGTCACAGTATAGGGTTTGGTGAAGAAATAAAGGAGTTATTCTTGAAAATGTTTGAATTTACGCACCTTATCTGGAGCTCTGATTCATCCATTACCTGCTAAAGGTTTAGCTGTTCCTGAACCCAAAGTGATACATTTCTACTCTAACCCAAAGGTCAGGGGTTTGAGTGTTAATGTTTTTTGTTTTGCCAGTGATTAATATCTTATCTATCCAGATCAGCTAAATTATTGGAAACCAGTGCTGAAGTATTAATGTTTTTATTGACACATTTTGACTCTATTATGAGATAAGATTTTATCTCAAACCCCGTTACCTTAACACAGCGTGCCCTTTGAGTCGCATTTTGAAGTTTTTATATTTTTTGTTCTAATCACTAATTTCTAAAACAAAGACTTCAGTCAGGGTAGCAATTATCAAATTTTGAAAGAACCTGCTCGTATTCCCTCCAGATACTGTGTGGCTAATTTTGTGTGTCATGTCACCCAAGCCTTTTGAAGCAAATCAAGTGCTTGTTTTCAAACCAATGTACAGGAGGCTTCAGCTTGGAGGCAGTGGAGTGAATGACATTTGACATCAAAAGAGGTCCAAGTTTTGACTACAGCCCTAAATTCGGACAATAGGTTTCGATTTAAACCCCACCTTCGCAGAGAAAATTTCTATGGATGTCATTACCGCACATAATTTGAGCAATGATCTAAAGTTAGATTAGACTGTTCATAGCAAAATACTTAGGTAATTACAAATCAAACTGTTTATTTGGTAGTGAAGAAAATCATTTATCTACCATTTGTAGATTTTCTGCACTTGTTTTTAAATGACAGGAATTTACTAGTGCTTTTCAATTGTTCATTTTCATAGTGTGTGAAGTGTATTTGCAGTGATAATTAGCAACGGGATTGATTACTGAACATAAATTATTTTCCAAGTACGTGTATGTGTACCTAAACCTAGGGCATCAGTAAGAATATTGGGTGATTCTGTAGCGCTGATTTATCGGGAATTTCAGAAGAAATCTGTGCCATTATTTATGTAAGTGCTGTGGCTAAAACATTGATTTTTCAAAATTTATTTTGTCGGCCATAAAATTTCCATTATATTAAATTTTATTGGGTGATTAGGTAGTCAATTTAAGATTGTATGTTTCAATTTTCAGCTTTGTGATTTATTTGTACATTTAGAAGATTAGATGTGATATTTCTACGGCGGTAAGACTGGAAGGTTTTAGACACTTTGCTAACTTAATACATCAGTAATCTAATTTGTTTTTCCAATAGTTATTGCATTAGAAAATATAGTGATGGTTCGAGGCGTGAACTTTGAGAAAAAAAATGTTCATATTGTGGAATAAAACTAACACATTCGACTCTTGAGATCTGGACGGGGATGAACTTCACTCTCCGTTGGTTTGTAAGCGGCACAATGATAATGGTGCACCATTTTAATAATCTTAAATGAAACTGAAAGGGAGCAGTTTTATGAGGGTCTAAACTGTTTGCCAGAGATTATTTGTCCAAATAATAAAGGTAATTTCCGACTGACCAGTAGACAGAGCTACAGATAAAGGTGCGTACCAAAACACTAAAATCGTCATTTCTCCACCAAATCCTGTACTGTGACCACTCTTTGGAATCTTCTTGAAGAGATGATTCTAAAGAGTGGTCACAGAATAAGGTTTGATGGAGAAATAAAGGAGCTATTCCTGAAAATGTTTAAATGTATGCATCTTATCTGGAACACTGCTAGTAGAGGGCATTGTAGTTTTTCGCAGTAAGTAAACAAAGTTGAACAATAATATTGTATTTAACTTTTTCCTCCATGAATATTTATGTTGGAAATAATGATGTCATGAATATTAATTAGATTACAGCACTCCCTCCCTACAACGGCCCTCTCAATAACGATTCCCTCCTTACAACAACGCATGGCACTGTTTCCGAAACAACAAGGCTCCAGAAACAACTTTTTTCCATCGCATTTTCTATATGCCTCCATCAAACCCTATGTTGTGACCACTCTTTAGAATCATCACTTTGTGATGATTCTAAAGAGTGGTCACAACATAGGGTTTGATTGAGGCATAACGGATTTAGTTCTCTAAATAGTTATCTGGGGATCTGCAAACAAGCTAATTATGTTTGATTTTCCCTCCCTATAACAACTCCCTCTGAACAACACATACTATCTTCGTATCCCAAAGGGTGTCGTTGTAGAGAGGGAGCACTGTAATTTGTAATCTATTATAGATCATTGAGACAGACAGGAAATTTAAGCCATGGCAGAAACTGTAGACTATATTAAATCATAACCAAACAGAACAGACCCTGTTCAAATGGCTTCTATAGGAACCGTCTGATCTGGATCTACTCTGTTTGCAAAGGCCTAGAAAGGCATATTTATGCAGGAAAGATTTAATTTGGTTTGTTTAGTTGTTTTATAATAGACATACAGGATTGCTGGGTTGTAAATTTGACAACTTTAACCCTTTCCCCCCATATTGACGACTTTTGACAACTCTGTAAAAGTCACTTTGTGAAACCATTGTGATAAATAGAGCATTTGCTCCTATAGGAGAATTCTAAAACTTTCCTTTTCTCTAGTTAGTGCTCCTTTTCAGTAGATTTATTCAAATAGGTTGGGTCTAAAAAATAGCCTATTAGGTAATGGGTTAAGATATATGATTACATAACCCTTTACTTCTTATATACGCCTTTCTACACCTTTGCAAACAGAGTAGACCAAGATCAGAGGTTCTTGTTGGACCTGTCTGATCAGAGTCTGCTCTGTTTGCTTATGAAATAATATAGATACAATTCTGCAGTTTCTGCTATGGTCAATCAATCCTGTGTCAATGTGCCATTATAAAAATTAATCTAATTAATTAATATTCATGAATCATTATTTCTTACACGAATATTCAAGGGGTAAAGGGTTAACATGAACAAAGGGCTTTTGGAAATGATGAGCAAGTGTTTAAACTGACCAAGTGTTTAAATTGACCAAGTGTTTAAATTGACCAAGTGTTTAAACCCATTCCCTCATATTGATATCTTTTGACGCCACTGTAAAAGTCATCATTTGAAACCATTGTGAGAAATAGAGCATTTGCTCCTTATATAGGAGCAAATGCTCTATTTATCACAATGATTTCAGAACTACAGTAAAACCTCTCTTATAATAACGGCCACTAAATTAGCTATTAGCGGTTTGGGACAAACTCTCTCAAACGTTCAAAACAGGAAATACGTTCAAAGCAAGAACGTTGTATCTGATCTTTTGCAATATAGATAAAGGAGGCATTTGGCCGGGACTCGCCAATCTAAACGTTTTATCAAAGGAAACGTATTGACCAAGAACGTTCTATCAAATCTTTACTGTAGTATAATATAAAATCATTATTTGTATATTATAGCAGTATTATTTGTATACTACAACAGTATTATTAGTATAATATAACAGTATAATTTGTATATTATAACAATGTTATTTGTATAACAGCATTATGTGTATATTATAACAGTATTATGTGTATATTATAACAGTATTATTTGTATAACAGTATTAATTGGATCCTCAGTTGTACTTGAGCATCAAGCTGTCACAAGCATTTTCAAGAGGCCATGTGTTATCTATGCTAAGTAATAGCACAGGGAAACAATTTACATGTAGCTTTCATCTCATAGGAGAGCCGTCCTGTGAAATACTTTTTAATTATTTAATTATCTTCACCAAAATATCCTGCTGTATATTTCATTTCCGGAGTGCAAGACGAAGGCAGCCACTAAGTACACATGTTGATGTATGGGTACGGGCCATCTTTAGCATGCTACAAACAAACACCATCTACAAGTGAACATCTTTTAACCCTTTTCCTGTTCTATACATACAATACATACTGAATATTTCAATACATACTGAATATTCATGAACAAAAAAGTTCAAATACAATATGGAAGGTGAAACATTGTAGACACTTAAGAAAGAAAAGAAACAGATATTTCAAAGTCTATTAGCAAACAAAGCAGGCCCTGATCTAGGAGCTGTCTGATCTGGGTCTTCTCTGTTTGCAGATGCGTGAAAACACGTTTATATGTGGGAATGGGTTATGCAACTTTAGAACACCTGTGAGGTCCGTATTTCTTCCAACAGTGTCATTTCTTTTCTCTTGTTGGCCTAGGACCGGCTGCGTGGCTCAGTGGTAAAGCGTCCATCTGTGGTACGGAAGGTCGTGGGTTCGATTCCCGGCCGCTACAGACCAAAAGTCGTTAAAAGTTGGTACTAGTAGCTACCTTGTCTACGCTCTACATTAAAGGGGGTAGTTCTAGGACTGGTCGGCCGGTGTCAGGATAATGTGACTGGGTGGGGTACCCTTGCCATGTGCCTGCAGCAGGGTAATTCCAGTGAGGCAGCACTATAACTTGTCACATGCGGGTGCCGTCTGCAATAACTGAAATATTGTTGGTCGGATGTAAAACCCAACTCACTCACTCACTTGTTGGCCTAATATTTGACTCATGGTATTATGACTTGCGGTGAAGGTCCGGATCAAGATACTCATGGTCACGTCTGGATCCTAGCTGTGAATGCCAAGGATATTTCAAACTGTAAATGCTATGAATTCCGCGTAATACACGTGGAGTGATGTTTAACATCAAATTGATTTCATTTTATTATTTATTTGAGATTAAATTGGTAGCCATCCCCTATGATCCAATCACTGCCAGTTAAAATCCCATTAGTTGTTATATGACATTTTGACTTTATATCTGTAATTGTTCATCGCTCATGTTGCATGTAAATGCCTTAGATAAATTAATAAAGATATGTTCTGTTCTTCTGACAGTTAGAATCGAGACTTTGTGAAAAGGTTTAATGCCTTAATCCTTTCCCTTATATAATTCTTTGCACGCTAAGTAATTTTTCGTCTGGGTCCAAACTGTTTGCGAAAGGTTTAATACAAAATTTTCATCAGATTTTGAAAGTGCTTAACCCTTCCCTCATATTGACGACTTTTGACAACTCTGTAAATGTCACTTTGTGAAAACATTGTGATTAAATTAGAGCATTTGCTCCTATAGGAGCAAATGCTCTATTTATCATAATGGTTTCAAACTACAAAATTCTAAACATTTTCCTTTTCTGTAGTTAATGCTCCTTTTCGGTAGGTTTGTTCAAAGAGGTTGTATCTAAAAATAGCATATGAGTTAAGGAGTTAACCCTTTCACTCATACAAACCCTTTTTTGTGCCTTGGAAAACAGAGTACTGCCAGATCAGATGACTCCCCAAGGAGCCGTCTGATCATGGTCTGCTTTGTTCGCTTAGGAAATTTATATAGATCTGAATAATTATATAACTATTATTATAATTATAATATTGTCATAATATTCAAATGATATTGTTATAATATACAAATGATATTGTCATGCTATACAAATAATACTGTTATAAAATACAGTTATTAGCTCGTCTGTTTCGAAGAAATCACAAGCTATTGTCGTAACTCCGGTGTTCGCATTGTTGTCGTCCAAAATCTTAACATTGACCATAACTTTTTATACGCCCACCTAATAAAGGTGGTCGTATATTGGCGTGGCCTTGTCCGTTCGTTCGTTTGTTCGTCCGTCAACATTTTGTTTGTCTGCCGTTTTCTCGGAAAACTATTTGACAGATATTAATGAAACTGCACACAAATGTTTAATGCATCAAGATCTGAAGCTGAGTCAATTCTGAGGTTCATTTGATTTTTCGTTTCAGAGTTATGGCCCTTGCCCTTAAAAATAATGCAAATAGTTTGTCCGCTGTTTTCTGGGAAAACTATTTGAGAGATATTAATGAAACTTCACACAAATGTTTAATGCATCAAGATCTGAAGCTGAGTCGATTCTAAGCTTCATTTGATTTGTTGTTTCGGAGTTATGGCCCTTGTACTTAAAAAATAATGCAAATACATGCAAATAGTTTGTCCGCTGTTTTCTGGGAAATTATTTGAGAGATATTAATGAAACTGCACACAAATGTTTAATGCATCAAGATCTGAAGCTGAGTCGATTCTGAGGTTCATTTGATTTTTCGTTTCAGAGTTATGGCCCTTGTCCTTAAAAAATAATGCAAATAGCTTGTCCACTGTTTTCTGGGAAAACTATTTGAGAGATATTAATGAAACTTCACCCAAATGTTTAATGCATCAAGATCTGAAGCTGAGTCGATTCTGAGGTTCATTTGATTTGTCGTTTCGGAGTTACGGCCCTTGTCCTTAAAAAATAATGCAAATACATGCACATAGTTTGTCCGCTGTTTTCTGGGAAAACTATTTGAGAGATATTGATGAAACTTCACACAAGTGTTTAATGCATCAAGATCTGAAGCTGAGTCAATTCTAAGGTTCATTTGATTTGTCATTTTGGAGTTATGGCCCTTGCACTTAAAAAAAATAATGCAAATCTATGCAAATATGAGGATGGCCATAACTTTTTCATTTGAAATTATATTTACTTCAATTTTTTTATATGGTTAAACCACTATATGAATTTTCACATATATTGCGGGGGTTTTGATATGTCATTTTATTCTAAAGTTATGGTCCTTGAACTTTGTGTGTTCGTTGCTTTGTTTGTCGGTCATCTTTTAGTTTTTTATTTCTTGGAAAACTATTAAAATGATATAAATGAAACTTAACACAAATGTTTTAAGCAACAATATCTGAAGCTGAGTTTATTTTGAGGTTCATTCAGTTTGTCTTTACAGAGTTATGGCCGTTGCACTTTACAAAAATCTGCAAATATGAGGATTAGCTGTAACTCCTTTATTTAATAAGATATTCACTTCAATTTTTTTTAAAAATAGTATCACCTTTATATGGAAATCAAGATCTGAAGCACAGATTAGAAAATGTCAACACTTATAAGGCATGTTGAATCGGAGAAAGTTTGCAAGTGGGCGTATTATGTACCTTATGCGGTACTCTTGTTCAATTTTTCATTTACATGTACAACCTTCATTTTTGGTATGTATGTTCATCTTGACAATGACGACAGACGAGCGTTGGCACCGGCTTGCGGTGCTCTTGTATAATATACTAATTCTACATTTTCTACCACTACCAAAATATCCTGTGTTCATAATGCTATTAAAAAAAAATCAGCTTATAGATATTCATGATGTCATTCTTTCTTACATAAATATCAAACCAGTAAATGGTTAAAAGGTTCACTGCCAACAGTGTTAGAGGATAACCAATTTGAAAACCAGTAGCGACCCCAGCTGCTGCAATTCACATAGACTTGAGTTACTGCAAGCGGTTTGTTGTGAAAATATTTATATAATATTGAAGAGGGGGCAAAGGATACAAGAAACACTTTACAAACTGTTAGCTCGCATCATCTGTGCAGTTTATATTTTCTCCAGATGTTGGCTGGCAGTACTCAGACTTTCACCCTTTGAATACAGGAAATGAGTTAACCCTTTCCTTCATATAAACGTGTTTTCACGCATTTGCAAACAGAATAGACCCAGATCAGACGGCTCCTATAGGAGCCGTCTGATCAGGGTCTGCTCTGTTTGCTAATAGAATTTGATAGATCTGTTTCTTTATTACTTTCTAAAATGGCTACAATGTTCCACCTTCCATATTTCATTATAACTACTTTGTTCCATGATTTTCAGTAGGTACTGAAATTTGAAATAAACATAGAACAGGGAAAGGGTTTATTATAACGGACATTTACAAATAGTGCAGACCAAGATGACAGGGCTTCTTGAGAAGCGGTCAGCATTTTTTGGTCCTTCAGTATCCTCTAGTACAATTAACCCTTTCCCTGTTCTATATGTTAATTCCAAATTTCATTACCTACTGAATATTCATGGACACAATAGTAATAATGAAATATAGTATACCTTATTCAAATACGCTCCTTCTTTACTTATGTAAACTGTACCGGTCACTAAATTACGATAGTGCCCGCTGGAACATTATATAGTGCCCGCTACGCTCGGTAAGTTCCGGTAGTTTCCGCGCACACGGAAACGCACATACCGGTAAATGAATTGTATTATTTATAGTATAGAATAGTATACCTTATCCAAGAGACATATAAATACATATACATATGGCTCTACCTATCCACATACGCTCCTTCTTTACTTATGTTAAACGTACCGATCCCTAAATTGCAACTGTGCCCACTGGGACACTATATGGACCGCTGCGCTCGGTAATTTCCGGTGCTCGGTAATTTCCGCGCATACGGAAACGCACGTTGATGTATTACGTCATTCTAAATTATATATTAATTAGTACATAAATACTTGAATAGCATGATCTAATATTTCGATCACTAAGGGTCCTTTTCAAAGATTATCGTGTCGAAATACACGCCACATTCTTGTTACATGCATTCAGCCACAAAGAAAATAATGTTGATCCAGCGCCGTGGTGTTTTTACAGATGTCATGACGTCATCAAATGACGTCATTAGTGCAACGACATCATGTATACATTAGCGCATTATCCTCCTTGGTGTTAAGTAGCCTACTGCCAAATGATCTGTAAGTTCTCCATATCCAATCAGTTTGATGGATCTGTCTTTCAATTCTACATGCATTGAAAATCGGTTTCAAAACTATAAATCTAACATCATCACTGCTATGACCACCGACTCCAGTGATGAGTTAGCTACCCGACCACGCTCTAGATTGAAAAGATAGATCTACTGGGTTTTGCACATTTCAATCCAAGAAATGTATTTAAACAATGCATTTTTCGAAAATAAATTCTGTGTAAAATAATGATTATTATTCAGCTTGAATAAATTGATACTAAAATGTTTTTTAACTTTAATAAAGGAAATAGATCTAATTGTAATTTGATTTGCAGATTAATACGGCTGAAGGAAAAACTTATTAAACTGAGGTAATCACGGAGCGACACAGAACTGCTAAAATACTTACGTGAACAAAGGAATGCGGTATACTATAAGAAATAGTACAGCCCACTTCGGGCCTAATTGCATTATAGTGACCTACCAGTCAGCCCGAAAATAGTTTAAGGCCCTCAGCCTTCGGCTTCGGGCCTTAAACTATTTTCGGGCTGACTGGTAGGTCACTATAATGCAATAGGGCCCTCAGTGGGCTGTACTATTTCTTATATGAAAGGTGTAACAATGTAGCCATTTTAGAAACTAAAGAAACAGAAGTGTCAGATTCCATTAGCAAACAGAGCAGACCCTGATCAGACGGCCCCTATAGGAGCCGTCTGATCTGGGTCTACTCTCTTTGCAAACACGTTAAAATGCATTTATATGAGGGAAAGGGTTAATTCTTTCACAATGGATCGACTCAACCATTAAGCAACAGTGGAGCATTTCTGAAAGTTTACCCAAAAAACATTCATCTAAAACCTTGTCTGAAAACTGCCACAAAAGAAAGTATAAATTGACGCATTACTTATAGCAAGAAAGGCTTAGTTAACCCTTTCCTCCATAAATATGCCTTTCTACGCCTCTGTAATAACCACTTCTTGGAACCATTGTGATAAATAGAGCATTGCTCCTATAGGAGCAAATGCTCTATTTATCACAATGGTTTCAAACTACAAAATTCTAAAATTTTACTTTTCTCTAGTAAATGCTCCTTTTGGGTAGATTCATTCAAAGAGGTTGGGTATAAAAATAGCCTATGAGGTAATGGGTTAACATACTGATTAGAAGACAACATCTGAATGTCTGTCGGTGAAAGAAACAGCTTGTAAATTCAATTAGGTTTCAGATTGGCAGGGTAAGGGTTGGTTCATCGCACTTGTCAGGGCCGCCATGTGGCTCCACTCATTACTTAAAAATTTAATCGAATTACCAAAGGCTTTTAAGAAATTTGAAATAAAAATGGATGGTTGCAATTTTTTATGCTCGTGAAAAGGCCATCATTTTTCAGTCTTTAGGGCTCATAGCAGTGTATCATGCTGGAGCAGTAAAATAAAAATTCATTTAACGCCATAAATGTAGCCAGCTTCCAGAACTCACTCAGGTTTTAATTTGTAACCAGGTTTTCAACCAGTTGTCATTTGTTTTATATGGAGGAAAGCAGAAAAAAAAAAGTTCTTGAAATGTACTTTTCGATAAACTATTGGATGTAGATTTGAATGTCTTAACTGTTTCCTTGTTGAATATTCATGTAAAAAATAATGACATCATGACTATTTTTAGCTGAATTTTGATAATGGCATAATTATGTACACATGATATTTTGGTATTGGTGGAAACTGTGGAGTCAGATCTGTTATAATTTCATAAGCAAACAGAGAGAAGGCATCTAATCTGGGTCTTCTCTATTTGCAATGACGTGACAAGGCGTTTATATGAGGGAAAGGGTTAAGATGGAGCTTTTTTTTTTAAACATCAGTTATATTTGACACAAATTGTTTGATTGGCTAGTGTATGCTTTAGCAATGCCCAAGCACGGTGTTAGATCATATCTTACATACTGTACTTGAGCTCAGCACTATGAGATAATTCACCATCATCACTAAGAGATAATGTACCATCAGCACTATGAGTTAATGTACCATCAGCACTATGAGATAATGATCCATCAGCACTAAGAGATAATGCACCATCAGCACCATGAGATAATGATCCATCAGCACTATGAGATAATGCACCATCAGCACCATGAGATAATGTACCATCAGCACTATGAGATAATGTACCATCAGCACTAAGAGATCATTTACCATCAGCACTAAGAGATCATTTACCATCAGCACTATGAGATAATGTACCATCAGCACTATGAGATAATGTACCATCAGCACTATGAGATAATGTACCATCAGCACTTTGCAAACCATGTTAACTCAGACCAGTGTCTGTGTCTTTCATCAGAATGTACTGTAACTTGTTTTTCAAGTTTTTTAGATGCTACTGTGTCAAACAATACATATTCCGAGCTACAGATAATGTTGCATACCCAAACACTAAAATCGACATTTCTCCACAAAACCCTATACTGTGACCACTCTTTAGAATTGTCTGGAAGAAAGGATTCTTAAGAGTGGTCACAGTATAGGGTTTGGTGGAGAAATAAAGGAGTTATTCTTGAAAATGTTTTAATTTACTCATCTTATCTGGAGCTCTGCATATTGTCTGTTGGAATTCTACATCCCTCACATGGATGCTATGACATGGATACTGGTCAGGGTCCACAGGTTTTGCAAAGCTCCAAATATTTCTGCATTACACAGTTTCTCTATGCGATATAGAGCTAATATAGAAAACTGTTATATTATTGAGCAATCGTCAGTTTCGAGATATAAACGATAACCTTGGTAACTCTACATTTTTATTGCATTTTTTGAATTCAAGGTTATCTCATTCAAAAAGCTTTTGTTGACATTTACTAATCATTGACTGGAGTTTTTCTTTTGTTGACATTTACTAATCATTGACTGGAGTTTTTCTTTTGTTGACATTTACTAATCATTGACTGGAGTTTTTCTTTTGTTGGCATTTATTAATCATTGACTGGAGTTTTTCTTTTGTTGACATTTACTAATCATTGACTGGAGTTTTTCTTTTGTTGGCATTTATTAATCATTGACTGGAGTTTTTCTTTTGTTGGCATTTATTAATCATTGACTGGAGTTTTTCTTTTGTTGGCATTTATTAATCATTGACTGGAGTTTTTCTTTTGTTGACATATACTAATCATTGACTGGAGTTGATCTCAGCAATTTTCTATATGCTTCACCTTCTGCATGCTGGGTAAATTATGTTTTGTCCAAATTGTCTGCTTCATCACATTTAAAAACAAATCAGCTTAACTTCTTTCACAGCCACAATGTTTTATCTTCAGATTTAATTTTGTTGTCAGTCGTCTGATCTAGGTCTACTCTGTTTGCAAATTGTGTGAAAAGGCATTTATATGAAGGAAAGGGTTAATGAATATTCATGGAAAACACACTTACTTTTCAAGTATAAATTAACCCTATCCTCCATAAATACGCCTTTCTATGCCTCTGTAAAAGTCACTTTTTGAAACCATTGTGATAAATAGAGCATTTGCTCCTAAGGAGCAAATGCTCTATTCATCACAATGGTTTCAGAACTAAACAATTCTAAAATGTTCCTTTTCTCTAGTTAATACTCCTTTTCGGTAGATTTATTCAAAGAGGTTGGATCTAAAAATAGCCTATGAGGGAATGGGTTAACCAAAACAAACTGAATGTTTATAATGGCTTATGAATAATGGAAGTTTTAACCGTTGCAAAAACAAGAATCGGATCAAGCAAGCACTGACCAGACCCTGATCAGATGGCTTCTAAACTCTACTGGACTACTGTAATATTTCTGTACTGAAAGATTTGGAAGTTTAAAAATGTCACTATATGAAAATATTCCAGCAGATGACATTTTTCGTTAAAAGGGTACCTACCAATTACTGCCAGTCGTTATAACTGTTAATTAAAATTAACTGGAAGCCACTTTCACTTGCCATTCACCTTGAAATTAATCATTTCAAATGAGTTGTGTTTGACATGTTGTAGGATTATACAGGTACTTAGGCTCAAATCGTGCAGAAGGAAGGCCACTTTCGTGCAAGATTATAATTTGAAAAAATTATGAACCAGACCAGTGTAATTAAATGTACTGATATTTTGCATTTCAAGCTGGGATGAAGAGTGTTTGGGGAGCTGTAGGAATTGCTACTTTGTGTCCAGAGTGGCCTGGTGAAATCCAAATTTCAATACCTACTGAATATTCATGGACACAATAGTTATAATGAAATATGGAAGATGGAAAATTGTAGCCATTTTAGAAAGTAAAAAAACAGATCTTTCAAATTCCATGAACAAACAGAGCAGACCCTGATCAGATGGCTCCTTTAGGAGCCATCTGATCTGGGTCTACTCTGTTTGCAAATTTGTGAAAAGGTGTTCACACGTTTGCAGAGTAGACTCAGATCAGATGGCTCCTACACAAGATGTCTGATCAGGGTCTGCTCTGTTTACTTATGGTATAATATAGATCTGATTCTACAGTTTCTGTCTCTTATTGGTCACAACACAGGGTTTGGTGGAGAAATGATGATTTTAGTACTTGTGTACGTGCCTTTATCTGTAGCTCTTGATCAACGTGTCATCAGGATTATGACACTGCTTTTGGAAAAGAAAAAGTGAGAAAAAAAAAAGTTTCTCAAAAGCTTGTGTCATGACACTTGATCAATAGTATCTCAAAAGCTTGATTGAATCAGAAGTATTGTTTAATGCAATAAAGACAATAAGTGGTCATTTTAACCCATTCCTTCATATTGACTCTGTTAAGGTCACTTTTTGAAACCATTGTGATAAATAGAGAATTTGCTCTATAGGAGCAAATGCTCTATTTATCAAAATGGTTTTAAAACTACACACTTTTCACAATGTTCCTTTCCTCTAGTAAATGTTCCTTTTCAGTAGATTTATTCAAAGAGGTTGGATCTAAAAAAGTCTATGAGGGAATGGATTAACGAGGATTTACAAGCTATATATCTGAGACCCCTTTCTGAGTCCAGGTAACACCAGTCCTATTTATCAACAGTTGAAGCATATATCTGAGACCCCTTTCTGAGTCCTATTTGTTAACAGTTAAAGCATATATCTGAGACCCCTTTCTGAGTCCAGGTAACACCAGTCCTATTTGTTAACAGTTGAAGCATATATCTGAGACCCCTTTCTGAGTCCCACCAACACCAGTCCTATTTGTTAACAGTTAAAGCATATATCTGAGACCCCTTTCTGAGTACTGGTAACACCAGTCCTATTGTTAACAGTTAAAGCATATATCTGAGACCTCTTTCTGAGTCCCACCAACACCAGTCCTATTTGTTAACAGTTAAAGCATATATCTGAGACCCCTTTCTGAGTCCCACCAGTGAAGGGCAAAAAAAACCTCCATGCTATCTTCTGATTGTTTTGTTGGTTGGTTGTGTTTACATCCATTTCTTCCAACTATGGGCCATATTTTTCAGTCTTCAATGATTCATGTACAGAAAGTGATTCTACTGTATTATCCTGTTGTAGACTTTTTATGGGAAGAGTTATTGTTAGGCTTGAGTGTGCCGACCTTGCAAAAGAAGTTTCTATGACGAGATGATTGATCTATGTCTATTCGATTTGCAATTTTTTTGTCATTTAGTATCAATTTTTATTATGTTCCTGCTTCTGTATTAGATGGTTCAAAAAGTTATTCTGCAGTTCCACATCTCTTAGCACATTATTATTATTATTATTATTATTATTGGCCGGATTGCTCGCAATCCAGGCTTATAGATTGGCGAATGCCGTCCGTCTGTCCGTCCGTCCGTCAATCCGTCCGTCCGTCCATCCGGTTGACCTTTTTGTTCGAGTTAGTTATAGCCAAAGTATAATACCTACAGTAACCAAACTTGACATGTGGGTTCAGAATGAGGGTCCCATTACATGTCATAGGTTAGCAGGTTACTATGACCCCTTTTTGACCTAGTTTTTACGCTTCATTGACTTAGAGAATTTTTGTTTGTGTTAGTTATAGCCAAAGTATAACACCTACAGTAACCAATTTGGCATGTGGGTTCATAATGAGGGTCACATTACATGTCATATGTTAGTAGGTTATTATGACCCTTTTTTGACCTAGATTTTACGCTTCATTGACTTAGAGAATTTCCAGGTTGACCTTTTTGTTTCCGATCGATAACTAATAAACGACTTGGCCTAGAATCTTCAAACTTGCTGTGGTGGTTGGTCATGACAACTGAATGACCCCTATTGTTTTTGAGGTCACTAGGTCAAAGGTCAAGGTCACAATGACCTTAACTGGTGAAATAGTTTCCGATCAATAACAGCTCAAGGGTTTGGCTTGGGATCTTCAAACTTGCTGTGATGGTTTGTCATGACCACTAGATGACCCCTATAGTTTTTGAGGTCAAAGGTCAAGGTCACCATGACCTTAACTAGTAAAATGGTTTTTGATCAATAACTCCTCAAGGGTTTGGCTTAGGATCTTCAAATTTGCTGTGGTGGTTGGTCATGACAACTAGATGAACCCTCTTGTTTTTGAGGTCACTAGGTCAAATGTCAAGGTCACCATGACCTTTACTAGTGAAATGGTTTCCGATCAATAACTGCTCAAGGGTTTGGCTTAGGATCTTCAAACTTGCTGTGGTGGTTGGTCATGACCACTAGATGACCCCTAATGTTTTTGAGGTCACTAGGTCAAAGGCCAAGGTCACCATGACCTTAACTGGTGAAATGGTTTCCGATCAATAACTGCTCAAGGGTTTGGCTTAGAATCTTCAAACTTGCTGTGGTAGTTGGTCATGACCACTGGATGACTCCTATTGTTTTTTAGGTCAAAGGTCAAGGTCACCATGACAGTAACTGGTAAAATTGTTTCTGATCAATAACTGCTCAAGGGTTTGGCTTAGGATCTTCAAACTTGCTGTGGTGGTTGGTCATGACCACTAGATGACCCCTAATGTTTTTAGGTCACTAGGTCAAAGGTCAAGGTCATCATGACATTAACAGGTGAAATGGTTTCCAATCAATAACTGCTCAAGGGTTTGGCTTAGGATCTTCAAACTTACTGTGGTGGTTGGTCATGACAACTAGATGACCCCAATTGTTTTTGAGGTCACTTGGTTAAAGATTAAGGTCACCATGACCTTAACTGATGAAATGGTTTCCGATTAATAACTGCTCAATGGTTTGGTTGGGGATCTTCAAACTTGCTGTGGTGGTTGGTCGTAACCACAAGATGACCCCTATAGTTGTTGAGGTCACTAGGTCAAAGGTCAAGGTCACCATTACCTTAACTTGTGAAATGTTTTCAGATCAATAAATGATTAGTGGTTTGGCTTAGGATCGTCAAAGTTGCTGTGGTGATTAGTCATGACCAGTAGATGACCTCTATAGTTGAGGTCACTAGATCAAAGGTCAGGGGCTCTGGGGGTATACATGCTTTACAAATATCTCTTGTTTTTTATGCTTCATGAATTTCTAGATTGACCTTTTTAACATGTGGAGTCATAATGAGGACCTCATTACATGCAATTGGAATATGTTTAAATATTTATTATGCCTTCAGCATCTGCTGATGCAGAAATGTATAATGATTGACTGTTCATCTATATCACTTTAATCGGCAATCCGGCCATACCGACATTGGCGGTTTCTTGTTATTATTATACCACATTTATATAGCGCTCTTTTCACACTGGATATGTGCGTTCAAAAGCGCTTCACATGGATGAAATCACTAACCGGAACCATCCGCATGATTATCTATCCAGACAATGAAAGATGTACAATATATATGAAATCGCTAGCCGGAAGGAACTACATGATTTTCCACCCGGTCAGTGAAAGATAAGCAAAAGATATACAATAGATATAAAATCACTATCCGCAAGAAATAGCATAAACTGTATTAACAAACTTGATACAGACAAGTTGACTGAAAGCCATGCTCATCAATATCACAAATTAGAATAAACTATATTAACAAACTTGATACAGATAAGTTGACTGAAAGCCATGCTCATCAATATCACAAATTAGAATAATCTGTATTAACAAAACTTGATACAGACAAGTTGACTGAAAGCCATGCTCATCAATATCACAAATTAGAATAATCTATATTAACAAACTTGATACAGACAAGTTGACTGAAAGTCATGCTCATCAATATCATAAATTAGAATAAATGGGCTGACTGAAAATCATTCCATTTATATGACTATTGGGTCAACTGTTAGCTTGATAGGTTGGCTGAAAGCCATTCCTATCCTGAACTCAGTTGCCACTGTACATGACTACTGGGTCAACTGTTAGCTTAATAGGTTGGCTGAAAGCCATTCCTATCCTTAGCTTAGTTGCCACTGTACATGACTATTGGGTAATCTGTTGGCTTAATAGGTTGGCTGAAAGCCATTCCTATTCTGAACATAACTGTCCTAGTAACAAATGTTGAAAAAGTGCGTTTTCAGACACCTTTTGAAACATGCCAGTGACCTTGCGTCTCTAATGCCTGAAGGTAGAGCATTCCAAAGTTTCTGAGCTGCATGCATGAAACTTCTCTCACCGTATTTTACCTTACGACTTTTTGGCACAACCAATGACAATGATCTGCTTGCTGACCTTAACTCTCTGCGCGGCCTGTATACGTCAAGCATGTCGACAATGTACTTGGGAGATTCATTGTGCATGGCTTTATACGTAAGAGTCAGAACTTTGAATTCAATCCGATGTTGAACCGGAAGCCAGTGAAGTTCCTTCAAAACCGGTGTGATATGATTATATCGAGAAGTTCTGGTTATGATGTGGGCTGCTGTGTTTTGCACTCTTTGAAATTTCCGCAGTGAGTTGTTTGAAATCCCATGCAGCAGTGAATTGCAGTAGTCTATTTTCAATTGCAGTAGTCTATTTTCATACAGTTGAACTTCGATTTCTCAAACTCGAATAACTTGAACTTCGAGGTAACTCCAACTAAAAGTTCGGTCCTTCCAAAACTTACTGAATTGCTCTAAAATGTATATCAGTAGGAATATCTAGAAACACATGTGGCAACTTAATGCAGGTCTAAAGTAATGCTGAAAGCTCCTGCAGGAGCTTTCAGCATTACTTTAGACCTGCATTAAGCTGTCAACTTGAGAAATTGTTCAAATAAGATATCGGATAACTGGATCTTAATTCTGTTATCTCAAGCTAATTTGTATAGTCCCATGAAGTTCGAGATATTGAAGTTCAACTGTAATTAGAAATTTTATACAGCATGCGAAAATTATGGTCATTTGTTTTTACCATCAAAGGATCATACAATGTTGGACAAACAGTGCAACAGGATATGAGAATGCCAATATAGATATCTTAATGACCTTCACACAGTAAATAAAATTAAACCAGTTTCCCGTCATTTCACCGATGACACTCACTCTGGATGTGATATTGACATTACAGTATTCATGGACACAATGAGAAACACAAACATTTGTTTTATGACAAGAAACAGTCATCGAGACACTGAAAACAAAGTATTCCCTTGGACTTGACATTCATCCAATGAGAATGGACAGATAATTATCCCAGATAATCCAAAAACATCTCCTGAAACAATGTAGAAAGTAATCACCAAACTGCAGTAGCAACAACAGAGCTACAGGTAAAGGTGTGTACCCAAATACTAAAATCCTCATTTCTCTACCTTACCCTATACTGTGACCACTCATTAGAATCGCCTCTTTGAGACGATTCTAAAGAGTAGTCACAGAATAGGGTTTGGTGGAGAAATAAAGGAGTTATTGTTGAAAATGTTAAAATTTGCGCATCTTGTCTGGAGCCCTGCAACAAATTTGTATGGGGAAATAGCAATACATTCAGCAGACATTTGAAAAAACAGTTGTCAAATGGATTACCATAGAAAACTGTAGAATAGAAAGGATCACATAAGAAATCATGTCAGAACAACACACATAACAAACAAACCATGGACTTTAGGAAAGTGAACATTTCATCTTTGCCAATTGAAATCATCAAAACTTGGGCTATGCCTGCCAAATGTCCATGGACCAGACCAGATGACAGTAAAGGCCAGAGCTCCAGATAAGATGCATAAATCAAAACATTTTCAAGAATAACTTATTTATTTCTCCACTAAACCCTTTGTTGTGACCGCTCTTCAGAATTGTCTCTTTGGGTTCTAAAGAGTCACGGGTCACAACATAGGGTTTGGTGGAGAAAGGCCGATTTTAGTATTTGAGTATGCACCTTTTATCTGTTGCTCAGAAAGTCCAAATCATGATGACGATAAAGCATCCCAAATACCATCTCCCCACTGCCAGAGAATTAAAGTGGGAAGATGTAGACCCCGTTCATTGACTGAGACAGCAACATTGCTATATGATGGGATAGACTGCATACAGGAAACTTATGTATATGTTTCTTCATTATACAAAGTATTTCCATTGATCTGATATTAACCTTTTACTCCATGAATATTCATGGATATTAATGACACCATGAATATAATTAATTAGTTTTTATGTCTCCCCCAGTATACTGAGGAAGACATTTTGTTTTTGTGCATGGCGTCCCTCTACTACTAAAATCATTATTTCTCCACCAAACCCTATACTGTGACCACTCTTTAGAGACGATTCTAAAGAGTGGTCACAGTATAGGGTTTAGTGGAGAAATAAAGGAGTTATTCTTAAAACTTTTAATTTACACATCTTATGTGGAGCTCTGTATCCCACAATGTAATAACCTTTGCTGTGAAATAGATTGATCCAGATAAGCTGACAAAAAACTTGCCGTCTCATCACAATCCAACAAACTCATCCTCTGACTCAGTTTTTGTAAAGAAATCGAAGAAAAATAAGCTGACACAGACATGAATTTATTTCTGATGGATGTTAGTGATTAAGTGTTGGAATGCTTATTAAAAAAGCACCGCATTTTAATTCCTTAACGGTTATATATGACTTACAGGCAAGCCTGTATAATCTACTTGACTGAGTTCTACTTCAGCTTCAGACAGATATAATTGCTGTGTTGGTAGCTAAATTTATATAATTGTCATTGTTAAAGTAGCTGACATTAACTTTGGTTAGTTTGACCAGTCTGAGTTTCTCAAGCTGAGATGTTTCTTTAAGGGACATATTTCAAATACCGAAATCATCATTTCTCCACGAAACCACCTCTGAGAGACGATTCTGGAGAGTGGTCATCATATCTTCACCAAACCTTCTCTGAGAGACGATTCTGGTTAGTGGTCATCATATCTTCACCAAACCTTCTTTGAGAGACGATTCTGGAGAGTGGTCATCATTTCTCCACCAAACCTTTGAGAGATGATTCTGGAGATTGGTCACAACATAGAGTTTGGTGGGGAAATGAACCTTTTACTCCATGAATATTCTTGTAAGAGAATGACATCATGAATATTAATTATATTAATTGTTATAATAGCACATGGACACACAAAGTTTTGGCCATAGCAGAAAATGTAGAATCATATTTTTATTAGCTCATCTGAGTATGCTCAGGTGAGCTTTTGTGATTGCCCACAGTTGTCTGGTGTCCGTCCGTCCATCAACAATTGCTTTCAAATATATGACATCTCCTCTGAAACCACATAGGAGAATGTAATCAAACTTTACATAAATGATCTTGGTATCATGCTCTATCAAAATTGCTAAACGAATCTGTAAAACCCTGGTTGCAGTGGCAACCAAAAGAAAAATCTTCAGACATCTCCAAACCAGTGGTCAGAAGTAATGATATTTGATAGGAATAGTCTTGAGATCTGTAACTTGTTGAAATCATTTTGATATTTCATAAAAACATGGCCACCAAGGGCAGGGCTGGATTTCCTTATATACCGGTAACTATAAAGAAAATCTTTAAAAACCTTCTCCAAACTGGTTTGAATGGAGTTTGGTAAGAATAGTCCCCTCATGACCCTTTATCATAAACATTAACCCTTTCCCTCATATAAATGTGTTTTCACGCATCTGCAAACAGAGTAGACCCAGATCAGACGGCTCCTAGAGGAGCCGTCTGATCAGGGTCTGCTCTGTTTGCTAATAGAATTTGATAGATCTGTTTCTTTACTTTCTAAAATGGCTACAATGTTCCACCTTCCATGTTTCATTATAACTATGTTGTCCATTAATAATCAGTAGGTATTCAAATTTGGACTAAATATAGAAGAGGGAAAGGGTTAAGCTAAAACCAAGCTGATATCTGAAAAAACATGGCCACCAGGGGTAGAGCTAAATTATCTTATATGACTATAGGGAAAAATCTTCTGCAAAACTGGTGATTCAGTTGATCTGGTATTTGGTAGGAGTAGTCCGCTGATGACCAAAATTGGTAAAGCCAGGAGTTGATATGCCAAAAAACATGGCTGCCAGGGGTGGGGCTATATTTCCTTATATGTCTACATGTATATGGAAAACTTTAAAAAAAATTCTCCAAAATTAACCGTCCAGTTTTAACCCTTTCCTCCATAGATATGCCTTTCTAAGCCTCTGTAATAGTCACTTCTTGAAACCATTGTGATAAATAGAGCATTTGCTCCTATAGAAGCAAATGCTCTATTTATCACAATGGTTTCAATACTACACAGTTCTAACATTTTCCTTTTCTCTAGTAAATGCTCCTTTTCAGTAGATTCATTCAAAGAGATTGGGTCTAAAAATAGCCTATGAATTAGACAGAATAGTACCCGGGTGACTCTTTATCAAAATTGCTAAAACAATGTTGTTACCATATCTGAATAAACATGGTCACCATGGGTGGGGCTAAATTTTCTTAAATGACTATAAGTAAAACTTTAAAAATCTTCCTCAAAACCAGTGGTCCAATTTGAATGATATTTGGTAGAAGCAGTCCTCTGGCATCATATTTATTTATATCAGAATTAATTATAACTACAGTGCATTTTGAACAAACTGAATTTTTTTAAACCTACTATATATGGCCCTCTTATCTCCATTTTCTGCCGATGGTTGCGACTAGTTCATCTTTACCTAGTGCTTTCTAAACCCATCATGGTGTTCTTGTTATTATATCATAAGCAATCACAGCAGACCCTATTTTTATGCCCTCACCTTTAGGCGACAGGGGCATTAAGTTTTACCTGTCTGTACGTCCGAAATTTTCGTCAAGGATTACTTGGCTTGTGTAAGGTGGAATGATTTGATATTTGGTCTGAAGCATTATTTATCAAAGTGAGTTGTAACGTGTCTCCCCTTTTCAGGTCTGTCGTCCATCTGCTTCCTGTTTGCCAACACTTTGATTGAATTTTGGTGATTGTTTAATGATGAAAATTTTCGTCAAAGATTTCTTTGCTTGTGTAAGCTGCAATGATTTGATATTTGGTCTGAAGCATACTCATAGTCAGTTGTACCATGTCTCCCCTTTTCAGGTCTGTCGTTCATCTACTTCCTGTTTGCCGGTGGGGCATCCGTGTCCCATGGACACATTTTCTTTTAGTTCTTCAATTTTTCCTTACAAAAACAGATGATGTTTTTCAAGTTACTTGGCGTCTCTTTTAGATTCAAACTATTTACATAGATCATCACAAATTCACTTCTTGCATGCAACAGATAAGGAGACATAGCTACAGGGGGTTGGGGGTTATTGGCAGCTGATTTCATTAATTTTCATGGATTATTTATCAAGTAATTAAAATCCTATTTGATACCACAGTTTATCAATATCTAAGGAGACAATAACAATAATGTTACATCAATGCCTCCTTGAATAAAATAGTGCTTAAAGCCAGTGAGAGGAAATTACTGAGGCTTTTGACCTGTATGCTGGGGATTACACGACAATGGAATAACAGATCATACCTCTTACATGCATGTCTGATGCAATCCAAAAGTCAATTTCACATCAAAACAAAGTCAGTGAGTGACGGAGTCCGAGATGAAATCAGTTTAATCCGATTAGTATTATTATCTGATGATTCAATGTTCAACTCCATGTAATATTTGTAGAATTTAATTTAAAATGTCCCAACCTTAAGCTTGTTTGTTTGTGGCCTACTTTTATAGGTTTCCTTATCAACAGCCCCAGAGACATTGCAGTGGTTCTGGGGCTGAATTGTCACTGGGATGTTTTTGTTTATTCGACAGAAATTAACCTCTCTGCCAAGAACTAAAAGGAAGGCAGGTCGGTGGTTTTGATCCCATGCGCTGCTTTGCAGCAAATGAGATTAGTCAAAATCATCTTCCGGAAATCATCCCTCATCATCATCTCATCTCACCATTCATCGGCGCTATATGACCTATTCAGTGTCGCAGTGCCCGTAAAACCCAACTCACTCACTCACTCACTCTTTATCAACAAAACAAATTTTAACAGTTTAGATCTTGAAATATTTCGTAGGAGTGACTCAGCATCTCTCCTTTGGAGCAAATGCTCTATTTATCACAATGGTTTAAAAAAGTGACTTGTACAGAGGCATGCATCAAAAGGCTTCAATATGCAGGAATTGGTTAACTGAATTGTTACAATGGCACTATAAACAAAATATTTTTATGCCCCCCGCCTTTAGCTATGTCTCTTTATCTGTTGCATGCCAATGGAATTTTTTACTTTGACAAAAATTATACATGTAGTATCAGATCTATATCATGTCAAAAGCAAACAGAGCAGACCCAGGTCAGACAACTCCATCTGATCTGGGTCTTCTCGGTTTGCAAATTATGCATGAAAACATGTTTATATGAAGGAATGGGTTAAATGCACTTTAATCTATGACATCATTTAATCTGTGACATCATAACTCTTTCACCGTCAATAATGAATCTGTGATATTTTAGAAGATCAGTGTCTCATCAGTATCCAAACTGTTTGATTCTGTGATTATGTCATTATTTAAACAAAAAGGAAGAAAATTCAAAAATAAAAAATTGAAACAAACAACAAAATTTTGCAGATTACAGTATGCGTACATAACTACATTATTGCACTTTGATAAGCTTTGTTCTACAAATCAAAGTACCGAAAGCACTGAAAACGGGTTCATTAGTTGAAAGAATAAAACTTTTGAAGCCGGGGATTTGTAAAGCCTAAGACGGAATTTTCCAGGAGGCAAATCAACAACTGTGACATCAACTCAATGACCTTCATGTGTGGCTATGTATCAATTATTCCATCATACAAAAGTAAATCAATGTGTATTTACTGAGAAAGCAATCTAATTTACAATCTGAACATTCTATATAGCAGTGTGTAATATTACATATTCAGCAGTTTAAATTATTTTGTGATTAAAAATAATAATTGTTTGAGGCATTGATGTAAAATATATCATTAACCCTTTCCTCCATAAATACGCCTTTCTACACCTCTGTAAAAGTCACTAATTGAAACTGTTGTGTGTAAAAATATGGCTTTTAGGGTTGGGGCTAATTTTCTTATATGACTATAGCAAAAATTAAAAAATATTTTCCAAAACTGGCGGTCAAATTTGAATGGTATTTGGTAGAAATAGTCCTCTCTGATGACCATATTGAGAATTAATTATGACTTTCATGTATTTTGAACAAATTGAATAATCTTCAATTGAAAAAATTAAAGCTACTATGGCCCTCCTCTTCATTTTCCAGAGATGGTTGTGACTAGTTCATCTCACAGGTGAGCGATATAGGACCATCATGGCCCTCTTGTTTTTAACGGCATATGCACAGAGGAGGATTTGGTATTTTTAGAAACTGTAGATAATATGACATTTTCATAAGCAAACGGAGCAGACCAACATGAGCTATCTAATCTGGGTCTACTCTGTTTGTAAAGGTGAGCAAAGGTGTTTATATGTAGGAAAGGGTTAAATTTGTGATTTCTGTCAAAACACATAACTCAATGTCTCATCAGGATCCAAACTGTCCGACAGTGAACTTTGTTTGTAGATAACGATGTTAGCATTGTTTGCAGACAACACTATGAGCAGGTTAGCATTGGTTTGTAGACTACAATATTAGCAGGTTAGCATTGTTTGCAGACAACACTATTAGCAGGTTAGCATTTGTTTGCAGACAACAATATTAGCAGGTTAGCATTGTTTGCATATAACAATATTAGCAGGTTAACATTGTTTGTAGACAACAATATTTGCTGGTTAGCATTGTTTTGTAGACAACAATGACTGGGAATATTAGCAGGTTAGCATTGTTTACAGACAAAATATTAGAAGGTTAGCCTTGTTTGCAGACAATAATATTAGAAAGTTAGCCTTGTTTGTAGACAACAATGACTGGGAATATTAGCAGGCTAGCATTGTTTGCAGACAATTGCAAGAGTTATTCAATATACAATTAGCTGCAGTACAAACTTTTTCTCAAGCACCAGTCATTCTAAGGTGCAGCAGGGGTCAAAATTAAGAAAAATCACATGACAATTTAGAACTGTGAATCATGAGGGTGCATAGCTTCTCAACCTTAAGGAAGCCTTGGCAAATTATCATCTGCAAAAAAAACAATTATCTGCTTAAAATCACAAAATGTGTTTTTCTTCGATATTATTTTTTTTTACAATTTTACAATCTTGCTCGGAGTATCAAATATTGAAAAGACATGTGTTTCTCAGTGTCTCATCTGGACTCAAAGTGTGTGCAAAGATAATCCTGACTATAGCATGTTTATCCCTTATCCCTTACTACACTGAATGTTCAAATGGACTATTCCACAATTCACACTGGTCAAGCTTATGGTGAATATTAAGGGATTTTTCTAAAGAAAAGCGTAACATGACAAACAGTGCAGACCCTGATGAGAGGGCTCCTCTAGGAGCCCTCTCATCTGGTTATACACTGTTTGCAAAGGACATTAGTGACTCGTGTCCACACGGTAAGGGTTAACATTAATAGTTTGTTTTTTTGTCACCTCATGTGGATCAGAATGATTCCCCTATGTGAGATCTTGAGACATTTTCTCATTACTTCTCTGGATCATGCTGACACAAGCTAAACGTAGCCGACCCGACATCTCCTTAAATGTATTCTATTCTAATGCAAATGCAAAGTTAATTCCGTATTTTCCACTGGATCAAAGTCACCTCTTCCTGTGGCAAACATTAGCTGTTGATATTTTACATAAAATACGAGTTTTAAAGAAACAGCGAAAATTCATTAGCAAGCTGTGCTGTGGAATACTCATTATTTGCGATGACATTTTGTGCCTTAAAATTTACATTCTCGCAGCATCAGACTTATGCATTCACGATCTTTTGAAATTTGTAAGGTTCAAATTTGATATTAGGGAGCTGAGAAAAGATCCATGGGTGGGCCCCTTATTTTAAAGGCAAGAAACATGAGCTCCTGTCTGTCTGGCCCTCTGGCCCTTTTGACTTTTTTAATTTTAGGTTTCTAATAATCTAAACAAGTCAACGCTTTTCTTTTTCATTGAAGTAATTTTTCCCAAACCCGTACATCAGCATTGTATTTCGAGTCCTATTTTCATCCTCCAGCAGTATATATTTCATTAACCCTTTGCACGCTAAGTAACTTTTCGTCTGCAACAATTGTCGTCTGCCTCAATTCTTAAAATAAACTTTTTCTCATTTCTTTGCAAAAATATGGTCAATGTGACAAACAGTTTGGATCCTGATGAGACGCCGCATTATGCGGCGTCTCATCTGGATCCAAACTGTTTGCATAGGCAATCACAGTTTCACCGCTAGCGTGAAGAGTTAACCTTTAGCCTGCTGGGCTAATTTTATTTGCTCAGAATTTTCATCCTCTTCATTTTCAAAAAAAGGTATAGACAATCTCTTTACTAAAATGCAATCAATGTCAAGCACAGTATTTCTCGGCATCTCATTTGGACTCCAACTAATCCAAAAATAAACACAAATTTATCCAGTGTACTAAACATTAAACTATTTCATTCTTTTAGTTTAAATTTGATTCAAATCTTGACATGTCCTGAAATTGTGTGAAGTTTACTAGTTCAGGTCAAACAGTGGGTTTCCAATTACATTATATCTCATAATACTTGATTATAAATTTGAACAGAATGGGAATAAACAAGATGTTACACATTATACCAGTGACAATAATGTGATTTAAATAAAGGCACCCAACACCCTCCTGGAAATAGTCTCATAGTCATGATCAGACAACCCATACAGGAACCATCTGATCTGGGTTCACTCTTCTTGCAAAGGCATGAAAAAGTGTTTGTATGAAGGTTAAACTGTTCCCATCCTGAATCAAGATGTCATGGATCAAGATATGCCAAGTACCAAGGTGTCTCATGGTGATCTGAGGTGGGACAACATGTACAAATAGATAGTTTGGATCAAGATGTCATGGATCAAGATGTCATGGATCAAGATGTCATGGATCAAGATGTCATGGATCAAGATGTCATGGATCAAGATGTCATGGATCAAGATGTCCTGCCAAGTACCAAGGTGTCTCATGGTGATCTGAGGTGGGACAACATGTACAAATAGATAGTTTGGATCAAGATGTCATGGATCAAGATGTCATGGATCAAGATGTCATGGATCAAGATGTCATGGATCAAGATGTCATGGATCAAGATGTCATGGATCAAGATGTCCTGCCAAGTACCAAGGTGTCTCATGGTGATCTGAGGTGGGACAACATGTACAAATAGATAGTTTGGATCAAGATGTCATGGATCAAGATGTCATGGATCAAGATGTTATGTCAAGTAACAAGGTGTCTCTGGTGATCTGAGGTGTTTGACACTCGTTGAAGATTGTAGTTTTACAGATGATAATTACGTAGCAGTGCGACACATTCACTTCCTGTTATCTTAATCACTGTTACATGGGCTGTGGTCAAACATTGTGTCCACTCGGACACAACCTATGATTAGGTTATGAAATATTTCCAAAGCCCTAATAAAGCTCAATAAATTCTATATCTGTCTGGTTGACGATCAGCACTTTATGATCCAAACCTAAAATAGTTTAAGCACATTGTCAGCTATTTTCACCACAGGGGTGAGGGTTTAATGTGCCTATGTCTTCTGTAGCAAGGTTTAATACCGTAATTATTGACACATTTTAAGTGTATGATGGTGTTTTTTATTGCAGATTGGTTTAAAGGAAACGGTAGGAGAGCGACATTTAAGTCAAATTGATTCTGTAGAGATGAGATTTCTCCATCTCTCTTAGCCATTCTACAGATGGGACTGATGTTACATTTTGTATCTAGGATATTATGAAGCCAGCTAGTGAGTAATTTTTATTATCATTATTTTGTTTTCATTACAGACAAGTTCTAATTTTTTTTGCAAGTTGTTTAGCTATATAATTACCTGTCTCTAATGGCCTCTTTAATATATATTGATGGTAACTTTTCTACCTAACAGACCGTGCCTTTCTCTCTAGTAATCTTCTGTATGTACTCATCTTTATTTCTACTGGAATCACCCTGTTAGCTGGTCATTCGGTCTGTCAGTGGTCTGTCTGTCCGTCTGCATTTGAACATGGGTTGTTGTTGTTGCAAACTCCTTCAATTTGAAAGTTATTGAATAGAACATATGCAGGATGAAATTTTCATGGGTTTCCTGCCAGGCATTGCAAAATTATCTCCCCTTGGACTTTTTGAGTATTTTTTTTGTCATTTGGTATGAAACATGAGTAGCTGGTGTTGCAAACTCCTCCTTCAATTTGAAAGTTATTGATTTGATAACTGTAATACATGTACATAATAACCAAAAAGTGTAGATGTGCATGATGCAATTTTCATGTCTTTAGATGTGCAAGATGCAATTTTCATGTCATTAGCCCCTGGCCTTGCAGAATTATCTCCCCTTGAACATTGAATATTTTTGTCATTTGCGCATTGAGTGAGTTGTTGATGTTGTGATCTTCAACCTTTAATTTAAAAGCTATTAAATTCATATTTGGCACACATAATATCCATGATTCTTTTCAGTATCTAACAGTTCATACGGAGTTATCTGCCCCTGGAGTTGCTACCCATAAAAGTTTGTGGAGGGAACTTCTGCAGTTTTGAGCATAATTCAATGAAAGTTGATAGACATAATCTCTGTGAAGTGTAGATGTGCATCACATAAATGTTTTCAGTAAAATAGCCTATGAGATAATGGGTTAAGACAGAGTAGACCCAGATCAGACAGCTCCTGAAGGAGCCATCCGTTCAAGGTCTGTACTGTTTGCTTATGGTAGAATATACATGTATATTTGATTATACAGTTTATACCTACCGTAAGCGGAATTGTCCTGTGTTAATACGCTATTATAAAAAAAAAAAAAAAAAAAAAAATTTATGATGTTATTATTTTCTTACATGAATATTCATCAGTGGGAAAGGGAATAATGTATTGATACACAAACTAATTGTCTCTGAGCTGTTGTGAACTGCTGTATTTTTTTCAGTAAAACCTCTCTATAACGACCATTAAATTACATCAAGTATTTTGTGTTAAAGGCTGGTGGAGCAGCTTCAAGCAAGGTGAAAGTAAAACAGAATGCTCCTATAGGAGCATTCTGTTTTACTTTCACTTTGCTTTAAGCAACCACCTGCCCAAAATACCAACTAATTAACACAATTTAGTGGCCGTTATAGAGAGGTTTTACTGTACTTTATTTTTCTATTTTTAAACAAACAATCGGAGTGTCATACAAAAAGGATTTCAGTAATCCAATCCAAATCAAATTAAACAGCATTCAATGAAAATTCCAATGGGCCATTCTCTTTTATTTCTTGTTTTTACGATTCATTTTATTGAGCGTTTGAATACTGAATTATCAAAGCTTAATAATAGAGTTCATTCAGTTTAAATGGCTTAAAGCTGAAAGTTGAACAGTGCAGACCCAGATCAGAGGGCTCCTCTGGGAGCCCTTGGATCTGGGTCTACAGAATTTTCAAATGCCAATACATGTTTATACTGCATTCAAAGGGTTAATAAAAAAACCCTGCAAGAACTCATATAAGTCTATCTGTTCCTAACCTTTTCCTAGATATTTTTGTGCATACAATCATGTCTTCAAATTTGAGCCATAACAATGTGATAGACAGCTGCATTAAGAAGTTAAGGTATTGTCTGTATATATTTAAATTTAGGTATTGTCTGTGTGTAGTTAAATTAAGGTATTGTCTGTGTGTAGTTAAATTAAAGTATTGTCTGTGTGTACAGTATAACGGCGTTATTTCGACTCTCGTTTTTCCGAGATACCCTCTTATTCCGAGGGAATGTTGAGGTCCCGGCTCAAATTTTATCAAATCTAATTGAAAATACCTGCATTATTCCGAATAGCGATAATCCGAAAATTCGAGCATGTGTGCTGGTCCCGCGGATCATTCTGGTTCCTTTTATTGATTGTTTAATTCGAGCACGGTGTTTTCCCACCTCCGAGGTAATTATTCACACCTTCTCGATACGTTGTCGTGACCTTTTGAAAGATCCGTCTATGGGACATTAGATCTTCCAAATGTGTGAATAACACATTCATTGAATGCAGACTTTACTTTGGTGTAAATAATGATGAGAATTTAGTAGACTGAAGTCTTAATAAACAAAGAGTCACAATCATAATTTGCATACGTTCGCAAACGTGCTGTGATTTTTCGGTACCGCTGAAAGGGTGCCATATAACGTCTTTCTGCTTTAAATTTAGAAATAATGCAGTGCTTTTCGTGTAGTGCTTTGAAATTCGCAATATTTTTGTTAATTTTAGACAGTCTCGTTCATGCAGACTCTTGCTACGAGAGATGAACGAGAATAACTATGTAAGACGAAAAAAGCCGAGTGTTCCGATTATTAATTAATTTGGTCACTCGCCCTGATTTTCCTTACTACGAAACAGCACGGGAACGAAACGAAAATGTTTGTTTGTGCACCAACTCAGCACCAACAACTAAATTAATGTCGACAAATGGAAAATATGCAAAATAAACGACATAACGCTATATGCCACGACTGTTCAAGGGATATGTCTAAATGGTTTGAAACAAGTTTTGAGTTTATTTTGAAGGGTCCGTTGAACGGACCCATACAAATTATACTGTTCAAAACTTCGGTCGCCGATGTAAATGGTGTTTTCTGTTATAACTTATATAAGGAAAGAATCGATGAATTATATACGCATTGAAGTTTATGATAATGTTAAAAAGTTTACTGTGAAGAAATATGCTTCCTCTTGTCAAACAATGCTCTTGAAAATGACACAAAATGCTAGAGATCGGTTATTTCGAGCAATGCGATAATCCGAGGTTTTTGCCAATATACTGTAGTTAAATTAAAGTATTGTCTGTGTGTAGTTAAATTAAAGTATTGTCTGTGTGTAGTTAAATGAAGGTATTGTCTGTGTGTAGTTAAATTGAGGTATTGTCTGTGTGTAGTTAAATTAAGGTATTGTCTGTGTGTAGTTAAATTAAAGTATTGTCTTAGGCCTTACAGAGCTACAGATAAATATGCACACTTTGAGATTATTCTAAAGAGTGGTCACAGTTATTTGGTGGAGAAAGGACAATTTTAGTATTTGGGTATGCACCATTATCTGTAGCTCTGGATCCCAATTGGCAAAAATATGAACAGAGTATATCTTTATCAGTTAGTTAACCCATTCCCGCATATTGACTCCTTTGCTTTGTGAAACCATTTTGATAAATAGAGCATTTGCTCCTAAATGCTCTATTTATCTAAATTGTTTCAAAACAACACAATTCTGAAAATTTCCTTTTCTCTAGTAAAGGCTCCTTTTTGGTAGATTTAATCAAAGAGATTGGATCTAAAAAATAGCCTATGCGGGAATGGGTTAAATTGTGATTCAGTTTGTTGTGTTATCTGAGATGTCATCGAGAAAGCCTCGATGCATTTGACTAGCAACTGCTTCTTACCTTCATACACAATCAACTGATTGTGATATTTGAAAAGGTGAATAAAAATCATAGAAAATATCACTAATTATTAGACATGTGTTGTATTTACATTTATATGGACTTGGTCAGACCAGTTACTAATTATTAGCTTGTCTGTTTCGAAGAAATCATGAGCTATTGTCGTAACTCATTGTTGTCGTCGTTGTCGTCCGAAATCTTAACATTGACCATAACTTCTTCAATTTTTCATTTACAATCTTCATTTTTGGTATGCATCTTCATCTTGACAAGGCCTATCCACACATACCAACATGATAACCGACGAGCGGTCGCACTCGCTTTTGGTGCTCTTGTTAAACATGTATTGTATTTATATTGACTTGGTCAGACCAATTACGAATTATTAGACAATCATGTATTGCATTTATATTTATATTGGCTTGGTCAGACCAATCACTAATTATTAGATGTGTATTGTACATGTATATTTACATTTATATTGACTTGGTTAGACCAATCATTAATTATCAAACATGTATTGTACATGTGTAATTTACATTTATATTGACTTGGTCAGACCAATCGCTAATTATTAGACATGTATTTACATTTATATTGACTTGGTTAGACCAATCACTAATTATTAGACATGTATTTACATTTATATTGACTTGGTTAGACCAATCACTAATTATTTAGACATGTATTGTACATGTGTATTTACATTTATATTGACTTGGTTGGACGAATGACTAATTATTAGACATGCATTGTATTTGCATTTATATTGACTTGGTCAGACCACTTTAAAAGCTATGAATAATGGATTCATTTATATTATTGCTTTAAATATATCTGACAACTGAAGAACATGCTTACATTTTAACTGATGGTAGATATCAAAGACTTTCTTTTTAACAAAAGTGCTGCAGTTTCTAAGAAAACAGTGTAAGAAAATAGCATTATGAATAATAAATAACTCAACTGCATGTTTATGATACAATTTTGAAATAGACAAATTGGAATGAATGCCTGCACACACTTATTGTAACCCATTACTCCATGAATAATTCATGTAAGAAATGATGACATCATCAGTATTATAATAACATTATATACACAGGATGTCTTGGAATATGTAGAAACTGAATTGTCACATTTCTCCTAATTTCACAAGTAAACAGAGAAGACCCTGAGCAGATGGCTCCTATAGGAGCCGTCTGATCTGGGTCTACTCTGTTTGCAAAGGCATAGAAAGGCGTATTTGTGGAGGAAAGGGTTAACATTCTATGTGTCAATTCATAATTATCTTTTCAAACTGTTTTGATCCAGATCTGAAGTTCTCATCAGGATCCAACCTGTTGTTTATTTTGTAAACAAATTAAAGAAAAAACGACTGAAAAAAATTGAGCAGATTTGCATTTTTACAAAATATGATTATGTAACAGACCAAGAGTGAAAGCTTGCTTTGTTTACTGCAAGTGTGATGACATGAAAATGTAGTACATTTTAAAGGCCATTGGAAATTTGTTTGACAGTGAGAAATGATTCACTTGCAACTTGATTTTCTGAATGATGTAAACCAATTACCAGGGGTGCCACGCATCAGGGAAAAGTCGGGGAAATTAAAAAAAATTCTAGGTCAGGGAATTGTCAGGGAATTTTGAGAACCGTCGGGCAAATTTGAAAATGTAGGCAAATGTCAGGGAATAAGATCCAACGCCATATTTTCAAAATTCCTCAAAAATATTCTATAAATCATGAAAGAAAGACTAAGAGCCGTCTGATCTGGGTCTACTCTGTTTTCAAAGGCGTAGAAAGGCGTATTTATGGAGGATAGGGTTAATAAGGGCATCAATTTTATTTACCTCCAAAGTATATTCAGGGACAAAAAATGTAATTGACTCTATTTCTAAATTCTTTAAAAATAGAGAACCCCTGATTATCTGCTACAAATATGACAAACCCATCAGAAATATAATTTTCAATCACTGTAAATAAGATTGTTGCCGACCTTAATAATAATGATAATATGCCTAATAGTTGAGATTGCACCACATCAAAATTTTGCTATTCTCCGGCTGGGCATGTGATTACTGGTAGCTTTGAGATAATTTAAGATAAATGTCTACGATCACTTCTGAATAAAGGTCCAAAATATAGAATACCATCCTTGATAGATTTTCATTCTTGTCGAGGTCATAATTATATTGCTGAGGCTTTACAAATTTTTAGTATTAACCCATTCCTCCATAGACTTTTTTTTAGACCCACCCTCTTTGAATTAATGTACCAAAAAGGAACATTTACTAGGGAAAAGGAAAATTTTTAGAAGTGTGTAGTATTGAAACCATTGTGACATATAGGAGCAAATGCTCTATTCATCACAATGGTTTTAAAAAGTGACTTTTACAGAGGCGTAGAAAGGTGTATTTATGGAGGAAAGGATTAAATGGTGTTGTAGAGAACAGTTGAGTCTAATGCTCTTTTGGATTGGAAAAAACCAACAAATTTTTTATATACAGTATAACAGCGCTATTTCGACACTCGCTCTTTTGAGATACCCGCCTATTTTGAGGGAAGTTTGAGGTCCCGTCTCAAATTCTCTCAAATCTCATTGAAAATACCTGCATTAATCCGAATATTCATAATCCGAAAAATTTAGCATGTTTGCCCATGCCGTGGATCAATATGGTTCCTTGATTGATTGTTTCCTTGATTGATTGTTTATTTTGAGCACAATGTTTTCACACCTACGAGGTCAGTATTCACACCTTCTCGATACCCTTTTGTAACCTTTTGAGAGATTCGTCTGTGGGGCAATAAATCTACTAAATGTGTGACAAACACTTTCATTGAATGTAGACTACAATCATAATTTGTATACATTTGCAAAATTAATGTGTAGTGATTTTTCTCATTTTTTATACGCCCGTTTGAAAAAACGGGACGTATTATGGAATAGCGCTGTCTGGTTGTCTGGTTGTCTGTAACATCTCTAACTCAAGTTCTGCTTGGTGGATCCTTCTCAAATTTTAACACAATGTTTATCTAGACATTCTACAGTTGCCTGCCAAGTCCCGATTTGTTTATCCAAGGTCAAGGTCACACAATTGGACTTAGAATTTTTGTTTAGCAAAATATTTAACCGGTCTGTCTGTCTGTAACATCTCTAACTCAAGTTCCGCTTGGTGGATCCTTCCCAAATTTAATCATAATGTATATCTAGACATGCAGCAGTAGCCTGCCAAGTCTCGGCTCGTTTATCCAAGGTCAAGGTCGCTTAATTGGACTTAGAATTTGCGTTTAGCATTTGCGTTAAGCAAAAATGTTAACCTCAATTTATGTGGAACAAGTCCACTTATCTACATAACACTTTGAGATAAAGCTTTGAAACTTGGAACACTTGTTCGCCGTCACAACCTTCACCTGTAGGCAAGAGTAAATAACTCTGTCAAGCATTTTGACTGAATTATGCCCCTTTTTAACTTAGAATTTTTGGTTAAGGCTTTGTTAAAGTCCATTTATTTACATAACCCTTTGAGATAAAGGTTTTAAACTTGGAACACTTGTTCACCGTCACAACCTTCACCTGTAGGCAAGAGAAAATAACTCTGTCAAGCATTTTGACCGAATTATACCCCTTTTTAACTTAGAATTTTTTGTTACGGTTTTGGTTAAAGTCCACTTATTTACATAACCCTTTGAGATAAAGTTTTTAAACTTGGAGCACTTGTTCACCATCACAAGCTTCACCTGTAGGCAAGAGTACATAACTCTGTCTAACATTTTGACATGATTATGACGCTTTTTAGCTTGGAATTTTTGGTTAAGGTTTTGGTTAAAGTCCACTTATTAACATAACCCTTTCAGATAAAGCTTTTAAACTTGAAACATTTGTTCACCATCAGAAGCTTCATCTGTAGGCAAGAGTAAATACAATGCAACTCTGTCAAGCATTTAGACACAATTATGGCACTTTTCAATTTAGAATTTTTGGTTAAGGTT
Source organism: Azorinus chamasolen (assembly GCA_963576725.1). Classification (NCBI taxonomy): domain Eukaryota; kingdom Metazoa; phylum Mollusca; class Bivalvia; order Cardiida; family Solecurtidae; genus Azorinus; species Azorinus chamasolen. The sequence goes on along the minus strand of OY755242.1, from coordinate 51,756,228 downwards.
TTTTGTTAAAGTATGCCTATTTACAACCTTGAAACTTGGTCGCAAAATTGGGCTTAGAATTTGAGTTCAGCAAATACGTTAACCCCAGTTAATGTTGAACAAGACCCCGACGGGCGTATATTGTGTCCACTGGCACTCTTGTTTGTGAATGGGTCGCTACAACTGAAAATGTGCCAAATAGCGTCTTTTTCCCTGAAAAATGAAATTGTGCAGTTCGTTTCATATAATACTTTGAATTTCGTGATATTTTTAGCTCACCAGAGCACAAAGTGCTCAAGGTGAGCTATTGTGATACCCCTGTGTCCGGCGTCCGTCTGTCCGTCCGTCCATCTGTCCGTCTGTCTGTCCGTCAACAATTTCAAACGACTTCTTCTCTGAAACCGACTGCCCAATTGTAACCAAACTTGGTCAGATACATACTGTGGGTGGGTGCTTCCAAAGTTGTTAAAAGATAGTGGGTGGGGCCATCGGTCTTGTTGCCATGGCAACTGTACACAATATCTAGAAAAATCTTCTTCTCCAGAATGACTAGTCCGATTTGAATATAGTTTTCACCAAAATGTTTCTCAGTTGATAGACTTTAAAAGTTGTTAAAAGAATTTTGATCCGGCAAAAAACATGGCCGCCAGAGGGCGTGGTCATTTTTTCCATATATGGTAATATTGGAAAATCTTTAAAAATCTTCTTCTCTGAATCTGTAAAGCCTAGACCTTTGATATTTGGTATGTAGCATGATCTTATGGTCCTCTACAAAGATTGTTCAAATTATGACCCCCGGGCCAAAAATGGTCCCGCCCAAGGGCTTATCAGTTTTTCATAGGAAAATCTTTAAAAATCTTCTTCACTGAAACTGTAAGGCCTAGAACTTTGATATTTGGTATGTAGCATGATCTAATGGTCCTCTACAAAGATTGTTCAAATTATGACCAGCAGGCCAAAAATGGCCCCACCCAAGGGCTTATCAGTTTTTCATAGGAAAATCTTTAAAAATCTTCTTCTCTCAAACTGTAAGGCCTAGATCGTTGATATTTGGTATGTAGCATGATCTAATGGTCCTCTACAAATATTGTTCAAATTATGACCCCCGGGCCAAAAATGACCCCGCCCAAGGGCTTATTAGTTTTTCATAGGAAAATCTTTAAAAATCTTCTTCTTTCAAACTGTAAGGCCTAGACCTTTGATATTTGGTATGTAGCATGATCTTATGGTCCTCTACAAAAATTGTTCAAATTATGACCCCCGGGCCAAAAATGGCCCCGCCCAAGGGCTCCTCTAGATGCCATCTGATCTGGGTCTACTCTGTTTCTAAAATGCGTGAAAATATGTTTATATGAAGGAAATATACGCCTTGAATTCCTATTGGTTTCTGTACTTTCAGTACTTTGATTTTATATTGTTTTCTGTATTTCAGTTAGTTAACCCTTCACTCCATAAATACACCTGTCTACACCGTTGCAAACAGAGTAAACCCAGATCAGACAGCTCCAATTGGAGCCATCTGATCAGGGTCTGCTCTGTTTGCTTATGAAATAATATAGATATAATCCTATAGTTTCTGCCTTGGACAAAAATTCCTGTGTCCATGTGCTGTTATGACCGTTAATCTAATTAATACTCATGATGTCATTATTTCTGACATAAACATTCATGGAGTAAAGGGTTTAAAAGTTTCAAGTATGTTTTATCTTATATCATTCTCATAATTCATTTGAAAATTTCCTCATGAAATAATGCCAAATGTATTTCATTTTCATTCCCAGGAATCAGTAATTTCTGCCAATGTCTGGGAGATGACTATTTTCACTCTGTCTGTAACTTAATACTCACTGTACATAATTCTCTCATTAGCACGAGAACAAAGACAGAGGGGCATTATGTAAATGGTAGCCTCACTGTCTCATATTGCAAATGTTATTCATTTTCTCTGTCTAAATAGTCTTGTTTTGTCTTTGGTTTGTGATGATCTTGATATTCATGATTCTGTGAAATCTGCATCTTTGAGTTAGAGGTTCTTAGGATTGGATACCGTTAGTCGGCATGGTATAGGTACCGATACCCAGTTCAAAAAGTACCGGTATATAGATGTTACCGATACTCTTATTCATACTTTGACAGAAAATACTCTGTAAAGTTATTTTGGTTGAAAATGCTTCAAAATTGCATTTAATATGCTTGAAAATGACATAGACATGCAATATAATACATAAACAACACCACTATTGCATTAAATACAATTCTTAAAATAGACTCCCAGTCGACTCGGACAAAAGTATAATATTATGGATTTCATTAATCTGGTTGGTATTGGTATCAATAAAATACTGTATCATTTCAAAGTATTGTTTTGGTATCGTATCGTTTTATTCTTAACGGTATCCAACCCTAGAGGTACTACGAGTCTGTATTCTGTAAAAAAAAAAAGAATTCCAGTTTAACCATTTCTCTCAAATGCTATTTTTAGATCCAACCTCTTTGAATAGATCAACCGAAAAGGAGCATTTACTAGAGAAAAGGACAATTTTAGAATTGTGTAGATTTGAAACCATTGTGATGAATAGAGCGTTAGCTCCATAGGAGCAAATGCTCTATTTATCACAATGGTTTCACAAAGGGACTTTTACAGAGGCGTCAAAAGGCGTATTTATGAGGGAATGGGTTAATCCATTGATTTATATACACACACATACATACACATTCAACAGGGAAAGGGTTGAGACATTGTAGGTCTGGTTATTGAAAACTTAGTAATACAAAATTTTAATGATTAAGGGAGAATATTCTGCTATTTATCAATTTTCCATTACCCTTAACCCTTTCCTCCATAGGCTATTTTTAGATCCAACCGCTTTGAATAAATCTACAGCAAAGGAGCATAAACTAGAGAAAAGGATTTTTTTAGAATTTTGTAGTTTGAAACCATTGTGATGAATAGAGCATTTGCTCCTATAGGAGCAAATGCTCCATTTATCACAATGGTTTCATAAAGTGACTTTTATAGAGGCGTAGAAAGGCGTATTTATGGAGGAAAGGGTTAAACCTTTACATTAATATTTATGTAAGAAATAAGAACATGATGAATATTCATTAGCTAATTTTTTACAGCAGCATATAAATACATGATGTTTTGGTGTTCGTAGAAACTGTAGAGTCAAATCTATTACAATTCCATAAGCAAACAGAGCAGACACTGATCAGATGGCTCCTATAGGAGCTGTCAGATCTGGGTCTTCTCTTTTTGCCTATGACAGTGAAAAGGCCTTTTGGAGCTGTCAGATCAGGGTCTGCTCTGTTTGTTGGTATTTTAAAGACATCATTCTCTTGTTTACTGTTGGGAATAATTATTTTTATTTTATGTTTTGAATACAATAATTAACCCTTTCCCTGTTCTGTACTTAGGCCAAATGTCAATACCTACTGCATATTCATTAACAAAATAGTTGTAATGAAATATGGAAGGTGGAACATTGTAGACATTTTAGAAAGCAAAGGAACAGATCTATCAAATTCTGTTAGCAAACAGAGTAGACCCTGATCCTATAGGAGCCGTCTGATCTGGGTCTACTCTGTTTGCAAATGCGTGAAAACACGTTTATATGAAGGAAAGGGTTAACTGGTATTTTTTGTGGCTGGAGTTTAGCATGAATATACACCAAGTACAGGGTTAAAATAGTGTAAAGTGAGTAGGAATAGTGTAAAGTGAGTAGGAATAGTGTAAAGTGAGTAGGAATAGTGTAAAGTGAGTAGGAATAGTCTGCCAATGTTATAGCCAAACATGTATATATATGATTGTATTATCGGTAGTTGATATTTTGCTAGGCTGTAAAGCCACAATTGGCTTCAAAGACTGTGTTTTGCTTAAGAGAGAAAGAATTCAGCCTTGAATTATTTGAGAATAAATCAAAATATAAAATGTTTGAATATTTTGCAGATGTGACAACTTTGTTATAAATTTTGACTAAGTTATAAATTGTTTGCATGGTCTTGCTAAAATATTGCTTTTAAACCTTGACTCCATGAATATTTATGTAAGAAATAATGACATCATGAATATCCATTAGATTATATTTTATGAAGGCTCGTGAACACAGGAACTTTTGGCCACAGCAGAAACTGAAGAATCACATGTATATAAATCCATCAGCAAACAGAGCAGACCCTGATCAGACAGCTCCTACGGGATCTGGATCTACTCTGTTTTCAATAGTGGTAAAAGGCGTATTTATGGAGTAAAGAGTTAATCCTTTCCCTGTTCTATGTTTATTCCAAATTTCAATACCTAATGAATATTCATGGACAAACTAATTCGAATGAAATATGGAAGGTAGAACATTGTGGCCATTTTAGAAAGCAATGATAAAAGATTTTAATATTTTGGTACGCATCGTTATCTGTTGCTCTGATTTCACCCTTTCCTTGTTCTATGTTTATTCCAAATTTCAAAACCTACTGAATATTCATGGACAAAATGGTTACAATGAAATATGGAAGGTGGAACATTGTGGCCATTTTAGAAACTAAACAAGCAAATCAAAACTATCAAATTCTATATTAAGCGAACAGAGCAGACCCTGTTTGCAAATGCGTGAAAATGCATTAATATAAGGGAAAGAGTTCATGTTATAATTCTGAGGGGTTCAAACTATTGCTAATTCTGAGGATTGGTACAGAGTATACATTCTTACATGTGTTAGTTAATATTAATCCTTTCCTCAATGAATATTCATGTTAGAAATAATGAGGTTAGGAATATTAATTAGATTAATTTGTTATAGCACATGGAATATGGGAATTTTTGGCCAGGGTAGAAACTAGAATCGTATCTATATTATATCATAAGCACTTTTTATATAGAAGACGTCTGATCTGGGTCTACTCTGTTTGCAAAGGTGTAGAAAGGCGTATTTATGGAGGAAAGGGTTAAAAACACAGCAACTGGGAGCAAACACTCAACAGAAGTCATGTCTTCTTGTTGAAGAGCTGCCCATTTGACCATTTTACTCATTTTATCCCTTTCCTCCATAAATAGGCCTTTCTACGCCCCTTTAAAGGTCACTTTTTGAAACCATTGTGATAGAGCATTTGCTCCTAATGAGCAAATGCTCTAGTTATCACAATTGTTTCAAAATTACACAATTCTAAAATGTTCCTTTCCTTCATATATATTCATATAAGAAATAGTGACATCATGAATATTAATTAGATTAATGTGTTGAAATTTAATAGCACATGGACACATGAAGTTTTAGCCATGGCAGAAACTGTAGAATATCTATATTATATCATAGGCAAACAGAGCAGATCCTTATCAGATGGTTCCTATAGGAGCCGTCAGATCTGGGTCTACTCTGTTTGTAGATGTATAGAAAGGCGTATTTATGGAGTAAAGGGTTAAGATACCACATATATTGCTAGAGTCCCCTTGTGTAACTATGTTAAATTAGCACATACAGTCGACTCTTGTTATGTCGAGTTCGTAGGGACCCGTTAAAAACTTCGACTCATCGAGAGTTCGACTCAAAAATCACATGCCATTTTTAAAAAAAAATCCAGTTTCATTCATTGCGTTCACCTTAAACAAGCTGCCATATTACAAGCATACTAATGTGCGTGTACTGTTTAGTATTCACATCGTGTAAAAGAATCGCACTCTGTGTATATAAAAATTGTATATGTGCGTGTTGATCCATTACTGCGAGAACAAACTTTTGTCTTACCTACCCTACATTGATGACACCATGCCCTAATTTACAATGCCCTGTCCAATTTTCAGACCCCTTTTGCCATTATCATTGAATTAATCGCCGTTTGTTTGGCGATTTTTAAAGCGCATCGTTTGTTTACGCCATTTCTATAGGAAATCCCTTTTCCTCAACAGGCACCGGAAATACACAATCACACGTGAACTAGCTGGTTGCCGATTCGCTTACTTCCGGTACATGTTAAGAGAACAGCCTTATTCGGGAAACCAGACGTTTCAAAATGTAGTCACCATTTTACATGTTTCGCCGTGAGCTGTTTCGCCATTACTCAAGTGACAAATTAAATTCAATGTTGAACTGCATGTATTGGTAATAAAATAAGGAACGGGCCTTAGTTTTTATCCAATCTCTACAAAATTGTCCGGAAGCAAGGACGCTTGAGAGTTATCTTTCTTACTACGGTAGTCATGATTGACACTTAGGATGAATGAACGGTAATGTGTCATTTTACTAAATAACGTTCACTCAATGTGGCATTGTTCCACAGTTTGAATAATTATCTGACATCAGTGATTGTTTACCCACAAAACACTGTAATTACGTGTGTCGCGATCACCTGGTGTACTTTGCCAGGGTCGGATCAAAAGGTCCAATTCACACCTCGAACTCAATCAGACTGAGAGGTGTGACTTCGATACAAACACCGACAATTACATGCAAACAAACACTTTGGGGACGGAAAATGACTTCGACTTAACAAAAACGTGATCAGTTCGAACTCATCTTAAAAACTTAAATTTATATAGAATATATAGGAAGAAAAGTTGGGACTTTACAGAAACTTCGTGTCAACAAGAAATTCGTGTCAAGCGAGTTCGCCATAATGAGAGTGGACTGTATTTTCTCATTTGTAGCTAGATTAAGTTAGCACATATGTTCATGTACTTCCCACGTGTAGCTAGATTAAGTTAGCACAGATTTTCATAGACTTCCCATGTGCAGCTACATTAAGTTAGCACATATTGTTTTAGACTCCCCATGTGCAGCTTCATTACGGTAAGTTACCACATATTTTCATAGACTTCTCACCTCCAGCTACATTATTTAGTTACCACAAATTTTCAAAGACTCCCCATGTGCAGCTACATTAAGTTAGCACATACTGTCATAGACTTCCCACATGTAGCTTCATGAAGTTACCACATCTTTTCATAGACTTCCCACGTGCAGCTACATTAAGTTAGCACATATTTTCCGACACTCGCATTGTGTAACTTTAAGAGGTTTTATGGTAATGTTAACAAATCTTCAGGAATTTGTTTTTGTGATTACAGCAAAATAGTACTCTCTGTATTGTTTAAAAGCAATTGGTGGTTCCCTTATACAAAATCCCCGATGAACAGTGAGTACTTTAGCCAGCAGAGTGTTGACCAGCCAGAGGATCTGCGATCTCCTGTGCTAGCAGTATATATATATATTCACCTAAGAATCCCAGATATAATGATGTGTACTTTGCCTCTTATCACAGAGGATCCAAACTGTTGGATGATCCATTTCAGTTTTTTGAAAACAATTAAAGAATACTCTATTCTTGCGAAAGGTATTGCAGAGGACTAGTGCTTCTTTAAAGCATGCATTTTGAAATTTCCAATTTGAGATTTATATTTCGAATCAAATTGTAAAGAATTGCTTTTAAGTCTCAATTCCATTTTTAACTCATTCTGCTTCAGAGTTAAATTGGAGTAATGCTATTGCTAAAATTGCCGTTAGTATGCTATGGATCAAACATTGAAAACTGTAACAAACAACATTGAAAACAGTAATAAACAACATTGAAGACAGTAACAAACAACATTGAAGACAGTAACAAACAACATTTAAACCATGACAAACAGCATTGAAGACAGTAACAAACAACATTGAAGACAGTAACACAAACAGCATTGAAGAAGTAACACAAACAGCATGGGAAACCATGACAAACAACATTTAAAACAGTAACAAACAACATTGAAGACAGTAACAAACAACATTTTTAACACCATGACAAACAACATTGAAAACAGTATCAAACAACATTGAAAAATGTAACAAACAACATTGAAGGCAGTAACAAACAACATTGAAGACAGTAACAAACAGCATTGAAGACAGTAACAAACAACATTTAAAACCATGACAACCAACATTGAAGACAGTAACAAACAACATTGAAGGCAGTAATAAACAACATTGAAAACCATGACAAACAACATTGAAAACAGTAACAAACAACATTTATTAAGACAGTAACATACAACATTTAGAACTATGACAAGTAACATTGAAAACAGTAATAAACAACATTGAAGACAGTAATAAACAGCATTGAAGACAGTAACAAACAACATTTAAAACAGTAACAAACAACATTGAAGACAGTAACAAACAACATTGAAGACAGTAATAAACAGCATTGAAGACAGTAACAAACAACATTTAAAATAGTAACAAACAACATTGAAGACAGTAACAAACAACATTGAAGACAGTAACATTGAAGATGTACAAGTAACAAACAGTTTTGCATCTTATCAGTATTGCGACATTCTAATTATACAATATAATACTGTTGTTTAACTGTTTGCACATAGGCTATTTTTAGATACAGCCTCTTTAAATAAATCTACCGAAAAGGAGCATTAACTAGAGAAAAGAAAACTTTTAGAATTTTGTAGTTTGAAACCATTGTGATAAATAGAGCATTTGCTCCTATAGGAGCAAATGCTCTATTTATCACAATATGAGGGAATCGGTTAACTTTGCACATATCTACCAAGAGAATCAAAGCGAACAACATTTTCATATACAATAAATTGTGCTGTGTGGTAAATTTTGAATGGAATGGTTTATTTCACTAGCAGTAGGGACTATTTAAATGCATATCTACATCCGATGAGACATTTGCCATGAGGTATTGCTGCATTAAGCAATTTCCTTCCCTGGTATAAAAGACAGCTATTGATTCGATTTTAATTTACAATGGATGTATATTAGATCTCAAAATTGGTTCCTGCCAGATAATGTCGTTCTTCCCCATTTTTACAATTCAAATTGAACATTTCAGTAACCAGTTTTTATCTATCTGTATGCCAATGATGTTTTAACCCCCATCATACTATTAGGCCAGCCTGACTTACATTTACGGACAGCTTCGATCCATTTGAGATGCCGAGTAACTCAGCATCTCATCAGAATCCAAGCTGTTTGACGATTGGTTGGTAGTTTCTCATAAACTTGAACGAATGTGAAGTAAGTATAAATATTGTTGCAATAGACTGATGCAAGTTTGAGTTTGATCAGATATAATATTTTACATGATAAGGCTCAACTGTTAGTAGGCTATATGCATAATTGTGGAAAATAAAAAGAGAATAACACAAGTTTGCACAATAATTCTGAGGAAATAGGATTATTTGGGTGAGAACCATCAAGTTTTGGGAGATAAATCCTGTAGTATCAATTGGGAATATTGGTTTATATAAAGATGCATTTAGCATAATGAGACTGAAAGATTGTACTTAAGCATAACTACATTCTCAGTTGAACATGTTAGCTGTCAGAAGAGTCAGATGAAAGCCCTTCCAATATAAACAATGTTTGCAGGAAATTTTCCAATATAAACAATATTTGCTTGAAACCATGTCTCATTATTGAAGGTCTATATAATGTCAGATATTTTAAGTTTATAGAATTAAAAGGTATTGAAAAGGAGCATACAAATACAAAACTGCAGATAAATGTGCATACCCAAATACTAAAATCGTCATTTCTCCACCAAACCATATACTGTGACCACTCCTTAGAATCGTCTCTTCGAGACGATTCTAAAGAGTGGTCACAGTATATGGTTTGGTGGAGAAATAAAGGAGTTATTCTTGAAAATGTTTAGATTTACGCATCTTATCAGGACATCTGCAAATATATTTCTCAGAATGATGTACTTCATTTAACTTATTTAAAAACTTAACAAGGTTCTTACCTAAAAAGGCATGACTGTTCTCTGTGAAGAACCTAAGGAACTTTAGAAACATCATCCCATATACATCTTGTTGTAGATAAATGCAGCTGGAATAGTTGCAGGGGTATTTACATGCATGTTAAGTTCCAAGGAGAAATCATTAGTCTATTTTTTTGCATAAGACAATTCCTGTCTTCTGTATGTTAGACAGATATTGATCCTGTTTTAATTTACGATGGATGTAAATTAGACCCATGCAATTGGTTTTGCCTGGGGAGTGTCATTGGAACTGAATTGCAGTAAAAGCCTTCAGTTTTGAACCGCGTTTTCACCATGGACTATTCATGTAATATGAAATTGTTACAATAATTATTTTTAATTACATACAGTTAATGTTGAATAAAATATTTTAGAGAAATTAACCCTTTCCTCCATAAATACGCCTTTCTACGCCTATGTAAAAGTCACTTTTTGAAACCATTGTGATAAATAGAGCATTTGCTCCTACAGGAACAAATGCTCTATTTATCACAATGGTTTCAAACTACAATATTTTAAAATTTTCCTTTTCTCTAGTTAATGCTACTTTTCGGTAGATTCATTTTCTCTAGTTAATGCTCCTTTTCGGTAGATTCATTCAAAGAGGTTGGGTCTAAAAATAGCCTATGGAGGAAAGGGTTAAGATATCTTTACATGGTTTTGGTTATTACCTTACAGTAATCTATCATTAACCCTTGCAATGCTGATTTTTAGCTCACCTGGCACAAAGTGCCAAGGTGAGCTATTGGGATGATCCTATGTCCGGCGTGCGTCGTCGTGCGTATGTGCGGTGTGCGTCATGCGTATGTGCGGGCGTCAACAATTTACTTAAACATCTTCTTCTCTGGAACTACAAAGCCAAGAGCTTTGATATTTGGTATGTAGCATGATGTAATGGTCCTCTACTACGATTGTTCAAATTATGACCCCTGGGCCAAAAATGGCCCCGCCCCGGGGCTTATCAGTTTTTCATAGGAAAATCTTTAAAATTGTTCAAATTATGACCCCTGGGCCAAAAATTGGGGCTTATCAGTTTTTCATAGGAAAATCTTTAAAAATCTTCTTCTCTGAAACTGTAAGGCATAGACCTTTGGTATTTGGTATGTAGCATCATCTAATGGTCCTCTACTAAGATTGTTCAAATTATGACCCCCAGGACAAAAATGGCCCGCCCCAGGGCTTATCAGTTTTTCATAGTAAAATCTTTAAAAATCTTCTTCTCTGAAACTGTAAGGCATAGACCTTTGATATTTGGTATGTAGCATGATCTAATGGTCCTCTACTAAGATTGTTCAAATTATTACCCTTGGGCCAAAAATGGCCCCACCCGGGGCTTATCAGTTTTTCATAGGAAAATCTTTAAAAATCTTCTGCTCTGAAAATGTAAGGAATAGACCTTTAGTATTTGGTATGTAGCATGATCTAATTGTCCTCTACTACGATTGTTCAAATTATGACCCCCAGGACAAAAATGGCCCCGCCCCGGGGCTTATCAGTTTTTCATAGGAAAATCTTTAAATATCTTCTTCTCTAAAATTATAAGGTATAGACCTTTGATATTTGGTATGTAGCATTATTTAATGGTCCTCTACCAAGATTAATCAAATTATGACCCCGGACCAATAATGGCCCCGCCCAAGGGCTTATCAGGTTTTCATAGGAAAATCTTTAAAAATCTTCTCCTCCAGAACTGTAAGGTCTAGGCCCTTGATATTTGGTATGTAGCATCATCTAATGGTTTTCTACCAAGATTATTCAAATTATTACCCCTGGGTCAAAAATGGCCCGCCCTGGGGCTTATCAGTTTTTCATATGAAAAGCTTTAAGAATCTTCTTCTCCAAAACTGTAAGGCAGAGACCTTTAATATTTGGTATGTAGCGCTATCTGATAGTTTTCTACCAAGATTGTTCAAATTATGTCCCCTGGGTTGAAAATGGCCCCGCCCAGGGGCATATCAGTTTTTCATAGGAAAGTTTTAAAAAATCTTCTTCTCTTAAAAATCTTTGAAATTCTTCTCTGAACTTGTAAGGCATAGACCTTAGATATTTGGTATGTTGCATTATCTAATAGTCCTCTACCAAGATTTTCAAATTATGAACCCCGGATCAAAAATGGCCCCGCCCTGGGGCTTAACAGTTTTTCATAGGAAAATCTTTAAAATATCTTCTCCTCCAAATCTGTAAGGTCTAGACTCTTTATATTTAGTATGTAGCATCATCTAATGGTTTTCTACCAAGATTTTTCAATTTATGTAATCTGTCATTGAAATCATTAATCTGTTATGAACAGGTGAGCGATTAAGGGCCATCATGGCCCTCTTGTTTTAAAATTTAATGGACTATTCAAAAAAACAAAACGGGTCAAGCTTATGTTGACTATTTCGGGATTTTTTTCAGAGAAAAGTAACATGACAAACAGTGCTGTCCCGCACTGTAAGGGTTAAACTAAGTTCTCTTGAATTAACTAAAAGTGCACCTTAAGCCATTTGAATGTTGAATATTTGAAGTGGAATGGACCCTTTCCTTCATAAATTTTAACTAATTCCCACATTTGACACCTCTGTAAAAGTCACTTTTTGAAACCATTGTTATAAATAGAGCATTTGCTCCTATGGAGAAAAATTTAATGCTCTATTTATCACAATGGTTTCAAAACTACACAATTCCAGCGTTTTTTTTCTCACCCAAATGGGAACTGGTCCGGTACCCTTCAGATTGGGAATTGTAAACTCTTAACTCTTGACAATATCTGTAGATTTATTATCACTAAACGTAAACCAGTCTCGATGAAGGTTTGTCAGGACCGTTTCCGAAATGCAGCCGTATTCAGTGGTATGGTTTTATACATACCCCAAACATGTCAGTAGAGTTACGGACCTTTGTTTTCGTTCATTGTAGACCTACATTATGGCAAAAGATAAGTTTGAATTTGGATAGTTTGCTATGAATTAAGAGAAAAATGATTTGACATGTTGGGAAATATATTTTGATTGGGAACGGGTCTGTTATTTGAATTCTTTTGATTGGGAAGGGTCCTGTCGTCGAATTGGGACGGGTCCGTGTCGAATCGGGAACGGGTCCATGTCGAATCGGGAACGGGTTCGTTCCCCGGTACTGTTCAAAGATTTTAGGAAAAAAACCGCTAAATTCTAAAATCTTCCTTTTCTCTAGTAAATGCTAGATTTATTCACAGAGGTAGGATAGAAAAATAGCATATGGAGGAATGGGTTAAATGCCTTTTCACACCTTTCCAAACAGTTTAGAACCAGATCAGATGGCTCCTATAGTAGCCATCTGATCAGGATCTGCTCTGTTTGCTAGATCTGACTATACAGTTTCTACCAATATCAAAAATTCTGTGCACATACCATTATAATTATAAAGTCAGGTAATGAATATTCATGATGTCATTATTATTTCATGAATATTCAACAGGTTAATGCTTTGCAAACGGAGTAGACCCAGATCAGACGGCTCCCATAGAGCCGTCTGATCAGGGTCTGCTCTGTTTGCTTATGATATGATATAGGTATGATTTTAAACTTTCTGCCATAGCCAAAACTTTCTGTGTCCTTGTGCTATTATAACAGATAATGTAATTATACCCTCGCAAACTTGTTTGAGGGGGTATAGCTCGAACAATTTGACCTGGACCCTGACCTACTTAATTTGCATAAATAAATATTCGTAACATTGCACGGGTTTATCCTCGGCACGTGTCCCGGTAAGCAACTATGCATGGACACACTGGTGTTTGTATGATTTACCTATGCACGGGTTAATTTCAGCGAGAATAGACTTCAAGATTTACCGGCGGAGTTTTATTTATACAGCGTCATCTCTCTCATTATGTATTCTGCATAAAGGTGAGGGTCCAGGTCAAATTGTTTGAGCTATATACTGGAATCGCCCTGTCCGGTGGTCGGTCTGTCCGTCCGTCCGCATTTTAACATGGGAAGTTGGTGTTGCGAACTCCTCCTTCAATATGAAAGTTATTCAATTTATATTTGGTATACATAATAACCATGAATGGTACATTTGCAAGACACAATTTTCATGTGTTTAGCGCTGGGCATTGCTGAATTATCTTCCCTTGAACTTTGAGGATTTTTTGTCATTTTGACATGAAACATGGGAAGTTGGTGTCGCAAACTCCTCCTTCAATTTGGAAGTTATTCAGTTTATATTTGGTATGCATAATAACCATGAATGGTACATGTGCAAGATAGTCTTTTCATGTGTTTAGAGCTGCACATTGCAGAATTATCTCCCCTTGAAATTAGGGTTTTTTTTGTGATTTTTGGCATAAAACATGGGTAGTTGGTGTGGCAAACTCCTCCTTCAGTTTGGAAGTTATTTAGTGTATAATTATGTAGTATACATAATAACCATGAATAGTAGATGTGTGAGACAGAATTTTCAAATGTTTAGTTGCAGGCATTACAGAATTATCTCCCCTTGAACTTTGAGTATTTTTGTCATTTGGTCCTGTTATAATGGGTAGTTTGTGTCACAAACTTGGTTTTGCAATCAAAGCTGCCGTGCGGGGGTATTCATCACCTTTAGTGATAGTTCTAGTTAATATTCATAATGTCATTATTTCTTTCATGAATTTTCATGGAGTAGGGTTAAAGGCTCAGACTGAAATACTAAAGTGCCTTTAGTTTTCTCTGCAGAACTATTATGTTTATTATTATTCATTCATTTCTCTCTTCTGGTAACTTTAAACCATGTTAAATAGTAAGTGATGTCAATAGGTTAGATTCTTATGAGCTGCAAAGTTTCTTGGAATCTAACAAGTATTTAAACTATTTGCATAGAAATTACAAAGAACTCAAATACCCTGTAGCATTTTAGAAAATAAACAGTCGATGAATTGGAATGTGGAGAACGATGTTTTCTGATAAAGATAGAATTACAGGGGTAGTATGTAGCTCTGTTTAAAAGCTTCATCTTTAATGACTACTGGAAGATCATTTTGTTTGTCATTAATGAAATTGGAAATTTTAAAGTCTAGGGTCAATTTTACAAATTTTGATAGTCCACAGGTATACAAGACCTAAATCAGACTGTGTATTACAAGTAGCTGTGTGAAACAGTTGGAAATCATAATAGAGCTACAGATGATGTCACATACTCGAATTCTAAAATCTTCATTTCTCCATCAAACCCTATGTTGTGACCACTTTTTAGAATTGTCTCTTTGAGACGATTCTAAAGAGTGGTCATAACATAGGGTTTGGTGGAGAAATAAAAAAGTTTTTCTTGAAAATGTTTTATTTACATATCTTATCAGTATTCTGGAGCTCTGAAAATATTGTTGAGCACTGAAACAATGATGATGGAGACACCTACTGATACAACTGCAAACTGAGTAGACTCAGATCAGAAAGCTCAAGTAGAAGTTGTTGCCATGGTAACATGGCCTTATTACAAAAGGCAAATATTTAGCAATCATACGGTCATCATTTCTAACATGAATATATGTCTTATGGAATAATATAGATCTTATTCTTTAGTTTTGCAAAAAAAATCATGTGTTACTATGCCATTTTGGAAATTACATGTAATTTAATTAGTATTCATGATGTCATCACTTCTTACATGAATATTCATGGAGTAAAGGGTTTAAATGTAAATTTTTATGCTACCAAGATCTTGATCTGTGGGTAATGTCACTTTTGTGTGTCTGTTTATTCTAAACTGAAAGCTTTGTAATACATTTAGATAGAGACATGTATACTCCTCATGCAACTTTTAATGCATTACCTCATTGGCTATTTTTAGATACAACCTCTTTGAATAATTCTACCGAAAAGGAGCATTAACTAGAGAAAAGGAAACTTTTAGAATTTTGTAGTTTGAAACCATTGTGATAAATAGAGCAGTTGTTCCTATAGGAGCAACTGCTCTATTTAACACTATGGTTTCACAAAAAGACTTACAGAGTCATCAAAAGTCGTCAATATGAGGGAATGGATTAAGTGGAGCCATGCCAAGGTCTAGTCAAACTTCTAGGTCATTTTTCTGACTTAAACCTTGGGCATAATGTTTGAACTGTTAGAGATAAAACTTCATATTTGGCATAATTATTATATATTCATTTCTTGAAGCTGCAACTTTTGAATTGTGCCATGTCAGGTCAAACTTAAAAGTCAAAGATCATAGTTCGTAAACTTTAATATTGGCATGTATACTCTCCCCATGAAACTGCAATAGTGTGCCATATCAAGCTCAGGATCAAACATTAAGGTCAGAGGTATTTCTAAAACTTCCAAGGTCAAGGTCATACTTAAGGTCAAAGGTAAACATAATTGATCAAGACACCTGTTTGGGGCAAATATTTGTTTGACATTATGCTTCATTTTAAACGTTTGAAGATATACTAAGTTATTTAACCCTTTCCTCCATAAATACGCATTTCTACGACTCTGTAAAATCACCTATTGAAACCATTGTGATAAATAGAGCATATGCTCTATAGGAGCAAATGCTCTATTTATCACAATGGTTTTAAACTACAAAATTCTAAAATATTACTTTTCTCTAGTAAATGCTCCTTTTGGGTAGATTCATTCAAAGAGGTTGGGTCTAAAATAGCCTATGGGGGAATGGGTTAAGCAACTGGATTCACACCAGTTGCAACTGCTATCATACCTTGATATAAAACCTTGAAACAGGCTCTGCAAGCTTAAAATTTTTAACTCTTATTTTGTACATAGTGTATAAACAGTCTTTAATTTGAACAGAGGGAATGTGGGCAGTGTGTTTTTTGTCTTCTTTTTCTTTTTATACGCCCACCTAATAAAGGTGGTCGTATATTGTCGTGGCCCTGTCCGTCCATCCGTCCGTCCGTCCGTCCGTCCGTCCATCCGTCCGTCCGTCCGTCCGTCCGTCCGTTCGTTCGTTCGTTCGTCCGTCAACATTTTGTTTGTCCGCTGTTTTCTGGGAAAACTATTTGACAGATATTAATGAAACTTCACACAAATGTTAAATGCATGAAGATCTGAAGCTGAGTTGATTCTGAGGTTCATTTGATTTTTCATTTCAGAGTTATGGCCCTTTTACTTAAAAAATATGCAAATAGTTTGTCCGCTGTTTTCTGGGAAAACTATTTGAGAGATATTAATGAAACTTCACACAAATGTTTAATGCATCAAGATCTGAAGCTGAGTCGATTCTGAGGTTTATTTGATTTGTCGTTTCGGAGTTATGGCCCTTTTACTTAAAAAAATAATGCAAATACATGCAAATAGTTTGTCCGCTGTTTTCTGGGAAAATTATTTGACAGATATTAATGAAACTTCACACAAATGTTTAATGCATCAAGATCTGAAGCTGAATTGATTCTGAGGTTCATTTGATTTGTCGTTTCGGAGTTGTGGCCCTTGTCCTTAAAAATATGCAAATAGTTAGTCCGCTGTTTTCTGGGAAAACTATTTGAGAGATATTAATGAAACTTCACACAAATGTTTAATGCATAAAGGTCTGAAGCTAAGTCGATTCTGAGGCTCATTTGATTTGTCGTTTTGGAGTTATGGCCCTTTTACTTGAAAAATAATGCAAATACATGCAAATAGTTTGTCCGCTGTTTTCTGGGAAAACTATATGACAGATATTAGTTAAACTTCACACAAATGTTTAATGCATCAAGATCTGAAGCTGAGTTGATTCTGAGGTTCATTTGATTTTTCATTTCAGAGTTATGGCCCTTGTCCTTGAAAAATATGCAAATAGTTTGTCCGCTGTTTTCTGGGAAAACTATTCGACAGATATTTTTGAAACTTCATACACATGTTTAATGCATCTAGACCTAAAGCTAAGTCGAGTCTGAGGATCATTTGATTAAATGTTTTGGAGTTATGGCCCTTGCACTTAAAAAAATAATGCAAATCTATGCAAATATGAGGATGGCCATAACTTTTTCATTTAAAATGATATTTGCTTCAATTTTTTTATATGGTTAAACCTTAATGTGAATTTTCACATATATTGCGGGGGTTTTGATATGTCATTTGATTCTAAAGTTATGGTCCTTGAGCTTTGTGTGTTTGTTGCTTTGTTAGTCGGTAAATTTTTAGTTTGTCGGTTGATATAAATGAAACTTAACAACTTAACACAAATGTTTTAAGCAACAAAATTTGAAGCTGAGTTTATTTTGAGGTTCATTCAGTTTGTCTTTACAGAGTTATGGCCGTTGGACTTTACAAAAATCTGCAAAAATGAGGATTAGCTGTAACTTTTTTATTTAATAAGATATTCACTTCATTTTTTAAAAAAATAGTACCACCTTAATATGGAAATCAAGATCTGAAGCACAGATTAGAAAATGTCAACATTTATAAGGCATGTTGAATTGGAGAAAGTTTGCAAGTGGGCGTATTATGTACCGTATGCGGTACTCTTGTTTGCAGATGTTTTATACTTACTTCCTTAACCCTTCATATAAATGTGTTTTCAAACATTTTGCAAACAGAGTAGACCCAGATCAGATGGCTTCTATAGGAGCCGTCTATTCAGGAATGTAATTTGGAAGATCTGTTTCTTTACTTTCTAAAATGGCTACAATGTTCTACTTTTCTTATTGCATTATAACTATTTTGTCCATGACTATTCAGTAGGTATTTGAATTTGGAATAAACATAGAACCAGGAAAAGATTAAGTTCCTGGAACTGCCAGGACTTGTTTATAAACCCGTACTGAATTGCCTCCATTCTGTACACTGCATTTCCATTTACAGATCTCCTCAATTCAAACTGTGAGGTTTTGGGAAATTCTAAATCAGTTGTATTAGCAGTTGACAATAATGTGATGGTTTGCTAGGCTCTAGAATGCTTAGGGAGAGAACCTGTGATCATATTGGTACAAAATGTTCCACACTGGGTGTTATAATTTATGTTTTACAAAATGAATATTCATGCAACACTTCACTTATTGTATTAACCCATACCTCATATGCTATTTTTAGATCCAACCACTTTGAATAAATCTACAGAAAAGGAGCTTTAACTACAGAAAAGAAAAATTTCAGAATTTTGTAATTTGAAACCATTGTGATAAATAGAGCATTTATCAAAATGGTTTAAACAGGTGAAATTTACAGAGGCGTCAAAAGGCGTCAATATGAGGGAATGGGTTAACCCGTTAATCCGTTTAGAATACACCCAGATCAGAGAGCTCTTGTAGAAACTGTCTGATCAGGGTCTCCTCTGTTTGTTTATGGAATGATATATACATGTAGATCTGATTCTACACAAGTCAGCATGAAGAAGAGAGAACTCTGATACTATTCTGATATTTTTAACTGTGTTTGTACTTATTTCTTTATACAGAATATCTTTTCAGACTATAAGGTCTTTATGTTTATATTTTTAATAATACATTAAACTGATACCTTTTAAAACTAAAGTGTTCGAAGGAACACATCGGTCACCTGCTGGGAGAAGTGTCACAATAAAAAAAGAAAGTGTTACGGACAGACAGACGGACAGACAGACGACGGAAAAGTGATCCCTGAGTGACACACTGCCTCTCGGCAGGTGACACAAAAACTGTCTTTCTTTGGTATATTTGCTGTCACAACCTGGAATGTCTCAATTGAATATTTTAACCCTTCTCTTGCTGAATTTTAAAACACATTTCCCCTTATTTGCCCATATGTGGCTGATTAGTTACATACAGCTTCACATTCTATAAATATTTCTCTGTGCAATCACTGCTGTGGATTGCACTGGTTACACAATCAACTTGTAAATAGTGCAGACCCAGATGAGACAGCTCCTGCAGGAGCTGTCTCATCAGGGTCTTCACTATTTACATGTAGGTATGCTTAACAAAACTGCTAAGTAACGCAACATAAATATCATAACATAACTCGTGGCTTCAGCGTGACGTAACACTATCATTTATTTTTTGATAATCACGGGCATATATTCACTAGTGAATAACATTCGAACGACCGAACTGTATTCATACGCGCTGTCAAAACAAACAAACTGGCGGACGGTGATCGACCTACCTGTCCACGATTGAGTCACGATAGATGGCAAAAGATTGTTGGCACTTGCGCCTTAATTTCGATAAAATAATACAAATTGTAATCGCTGTCAGTAATTATATACAAAATGTATGCCAAAAAAGACCTACCAGCTACTCTGACCCATACAATCCATTCTACATAGAAAATGCCTCCACAACTTTGCATTATCTTCACCGCATGTCCTTTTGTTTATGCAGATTTCTACTCATAAAAATATCTCGTCAATCAACAACTATAGTCATCTGAATCCAGCACAGCACAAACATATTTCAAATATGCTATACTCAGCTGATCGCGAAAAGCTTCCTCCTGTTCCAACACATTTTATGCAGCAGTTCGTACTGAATCTTTTGTCCATTTCAAACATTTTCACTGAACTTGAATCGAGATTTTTTTCTTGGTGGAAATGTCCATGTGTATACATACAACACTAATGAAGGGCTTAATATACCAAAACGAAGGCGCATTTCGAATCCCATTGACAGTGAGTGTCGGACGTGTTGGCGACTGTATGTGGGTCTTCATGTAAATGGCGCGCTTTACATAGACACATGTTGTGTACAATGACATCATAATGTGACGTGTTTGTAACTATGTATGTCAAAACTGTAACTCAAAATTTATTTTGACGTGTTTCTGTATGTTTTTGTATCATAAACTATCACAGTTAAATTGAATACCAGAGAGGTCTGAATTAGATCCTGGTTGATATGACAGTAAGTAAAAAAAAAGTTGGAAAATTTGGACCTACTTTGTCCCAGTTACCTAGCGAACCTAATAACACCTTTCATTCATCATTTCTATATGTAAGGAGAATTTATAACAATGTACGTTACTGCTGAAATATTGGCTGCAAATAACATTTGTGTGTGTTATGTTATAAATAGGATCTTGCATTCGTGTTCATGATTATTGGATTTATTAAATTCGTCTTTTTAAAACGATAAAAAAACTCTCTAAAGCTCGTTTTTTTATCATTTTAAAAAGACTCATTTAATAAATCTAATAATCAAGAACACTCATGTAAGATCCTCTTTTTAAGTTTATTATTTGAGTAAAATTAATCATTAATTTTGATTATTAGCCTACTATGCATTGTTCTGCAATGTATTACAGCATCATTTTCTCAGAAACATTGTTATGTTTTCCATGAAATTATTTAAAAATTATTAATTTCAAAACTCATAAAAAAAATGTTTACGTTATCACCATCCATGAAAAAGAAAATTCCAAAATAGTCCCTGAGGGTACTTAGAGCAGTTTTGCTAAGTATATACCCGGTAATGACGTGAACAGCAGGAGGAGGGTTTAAATAGTTTAACCCTTTCCTCCATAAATACGCCTTTCTACGCCTCTGTAAAAATCACCTGTTGAAACCATTATGATAAATATTCATCACAATGGTTTCAAAATGATAAATATTCATCACAATGGTTTCAAACTACAAAATTCTAAAAAATTTCCTTTTCTCTTGTTAATGCTCCTTTTCGGTAGATTTATTCAAAGTGGTTGGGTCTAAAAATAGGCTACGGAGGAATGGGTTAAAGCGGCATTTGAAACTTGTGTATTATGATATTTAGCTCTTATGCTTTACCAATTTTCTTGTGCAATTGTAGTGTTCATAAATCTGTATAGTAGTCATTATCGTGAAATTCATACTTTGTTCTGTTTTTGCCGAGCATATAAATTCACAGATATTGTAAAACCAATCCTACAGTTATTTCTAGCCTCTGCAAAATGCATTTCTTAATGGGTCATTATAGATTGTTATAGAATTGCTATACAATCCTTTTTGCTATAATAAGTACCAAAACTATTCTGTATTTTGTTATAATATTGAAGCAGCTTAGCAAGCAACATTACAAAGTGTTTTGTGACTGAGCATGAGCCAGGGACAAAATCACCTGGCATTTTAACCCTTTCCTCCATAACACCTGTTGAAACCATTGTGATAAATAGAGCATTTGCTCCTATAGGAGCAAATGTTCTATTTATCACAATGGTTTCAAACTACAAAGTTCTAAATTTTTTCCTTTTCTCTAGTTAATGCTCCTTTTTGGTAGGTTTATTCAAAGTAGTTGGATCTAAAAATAGCCTATGGAGGAATGGCTTAACAGGATCCAGATTGTTCACTACTTAATGGAAAAGCTCAAGAAAAACAAATATTTTGAGACTTGAGCAGATCTGATGATAGTTTCTATATTAATTGATAGACACACACAATTGATAGACACACACAATTGATAGACACACACAATTTTTTTTTATGCCCCCGCTTTGTGAGCAGAGAGAAATATTGTTTTTACTCTGTCCTTACATTGGTGATAATTTTGTCGCCATTGCACATACATACAGTAAAACCTCTCTATAACGACCACTTAATTGTGTTAATTAGTTCGTATTTAGGGCAGGTGGTTGCTATAGGAGCATTCTTTTTACTTTCACATTGCTTTAAGCAGCCACCTGCCTCTAACACAAAATATTTGATGTAATTTAGTGGCCATTATAGAGAGGTTTTACTGTACTTCAAACTTAGCATGCATGAGCATGCTTATGGAGGCGAACATTTTTAAGGGTGACTTATTATGGTCAAGGTCATACATCAAGGTTAAATGTCATATTGTGGGCATAGTGTTTCACAAACACATCTTGTTTATCTTATGATTATTATCATGGATTTTAGTTGTTTTATTCAGTTTTAGTTTTCCCCCTGGCGTAAGGTGGTGTTTATCCCTTTCCCTGTTTTACATTTATTCCAAACTTCACGTTTATATGAGGGAAAGGGCTATTTAGAGTAGGAATGCATATTAGGTAGAATACGGTTTACATTATATGAATGGCCACTTAACCCATTACCTCATAGGCTATTTTAGACCCAACCTCTTTGAATAAATCTACCGAAAAGGAACAGTTATTAGAGAAAAGGAAATTTTAGAATTGTGTAGTTTTGAAACCATTGCGATAAATAGAGCATTTGCTTCATAGGAGCAAATGCTCTACTTATCACAATGGTTTCAGAAAGTCAAAAGGCATCAATATGAGGAAATGGGTTAAGTGCGGTTTTACTGTAGGCCAGTTTCATGGCTAGTTAGGTAGTGTGATAAATTAATTGATAAATGTTAAGTCTCATGACAGGGTGTTGGCAACATCTGAACTGAGCTTGTAGATGACTGACATTCCCTCCTGTCCTCCTTTTCATCTAATAAGCAGAACTGTGTATCTGATTTCCCACAACAATGGCAAAAACAGTCGGTAAGAAAGACTAGAACCCAAGTGCCAACACAGATCTGGTTTGATTGGCACCATGAGACCTCCTCGAATGTGTGTGGCAGCCCTTTGAATGCTTAACCCGTTACTCCATAAATACACCTTTCTATGCCTTTGCAAACAGAGTAGACCAAGATCAGACGGCTCATATAGGAGCCGTCTGATCAGGATCTACTCTGTTTGCCAATGACATAATACCAATATGTTTTTACATTTTCTGTCGTGGCCAAAAGTTATTGTGTCCTTGTACAATTATAACAATTAATGTAATTAATATTCATTAGGTCATTATTTCTTACATAAATATTCGTGGAGGAAAGGCTTAACCCTTTCTTCCATAAATAAGCCTTTTTAGCGTCGCCTCTGTAATAGTCACTCCTGGAAACCAATGTGATAAATAGAGCATTATTTTGCTCCCATAGGAGCAAATGCTCTATTTATCACAATGGTTTCAATACATGTACTACACAATTCTAACATTTTCCTTTTCTCTAGTAAATGCTCCTTTTGGGTAGATTTATTCAAAGAGGTTGGATCTAAAAATAGCCCATCTAGGAAAGGGTTAATATTTAAAATGGAATGGTCCGTCAGTATGTAAATATGCTAGAGGAATAGTACAAAACGTGATGAGAGGGTTCTTCTAGGAGCGTTCAGGTCTAGGTTTCCACAAATATGAGTACTCTTGTTTCTTACATTCAAAAGGTTGTTACCATACCTTGTTAGTGTCTCAACATTCTGTTTAACCCATTACCTCATAAGCTATTTTTAGATCCAACCTCTTTAAATAAATCTACCGAAAAGGAGCATTTACTAGAGAATTTTGTAGTTTTGAAACCACTGTGATTAATAGAGCATTTGCTCCTATGTGACCAGCGATGCATTCGATAATATTTACATTCGCCCTGCAACGTCCTTATATAACCTTATTCTAAAAAGAAAGTTGCATTTTCCCTTGAACGTTCATTTCAATACTGGTTTGGGTCGGTTCTCCTTTTCCAAGAATTCCGCTGTGTAAGCGCGGAGTAATACTGTACTGACCCAGTTATGACGTATTTTAAGATTTATCAATGGGGAATCGATACGTGACAATGTAAACATAAACACTCCACTTAATGAAACGTCAGCGATTAACGACGCCTTATTTCAGTACTTATGTGGAAATGTTTATTTTGCAATGCACGAATAAAAATGAAATAAATAAATCTAAATCAATGCTCTAGTAAAGTACAGCTTGGTCTTGTATGTCTAAGAACTAAGTATCTATTACCAGCAGCAAACAGGGCAGACCCTGATCAGTCGTTGCCTACATGGGCTGTCTCATCTGGGTCTACTATATTAGTACAACAAATGGCGACGTCAACATTAATTAGATCATCACGTTATTTGGGTCTACTATATTAGTGTAACATTTTTCGTCCGATCTGGGTCTACTATATTAGTGCGATAAATGACGACGTCGATCACCATTAATTAGATTCATATTCATTAATCACGTATTTAGTGGTGGTCATTGCAGAAAATGTCATGTCTAATTTACAAGATCTGAAGCAAACAGAGAAGACCCCGATCAGACCCTGACCAGTCGGCTCCTACAGGAACCGTATGATCTGGATAAAATCCTGTAATTGAACTTGTACATGATGATACAACACAGCATGTTGTCAATGGGTGTGAATCAAGTGTAGCAGACATTAACTGGAGCCCCCATGAGTTTTAAGCGTAAAACAGAAAATGGATTGCCATTCAAGCGGCCCTGAAAATTTGAAATGTGGCATCTTCTTACTGAGAATTATCGCTTGAATACATAATATTGCCAACTTTAACAGCCGTGGCGTATCAAAAATATATTATCAAGTAATGAGTGAAGCTTATATAAGTCAATGTCCTTACCGTTAACAAAGAAAAATCCGAGAATAAAATCCAACGTTGTGAACCGCTTTCGATCAAGCATGGCGGTTGAGTAAATTGGCTTCGACACCGCGACCTACATTTAAGAAGATGCTTTAATACCAACATTTCGTAAATATATATGGTTTGAAATATCTCGATAATCTTTTCTTTAAACATAGCTGGAAATTTACTGATTAAAATCTTGTATTCATTCTATATTTATAATATGTGTTTGGGACTATTTTTCTTACCATATATAGAGATCCTACTACGTTAGAAACGAACCTGGCAACGACCTAGATAGCGGCTATTATTACGTGACCGGTAAAAAAAAATCCGTTGAAATATAAGAAATACAATGGAATATAAATATAAGAAATAAATGACGTGCTCTCGGTGTTCATGAGGTTATGCAACGCATAGCTTTACGAGCAAAGATTCACGTGAAGCCCTTTGGGCTTAACTAACTTTGCTCGTAAAGCTATGCGTTGCATAACCTCATGAACACAGGGAGCACGTCATTCATTTCTTAAGAAACAATGTATACTATTCACAATACTTGCCTAAAGAAGGCATTAATCGTTTTGTTTGACAGGCTTGCTGGCATATTCTCTTATTACTTGACAGTGATGCAAGCTATCTGGAATACAGTAGAACCTCTTTCAAAGTGCTGAGTGAAAAGCATGGTGGTCTTAACCCATTCTCTCATAGGCTATTTTTAGATACAACCTCTTTGAATAAATCTACTGAAAGGGAGCATTAACTATTGAAAAGGAGAAAGTTTAGAATTGTGTAGTTTTGAAACCACTGTGATAAATAGAGCATTTGCTCCATAGGAGCAAATGCTCTGTTTATCACAATGGTTTCAAATAGTGACTTTTATAGAGGCGTTAAAAGGTGTCAATATGAGGGATGGATTAAAACAGGTTACTGTTTAATGCAGAAGAAAACTAATGCAAGAAAGCTCCTTCACAAGCTTGTTGCATTACTTTTTGTCCTGCATTAAGCTACCATGTGCTAGTCCTAAGGACTGACAACTGGACTCCCTGCAGTAGTCACTTTAAATAGGTAGTACTGTATACAAAATTATGTGAACTAGTCAAAGAGAATGAAAGAAAACATTTGCCCCCATATATTGATGTAATGTGCTGAATAAATCAGGAAGTCTTATTCATCTTGTTATGGATGTTTATAGGTAAAGCCATTTGAGCTTTATGTACCATTAAGTGTCATAAGTCTCTGCCAGTCACTGAGATATTTGGTTAAATATGTTTTATATGAGAAATTAATGATGCATCAGGAAAGCACAGACAATTTAACCAAAAAAGGGGCTGAGGAAATATTGCCAATATTCATGAAGGCCCAGAGAGTTTGTTGGTTCAGTATCAATCGTCTGTGTTATTTCTGTGGGAGATTCGTCCAATGATTTGTTGCTGCATTAATCATACCAGGTTACAGGAATATCAGACACTGTTAATATGCTATACAAGGCCCATTGATGTGTCTGTATAAAAACCTTGTGAATGCTGAACACAGCTCCAGATGGGATGTGTAAATTTAAACATTTTCAAGAATAACTTCTTCATTTCTCCACCAAACCCTATGCTGTGACCATTCTTTAGAATTATCTTTAAGCATCTCATCCAGCATCCAAACTAAGCTTATCTCATCCAGCATCCAAACTAAGCATTTTATCAGTATCCAAACTAAGCTAATCTTATCAGTATCCAAACTAAGCATCTTGTCAGCATCCCAACTAAGCTCATCTCCATAGCAGCAAATGCTCTTATTTATCAGAATGGTTTCAATACTACACAATTGAAAAAAGTTCCTTTTCTCTAGTAAATGCTCCTTTTGCGTAGTTTTTTTCCAAAGAGGTTAGGTCTAAAAATAGCCTAAGTGGGATTGGGTTAATTGTTTTGCACATCCTCTCAAAGAACTTTACTGCAGAACTAATAAATCAGTTCTGAACAACAAAATCTCAAATTGCCTGAATAGTATCAAGTTAATGTAGGTTTGGAGATTTTTTTTAGAACTGCTCACAGTATATTATATGAAACACCTTTCTCAAAGAACATAATTATTCTTCCACAACCAAATTATGTCAGTATATTTCAGCAAAAGCTAATTTACTTATTTTTTCTCTCGGTGTCACTCTTTCTATCTGTTTCTTTTGTTTTTTAGCTCACCTGAAGATTTACTTAGAGTGAGCTATTGTGATCACCCACTGCCTTCGTCTATCAACCGTCCATCCACCTTTCCTTTAAGCGACATCTCCTTTGAAACGACTGACAGAAAGTAAATTACACTTTACAGAAATGTTCCTCTCAATATCTCCTTTAAAGTTGTTAAATTTCAATTCCATGTATAACTGGTTGCCATGGCAATCAATAGGTCAAAAAATGACAATCTTCTTGTCTGTAACTAGTGGGCCTATTTCAATATCATTTGGCAGGAATTATCTTTAGGTGACTATCCACCAAACTTATTCAAACCATTTTGATTTGTTAGAAAACATTGTTGCCAGGGAGGGGCTAATTTTCCTAGCTACAGTGGAAATGTTCCAATCATTTTGATTCATCTAAAATCATGGCCAACAGGGGCAGGGCTAACATTTCTTGTTTGTATATAGACAAAATTTGGAAAATCTTGTGAAACCATGGGGCAGATTTCAATATAATTTGGCAGTATTGTTGCTTAGGTGACCAAAATTGTCCAAGTAGTTGTGTTTCTTTACAAGATATGGCTGCCAGGGGAGGGGCTAAATTACTTATATGAGTACTAGTATTGTGAACATTTAAAAAAAATCCTCTAAAACCACTGCAATTGTCATCATTAGATTGAACTAATTTAGGCTATTTTTAGATCCAACCTCATTGAATAAATCTTCCGAAAAGGAGGCTGAGCATTAACTAGAGAAAAGGAATTATTTAGAATTTTGTAATTTGAAACCATTGTGATAAATAGAGCATTTGCTCCTATTTATCACAATGGTTTCTAAACTGCACGGACCCCGCGTGGCTCAGTGGTAGAGCGTCTGCCTGCAGTACGGAAGGTCGTGGGTTCTATCCCAGGCTGCAACAGACCAAAAGTCGTTAAAAGTTGGTACTAGTAGCTCCCTTGTCTACGCTCGACATTAAAAGGGTAGTTCTAGGACTGGTCAGTCCTGTGTCAGGATAATGTGACTGGGTGGGGTGTCCTTGCCATGTGACCGCGGCAGGGGCATTCCAGTGAGGCAGCACTATAACTTGTCTCAAGCAAGTGCTGTCTGTTTATTCAGAGACTGGGTCTAAAATAGCCTGCGCGTGCCAACAAACAAACATCCTTCACACAACTCTTCCTTGCCAGCTCATTATGGAAAACACAAGACAAAATAATTATGACATTATAATTTACAGAGTAGAATAAGATAAAATCTCATAAAACCTTTTTCTGAAAAAAATCCTATTGGTTGGGTTGGGTCTAAATAAGGCAATGCAACACTGAATTGGGATGAGTTTGATTTAAAGGCACTGTGACAATGAATAGGTCTCGCAGAAACACATGCACCTCTTAAAGTTTAAGCGACGGGGGTTTCTTAGTCTGCAGGTTTTTCTTATCCACACTATTTCTTAAGAACTTACCAGATTCCATTGAAATTATGGGAATTTAATCATCAAGAGCACATATGCATATTGTAACAGTGTTCTTTTTGGTTGTCGTTGTCGTCCGAAATCTTAACATTGACCATAACTTCTTCCGTTTTTCATTTACAACCTTCAATTTTGGTATGCATGTTCATCTTGACAGTGGTGACAGACGATCGTTGGCACCCGCCTGAGGTGCTCTTGTTATGCTCCCCAACAAGGGTGTTGGGGGAGCATATAGTCGCAGCTTTGTCTGTCCGTCCTTTTGTCCGTCCAACCAAACATTAAACTTCATACATAGATTGATCACGATGAGGAGAAGTGCAATGCATAAGAACCATTACTCTCTTTTGCATAATTCAGGAGTTATTGCCCTTTGTTATTTTTCATACTTAAAATTTGTCCGGAGCATAACACAAAAACTATAATAGGTATCAGCATGAAACTTCATAGGTAGATTGATCTTGATGAGGAGAAGTGCAGTGCACAAGAATAATGACTCTCTTTTGCGTAATTTAGGAGTTATTACCCTTTGTTATTTTTCGTACTTAAAATTTGTCTGCAATTGGGGAGCATCCATCGGTTCTACCGATTCTCTTGTTTTACAGTATGTCACTGTTCTAATTTGATAATTGTTCTGTAAGTGGATATTCTAAGTTCATTAGTGAATAATAATTTTTGTGTCACTTGCTGTAGCAGGGTGACACTTACGGATCACCTCTCCAGCATCTGTCTTTCCATGTGTATGTGTGTCTTTCTGTGAGTCATGTTGTTTTTGTCAAACCTTTGTTTATCTCATTTCTACAGGCAGAAGACGTGCATGTTCTTTTGAACACTCTTGTTATGATGTTATGTCATATGCAGCTGTTATTGCTCAGTTTTATTTAAAGAAAACAAATTTACTTCTGATTAACTTCTGATTTCTCAAACCAATTTTTACCCAAAACATATCCAAGAGATTTACTTGACAAGAATGTATACTTAATACACAAGGTTTCAGGCTCTCAGTGCATGTATAGCATCTTTAATGACAGTATATATTTCAGTGATATCCACTAATGCAAATGTATCATCTAATGTCAGTTTTCTCGACTTACTCCAAAATCAATACCAAGGGTACATCCATAGAAATCACATTCATAATGTCACAAAGAAACAGATTTTGTTACCATTTTAACCATCTTTTTGGTGTTAAATCTTTGCAAACAGTAACTAAATGGCTTCTCATCATATTGAAACTGACATCTTAGTGGTCATTATATCTCCACAAATGAAATTATGGGGGTATATAGAAGTTGCCATGTCTGCAGTCTGTCTGTTGGTCCATTATGCATGCAGTTGGTGTACAGTTAAACTTCAATATCTCGAACTCGGATAACTCAAACTTTGGAATAACTCGAACTAAAAGATCGGTCCTTCCAACATTTACAATACAGAATTCCTCTAAAATGTATCAGTACACATATCTAGAAACACATGTGACAGCTTAATGCCTGTCTAAAGTAATGCTGAATGCTCCTGTAGGAGCGTTCATCATTTCTTTAGACCTGCATTAAGCTGTTAACTAGCGAAATTGTCCAGATTAGAAATCGGATAACTCGCACTTTGGTTACCTTGACTTTATTTGTATGGTCCCCTTGAAGTTCGAGACATCAATGTTCAGCTGTATTGGTTTTTTGTCTGCACTATTATCTTGGCAATTACTCTTAGGAATTTGGTAAATTTTCATGGAAAGCTTTATCATCAACAGGAGACATGCATGTTATTACGCTTCAGTTGGATGATTTTATACAGTTATGGCTATATAACATTCTTGCTGGTTTTTCCTATCTGCACTATTTCTCAGCAACTTCTAAGTGGATTTCATTGGAAATGTATGGGAAGCTTCATGATGAGGAACATATTACTATGTTCCAGTCAGATGAGTTGTCATAAATAATGTACCCTTGATTGGTCATAAATTAATATTATGTGCTGTGACAAGCAGTTTTGTATAAGTATATTATGTACTCTGACAAGCAGATGTGTATGATTACACTATGACAGGTATATTATGTACTCTGACAAGCAGATGTGTATGAATACACTCTGACGAGTACATTTATGTACTCTGACAAGCAGTTGTGTGGAAGTATATTATGTACTCTGATAAGCAGCTGTGTGGAAGTATCTTATGTACTCTGACAAGCAGTTATGTTTCAGTATATTATGTACTCTGACAAGCAGTTGTGTATAAGTATATGTACTCTGACAAGCAGATGTGTATAAGTATATTATGTACTAGTACTCTGACAAGCAGTTGTGTGGAAGTATCTTATGTACTCTAACAAGCAGATGTGTATAAGTATATTATGTACTCTTGACAAGCAGTTGTGTGGAAGTATATTGTGCACTCTGACAGGCAGTTGGTTGGAAGTATTAATTACATTCAGTGATACCCTAATTGCTCTAAGTATTACGATAGACAAACTTAGGCAAACAGTGCAGATCCAGACTAAACATTTCCTGAAGGAGCCATGAGATCAGGATCTACTCCATTTGCAACTATGTCATGCTAATTTGTAGTGCCAAATTGAATTATTCAGCTTTGCAAACTCTTAGAGAGGGGAGATTGTTCTGAAATTTTAACCCATTCCCTCATGGGCTAGTTTTAGACCCAACCTCTTTGAATAAGTCCTGAAACCATTGTGGTGAATAGAGTATTTGCTATTTATAAATACTCTATTTATCACAATGGTTTCAAAAGGTAACTTTTACAAAGGCATCAAAAGGCGTCAATATGAGTGTCAAAAGGCGTCAATATGAGGGAATGAGTCAAAAGGCGTCAATATGAGGGAATGAGTCAAAAGGTGTCAATATGAGGGAATGAGTCAAAAGGTGTCAATATGAGGGAATGGGTTAAGAGTATTTAGGGTAATTCTAGGCAGTTGTATTAACCCTTTACTCCAGAAATACGTCTTTCTATGCCTTTGCAAATTGAATAGACCCTGATCAGACGGCTCCTATAGGAGTCGTCTGATCAGGGTCTGCTCTGTTTGCTTATAATTTAATATACATAATTATGATTCTACAGTTTCTGCCATTGCAAAACATTCCTGTGTCAATGTGCTGTTACAACAAATTAATCTCATTAATATTCATTATGTCATTATTTCTTACACGAATATTCATGAAGGAAATGGTTAACTCATTGAATGCTTCATTTTCAAAGTCGACAATTATTTAATGGTAGAGGAGTCCATTGAGTTGGAATGTATTAAATTTGCAAAGGAATTTTGAATGACAAACACTGCAGACTCTGATTAGAGGACTCTTCTAGGAGCACTCTGATCTTGGTCTACACTATTTTCCTGGATTCAAAGTGTTACAAAAAGACAAAAGACAGATTTTTATGCTCCCCAACACGGTGTTTGGGGAGCATATCAAGGGCTTGGTGCAAAACTATTCTAACTCCTTCACTAAAGTGAAGGAGTTAGAATAGTTTTCCACCAAGCCCTCGAATTATAGTCGCCGCTTAATGTCCGTCAGTCTGTTTGTCTGTTTGTCCAGCCATCCGAACTTTGTACGGAGCATACCACAAAAACTGTAATAGATATCAACATGAAACTTCATAGGTAGATTGATCTTGATGAGGAGAAGTGCAGTGCACACAAATCATCACTCTCTTTTGCATAATTCAGGAGTTATTGCCCTTTGTTATTTTTCATACTTAAAATTTGTCTGCAGCTGGGGAGCATCCATCGGTTCTACTGATTCTCTTGTTGAATTCGTTCATAAATGTGAAAGAATACCTTCACCCTTTGCTTGATGAATAGTCCATTCATTCACAATGGGCATTGATAATTTCCTCCAAGAATATTCATGTAAGAAATAATGACATCATGAATATTAATTTGATGCATTTTCTTAACGGTATATGAACACATCACATTGTGGCCATGGTTTGAAACTGTAGAATAAGATCTATATTATTACATGAAGCAAACAGAGCAGACCCGGGTCAGATGGCTCCTATAGGAGCCATCTGATCTGGGTCTACTCTGTTTGCAAAGGCATATAAAGGCGTGTTTATGGAGTAAAGAGTTAATAATTTCTTGTACATGTATTAGCAAAAAAAAACTCAGTTTATTGCCATGACAATTAATAGAGAATAGTATCTGAAACAAATAAGCAAACAGAGTAGACCCTGATCAGACAGTACCTGCAGAAACTTTCTGATCTGGGTCTACTCTGTTTTTAAAGGCATAAGATGCAGTATTGGCAAGTACGGGGTTCAAGTATTGGTTTGGTCTGATCATTTGAGCTACCCTTTTTGAGGCAACAAGTTTATCCACAAGTAAAAGCCCTAAATATCCAATGGCAATTTTATTGTTTCTTCTTATTTTGCTTTCACTCTGACTTGGCACTATTCGGAGAATTCCTAGACTTTGCACGCATGTAATGCTATTTTCCTCTGAAGTAAATGGTAAGACTGTCAAAATATTGTGCCATATAGTCAAATAAAACAACACAAATTACGGGGTTGCCGATATCTGTTTTTCTTATTTAGTATATTGAATCAATTTGGCTGTTATTTTCAGGAACGCTCTAGGGAATAAAGTGTTGAGGAAATACCAGTTGCAATTAATAGACCATTGTACATTGGAGCCATGTTTTCAGGTAGGTGGAAGGCATTTTCTAAGAAAAATCTGTTGTTATTTTTTTCTATTACTAGATTGGGTATTCTGATGGGTACAGAAAACGTATGACAGATTTATAAATTGCTTAACCCTTTCATCAGTAGGCTATTTTTAGACCCAACCTCTTTGAATGGATCTACCCAAAAGGAGCATTATCTAGAGAAAAGGAAATTTTTAGAATTTTGTAGTTTGAAACCATTGTGATAAATGGAGCAATTGCTCCTATAGGAGCAAATGCTCTATTTATCACAATGGTTTCAATATGTGACTTTTACAGAAGCATAGAAAGGCATATTTATGGAGGAAAGGGTTAATTTATCAGAGGGTTTCTTGCTACTGTGACAAGAATCCCTTTATCAAAACTTTTTTCCATAATTAGATCTACTTAAGATGTGATCTTGTTCAAGAACAGACAAATAGTCAAGACAATATACTCACCACGCATCAAAATTCTAATTACCTATCTACAAAAGTAAAACAACTCTGTATTTAGGGTATACTGCTATATGAGAAAGTTAAAGCCGGTACTGGCAGTCTGATCAGTTAATAAACGAGAATGGACATGCACATTGGAAGAGTGTGAAGCAGGAAATCCATTAGCATCAGACAGACTGAAAACTAATGTCTGTAATGCAATGGATGATATAGAATTGGACACCAAATGTTTATTGTACAAATTTTTATTACTAGTAAGAGAAAATTCTCACAGTTTGATTGGTCGGTTTGGCTTGGAGAATGAGATCAATTTCAATATGTTGTATGGAAACATATTCAGTTATGTTTTTGTATGTTCAGGCAAGCAGAATTGTCTAAAAGTCTTGTTAGATAACTTACTAGAGCTATCAGAGTGTCACAAATGGTATACAAAGAGTATTAACTTAAAGCTGTCAGCAGAGGTCCGGATAAGGTGTGTAAATTTAAATATTTTCAAGAATATCTCCTTTATTTCTTTACCAAACCCTATACTGTGACCACTCTTTAGAATCGTCTCTCTGAGACGATTCTAAAGAGTGGTCACAGTATAGGGTTTGGTTGAGAAATGACGATTTTAGTATTTACCTTTATCTGTAGCTATACATGTATATGTATTGGGGTATGTATAAAAGGTAGCTATACATGTATATGTATTGGGGTATGTATAAAAGGGTATACAAAGGGTTTACTTACTAAAAATGGTATAACGTACTAAAGCTATCAGGGTATGTATAAAAGAGTACAGTAAAACCTCTCTATAACGGCCACTAAATTGTGTTAATTAGTTGGTATTTAGGGCAGGTGGCTGCTTAAAACAAGGTGAAAGTAAAACAGAACGCTCCCATAGGTGCGTTCTGTTTTACTTTCAGCTTGCTTTAAGCAGTCTCCTGCCTTTAACACAAAATACTTGATGTAATTTAGTGGCCGTTATAGAGAGGTTTTACTGTATACAAAGATTATAACTTTATACTAAAGCTATCGGCGTATCACAGATGATGTCTGTGACCCATGCAAGTAAAGAGTTGACCCTTTCCCTCTTATAAATGCATTTTCATGCATCTGCAAATGGAGTAGATCCAAATCAGATGGCTACTATATAGGAGCCGTATGATCAGGGTCTGCTCTGTTTGATAATGGAATTGAATAGATCTGTTTCTTTACCTTCTAAAATGGCTATAATGTAACACCTTCCACATTTCATAGTTATTTTGTATTTTGTCCATGAAAATTCAGTAGGTATTGAAATTTGGATTAATTATAGAACAAGGAAAGGGTTAACCCTTTCCCTCATATAAACGTGTTTTCATGCTTTGCAGAGTAGACCCAGATCAGACGGCTCCTGCTCTGTTTGCTAATAGAATTTGACAAGATCCGTTTCTTTGCTTTCTAAATTGCCTACAATGTTCTACCTCTCATGTTTCTTTATCACTATTTTGTTAATGAATATTGAATAGGTATTGAACTTTGGAATAAACATAGAACAGGGAAAGGGTTAAAGAGGTTTTATTGTACAAAATTATTATGAAGTTGTTTGCATGATGTGTACAGATAAAAGAACAAATATGTCATACATTTCTCAAATATGTCTGCCAAGTAGGAGTATTTTGTGTTGTCAATGTTTTCTGACATGGAATAGGAATTCTGCTGTAGTATACTGGTTTATAAAAGCACTTAACCCATTCCCTCATCTATTTTTAGATCCAACCACTTTGAATAAATCTACCAAAAAGGAGCATTAACTAGAGAAATGGAAATTTTTAGAATTTTGTAGTTTTGATACCATTGTGATAAATAGAGCAGTAACTGTTGCTCCTATAGGAGCAAATGCTCTATTTATCACAATGGTTTCAATAGGTTATTTTTACAGAAGTGTAGAAAGGGAGGAAAGGATTAAATAAAGTGTTTTACAACTACAGTTTTGTTTTCAGTATTGAGTGTCACAAGATGTTAGAAATAACCGTTTGAATACAGGAAACATGTTGAACTGGCATTTTTACCCATTCCCTCATAGGCTATCTTTAGATATAACCACTTTGAATAAATCTACCGAAAAAGAGCATTAACTAGAGAAAAGGTTTTTTTTTTAGAATTTTGTAGTTTTGAAACCATTGTGATAAATAGAGCATTTGCTCCTTAGGAGCAAAGGCTCTATTTATCACAATGGTTTCAAAAAGTGACTTCTATAGAGGCGTAGAAAGGCGTATTTGTGGAGGAAAGGGTTAAACAGTGTAGAACCAGATAAAAAGAGTCCTGCAGGAGCCATCTGAGCTGAGTCTGCACTGTGTGCCATTCCAAAATCCTTTCAGCAAAGTAGACCATAATTATGGAAGCAAACATATTATTCAAATTATTACCAGCACTTTATATAAAAATGATACCTTTTTATGCCTTTAAGTTTTACCCTTGTCCGTACGTAAGTACGTACGTCTGAATTTTTCATCAAGGATTTCTGGACTTGTATAATGTGGAATGATTTGATATTTGGTCTGAAGCATTATCATAGTGAGTTTTACCGTGTCTCCCCTTTTCAGGTCTATCTTCCATCTACTTCGTGTTTGCAGACACATTGATTGAATTTTGGTGATTGTTTAATAACAAAAATTTTCGTCAAAGATTTCTCCGCTTGTGTAAGCTGCAATGATTTGATATTTGGTCTGAAGCATAATCATAGTGAGTTGTACCATGTCTCCTCTTTTCAGGTCTGTCGTTCATCTACTTCCTGTTTGCCAGCGGGGGCATCCGTGTCCCATGGACACGTTTTCTTTTATTTTTCATGAGCTTGCTGTTTGAGCATTTGGTATGCTTTATAATGGGCAAAACGGTGATGATAATACATAAATTATCAGAGCTCCAGATAAGATGCGTAAATCAAAACATTTTCGAGAATAACTTCTTTAATTCTCCACCAAACCCTATGTCGTGACCACTCTTCAGAATCGTTTCGAAGTGACGATTCTAAAGAGTGGTCACAACATACGGTTTTCGTGGAGAAATGACGATTTTAGTATTTGAGTACGCACAGTTGTCTGTAGCTCTGAATTATACATAAAAAAGTTAGGCTCCTTAGCTATGGACATTTTAGAACAAGACAAGTATATATTGAGTTAAGGAAGCGTACCGTAACTCATTTCGCTGTCACATATTGGTGCCTGCAAAAGTTGTTGTCACAATTTTTATTGTTAATTTTCTTCATTTTTCTTTAAACAAACATTATCAAACAGTGTAGGTGCTGATGAAATTCCTAGTTACTCAACATGTCATCCAACTCCAAGCTATTTGCATATGTAGTCAAAGATTTGCCTCTGGTGGAGAAAGAGTTCAAGCTGTGTTTAAAGTTTCGTAAAGTAAAATATAAGCTGATTAAGTTTAATATCAGAAATAAGCAGTTTAGGACATTCAACAATACAAATGAGCTTGCACCTGTAGTCATAATCCTATTTCTAAAACTAACGAAAACTGATGCACTGTTGTCCGCAAACATTTCCTTAACCCTTTCCTCCATAAATACGCCTTTCTATGCTTTTCCAAACAGAGTAGACTCTGGTGTCATGAACTCCTCCTTCAAATTTGAAAGTTATTCAGTTTATGTTTGGTATACATAATAACCATGAATAGTAGATGTGCAAGACACAATTTTCATGTGTTTAGCACTGGGCATTGCAGAATTATTTCCCCTTGAACTTTGATTGTTTTTGTCATTTTGGCTTGAAACATGGGGAGTTAGTGTCACAAACTCCTGCTTCAGTTTATAAGTTATCTGGGATGTATGAGGTAATTACTTAATAATCATGAGTAGTAAAGACATGCAAGATGCAATATCATGTGTTTTGCTTTGGGCATTGCAGAATTATCTCCCCTTGAACTTTGTGTATTTTTTGTCACTTTGGCATGAAACACAGGGAGATGGTGTCGCAAACTCCTCCTTCAATTTGAAAGTTATTGAATTGATACTTGCCAAACACAATAACTACGAATAGCAGATGTGCAAGACTCAAAACTTATATATGTTTAGTTGCAAGCATTTCAGAATTATTTCCCCCTTAACTTTTGAGTATTTTTGTGTTTTGGTCATGTTACAGGGGTAGTTGGTGTCACAAACTTGGATAATATTTGCAATCAAAGCTGCAGTGTGGGGGTATTTATTACCTTCAGTGATAGTTCTATAGTTTTATAAAGAATCTAATTTACTCTTATGAAGTCTACACTAAAAAGTTAACTTATTCCCTCATATTGACGCCTTTTGACACCTCTGTAAACCTCACTTTCTGAAACCATTGTGATAAATAGAGCATTTGCTCCTATAGGAGCAAAATTTTAATGCTCTATTTATCACAATGGTTTCAAACTACAAAATTCTAAAAAAAATCCTTTTCTCTAGTTAATGCTCCTTTTCGGTAGATTTATTCAAAGAGGTTGTATCTAAAAATAGCCTATGAGGTAAAGGATTGATAAGTCAACACTGAAGAGTTAAGGTGTAATGAACAATGTTTTTAATATGATCAGAAAGTGATCAATGCTTTAGTTAGACCTCTTCCTGGTTACGGCTATAGTCTGATGTATACAATGTCTATATAAGCTAATCTATTATGTATCTGATTTATAACAATTGATTTATTATTGCAATGGTGTAATTCTTACGGAAACATTTATTCTCACAGTAAGCTGTTTTTTCCAGATGCACTTTGTGTACCCAGAGCTGTAATGAACATATCACATAGGCTTCACATGGACAATGTCAGTGTTTTATATTGCTCTTTCAATGAACAATAGGCACTGTAAATATGTTATGATTGCTGTAGATACTTTGATATAGTTAAATGGGAACTAAAAACATTTACAGCGTCTGGTTCTTGAAGTGAGAGATAATTGTAGTAAATGGGTAGTGTCTGAATAGTGAAGTGGATATAAAAAATTCAACCAGTTACAATTATAGAATCTCTTCAAAGCCATCCCTAGATAACATGCCATAATTAAGCCTTTTTTTTTTTTTTTTTTTTTAAAGAAGAGCTTCTTTATTTATCCACTAAATGCTATGCTGTAACCACTCTTTGGAATCCTTTCCTTGCAGAGACAATTCTGAAAAATCGCATGCAACATGGGGAAAGGATTATTTAAGTACAGTGATCCCTCATTACAACGGAGGTGTTTGTTTCCAGACATTGAGTTTAAATAATTATGAAAGGAACCATATGACCAGTTTTAAACTAGTATCAACAGGTGAACGCTTAATGCAGGGCACAAGAAGTATGCACCTATTTATTCAGTGGTTGTTTCAAAGAGGTAACAGTAAATTTGTTTCAGTGCATAGTGCGGGTATAACAAGGGTGCCATTGTAATGAATGCCGGTATAATGAGGGTTCACTGTATTTGAATACTCCCCTTTATCCATGGCTCTGCCTTAGTGAATGTAACTAGGATTTTTAAATGCTTCACCCATTTCCTCATATTGACGCGCTTTGATGCCTCTGTAAAAGTTCTAAAAATGTTCCTTTTTTTCTAGTGAATACTACTTTTCAGTAGATTTATTCAAAGAGGTTGGGTCTAAAAATAGCCTGTGAGGGAATGGGTTAATGCAGAACAAAGCATGATGAAAGCTTATATTAATGCTATTTAACACCTTTGCAAACTGAGTAGGCCTAGATCAGGGTCTGCTCTCTATGCTTATGAAATTATAATAGATTTTCCTCTACAGTTTCTGATACATATTCATAATGTGATTATTTCTTGCATAAAGGGTTAAACGCTGCATTAAGTTGCCTGTGACATGTCTCAATATATATTAAAATAAAGGTTGAAAATGAAATCTTTCGAGTGGATGCTTTAGAGGGGCTCAAACAGAATGATGATTTTTACATTTTCTTGTTATTTCTTGTAATTGTGTAATAATTGATTCACATAATTATAACAAAAGTGCATTGACCCATTATGGGGTTGCCTTTAACCCATTCCCTCATAGGCTATTTTTAGATCCTACCTCTTTGAATAAATCTACCGAAAAGGAGCATTTACTAGAGGAAAGGAACACTTTAGAACTGTGTAATTTTGAAACCATTGTGATAAATGGAGCATTTATGCTCCTATTTATCTCAATGGTTTCAGAAAGTGACTTTTACAGAGGAAT
Organism: Azorinus chamasolen; assembly: GCA_963576725.1. Classification (NCBI taxonomy): domain Eukaryota; kingdom Metazoa; phylum Mollusca; class Bivalvia; order Cardiida; family Solecurtidae; genus Azorinus; species Azorinus chamasolen. Next base: position 51,716,393 of record OY755242.1, on the reverse strand, counting down.
GGGTTAAACAAAACAGTCAAAAGTAGGAAAGTTCTGTTTAAAGGCAATGTGTCTACAGAAAATGGATTTTAGAAGAATGAAAAAGCAGTTAAAAACTTGTCTAATGAAAAGAGGTAGGATGTGGAAATTACTGCCAAATAATCACTTAAAATTGCGAAACTTTGATGTTTAAAGTATCAATGTCACTGATGTTATTCACCAACATTTTAGACCAAAGATTTTAGTGTGTATTTTAGTTCCGTATTTATCGTAACTACTCAGTTATGTCCCTTTCGGTTCTCAGAGTTATTCCCATTGATTCTGTTTGGATCCGTGATATCAGAATAGTATTTTGTTTTAGAACAAGAAATTACAAGAAACCGTTTTATTGATTCACAAAATGCATTTTACAATAGAAGTTGTTCATGGAAATCTTCATAAAACAGTCCAAACAGCTTTATTATGTTCCCCAAACAAATGGTGTGGACATATTGTGTTTAAGTTATATTAATCTTTCTTCCGATTCTTCTTTGTTTTCTACTGCCATGAACTTTCCCAACTCAATTCTCTGTAAATAATAGTCAATCCTAATGAAATTTCACATGAACATTCTTGGTTATGTACACATGTGCATTTTACTCTCTCTCTTTTTGAACAAATTGCTATAGTAACCAAAAGGTGTGCTCTGATTGGTCTAATTAAAATATTGTTTGACAAAATTTAGTGTTTGTTTGATTATGCTGAAAATTGGTATTCTGGGATATTTTGTACTCCAAATTGATTGGTAGGTCTTTCAAAAGTATTGGTTGCCATGGTAACCAAATTTAGGGCTCTGATTGGTAAAAATTTAATAAAATTTGATTTGGCTGAAAATTGGTACAGGATATTGGAGTACCCCAAACTTAATGACAGGTGTTTCAAAAGTGTTGGTTGCCATGGCAACTTGGTGGTGTCCTAATTCTACTTTCAGACAGGATGGACAGAGAAAGGCTGAAAGTGGTGACTACATATTTATAAATGCTCATGACCTTGGGAAGCATTGAAGTTTTACTTTGAATGAAAGTAATGGACACATAAGAATATGAATTAAAATCAATGTTTTACATGTGAGAGAAAAAAGGAACTTGTCATGAACATTAATTTGATTATACAGTAAAACCTCTCTATAACGACCACTAAATTGTGTTAATTAGTTGGTATTTTGGGCAGATGGTTGCTTAAAGCAAGGTGAAAGTACTTTCACCTTGCTTTAAGCATCCACCTGCCTTTAATACGAAATATATTTTGTAATTTAGTGGTCGTTATAGAGAGGTTTTACTGTATTTTATAATGGTGTACGAACAAATAATATTTTAGCAACTGTAGGATCAGATGTATATTGTTTCATAATCTTATAGGAACCATCTGATCTGGGTCTACTTTGTTTGCAAATGTGTGAAAAGGCATTTATATGAAGGAATGGATTAAATTGAATGCAGGAAGAAACCATTCTTGAATTCTCTTTATTCATCAGTTTCACATGGAAGACTGTCTGTCAGCTTCGGGAGAGGTATGTTCCGGATCAAAACTTTCCATTGTCTACCCTTGGAATCAATAATTTTATATCTGAAAGATAAGACAATTACTTGTAACATGTGGCTTATGGAAGAGTAGATTTATATGAAAGTTTTGCTCCAGATTAGTTGCAAAAACAAATATGCTTCATTACATGTATTTGGATGAATACTGAATACAGGAGAAATGAAATATGACACATAGGCAAATTGTATTATATTATCATATGACAAAAGTAAATTTCAGAAAATGTTAGATTAATGATATTTGAGCTAGCTGCTAGCATAAGGCAAATACAAAAAAAGTGAATATTGAAATAAATTTATATGTATATAATGTAATATAAGTCTGCATGTGGGATGACATATTTGAAAAGAAAAACAACTGACAGAGCGAGTTGTTATCTCCAAACGTTGACTTATTTGAAATTTAGGCCGTTGTCAGCAATTTTATATGACAGATGGGTATTCGAAAGAAAAACTACATAGATTATAAATTCTGAGAAAATGGAAAAGACAAAAAAATAATTATTTCATACAAGAATGGCTGTATAAATTTTTAATCTTTAGCATGGTGCCAGTGATTCTGTGAGAACTTTTACACACAGTTGTGATCCAGACGATAAACTCACAGCTCATAAATAGTGCAGATAAACTCACAGCTCATAAATAGCGCAGATAAACACACTGCTCATAAATAGTGCAGATAAACTCACTACTCATTAATAGTGCAACAGACAATTTAACCCATTCCCTCATATTGACGCCTTTTGACGCCACTATAAAGGTTACTTTTTGAATCCATTGTGATAAATAGAGCAATGTTTCAAAACTTCACAATTCTAAAATTACCCTTTTCTTAAGTTAATGCTTCTTTTTGGTAGATTTATTCATAGAGGTTGAGTCTAAAAATTGCCTATGAGGTAATGGGTTTAACAAGACAATTTGCTTAGCATGCTAAATATTGAAGGATGTAATTTGAAATAAATTCCACTTGAAAGTACATCAAGTTTCATACCAGAATAAATAGAAAAGGAACAGTAGCACTGAGTAAAATTGCATTTTATGAAGTTTATACATTAAAATATAGGCAGTTCCATGGGGGAATTGGAAACATTTAATTTGGAATAAGAAACGTTAATGACGTTCACATTTTAAAAGAAAAAGTGGGTAGTATCATCTCTCATACTTAACAATAATTATCTGCCGAAATTATCTGTAATTAATAGTGAAATGAAAGTAGACCTTTTATTTTAGAAAAAAAACATGATGAGAGCATAATTGATTAAATTGTTTTATTACAAATGTAAAACAGTAAACAGTGGAGAATCAGATCTCTTTTCTTTAATAAGCAAACAGAGCAGAAACTGATCAGACAGCTCCTACAGCATCTACTGAGTCTACTTTGTTTGCAAAAACATTAAATGGTAGGATGATTAAGTAAAAGTTGGATCACACTAGACCAACAGTGAGAGGACTAGCAATGAGAGGTAAGCTTAATCACACTAGACCAACATTGAGAGGACAAGCAATAAGCGGTAAGGTTGATCACACTAGACCAACAGTCAGAGGACAAGCAATGTGAGGTAAGGTTGATCATACTAGACCAACAGTGAGAGGACAAGCAATAAGAGGTAAGGTTGATCATACTAGACCAACAGTGAGAGGACTAGCAATGAGAGGTAAGCTTAATCACACTAGACCAACAGTGAGAGGACAAGCAATGAGAGGTAAGGTTGATCATACTAGACCAACAGTGTTAACCCATTACCTCATAGGCTAATTTTAGATCCAACCAATTTGAATAAATCTACTGAAAAGGAGCATTAACTAGAGAAAAGGAAAATTTTAGAATTGAGTAGTTTTGAAACCATTGTGATAAATAGAGCATTTGCTCCTATGGAGCAAATGCTCTATTTACCACAATTGTTTCAACAGGTGACATTTACAGAGGTGTAGAAAGGCATATTTATGGAGGAAAGGATTAAGTCTTTGATACTGGATCAACTCTTTTGTTAACCTTTTCTCTCATAGGCTATTTTTAGATCCAACCTCTTTGAATTAATCTACCGAAAAGGAGCATTAATAAGAGAAAAGCAAAATTTTAGAATTTTGTAGTTTGAAACCATTGTGATAAATAGACCAAATTTGCTTCTATAGGAGCAAATGAACTATTTATCACAATGGTTCCATAAAGTGACTTTTACAGAGGCGTAGAAAGGCGTATTTATGGAGGAAAGGGTTAAATACTGATGGGTCATTTCACTTTGAATATTCAGCTTTTAATGGGTTAAGAATTAAATAAGAGGATACTGTTTTACAGATTATGCTAAGTCTTGCTTAGTGATGTAAAGATTTAGAGCATTTTCTGTTGCCTGTGAAAATGTTCCAGGAAATGGAAACACTGTGATGCCAAAAAATAAAAAAGAAAAAAAAAGATTCTGCATCTCGTAAATCATTTTCCTGTGATTTTCTCCAATTAAACATCTCTGGTTATTCCTTACACTGTATTTGTCTGGATGTCAGTGGAGCAGATTTAACACACATACCTGTGTGTATGATCTGGAGTCTATATTGCATGCATATTATTGTTGGCAGCTAAAAACTAAAGCTAAGTTATTGTACTTTTATTTGAGGTTTTCTATTCAGGAGGTTGAATATAAATGCATTGCTCGTTTGTTTCAATGAATGCATTGCCTGAATAGTTCTATTTTCAGAGAACTTACTTTTGCTTTAACTCATTAATAAGCTAGCAAAACGGGATTATCTATGCAAGCTGTGTGGATCCAGATGAGACGCTGCATTATCAGGATCCAAACTGTGTCATACTGTGACCAAATTATCGCAAAGAAATGAGAAAAAAACTATTTAAGGAATTGAAGCAAACGACAGTTGAGCAGAGGACAAATTTACTTGGAGTGCACAGAGATTTTTGAGAGAGAACAATTGCACAGGATCGGTTGTGGTTCAGTCTTAACCCTTCGCTTGCTATTCGCATCAATATACCTACCTGTAAATAGTGAAGACCCAGATGAGACAGCTCCTGCAGGAGCTGTCTCATCAGGGTCTGCACTATTTACAAGTTGATTGTGCAACCAGTGCACTCTGCAGCAGTGATTGCACAGCAAAATACGTGTACACAGTGAAGATATATGTAATTATACAACAGGGCATGGGTAAAGTAGGAGAAATGTATTTTAAAATTCAGCAGGCGAAGGGTTAATACCTGCGTCTTTCTTAATGCTTTTGTGCCTAGTGTCCTTTAGGTTTTCCCCTGGTCTATGTTTGTTTCAAATTTCAATACCTACTGAATAATCCTGGCCAAAGTAGCTATATTCAAATATATGGAAGGTGGACCATTGTAGTCATTTTAGAAAGTAAAGTAACAGATCTATCAAATTCCTTTAGCAAACAGAGCAGACCCTGATCAGATGGCTCCTATAGGAGCCATCTGATCTGGGTCTACTCTGTTTGCAAATGTTTTAAAATGTATTTATATGAGGGAAAGGGTTATGAGTTTAAAGGTGAAATATTTTAGCAAACAGTTTTCTCAAAGTGTTTTGATTGGAGCCTTCTTATCAGGCACTACACTGTTTGTACAGTAAAACCTCTCTATAACGACCACATCAAGTATTTTGTGTCAAAGGCAGGTGGCTGTTTAAAGCAAGGTGAAAGTAAAACAGAACGCTCCTATAGGAGTGTTCTGTTTTACTTTCACCTTGCTTTAAGCAACCACCTGCCCTAAATACCAACTAATTAGCACAATTTAGTGGCCATTATAGAGAGGTTTTACTGTATTTCAAAGTACTCTTCAGAGATCACATCAGCAAAGAAATTCTTGCACAATTAAACACTCTCTAAATGATATTAGATTCACTCAAAATGGGTGTTTGGAAGAATTTACTAAGAAATAGAGGCTAGAAAGAGTTAACCCACCAGTGTTGTAGAAACCAGAATATTATCTTGAAACAGTCCAAATACCCTCATTCTACTGACTCAGCCCTGATCCCATTATGGATGGGACATTACATAGATAAAGGGCCACAAAGGGCAGTTACTGACCCCCATTAATTTGGGCCCTTATCATGGTCTTATCTAAATGTTTTCCAAGGCAGTAGAACAACTTCGAGTGATTAGTGGTGACTTTAAAAAGGACAAAATTAACAGAAAAGTTGTTTTAACCACTTCCTTTAACTTTTATGTGCATCATTCTGTTAGCCAACTTTATCCAAACCTATACTTATTAGAGTGTCAACCAATTAGGATCCTGATGAGATATTAATTAGGATCCTGATGAGATGTTAATTTAGGATTCTGATGAGATGTTAATTAGGTCCCTGATGAGATGTTAGCTTATTCAATATCTCATCTGTATCTATTGGCAGTGGTTATCGCTATTGCAAATCTACCCATTCTGTGTAGTTTCAATGGTTTTGCACTTAGACCCTTGAGATGCCATATAAAATTGAAAGTAGACATTTGTTTTGACAGGCTTTTGATAAACAGAGTATTGAATACTCAAAAGTCAAATGGCCATCAGTGCTTAACTGTAGAGTTCATTTAGTATGAAAGTCTTAACCCTTTCCTCCATGAATATTCATGTAAGAAATAATGACATCATGAATATTAATTAAATTAATTGTTAAAATATTACACATTGACAAATAGGAATGTTTGGCCGTTGTAAAAACTGTAGAATCATATCTATATTATATCATAAGCAAACAGAGCAGACCCTGATCAGACGGCTCCTATAGGAGCCATCTGATCTGGGTTTACTCTGTTTTCAAAGATGTACAAAGACGTATTTGTGGAGTAAAGGATTAAATTTACTAGAGAATTTTGAATGGCAAACAGAGCAGACCCTGTGCAGAGGTCTCCTCTAAGAAGCTGTCAGATCTTGGTTTGAACTGTTTACAAATATGCCAGTACATGTGTTCCCCACATTTGAAGGGAGAATATACTGCAATGAACTGATAAATATAACACATAACTTAAAATAGCAAATATCTGGGTACCTTACTTACAGTATCTATAGTATTGACATACAGTTGAACTCCTTATCTCGAACTCGGATAACTCAAACTTCGGGATAACTCGAACTAAAAGTTCAGTCCTTCCAAGACTTACTCTACAGAATTACAGAACTACACATATCTAGAAATACACATGACAGCTTAATGCAGTTAATACAGGAGCTTTCAGCATTACTTTAGACCTGCATTAAGCTGTGAACTTAAGAATTGTCAAGATCAGAAATCTTATAACTCAAACTTCTGTTATCTCGAACTAATTTGTATGGTCCCTTGAAGTTTGAGATATCGAAGTTCATCTGTAGATGAATCCATACAAGTTTCATAGTATTATTGATTTGATAGTAATAACCTTACAAAGTTTTAGACCACACACTGATTGGAAAACAAATATTCAGTATTTCAATGGATATATCCCTTGGAAATTCACTATCTTTCTCCTCAAATTGACCTGTCATTCCTAGAAGTAACAAAAAATGACATTTTCTACCAGAAAATGAAATATGTCAATTATGTCTATAGTGTTATGGCTGCCTTCCTTGCTTGCAATGTACTGTTTTGATACCCTTTGGGCTTATAGTTTCATACGCACATTTTTAGCTGGTCTGTTTTGAAGAAATCACGAGCTTTTGATGTAACTCTGGCGTCCGCCTCGTCTTTGTCCGCCTCGTCATTTACAACCTTCATTTTTGGTATGCATGTTCATCTTGACAATGCCAACAGGCGAGCGTTTGCACCCACTTGTGGTGCTCTTGTTAGCTCATCTGGGTTTTTATGCCCCCAAAGGCGGGCATATAGTAATCGCATTGTCCGTCCTTCCGTCTGTCCGTCTGTCCGTCTGTCCGTCCGTCTGTCCGTCCGCACTCACCAAAGGGTAGTTGTGTGACTTTTTCTAACTAGTCACACAAGTAAAATCATTAACCTGGCCATCTCTTGTGACATTAACCTGGCCATTTCTTGTGACATTAACCTGGCCAGTTGTGGGACATAGGGTTAGGGTTAGGGTTAGCTTCCAGATCATTCTATTCCAAAGTTAGAGCCAAAAATAGTTTTTCTTGTGGGACTAGTCCCACAAGAAAAGATCAAAGGAAAAAGTCACACAACTACCCATTTGTTAGTATGTCCGTCCGTCCGTCCGTCTGTCCTTCCGTCCCAAATTCGTGTCCGGTCTGTAACTTCTTCATCTATCAATGGATTTGAATATAACTTGCCACAAATGTTCACCAGACAGAGACGATGTGTCGCGTTCAACTCCCTGGTCCATGGGTCAACGGTCAAGGTCACAGGGTACAATTACTTTGTCACAAATTTCGTGTCCGGTCTGTAACTTCTTCATCTATCAATGGATTTCAATATAACTTCCCACAAATGTTAACCACACAAAGACGATGTGTCGCGTTCAACTCCCAGGTCCATAGGTCAAAGGTCAAGGTCACAGGGTACAATTACTTTGTCACAAATTTCGTGTCCGGTCTGTAACTTCTTCATCTATCAATGGATTTCAATATAACTTGGCACAAATGTTCACCACACAAAGACGATGTGTCGCGTTCAACTCCCAGGTCCATGGGTCAAAGGTCAAGGTCACAGGGTACAATTACTTTGTAACAAATTTCGTGTCCGGCCTGTAACTTCTTTATCTATCAATGGATTTCAATATAACTTGGCACAAGTGTTCAGCACACAAAGACGATGTGTCGCGTTCAACTCCCAGGTCCATAGGTCAAAGGTCAAGGTCACAGGGTACAATTACTTTGTCACAAATTTCGTATCCGGTCTGTAACTTCTTTATATATCAATGGATTTCAATATGATTTGGCACAAATGTTCACCAGACAAAGATGATGTGTTGCTTTCAACTCCCTGGTCCATGGGTCAAAGGTCGAGGTCACAGGGTACAATTACTTTGTCACAAATTTCGTGTCCGGTCTGTAACATCTTTACCTATCAATGGATTTCAATATAACTTGGCACAGATGTTCACCAGACAAAGACGATGTGTAGCGTTCAGCTCCCTGGTCCATATGTCAAAGGTCAAGGTCACAGGGTACAATTACTTGTTTATCTGTGAATGGATTTCAAAGGAACCTGGCACAAATGTTCAACACACAAAGACGATGTGTCAACTCCCTGGTCCATGGGTCAAAGGTCAAGGTCACAGGGTACAATTTTTGGGGGCATTTGTCACGTGACTGTGACATCTCTTGTTTTAAGAAAAAAAAAAGAGCTATTGTCGTAAGTCCAGCATCTGCATTGTGGTCATCATTGTCGTTAATCTTTGATGTCATCATTGTCGTCAATCTTTGTCATCGTCATTGTTGTCAGTCTTTGATGTCATCATTGTCGTCTGGAAACTTTTATGTTTGCTATTACTGCTTTACTCTTCATGCAAATCTTATGAAACTTCGCACACTTGTTAACCGCCACAAGGGTTAGAATCAAATAGACGAGAGTTGGCACCCCCATGCAATGCTCTTGTTAACCCTTTCCTCCATAGGGTATTTTTAGACCCAACCTCTTTGAATGAATCTACCCAAAAAGAAAAATTAAGAATTTTTTAGTTTGAAACCATTGTGCTGATGATAAATAGAGCATTTGCTCCTATAGGAGCAAATGCTCTATTTATCACAATGGTTTCATTAAGTGACTTTTAGAGAGGCGTAGAAAGGCGTATTTTATGGAGGAAAGGGTCAAAATAAGACAAATGTGGTGACTTTAGATTTCGTTAGGATCCAGACTGTTTGACATCGAGAAGTTGTTTAATTTTAGCCTTTCATCACTAGGTAACTGCCACACTTCAATTCTTTCGGTACATTTTTCTTCATTTTCTTATTAACCCTTTCCTCCATGAATATTCATCTAATATATAATGACATCATGAATATTAATTAGATTAATGTGTTCTATATATTATAGCACGATGTACACATGCGGTTTTGGCCATGGCAGAAACTGTAGAATCATATCTATATTATATCACAAGCAAACAGCAGACCCTGATCAGATGGCTCCTATAGAGCCTTCTGATCTGGGTCTACTCTGTTCGCGAATTCTAGCTGTTTGATGCTCTGATATTTTCTGTTAATCAAAGAGGAAGAATGTTAAATATTTCACAAACTGCAATGCTTAGCAGTGAAAAAAACTGGTGGCAATTTAAGCCTATAATATTTTTTCTCAAAATCCATGAATATTCATGAAGAAATGACATGATGATTATTTATAAAGTGACTACAGGAATTTTTTACCATGGCGGAAACCATACAATCGCATTTATATAATTCCATAAACAAACAGAGTAGACTTTGATCAGATGGCTCCCACTGTTTGCAAAGGTGCCAAAAGTCGATCTATATGAAGAGAAGATTTAACCCTTTCCCTGATGAATATTCATATAGGAAATAATGACATCATGAATATTGATAAGATTATTTTTTATAATGGCATATGAACACATGACATTTTGGCTCAGGGAGAAGCTGTAGAATCAGATCTGTAATTAAGTATAAGCAAACAGAACAGACCCTGATCAGACGGCTCGTATAGGAGCCGTCTGATCTGGGTCTACTCTGTTTGCAGAGGCGTCAAAATGCGCTTACATAAAGGAAAGGGTGAATACTGAAATTGTCGGTTTAGCCCATTCCCTCATATTGATGCCTTTTGACGCCTCTATAAAAGTCATTTTTTGAAACCATTGTGATAAATACAGCATTTGCTCCATAGGAGCAAATGGTGTATTTATATCACAATGGTTTCAAGACTTCACATTTCTAAAATTCACTTTTGGGTAGTAAATGCTCCTTTTCGGTAGATCTGTTCAAAGCGGTTGGGTCTAAAAAGAATATTAAACAGGAAAAGGATTAACATAATTGTATGTTCTTGTAAATTTTGATATCAAACACTTGTTGTCAAAAGAATTTGATACTTATTAAATATCAATTACACCTAGATCAAAACTGTCTTCATTGGTTTTAACCCATTCCCACTTAGGCTATTAATAGACCTAACCTCTTTGATTAAATCTACCAAAAAGGAGCATTAACTACAGAAAAGGAAACTTTCAGAATTGTGTAGTTTTGAAACCATTGTGATAAAAAAAACATTTGCTCCTATGGAGCAAATGCTCTATTTATCACAATGGTTTCACAAAGTGTATTTTACAGAAGCGTCAAAAGGCGTCTATATCCGGGAATGGGTTAAACATTACTGCTAGAATGCATTTAGATTTCTGAAACTAGTTTAGTGGAAAACCTTGGTAATTAAACAACCAAACATTCAGGGTACACCATAGCAAGACACATCTTCACTTAAAAGTAAACGCTTAAAACCTTTTATTGTGTGTCAAGTTTGATGAAAACCAGGCTACTAAGCACTAACATCCTCACACTTAAAGACTAAGGCATTACCTCAATTTCTTCTTTCCAAAATACCAAAAACAGAAATACAAAATACTCGACTCCTATTTGTCAATCTAAATAAAATGTTTACTAATCAAAATCACATTCAGATGTTCTCTTGAGAATTTCACTTTAGCGAAAAGTTACTCTTCAGCATTTATAGGGGCACCTTCTACATGTATACAAGAAGCCATTTTCCTGACACTCTCTGTTGATAACAATGTCAAAATAATGGAAAAAAGCTCAGCCAAAAATTGGCAGTAATAATAAATGAATCAAATGATTTTTGTGACCTTCACCTTTATTTGAAGAAGATATCAGCATTGTCCGCTATGATTGGGATGTCAGTGGGGAAATATGCCGAATGGAAAATGATCGTATCATCATAACAGAAAGACATCATCGTGTTGAGATATCTGAATAACTGATTTCCTTCACCAAACCAAGCGCCTTTAGCTCTGCTGATCTAAATCAGGATCCGAGACACTTGTCATACAATGAATATCACAGATTTTGATACTCGGCAGAGTTCTATGTGCTAAAACTATAAACTGACAATTTGAGATCATATAAAAAAAGTAGACAAGCCTTGGAGTTGATTAAAGGATATCGGACAAGATACAATTTTGTCTAAAATTAATTTGGTTAACAAACAAAAAATTCTTGATAATTGAACACAGGAAATATTGATAAAGTCTGTCATAAACTTTGATCAAAACAATTCATTGTACCGTCTTCTCAGATGAATGTGACATGGATCTCAGCATGGTGTAACTAATGGCTGGTATGCCGATTCCATCATGACAGGAGAACTCTTTGAGAAATTGGGTATTATTGCATTGGAAAGTGTAGACCTAGATCACATAAATCTTTTGTCTATGACAAGTCAGAGCTCCAGATAAGATGCGTAAATTTAAACATTTTCAAGAATACTCCTTTATTTCAAACCCTATACTGTGACCACTTTTTAGGATCGTCTCTTCGAGACAATTCTATCTAAAGAGTGGTCACAGTATAAGGTTTGGTGGAGGAATAATGATTTTAGTATTTGGGTACGCACAGGTATTTGTAGCTCTGATGAGGTATTTCACCAAGATTTACATTGTATCAAAAGATAGAGAACAGACAGACAAACAATATGGGGCTTGCAGTCTGAGTCTACTATTTTAGCAATGCATGCAATAGTACACTCTTTCCTCTTAGGGCAGCTATTAAAGAATCTCCACAATGTTTTTGTCAGCAGTGATCCAACCCCAGGTCATATCCAATTATGGAAGGATAAAGACAGACATCTGTGCTAATTGTTACACATCTTGATATCTAGGAAATAATCATTCTTACATCCAATACATTATTTGACATAAAAGCTTGCAAATATCAGAAGCTGTCAAGCTTTAAACCCATTCCCGCATATTGACGCTTCTACAAAAGTCACTTTCTGAAACCATAGTGATAAATAGAGCATTCGCTCACTAGGAGCAAATGCTCTATTTATCACAATGATTTCAAAACTACAGGATATTCTTTTCTCTAGTAAATGTTCCTTTTCGGTAGATTTATTCAAAGAGGATGAACCTAAAATAGTCTATGAGGGAATGGGTTAATCCTATAAGGAGTAAATTTAGTCTTAACCCTTTCCCTCCTAGAGGAGCCCTCTCATTTGGGTCAGCACTGTTTGTCATGTTACACCTTTCTTTAGAAAAATCCTTAAATATTCACTGTAAGCTTGACCTGTTTGAATTTTGGAATAGTCCATTTGTAAGGCTTAAATCATCAGTCACTATAACAAGGTCAATTACAGAACAAAAAAACCCGTGATGGTTACATCAAATTTCACATATCACATTTAATTGCACCAGACAATTTTCTTGTCTTCCTTCAAAGATAATAACTCTAATAATAGTTATATTAAGAAATCTAAAAAGGATAACATTTTGAGATCAAGCCCTCACCATAACCGATTATAATAAATAGTGTAGACCAAGATAAGATGGCCCAAATAAAGTCTGCACAATTTGTCACTATTTCTCATTAGCCCATTACCCCATAGGAGCAAATGCTCTATTTATCACAAAGGTTTTAGAAAGTGACTTTTACAAAGGCGTCAATATGAGGGAATGGGTTAAAGGTGCGTACCCAAATACTAAAATCACCTTTTCTCCACTAAATCCTATACAGACGATTCTAAAGAGTGGTCGCAGTATAGGTCTTGGTGGTATTTTGGTACGCACCTTTATCTGTAGCTCTGCTATTATGATATTAAAAATATTACTAAGTAATCACTAATTTTTGTCAAATTGGGGTCTGGTCAAAGTTATTAATAAGCTACAGTTGAGCTTAGAAATTCGATTATGAAGCAATGTTTGACTTTTGTCACTGACCGTTCCAAGGCGGTACTTCCATCTTCCCCCTATTGTATGTTTGTTTTGTCTTTGTGCGTCTCTTGATGTTTTTATAGTTATGTACATTTGCTGTTTCCTTGTGTTGCTGTTCGGGCGACTGTTTGTTCTGTATGTGGTGTTTCCTGCATGACTCATTTTTGTACTTTTAAACCTATTAACAAGTTACAAACTTTCCGTTAAAAGGTTTCCAAGCCCAATGCTACACAATAGATGTACGACTGCATATGTTTGTATTTTCTATTATATTGATAAGATTGGATCTCTTGATTAATTTGATGTTGCAATAAACAAGTCATGGAGTCAGTATGATTTCTGTACTGGGTTCGTTACAAGCATTCAGTTTCTGTATCAGAATTCTGTAACCATCATTATGTCTCCTTAGTATACTTGTGTTCATTTGTCATTGTAACAGTTAAACTTCAATATCTCAAACTTCAAGGGACGATAGAAATTAGTTCGAGATATCAGGCTAGGATTGAGTCTTCTGATTTAAATTCTGACCAATATCTCAAGTTCACAGCTTAATGCAGGTCTAAAGTAATGCAGAAAGCTCCTGTAGAATCTTTCAGCATTACTTTCGACTTGCATTAACCTTTTCTTCCATAAGCTATTTTAAGCTCTTTGAATGAATCCACCAAAAAGTAGCATTTGCTAGAGAAAAGGAAAATGTTAGAATTGTGTAGTATTGAAACCATTGTGATAAACAGAGCATTTGCTCCTATGGAGCTAATGCTCTATTTATCACAATGGTTTCAAAAAGTGACTTTTACAGAGGCATAGAAAAGCGTATTTATGGAGGAAAGGGTTAAGCTGTCAGATGTGTTTCTAGATATGTGTAGTGGTATAATTCTGTATTATAAATTTTAGAAGGACTGAACTTTTAGTTTGACTTATCCAGAAGTTCGAGTTATCCGAGTTTGAGATATCGAAGTTCAACTGTAATTAATGTTCATGATGTCATCTATTTCTTACATGATTATTCATGGAGTATATGATTATTCATGATATAAAAAAACTATATGTCAAACTCTTCAATCCTTTTAGCAGCTTTGTTTCAAATTTTCACAGATTATCATAAAATAATTTAAAGGAAGAGACATTTTAGCTCTGATTGTTTTTGACAGAATTATAACTTACTGAATGTGGCAGCATGGGAGCACCTTTTTTTAACTGGGTTTTCCACGGAAAATCTGGTTATTGAAATGGTGATGTACGGCGGTTGGGTGGGTGGACGGACTGACAAGCAGCTGCCAATCTTGTAAGCGCAACTTCTCTGACACTGTTAAACAGATTTTCAAAAACCTTGCATGCAGCAAGGACACAATATGTAGATGTGCATATTGTCGGGGATTTTTCCTTCTGCAATTTTTCTTAGAGTTGTGCCCCTTTGAACTTAGAAATCACCAGTTAATAGTGAAAGAAAACCTGGTTTGATGTCGTGTCGACATTTCTTGTCTAAAGATATAAATCTGTTGTTTTGTTTCTAGTAATTTTTAGCTCGTTTGTTTCAAAGAAAAGTCAAGCTATTGTGATCACTGGGTCGTAGGCGTTGTCATCATTGTTGTCGTTGGCGTGCAAAAAACTTTAATGTAACTCATTACTCAAAAAGTATAAGAGGTATCAACATAAAACTTCATTGGTTAGTAGATCTCGTTGAGGGAAAGGCCCCATTATACAAACCATAACTCTTGATTTTAAATTTTTTGAGTTATGGCCCTTTATTGTTTTCAGATTTTTTTAATTTAGCTGGACAAGCACCAAATCAGACGAGCATTGGCGCTGCACACGGCTCTTATTATAACATCCTGTTTTCATAATGGCGTTTCTACAGATTGTTACGTCATTTTTTGTCTTCGAGACAGAATCTATTAAATCTACATCCAACCAGCACTTTTGAAATTAGCATTGTATGTGTCGTGTGCAATTGCGTATTGCAGAAATAGAACTAATGACACATTGCACAATGATTGCCTCACCCAATTTCCTCATGTTTGTTTTCCTATTAAGTATGGTATTTTGAGCCATTAAATATTAATGTACATGGAAACTTGTCAGCCTCAGGAATTTTGCAGAAACGAAACATTTTGTGTGATAACCCCTCAAGTTTTTCTCTAATTACACTAAATCCTTATTGTATGTGCACTAAGCTACAGGTAAGATGCGTAAATTAAAATATTTTCAAGTATAACTTCTTTATTTCTCCACCAAACCCTGTGTTATGACCACTCTTTAGAATCGTCTCTTTGAGACGATTCTAAAGAGTGATCACAACATCGGGTTTGGTGGAGAAATGACGATTTTAGTATTTGAGTATGCATCGTTATCTGTAGCTCTGCACTTGGTTATTACCAAATGTTTTTTATGCATTTTCTTTTAAATGATAGAACTCCTGAAATCCTTGCATAGTACCGGGTAATTGTTTTCAGGAAAAGTGGTCATCTGTCCAGGAGTTGTTGTTTTTTTTCAAAACTTTTGATTAGGGACCAGGATCAACAAGTTTTGATTAAGGACCAGGATCAACAAGTTTTGATTAGGGACCAGGATCAACAAGTTTTGATTAGGGACAAGGATCAACAAGTTTGTAAAGGGTAGTATGATATGACTTAACCATGTACTTAATTTAAAAAAAAAAAAAAGAAAAAAAAAAAGTGTAAAGTATTGTACCTAGTTATAGTCTATTTACAGAATGATCGTTCAGCCGACTGTACATTTACACTGTACTCCCCTGGTCATTGAGTCATCCGCCTACAATATTGAGCACTGCTAACGTTACGGCGCAATCATGCAGCCGCAGTACCGGCTAGTGACCCTCACAAGTACCCATTTAACCCTTGGGTGGAGAGGAGGTGCGGGTGGGAGACACTGAAAAGCGTCTCTGAAATTTCTGGGAGGGACCCGGATTTGAACCCCGTACCTCCAGACTGATAGTCAAGCACGTTACCGCTAGACCACCGCACACCATGTAGGGATTAGGGACCAGGATCGACACAGTTTCACTGTTTGTAAAGGATATCACTATTTCACATTTAGTATGCTATGACTTAACGGTGTTCTTGATAATCTCATCTGTTTAGGACTTTGCAAACAGTGGAGATCAGTCAACTCCTGTTTGCTTATATATAGTGTAATTGATTTGATTCATCACTGGCTGCCATGGCAAAAAATGCCCTTGTTTCATGGGCCTTAACCCTTTCCTTCATATAAATGCCTTTTCAAGCTTCTGCAAACAGAGTAGACCCAGATCAGATGGCTCTTATGAGCCATCTGATCAGGGTCTGCCTTGTTTGCTTATGGAATTTGTTAGATCTGTTTCTTTATTTTTTTAAAATGGCTACAATGTTCCTCTTTCCGTAATTCGTTATAACTATATTTTCCATGAATATTCAGTAGGTATTGAAATTTGGAATAATTATAGAACAGGGAAAGGGTTGATAAAATTTTGTGCGTTGTCATACATTTGCAAACAGTGTATACTCAGATCAGATGGCCCCTAAATTTATGAGCCCCCTAATCGGGGTCTGTACTGTTTGTCATTCAAAATCCTGTAGCAAGTTTAACCCTTTACTCCATAGGCTATTTTTAGACCCAACCTCTTTGAATGAACCTACCAAAAAGGAGCATTTACTAGAGAAAAGGAAAATATTATGATTGTTTAGTTTTGAAACCATTGTGATAAATAGAGCATTTGCTCCTATGGAGCAAATGCTCTATTTATCAATGGTTTCATTTGAAGTGACTACTACAGAGGCGTAGAAAGGCATAGTTACGGAGGAAAGGTTTAAACCTTTTGTTACCGAGTGGACTCTATAAATAAACACTCATCGGCTATTCCACTTGGAAAATTCAGTGTTGAAACAGTAATATGGGAGCAAACTTAGTTAACCCATTCCCTTATAGGCTATTTTTAGATACAACCTCTGATTAAATCTACCAAAAATGAGCATTTACTAGAGAAAAGGAAAAAATTAGAATTGTGTAACTTTGAAACCATTATGATAGCAAATACTCTATCTATCACAATGGTTTCACAAAGTAACTTTTACAGAGGTGTCAAAAGGCATCAATATGCGGGAATCATGGTTAACCCATTACCTCATAGGCTTTTTTAGATACAACCTTTTTGAATAAATCTACCAAAAAGGGGCATTAACTAGAGAAAAGGAAAATTTTAGAATTTTGTAGTTTGAAACCATTGTAATAAATAGAGCATTTGCTCCTACAGGAGCAAATGCTCTATTTATCACAATGGTTTCACAAAGTGACTTTTACAGAGTCGTCAAAAGGTGTCAATATGCGGGAATCATGGTTAACTCATTTTCTCCATTTTCCAGCTCCATTGACCGTGCAGTCATGCACTTTGTCAGACTCATAGACAATTACAGCCAGTATTTACATATTTACTCTAGACCAGTGCAATTTTCTCACCACATCTGCGGTCTTTAAAACAGGTTTTGCATTTGTTTAGAAAGACTAATTAATGAGCAGCATATCCCTTTCAGCTGTCAATCAACTTAACCAGAGCCACAATCATTCTCTGATTATTTATAACCTCATTTTTGCCTTCATTAGCCGAAGCCCATTGTTTTCTTCCCCACAAATGGTCAATTGCAATTATTGGTACCACACCCTTAATGGGTTTTGACACTTTGTTGAGTCCCCTGAAGGCGGAACTGTCCAGCTATCCCAGTTTTGACCATTTTGACCACTGACAGCTACATTAACTTTCAAACAAAAAGAAGAATGGCCTCAACTTTCTAAGGCTTGTGGATCATAAAATACCTTTTACTTGATGAAGATGCATGTTTATAGCCCCCACAGAGTTGTACCCTTTACTCCATTACTACAGTTTTTGCAGTCAGTGCAGACCTGGATCAGACATCAGGGAGTGCCTGATCAGGGCCTGCACTGTTTGCACTCAGAATCTTGAATCTCTTGTTGTAATCTCAGCAGGAAGACGTATTATTACCAAACTGTCTTAGATATATGATAATCATGACTTTCTAATGATCAATCCAATAAAATAGACTCATCCATCTTGAACTGTGTTTGGTGTAAATACAGTAAAACCTCTCTATAATAGCTACTAAATTACATCAAGTATTTTGTGTTAAAGCCAGGTGATTGTTTGAAGCCAGGTGAAAGTAAAACAGAATGCTCCCATAGGAGCGTTCTGTTTTACTTCCACCTTGCTTTAAGCAGCCACCTGCCCTAAATACCAACTAATTAACCCAATTTGGTGGCCGTTATAGAGAGGTTTTACAGTAAAAAAGTCATTGATCATCAAGGTTAGAGCCTAGGAGGATATGATAAGTGGTGTAATATTGCCGGCATTGACTAACTTTATTTCATTGCAAGTGTTTGACCATAATCATTGTAAATCTGCCCATTTGCATACATTTTTACGATCAAATATCAACTGCATCAATGTAGAATGGGCTGTACAGTTGCAAACAGTAAAACAAGACAAATAAACCCAAACGTAATTCCTCCATGAATATTCATGTAAGAAATAATGACATCATGAATATTCATTAGATTATTTGTTTTAATGACACATGAAGTTTTAGCCGTGATAGAAACTGTAGAATCATATCTATGTTATACCGTAAGTAAACAGAGCAGACCCTGATCAGATGTCTCCTATAGGAGCCATCTGATCTGGGTCTACTCTGTTTGCAAAGGCGTAGAAAGGCCTAATTATGGAGTAAAGGATTAAAGCAAAGTTTAGACAGAGACTGGTCTGGATACACATTTTGAATTACAAACCTACAAACTCAATTGCCCAAAACTCAAATAAGCCTGCCATATTAGAATTTAATCATGATTTTTAATCGATGAATGATCACGAACATCATCATGTCGATAATCGATTAAAATGTTTGGGTCCGATTCCCAACACTAGGAGTTCCAATGTCTGTTGGTCAGTTTGTCAATTGGTTGGTCAATTGATTTTTGGAATACCAAGATTTGCGGCAGAAGGTACATGTAATCGGTAATGCCATATGAAAAGTCCACAGACTCACCAGAAGCACAGAACAAGTGTGCTCACTTCTCCCTTTCCCTCATATAAATGCCTTTTTCATGCATTTGCAAACAGAGTAGACCCAGATCAGATGGCTCCTATAGGAGCCATCTGATCAGGGTCTGCTCTGTTTGCTAATGGAATTTGATAGTTCCGTTTCTTTACTTTCTGAAATGTCTACAATGTTCCACCTTCCATATTTCACTAATTTGGTCATGAATATTCAGTAGGTATTGAAAATTTGGAATGAATATAGAACAGGGAAAGAGTTAATCACACAATCTTCACAGACTTGTTCCTTTCCTACTCAACACAGACATTATAATTGCCTGTTTCAGTGAAAACACAATCAATGATTGACAAAAAAGACTACAATGAAATTTAGTATGTTTGATTGTCATGGTGTATAGTTGTGCATGACATCCTTGAACTCAGATGTTATGGTTTATTATGCCCCCATAATGTAGTGGCATATAGGGTTGCTTCGTACGTACGTCTGTCCGTTCGTGTATTCATGTGTATACCATCTGAAACCATTGTGATAAGTAGAGCATTTGCACCTTTGGAGCATGCTCTGTTTATCACAATGGTTTCAAAAAGAGATTTTTACAGAGGCGTCAACAGGCGTCAGTATGAGGGAATGAGTTAAAATGTAACAAAATTACTGTTCGGACAGACAAAATTAATGTAGGTGAATAGTGCCGACCCAGTTGAGGAAGGAACAGTTTAATCAGGGTATGTGCTATTTGCTATTAACTCTTTGCATGCTAGTGGCGAAACTGTGATTACCTAGGCAAACTCTTTGGATCCAGGATCCAAACTGTTTGTCACCTTGATCCTATTTTTGCAAAGAAATGAGAGAAAGTTTATTTTAGGAATTGAAGCAGCCAACAATTGTTGCAGACAAAAAATTACTTAGCATGCAAAGAGTTAATGAGATACCAGAGGTCCTGATAAGTAAATTTAAACATTTTCAAGAATAGCTCCTTTACTTCTCCACCAAACCCTATACTGTGACCACTCTTTAGAATCGTCTTGAAGAGACGATTCTAAGGAGTGGTCACAACATAGGGTTTAGTGGAGAAATGACAATTTTAGTATTTGTGTACGCGCCTTTATTTGTAGCTCAGGGTACGGTAACACTCCTATCCATTCATATGCTTTACAAGAATGTAGTGGGCATAAAAATGTCTGAACTATGTCTGCTGTATGTTTGAACATTTAAATTGGCTTGAATTATGTAATAAAATGTGAATCTGACCTCATGTTTAATTCATAGTTTTTAAAATGAAGTGTAAATTGCAATGACGGCAGTATAATGATCTTCCCAGTACAAATGGCAGCCTTTTTCTAGTTGTTTCAAGCAAATTACTATTCTTGGAAAGTACATAAATTACAGTAAAACCTCTAAACTTGAATTCTAGTAGAGAATAATTTAGATACTTTTAAGCAGGTGGCTGCTTAATGCAGGATGAAAATCATGCAGAAAGCTCCTCTAGGAGCTTTCTGCATGACTTTCACCCTGCATAAAGCTGCCCCTTGTCTCCAAGATGTCCGGTTTAGAAGGGTTTTACTGTATTTGGAAGTAGAGTATGTTTAGAATATTTTTTGATATATTACACCAGGTCCTATACAAATGTCACTATAACATTTATATTTCAAGCAAATGACCTACTTTGAAAGCCAGTGAAAACACCAATGTAGCAAAAATGCATCATGACAAATAGTGCAGTCCTAGATCAGACGCCGCCTTTTCAAGGTGGCGTCTGACCAGGGACTTCACTTTTTGTCTCAAACTCTATTTCTATATCTGTGCTTTATTCCTTTGAAATTTGCATTTGTTTATCTCATTTCCTTATTTTAACGAATGATTTAACAAAATTGGTTTGCAGACGACAATTAGAAATTTGGTGCCGAAAGGGTTAAATTTGGCACCAAAAAGGGTTATTGTCCAGTTCCTAACTTAATCGTTAGCATGTTATGGGCAGTTTTATGATTGGATCCAGATGAGACACTGAGTAAAAGGACAAAATTCAGAGAAAAAAACCCGTTTTCAGTATAGCTGATGTTCAAGTCAAGTTTTGTGCCAATTCAAACTATCTCAGCAGGCTAAAGATTATATAACTTTCATGGAAACGTCACCAAACTTGGTCCCCAAAGTTATATAACTTTCATGCAAACATCACCAAACTTGGTCCCCAAAGTTATATAACTTTCATGCAAACGTCACCAAACTTGGTACCCAATGTTATATAACTTTCATGGAAACATCACCAAACTTGGTCCCCAAAGTTATATAACTTTCATGCAAACGTCACCAAACTTGGTCCCCAAAGTTATATAACTTTCATGCAAACATCACCAAACTTGGTCCCCAAAGTTATATAACTTTCATGCAAACATCACCAAACTTGGTCCCCAAAGTTATATAACTTTCATGCAAACATCACCAAACTTGGTCCCCAAAGTTATATAACTTTCATGGAAACATCACCAAACTTGGTCCCCAAAGTTATATAACTTTCATGCAAACATCACCAAACTTGGTCCCCAAAGTTATATAACTTTCATGCAAACATCACCAAACTTGGTCCCCAAAGTTATATAACTTTCATGCAAACGTCACCAAACTTGGTCCCCAAAGTTATATAACTTTCATGCAAACGTCACCAAACTTGGTCTGGTCCCCAAAGTTATATAACTTTCATGCAAACATCACCAAACTTGGTCCCCAAAGTTATATAACTTTCATGCAAACATCACCAAACTTGGTCCCCAAAGTTATATAACTTTCATGCAAACATCACCAAACTTGGTCCCCAAAGTTATATAACTTTCATGCAAACATCACCAAACTTGGTCCCCAAAGTTATATAACTTGCATGCAAACATCACCAAACTTGGTCCCCAAAGTTATATAACTTTCATGCAAACATCACCAAACTTGGTCCCCAAAGTTATATAACTTTCATGCAAACATCACCAAACTTGGTCCCCAAAGTTATATAACTTGCATGCAAACATCACCAAACTTGGTCCCCAAAGTTATATAACTTTCATGCAAACATCACCAAACTTGGTCCCCAAAGTTATATAACTTTCATGCAAACATCACCAAACTTGGTCCCCAAAGTTATATAACTTTCATGGAAACATCACCAAACTTGGTCCCCAAAGTTATATAACTTTCATGCAAACATCACCAAACTTGGTCCCAAAGTTATATAACTTTCATGCAAACATCACCAAACTTGGTCCCCAAAGTTATATAACTTTCATGCAAACGTCACCAAACTTGGTCCCCAAAGTTATATAACTTTCATGCAAACGTCACCAAACTTGGTCCCCAAAGTTATATAACTTTCATGCAAACGTCACCAAACTTGGTCCCCAAAGTTATATAACTTGCATGGAAACGTCACCAAACTTGGTCTCCAAAGTTATATAACTTTCATGCAAACGTCACCAAACTTGGTCCCCAAAGTTATATAACTTGCATGCAAACATCACCAAACTTGGTCCCCAAAGTTATATAACTTTCATGCAATTATCACCTATCTTGGTCACCAAGTTTATGTAACTTTCATGCAAACATAACCAAACTTTGTGCCCATAGTTATGTAACTTTCATCCAAATATCACCAAACTTGGTCACAGGTTTATATAACTTTCATGCAAATATCACCAAACTTGGTCCATAAGATTATATAACTTTCATCCAAATATCACCAATCTTGGTCCTTAATAGTATATAACTTTCATCCAAATATCACCAAACTTGGTTCCCAAAGTTATATAACTTTCATGCAAATATCACCAAACTTGGTCACAAGTTTATATAACTTTCATGCAAATATCACCAAACTTGGTCACCAAGTTTATATAACTTTCATGCAAATATCACCAAACTTGGTCCATAAGATTATATAACTTTCATGCAAATATCACCAAACTTGGTTCCCAAAGTTATATAACTTTCATCCAAATATCACCAAACTTGGTCACAAGTTTATATAACTTTCATGCAAATATCACCAAACTTGGTCACCAAGTTTATATAACTTTCATGCAAATATCACCAAACTTTGTCCATAAGATTATATAACTTTCATGCAAACATTCCCAAACTTGGTCCCCAAGGTTATATAACTTTAATGCAATTATCACCAAACTTGATCATTAAGATTATATAACTTTCATGCAAATATCACCAAACTTGGTCCAAAAGATTATATAACTTTCATGCAAATATCACCAAACTTGGTCCCAGAGATTATTTAATTTTCATGCAAACTGCACCAAACTTGGTCTCAAAGATTATTGGTCTCAAAGATTATTAGCATAACTTCTTAGCCTTTGAAAGTTTCCTAGGTAAGAGTCAGATGACCTCGAATGTTTTAAAAATCTTTTCAATCACCAAATCTTAGTGACATTAGATAGAGACGTTACTAACAATATAATTAATCATTTTACATTGCTTTAACCCTTTCAGTGCGGGAAACGAGTCACTAACTTCTGTGTAGGCCATTATGAGGGGCTCCTAGAGGACCCCGCTCATCAGGGTCTGCACTGTTTGTCATGTTACATTTTTTCTTTTAAAAATCCCTGAATATTCATGGTAAGTTTGACCTGTTTGAATTTTAGAATAGTCTAATTGACTCAGCATTGAAAGTGTTAATATTATGAATTTTGTATACATGTACTATATACTATGACTCTCAGTAATTTCATTTACATGTTCATAAAATAGGAATAATAATGTTAACCCCTTACTCCATGAATATTCATGTAAGAAATAATGACATCAAAAATAATTTAAATATAAACTAGATTATTTTTGCAGTGGCAGATGAACACAGAAGTAGTTGAGCATGGCAGAAACTGTACAATCATATATTAGTATATCATTGCATGAGCAAACAGAGCAGACCTTGATCAGACAGTTCCTACAGGAGTGAAACAATTAACCCTTTCCTATTTTTAGACCCAACCTCTTTGAATGAATCTACCAAAAAGGATCTTAAACTAAAGAAAAGGAATTTGTTTAGAATGTTGTAGTTTGAAACCATTGTGATAAATAGAGCATTTGCTCCTATAGGAGCAAATGCTCTATTTATCACAATGGTTTCAACAGGTGATTTTTACAGAGGTGTAGAAAGGCGTATTAAAGGGCTAACCTAACTGCAGTGTATTATTAGAAGACAGTCTCATGTATTTTGAATCTGTGAGCTTGTCGGACAGACTGAATGTTGCATTGTCCGCTCTCTCATCAAATGACTCACATGGAAGCCAACTAGTTTATCTGATCCCTTCTTGACCTTCTCATAAAATATGATCCTTGAAGCAAGGTTGGTAATAACTAAGAACACCCTGCCACCAAGATCTCACAGATATCTTGTCAAAAAGGGCCAGTGCCCTGACAACTAATTTGTCAGCCCTTCCTTTTTCATTAGTGAGACTGCAGTTATTGACTTGGTGCAAGTAAATTATTCTCACAAGTGTGATTATTAACACTAATTACTTGTCATAATTACAACAGCTTCACCAATTCCTACATTTCCCAAGTATCCTTTAACCCTTACAGTGCGCGACCCGAGTCATTGATGTCCTTTGCAAACAGTGTAGACCCAGATGAGAGGGCTCCTAGGGGAGCCCCCTCATCAGGGTCTGCACTGTTTGTCATGTTACACTTTTCATTAGAAAACATCCCTAAATATTCACCATAAGCTTGACCTATTTGAATTTTGGAATATTCCATTTGAAAATTCAGCATTGTAAGGGTTAACGAATCAAAAGGATTACCAGCATCTTGACATTCATTTGATTAACTCTTTCCCAAATGAACATTTTGGCATGAGTTGATCACTTTATGAATATTCATTAACTTATTAATTTTTATGAGGTAAACATTTAACCCTTCGCTGGCTGTTCACGTCAATATACCTACCTGTAAATAGTGAAGACCCAGATGAGACAGCTCCTGCAGGAGCTGTCTCATCAGGGTCTGCACTATTTACAAGTTGATTGTGCAACCAGTGCACTCCACAGCAGTGATTGCACAGCGAAATACTTGTACATAGTGAAGATATATGTAATTATACAACAGGGCATGGTAAAGAAGGAGAAATGTATTTTAAAATTCAGCAAGCGAAGGGTTAAAAGGGCATTGTAATGGCTTAGACATAAACTGTACTATTAGATCTATATAATTATACACCCGCATTTGAACATGGGTAGTTGGTGTCGCGAACTCCTCTTTCAGTTTTAAAGTTACTGAATTATTTTGGTATACGTAATAACCACTAATGGTAGATGTGCAAGACGCAATTTCATGTATTTACTGCTGGCCATTGCAGAATTATCTCCCCCTGAACTTTGAGGTTTTTTTGTCATTTTTGCATGAAACATGAGAACTTCGCGTTCATTCTGAAAGTTATTTAGTTTATATTTGATATACATAATAACCATGAATAGTAGATGTGCAAGACACAATTTTCTAGTGTTTAGTGCTGGGCGCTGCAGAATTATCTCCCCTTGAACTTTGAGTTTTTTTGTCAGTTTTGCCTGAAACATTGAGAGTTGGTGTCGCAAACTTCTCCTTCAGTTTTAAAGTTATTTAATTTATATAATGGTACACAATGTCATAATAACATCGAATGGTAGATGTGCAAGACGCAACTTTCATGTGTTTACCGCTGGCCATTGCAGAATTATCTCCCCCTGAACTTTGAGTATTTTTTGTCATTTTGGCTTGTAAACATGGGGAGTTTGTATCGCAAACTCCTCCTTCAGTTTGAAACTTATTAAATTGATACTTGCCATACATACTAAACATGAATAGTACATGTGCAAGACACACTTTTCCTGTGTTTAGTGGCAGGCATTACAGAATTTTATCCACTTGAACTTTGGGTATATTTGTCATTTGGTCCTGTTACATAGGTAGTTTGTGTCACAAACTTGAATTTGCAATCAAGGCTGCCATGCGGGGGTATTCATCACCTTTAGTGATAGTTCTAGTTTCATCAGCTAAAAGTCTCAGCAGACTCTGATCAGACAGCTCCCACAGGAGCCGTCTGATCTAGGTCTACTCTGTTTGTAAAGGCGTGAATAGGCATATATGAAGGAAAATGCTAACCCTTCTCTTGCTGAATTTTGAAATACATTTCTCCTTCTTTACCCATGCCCTGTTGTATAATTACATATATCTTCACTGTGTACAAGTATTTCGCTATGCAATCACTGCTGTGGAGTGTGCTGGTTGCACAATCAATTTGTAAATAGTGCAGACCCAGATGAGACAGTAGGAGCTGTCTCATCTGGGTCTTCACTATTTACAGGTAGGTGTATTGACGCGAATAGCAAGCGAATGGTTAACAGTCACACTGTTAGAAAAATATAGTGTTATAGTGTTATAATTGGTCAGGATGGATCAGGATATTCCTAGGGCTGGATCTGGATCTGGATCTGGATCCAGACACCTGTATAATTATGGCAGTGAGTTTGAAGTGGTCATATTAAGAAGATGTAAATTACCGAGAAACTCCTCATATAGAAAGAGTCGTAGTGCAAAATTTCATTAATTTGGACTGTCAAAATTTTACTTGCAGATTTTGAAGGCTAGTCATGAATTCTGGCACTTGTGTACTTAAGATCTTCTTGGAATCCAACAAAAATATCTGCCAAATTGTTGAAGCTCATCATCAGCATGTCAAAATTCTTATCTTGACTCTTTGCCTGCTATTGAAATTAACCCTAGGTATGAAGCAGTTTGAATCCTGAGGAGATGCATAAATTAAAACATTTTCAAGAATAACTTCTTTATTTCTCCACCAAACCCTATGTTGTGACCACTCTTTAGAATCGTCTCGAAGAGACGATTCTAATTAGTGGTCACAACATAGGGTTTGGTGGAGAAATGACCATTTTAGTATTTGAGTATGCAACTTTATCTGTAGCATTGCAGAGCAGATGCTCACTCGTTCTCTGTCTTTTTTTTATT
Source organism: Azorinus chamasolen (assembly GCA_963576725.1). Taxonomy (NCBI): domain Eukaryota; kingdom Metazoa; phylum Mollusca; class Bivalvia; order Cardiida; family Solecurtidae; genus Azorinus; species Azorinus chamasolen. Next base: position 51,689,008 of record OY755242.1, on the reverse strand, counting down.
CATTTTTCTGAGAAAAATAAATAGATGAAACATTAATAGGGAATGGAAGCAAATCACAAGACTTTGCAGAAAAGACTTTGCAGATGATGAAAAGTTAAGGGTGCTCAACAATTTTTAAATTAGGATAAAAATGGTTTGATTGACTGAATTTAATCTTCAACATTGTATTGACTTAGGTAATTATTCCATTTCAAGATTAAATGTCTTGATGGAAATGTGTGTCTCACATCGTTTGACACTTATCACATTTTGTACACCCCACAAAGTTTGGTGAACATATAGCTAGGATTCAACACAACTCCTACAGGAGCCATCTGATCACTACCAGGGAAAGGGTTAACTCTTTCCTCCATAAATACGCCTTTCTAAGCTTCTGTAAAGTCGCCTTTTGAAACCACTGTGATACATAGAGCATTTGCTCCAATAAGAGCAAATGCTTTATTTATCACAACGATTTCAATACTACACAATTCTAACATTTTTCTTTTCTCTAGTAAATGCTCCTTTTCGGTAGATTTATTCAAAGAGGTTAGGTCTTTAAAATAGCCTATAAGGTAATGTGTTAAAGTAACACATTAAAAGAATAAATATACAATTTGATTGGTGGTTAAGTGTACTGTCTACCTGAGATCAAAGTTCAAAGTCTACGTAAGCTTCTCTCATTCAACATATTTTACCCTTTTCCTCATGTAAATGATAGGTGCCTTTTCTGAGTCATTTGCAAATATAATAGAGCCATAACCGACAGTTCCTATAGGAGTTGTCTGATAAGGTTCTACTCTGTTTGCTTATGAAATTATAACAGATCTTTCTCTACAGTTTCATGGCACTGTAAAATCTAATTTTACCGTTAAATTCTAGTTTTTTGGGGCAGGTGGTTGCTAAATGTGAGATGAAGTTTGTACTCCCTGTAATACTTTTCTTCTACATTCACCTTTTCCTTGTTGAATATTCATGTAATAAATAATGACATCATGAATATTCATTAGCTGAATTTTTATAATGGGCTATGAACATAGGATTATTTGGTACTGGTAAAATCAGCAAACAGAGCAGACCCTGATCAGATGGCTCCCACAGGAACTGTCTGATCTGGGTCTTAAGTCTGTTTGCAAACATATGAAGAAAGGTTTAAACATCAACCTGCGTTTAAAGGCAAGTACATTTATTTATTTATTAACCCTTTACTCCATATATACGCCTTTCTACGACTTCGCAAACAGAGTAGACCCAGAACAGACAGCTCCTATAGGAGCCATCTGATCAGGGTCTGCTCTGTTTGCTTTATTATATAATATAGATATGATTCTACAGTTTCTGCCATGGTTAAAATTCCTATGTCCTTGTGCTGTAATAACAAATTAATCTAATTAACATTCATGACATCATTAATTCATATTCATTGAGGAATGGGTTAAGTGGTGATGTAGAGAAGTTCTAGTGAAAAACCAAGTACTAAATATGGACTTTTGATCTAGTATAATGGGAAAACCTTTTGGCAAGGTGTTAATGCATATGGACTGACCATCACTTGTCCTGGCTTTGGGTCCCTTGAGGATTATTTCTTGTCAGCATCCTATCGGTAAATGACTTCTTAAATGCTAAACTTAATTCTTTGCATACTGTTGGTGAATTAGTGATTTCAAACAACTTGGATCCACTTGTGAGATCTTGAGAACTACATATCTCATCGGATTCAAATATTTTGACTCTGTGATATTTTTTTCTCTGAAAATTAGGAAAATGCTATCATGAGAACTGAAATAATTGATTTGAATGGTTTTGCAGACTGTGATGTAGAAGCATGTTGAGGATGAACTCCCAAAAGGGAGATGAGCATGTTGATGTACAAACATGCATTTATTTACAGCATGACAGTTTTTGTTATTGATGGAAGTACAGTTTCTAACGAGATTTCACAGTCACAATTATTATGGATGGAGTGTGCAAAAGACGAGGCTTCGGTTATCAGGGATTTTGCGTGAATGATTGTACTACCTTTTAACCCTTACTGTGCGGGACACGAGTAAATAATATCCTTTGTAAACAGTGTAGACCCCAGATGAGAGGGCTTCTCTAGGAGCCCTCTCTTCAGGGTTTGCACTGTTTGTCATGTTACACTTTTCTTTAGAAGAATCCCTTCATATTCACCATGAGCTTGACCTGTTTGAATTTGGAATAGTCCATTTGAAAAGTCAGCGTTGTAAGGGTTAACCGATATTGCAGCTTATTTACATGGTATACAGTAAAACCTCTCTATATCGGCCACTAAATTGCGTTAATTAGATGGTATTTAGGGCAGGTGACTGCTTAAAGCAAGGTGAAAGTAAAACAACGCTCCTATAGGAGCGTTCTGTTTTACTTTCATCTTGCTTTCAGCAGCCACCTGCCTTTAACACAAAATAATTGATGTAATTTAGTGGCAGTTGTAGAAAGGTTTTACTGTACAACCAAATAAGACACTATACAAGAAATCAACATCTGGTCAGGGTCTGCAAGTTAGCCACTTATGAGCATGAAGTGATCATGACAGACTTTTGTGATGGTGCTGTGCCCGTTGTTTGTTGTTTTACATTGTCCACAATTTATGTTATCAGTTGCGGTGACCCAAGTTGCTAAAAGTAGTCATTGGTTAGGTCCTTTTTCATTTTTATGCCCCCATTGACGATAGTCAGGGGGCATATTGTTTTTGCCCTGTCTGTTTTGGCTATTTGTTTTTCAGCAACTTTAACATTGGTCATAACTTTTGAGCCAGTACAGATAGAGACTTGATATTTGGTATGCATATGTATCTCATAAAGCCGCACATTTTGAGGGGTGACATGTCAAGGTCAAGGTCATCCTTCAAGGTCAGAGGTCAAATATATGGGTCAAATCACCGACTTTAACATTGGCCATAACTTTTGGACCAGTAGAGATAGAGACTTGATATTTGGCATGCTTGTGTATCTCATGAGGCTGCAAATTTTGAGGAGTGACATGTCAAGGTCAAGGTCATCCTTCAGAGTCATATTGTCCGTTTCTTTGTCTGTAACTTTAACACAACCTTAACATTGGTCTTAACTTTTGAGCCAGTACAGATAGAGACTTGATATTTGGCATGCATATGTATCTCATAAAGCCGCACATTTTGAGGGGTGACATGTCAAGGTCAAGGTCATCCTTCAAGGTCAGAGGTCAAATATATGGGTCAAATCACCGACTTTAACATTGGCCATAACTTTTGGACCAGTAGAGATAGAGACTTGATATTTGGCATGCTTGTGTATCTCATGAGGCTGCAAATTTTGAGGAGTGACATGTCAAGGTCAAGGTCATCCTTCAGAGTCAAAGGTCATATTGTCTGTTTCTTTGTCTGTAACTTTAACACAACCTTAACATTGGTCTTAACCTTTGAGCCAGTACAGATAGAGACTTGATATTTGGCATGCATATGTATCTCATAAAGCCGCACATTTTGAGGGGTGACATGTCAAGGTCATCCTTCAAGGTCAGAGGTCAAATATATGAGGGGGCATAGTGTTTCACAAACACATCTTGTTGATAAAAAAATTGAAACCCATCTAGAACCCTTTTGCCATGGCAACTGAAAGGAAAAAGTGCTCTTGTTTAAAATAATGGCCACCAGGGTGCCTCTAATTCTCTTCATATGGCTACAGTCGAAAGTTATAAAGTCCACTGGGAAGATCCTTAGATGAGCCTCTACCAAAATTATTCAAATTATTTGAATTCATGGCATCTAAGGGCAGGGCTAGATTTCCATATATGGCAACAATGAAAATTTTCTCCTGAAATTTTAACTCATTCCCTCCTAGACTATTTTTAGACTCAACCTCTTTGAATAAATCTACCAAAAAGGAGAATTAATTATAGAAAAGGAGAATTATAGAATTGTGTAATTTTGAAACCATTGTGATAAATTGAGCATTTGCTAATATAAAGCAAATGCTCTATTTATCACAATGGTTTCAAAATGAGACTTTTACAGTGGTGACAAAATGCGTCACTTGGAGGGAATGTGTTAATACAGGTAAAGATTCACTTTGCAGCACTTTGGAACCAATTACCCTCATAGGTGTGAACCTTGAAATTTGAGGAAAATGGGAACAAATCCACAACATATGCAAAACAGAGCATGTGACCTATTGTTAGTGATACAGTCACATCATAGCTAATATTTTAAAGAATTGGACCAGTATTCTTTTATGCACAATAGAGCACAATTATGACTGATGTCCGGTGAGCGATGTACGACCATTATAGCCCTCTTGATATATGTTAACTGCTGGACTGTTGTCACTAGATACCAGGTTGCATTTCATCAGGATCCAAACTGTTCCCAACTTTTATTACATTTTTATACGCCCGTTTGAAAAAACGGGACGTATTATGGAATGGCGCTGTCAGTCCGTCTGTAACATCTCTAACTCAAGTTCCGCATGGTGGATCCTTCTCAAATTTTAACACAATGTTTATCTAGACATTCTACAGTTGCGTACCAAGTCCCGGTTTGTTTTTCCAAGGTCAAGGTCACACAATTGAACTTAGAATTTGCGTTTAGCAAAAATGTTAACCAGTCTGTCTGTCTGTAACATCTCTAACTCAAATTCCGCTTAGTGGATCCTTCCCAAATTTAACCACAATGTTTATCTAGACATGCTACAGTAGCCTGCCAAGTCCCGGCTCGTTTATCCAAGGTCAAGGTCGCTTAATTTGACTTAGAATTTGATTTTAGCATTTGCGTTGAGCAAAAATGTTAACCTCTATTTATGTGGAACAAGTTCACTTTGTGATAAAGCTTTGAAACTTTGAACACTTGTTCACCATCACAACCTTCACCTGTAGGCAAGAGTAAATAACTCTGTCAAGCATTTTGACCGAATTATGCCCCTTTTTAACTTAGAATTTTGGGTTAAGGCTTTGTTAAAGTCCATTTATTTACATAACCCTTTGAGATAAAGCTTTTAAACTTGGAACACTTGTTCACCATCATAACCTTCACCTGTAGGCAAGAGAAAATAACTCTGTCAAGCATTTTGACCGAATTATGCCCCTTTTTAACTTAGAATTTTTGGTTAAGGCTTTGTTAAAGTCCATTTATTTACATAACCCTTTGAGATAAAGCTTTTAAACTTTGAACACTTGTTCACCATCACAATATTCACCTGTAGACAAGAGTACATAGCTCTGGTAAGCATTTTGACAGAATTATTCCCCTTTTTAACTTAGAATTTTTTGGTTAAGGTTTTGGTTAAAGTCCACTTATTTACATAACCCTTTTAGATAAAGCTTTTAACCTTGGAACACTTGTTCACCATCACAAGCTTCACCTGTAGGCAAGAGTACATAACTCTGTCCAACATTTTGACAGAATTATTATTATTATTATACCACATTTATATAGCGCTCTTTTCATACAGGATATGTGCGTTCAAAAGCGCTTCACAAAGATACATTTTATGTACAATAATGCGTAAATTATAGAACATTTAAAATAAAATATATTTAATATTTATATATAGATAAGAATAATAGATAATAATAGATAATAATAATTATTGGAATTTTTGGTTAAGGTTTTGGTTAAAGTCCACTTATTTACATAATCCTTTCAGATAAAGCTTTTAAACTTGAAACAGTTGTTCACCATCAGAAGCTTCATCTGTAGGCAAGAGTAAATACAATGTAACTCTGTCAAGCATTTAGACACAATTATGGCCCTTTTTAATTTAGAAATTTTGGTTAAGGTAAATTGTTAAAGTATGCCTATTTACAACCTTGAAAATTGGTCGCAAAATTGGACTTAGAATTTGAATTTAGCAAATACGTTAACCCCAGTTTATGTTGAACAAAACCTCGACGGGCGTATATTGTGCCCACTGGCACTCTTGTTGAAAATACTTTGAAGAAAATTGTTCCAATACCCGTTAAAAGTGGGAAACAAGTTATTGCAGTCATTTTCAAACAAGGTTGAGGAGCCCCCTGATCAGGTTTTGCACTGTTTGTCATTCAAAATTCTCTCTCAAATTACAATAAAACCTCTCTACAATGGCCACTAAATTACATCAAGTATGTTGTGTTAAAGGCAGGTGGTTGCTTATAGACAGGTGAAAGTAAAACAGAACGCTCCTATAGGAGCGTTCTGTTTTACTTTCACCTGTCTTTAAGCACCCACCTGCCTTTAACCTGACTTTAAGCAACCACCTGCCCTAAAAACCAGTTAACTCAATTTAGTGGCCATTATAGGAGAGGTTTTATTGTATACACTTTAATACTGAATGGACGCTGTGGTTGAATTATCATGGACTTTGAAATATTTGGCACTATGAAGTAGATGACAGCTTTAAAAGAGAATGGTTACTAAGCAGAGGTCCAGATAAGGGTGTGTAAATTAAAGCATTTTCAAGAATAACTTCTTTATTTCTCCACCAAACCCTGTACTGTGACCACTCTTTAGAATCGTCTCTTTAAGATGATTCTAAAGAGTGGTCATAGTATAGGGTTTGGTGGAGAAATGACGATTTTAGTATGTGTGTGTGACAAGCCTTTATCTGTAGCACTGTTTTTAGTATTATTAGGGTTAAGATCATCCTCTTGTCAGAGTTTAACTGCACCAGCATGTATAAAAGTCTACAAAATCTCTCTTTTAATTCTTTCCTTTTGGACTTTAATGACAGAGGAATTTTCTGACAGTCGTAAGCTTTGATTATGGATGGCAACTGTTCCAAACCTGGCAATTAAATAAACTACTTCTTTACACACCCTGCGGGTGAATTCATGATAACAATTACATACAGTGTTGATCCAGATGAGACATCAAATATGTCTGTATCTCATAAGGATCAAAACACAATGCTCTTGATACTGGTTTTCAGAGCTACAGATTTGTGCGTACACAAATACTGAAATCATCATTTCTCCACCAAACTCTATACTGTGATCACTGTATAGAATCGTCTCATTGAGACGATTCTAAACAGTGGACACAGTATAGGGTTTAGTAGAGAAATAAAGTAGTTATTCTGAAGAATATTTATATAAATTTACGCATCTTAAATGGACCTCAAGAAATTGAAGGAAAACTCAAAAAAGTTACTTAATGTTGAAAAGCGTGTATATCAATTGATGTTTTGCAAACATGTACTAGAATATTGAATATCTCCAATGATGCAGGAAATATATTACACTCTTCGAACTGGCACTGATTTTTTGCCACTTGAAATTGAAAAGAAAATAATACAGAAATTTTAGCTTGCTAAAAGTAGACCTGCATTGTAATAAATTATTCATAAGCCTTAATTTTTGTTGTCTTTTTAATGTAAGTGATTGTTCGTGCACTGCCCATATCTGTAAAAGAGTGCCATTATTACGCCAAATGTTTGGCCTAATAAAACTGAGGCAAATAGTGTTGATCCTGATCAAACACTCACGATCCAAACTTGTATTACCAACAAACAGTGCAAACTAGGAGGATATAGGAGAAAACTCTGTGAAGTATTACCAACAATTTAATAGCACAAACAAGTGAGATATAATATAAATCTTAGTGAAGTATTACCAACAAATAGCACAACCGAGTGAGATATAGTAGAACCTTTGTAAAGTATTACCAACAAATAGCACAAACTAGGCAGGATGTAGTAGAACTGTAAAGTATTACGGACAAATAGCACAAACTAGGCAGGATGTAGTAGAACTGTAAATAATTACCGCCAAATAGCACGAGCTAGGCAGGATATAATAGAACTGTAAATTATTACCGCCAAATAGCACAAACTAGGCAGGTTATAGTAGAACTGTAAAGTATTACCGACAAATAGCACAAACTTAAGGCAGGATGTAGTAGAACTGTAAATTATTACCAACACATAGCACAAACTTAAGGCAGGATATAATAGAACTGTAAATTATTACCGCCAAATAGCACAAACTAGGCAGGTTATAGTAGAACTGTAAAGTATTACCGACAAATAGCACAAAACAGGCAGGATGTAGTAGAACTGTAAAGTATTACTGACAAATAGCACAAACTAGGCAGGATGTAGTAGAACTGTAAAGTATTACTGACAAATAGCACAAACTAGGCAGGATGTAGTAGAACTGTAAGGTATTACCAACACATAGCACAAACTTAAGGCAGGATATAATAGAACTGTAAATTATTACCGCCAAATAGCACAAACTAGGCAGGTTATAGTAGAACTGTAAAGTATTACCAACAAATAGCACAAACTATTCAGGATGTAGTAGAACTGTAAAGTATTACGGACAAATAGCACAAACTAGGCAGGATGTAGTAGAACTGTAAAGTATTACCGCCAAATAGCACAAACTAGGCAGTATGAAGTGGAACTGTAAAGTATTACCGACAAATAGCACAAACTAGGCAGGATGTAGTAGAACTGTAAGTATTACCGACAAAAAGCACGAGCTAGGCAGGATATAATAGAACTGTAAATTATTACCGCCAAATAGCACAAACTAGGCAGGTTATAGTAGAACTGTAAAGTATTACCGACAAATAGCACAAACTTAGGCAGGATATAGTAGAACTGTAAGGTATTACCAACACATAGCACAAACTTAAGGCAGGATATAGTAGAACTGTAAATTATTACCGCCAAATAGCACAAACTAGGGACATACGGTATAGTAGACCCTTTGTAAAGTATTACCAACAAATAGCACAAATGAGTGAGATATAATAGAACTGTAAAGCATTACCAACAAATAGCACAAACTAGGCAGGTTATAATAGAACTGTAAAGCATTACCAACAAATAGCACAAACTAGGCAGGATGTAGTAGAACTGTAAATTATTACCGCCAAATAGCACAAACTAGGCAGGTTATAGTAGAACTGTGAAGCATTACCAACAAATAGCACAAACTAGGCAGGATGTAGTAAAATTGTAAAGTATTACTGACAAATAGCACAAACTAGGCAGGATGTAGTAGAACTGTGAAGCATTACCAACAAATAGCACAAACTAGGCAGGATGTAGTAAAATTGTAAAAGTATTACTGACAAATAGCACAAACTAGGCAGGATGTAGTAAAATTGTAAAGTATTACCGCTTAAGTATTACAGACAAATAGCACAAACTAGGCAGGATGTAGTAGAACAGTAAAGTATTACTGACAAATATCACCAACAAGTGAGATATAATATAAACCTTTGTGAAGTATTACCAACAAATAGCACAAACTAGGGAAACATAGTAGAAACCTTTGTAAAGTATAACCAACAAATAGCACAAACTAGGGACATATGGTATAGTAGACCCTTGGTGAAATATTACCAACAATTACCGACAAATAGCACAAACTAGGGAAACATAGTAGAACCTTTGTGAAATATTACAAAATAATAGCACAAGCGATCTGATCTGGGTCTACTCTGTTTGCAAATGCCTGAAAATGCGTTTATATGAGGAAAAGGGTTAAACAGTTGAACCAATATTCTTACATACACACATAGACCATGTGATCTATTGTCTCAGATGAGTGATAAGTCAGGGCCGACCTCAGGCTCTTGTATATGAAAACAGCTGAACTCTTCTAAGGACAATCTGGCTTGTATTTGAAAACAGCTGAACTCGTCTAAGGACAATCTGACTTGTATTTGAAAACAGCTGAACTCTTCTTAGGGACAACCTCGCTTGTATTTGAAAACAGCTGAACTCTTCTAAGGACAATCTGGCTTGTATTTGAAAACAGCTGAACTCTTCTAAGGACAATCTGGCTTGTATTTGAAAACAGCTGAACTCTTCTAAGGACAATCTCATTTGTATTTGAAAACAGCTGAACTCTCCTAAGGACAATCTGGCTTGTATTTGAAAACAGCTGAATTCTTCTAGGGACAACCTGACTTGTATTTTGCAAACAGCTGGACTCTTCTAGGCACAATTTGACTTTTATTTGCATACAGCTGAACTCTAGATCTTCTAAGGACCATCTGACTTGTATTTTGCAAACAGCTGAACTCTTCTAGGCACAAACTGACATGTATTTGCATACAGCTGAACTCTTCTAAAGACAACCTGATTTGTATTTGAAATCAGCTGAACTCTTCTAAGGACAACTGACTAGTATTTGAAATCAGCTGAACTCTTCTAAGGACAACCTGACTTGTATTTGAAAACAGCTGAACTCTTCTAGGCACAATCTGACTTGTATTTGAAAACAGCTGAACTCTTCTAAGGACAACGGACTAGTACATGTATTTGAAATCAGCTGAACTCTTCTAAGGACAACCTGACTTGTATTTTGCATACAGCTGAACTCTTCTAAGGACAACTGACTTGTATTTGAAAACAGCTGAACTCTTCTAAGGACAACCTGACTTGTATTTGAAAACAGCTGAACTCTTCTAGGCACAAACTGACTTGTATTTGAAAACAGCTGAACTCTTCTAAGGACAATCTGACTTGTATTTTGCAAACAGCTGGGATCCAGATTAGCCATTTAACTTATTTGACATCTCATCAGGATACAACTGGTTTGACAATTGGTCAGTAGTTTTTTTAAAAGCCTAAACAAATCAAACTGATTAAAAATTGCTCCAGAATAGAATCATGCAGAAATTTTTTCTTCGACATTACATGGCTTAAAGTGAGTCTTTGCAACTTTCATTTCCCCTAGGCCAATTATGCAAAACTGCAGCACCTATAAAACTCATTTTCCCCAGGCCATTTATGCAAAATGCAGGACTTCTGATGTCTTTACCATATAAAAATTCACCATTTTTGAAAATTTAACAATTCTTTCTAGAGAAAACCTTGGCAAATTCATTTTCTATTCCCCCACCTCCTGGCTAAATGATTTCTCTAACCACTGTCTTTTATACAGATGTCAACCTCCCTCATTAACCCTTGCAACGCTGACTTTTCAAATGGACTCTTCCCAAATTCAAACCGGTCAAGCTTATGGTAAATATTTAGGGATTTTTTATAAAGAAAAGTGTAACATGACAAACAGTGCAGACCCTGATGATAGGGCTCCTCTAGGAGCCCTCTCATCAGGGTCTACACTGTTTGCAACGAATATTAGTGACTCATGTTCTGCACAGTAATGGTTAACCTTTAGCAGTTGCAAATGATTCCTTAAAAACTGTTGTAAACAGTTTGGAACCACAGATGAGATTCCAAGTAACTTGTGTCTCATCAGGATCCAAACTAATTGACATGCTTACTGATGTTTTGAAAAGAAAGATCAAATTTGAAAATTGAATTAGAAGACATTTCCTAATGATCCATTTTTTGCTGAGCAGGCCAAATTTTAACTGGGAGAGAGATATGGGAACTCTCCACTTGTCAGTGGTGTGAAAGGTGATTCTGGGGAGCAAAGCTGTCAGTAGTCAGATTTACAATTATTCTAAGGCAAAAAGTCTGACAATGTTTTGTTCATTCTTTCTTGTAACAAGTCTTGGGTCCCTTAACCCTTTCCCTCATATAAATGCATTTTCACGTGTTTGCAAACAGAATAGATCCAGATCAGAGGGCTCCTATAGGAACCGTCTGTTTCTTTACTTTCTAAAATGTTGGAATGTTCCACCTTACATAATATACACATATCATTATAACTAGTTTGTCCATAAATATTCAGTAGGTATTGAAATTTGAAATAAACATAGAATAGGGAAATGGTTAATTTTTTGATGGGTCAGGTCAAGTGATGTATTTAAAAACTCTCCGGAACTTAGTGTTTTGGCAGGTTGAGAAAGAATGGGAATTACTGCAATACGATCTCTGATTGACACTCTGTTGTGCGATTGACACGCGCAAACTCTAAAACTTGGAGCAGTCGAGCATGTGTCCAGCAGACGACAATTTTGGCACTGAAAAGACTTGTATTAGAATCTTCACTCTTTGCCAAAATGTTTTACTGCAGTTCTTTACCCTAAGTAGTGAATGTAAAAGTGTTACATAAAATATATAAAATGTTTCGCATGTTGTTTGTGAATTCTTGGTAACTTGTGTTGTCAGCTTGGATTCAGTGAGGTTCAAAATAGTTCAGCATTGGTTCAAGAATAACACCTTTATTTCTCCACCATACCCTATACTGTCACCACTCATTAGAATCGCCTTGAAGAGACGATTCTAATGAGTGGTGACAGTATAGGGTTTGGTGGAGAGTATAGGGTTTGGTGGAGAACAGTATAGGGTGTGGTGTTGGAGAGTATAGGGTTTGGTGGAGAAATGATGATTCAAGTATATAGGTACCCACCCTTATCTGTAGCTCTGTAAAATTATTACATGCAGATATATAAAATGTTAAGTATGTTGTTTGTGGATTCTTGGTACCTTGTGTAGTCAGCTTGGATCCAACAAGATTCAAAACAGTTCAGCATTGATTTATGATCTATCCTATTTGACAGCCTGATTTTATTCTTGACAAAAAGTTAAAGGAACTCTTTTATTTAGATTCAAACAATTAACAAATTTGTGTAAGATGCTAAAGACTAGCAACATTGCTATTTTTATTCAGTAAACTCTTCTGCAGAAATGTTTCTGTTTCTGTCCAAGGGAACTTTTGTGAAATATGGAAGCTTTCAGCTGCCAATCAAAGAGCAAACATGAGCTCATTTACATAAGAGAGCAACCCTAACTCCCAAACTCCGTCCGTGAGAGGCTAATGTTACCGGGGTTAAAATTTCACAACTCTCCCCTACCCTCTTCCCTCTTCTCCTATTTGTGTTTAATTTGAAAGTCTTTCTCAACTCAAGTGGTGATCAAATTGTTTTTGTATTTCAGGGGTTACTCATTATTCAGTAGTCAGACATTTTGTATGACAGTTGTTGGACTTACGCGGCACCACATCGTCCGGATTGCTAGTGAAAGATGATAATTTCCCTGTAACAGCATAAATGTGTTAAACTAATCAGGTGAGATACAATTTTAAATCCTTTGATTACAGAATCAGTGTTATGTTACATACAGTAAAATCTCGATTATTTGAACACTAGATTGAATACATGTCATTATCAATCTTTAAGACAGGTGGCAGCTAAATGCATGGTGAAAATCGTGCAGAAAGCTCCTAGAGGAGCTTTCTGCATGATTCTCACCATGCATTAAGCAGCCACCTGTCTAAAAGGGTCTGAATTCTTCTCTACTAAAATTTCGAATAATCGAGATTTTACTGTATATTTTTTTTTATTGATTTCATGTAAATGTATGGTGGTCATGATTCCAGAATGTTTTATTAAATTGTTTTCTAACATGAAAATACATAATGATTATAGCGGGAGGCAATATTTTGCAACAAGCTTAAAAAATAAAGAGAAAATAAGTGTTTTATCTGCAGTAAAAAAATTGATACATTAATGCAATATTAGTAATCGTATATACACCAGTAATATTCCCAAAACATACATGGTTTATTCCTAAAAAACATCAGTTTCTTGTGCAAATTAGATTTTTTATATTCCATACTACTACTTTTCACTATAAATTTGATTGCAGTGATTTTCCCACATTCAAAAGCTAACCCTTTCCCTCATATGAACGCCTTTTAACACATTTGCAAACAGAGAAGACGCAGATCAGACGGCTCCTAGAGGAGCCGTCTGACCAGAGTCTGCTCTCTTTGCTAATGTAATCTGATAGATCTATTTCTTTGATTATGAAATGGCTACAATGTTCCACCTTCGATATTTAATTATTAACTATTTTGTTCTTGTGTATTCATTAGGTACATTGGAATTTGGAATAAACATAGAACAGGGAAAGAGTTAAGTATGTAGTTTAAATTAAGCAGTAATAAATTTAAAAGCTTTTAAATTGGAGAAAATTTTGTTTTAATTTTAGGTCTATGAAACTCTTTTACCATTATGAAGGTCTATTACTGATATGAACTTACAATTATTGAGCCTGTTACTAGATAAACATGCATATTAACCCTTTACTCCATGAATATTCATGTAAGAAATAATAATCATAGACTTCATGAATATTAATAAGATTGATTTTTATAATGACAAATGGACATGGGAAATTTGGGCCATAGTAGAAACTGCAGAATCATAATTATCTATATTATTTCAGCAGATCCTGATTAGACGGCTCCTATCTGGGTCTACTATGTTTGCAAATGCGTGAAAAGGCGTTTGTATGGGGGAAAGGGTTAATGCATTTTCACACAGAGTAGGAGCTATCTGATCAGGGTCTACACATGTTTGCCTCTCAAATACTGTAGATCTGATTTTTATAGTTTCTTTTCCAGTGCTGATAATGCGCTTAACCCCTTACTCCATAAATACGCTTTTCTAAGCCTTTGCAAACAGAGAAGATCCAGATCAGATGGCTCCTAGAGGAGCCGTCTGATCAGGATCTGCTCTGTTTGCTTATGATATAATATAGGTATGATTCTACAGTTTATGCCATGCATGCCCAAAACTTCATGTGTCAATTTGCTATCATAGCAAAAAATCTAATTCATATTCATGATGTCGTTATTTCTTACATAAGTGTTCATGGAGGAAAGGGTTAAAACAGGTGGTAATGTAGTTCTGGATAAACCCAGGTCAGAAATCCCCAGTAGTCTTAACCCATTCTCTGTTCTATGTTTATTCCAAATTTCAATACCTACTGAATATTCATGGGCAGCTTAAAATACTAGTAGTTGTAATGAGACATGAAAGGTGGAACATTGTAGCCAGTTAACTCTTTGCACGCTAGCGGCAACACTGTGATTACCTACGCAAACAGTTTGGATCCAGATGAGACGCCGCATAATGCGGCTTCTCATCAGGATCCAAACTGTTTGTCAGCTTGACCATATTTTTGCAAAGAAATGACGGAAAATTTATTTTAAGAATTGAAGCAGATGGCAATTGTTGCAGACGAAAAATTACTTAACGTGCAAAGAGTTAAGAAAGTAAATTAAGAATGTTTATGATGACACTTATATGAACAAGAGATTTGATTTTGTTTTCATGACAGAAACTGTAAGCAAACAGAGCAAACTCTGTTTGCAAAGGTGGAAAGTTGCCTCTCCGTGGAGGAAAGGGTTAAAGCAGTTCTGCTGTACTGAAAAATAATTGAACGATAAAAGATTAAACATTATAAATGACAAATTGGTGAACTTAATTTGAAAGTGGTGCTTTTTTGACACATCTGCATAAAACAAATGATTTAATATGTGTGATCAATGATAGTGTGGAGTATTCACACCAAACTTTGAATCTGCAGTAAATCCTCTCCAGAACAGCTACTCAAAATAATGTTAACCCATTCCCGCATAGTGATGCCTTTCGGCACCTCTGTAAAAGTCACTTTTTGAAACCATTGTGATAAATAGAGCATTTGCTCCATCAAAGTCCATCACTCTGCATGCAATACTTTATGAATTATTCCCCTTTGTTCACACTTTTATTTTTTGGCTGTCATTTCTAAACTAATTATTATAGAGCTTTCAAATATCACATGTGTCTTCCTCTCATAAAGGATCATTGATGTAACTAAGGTCCATCACTCTGCATGCAATACTTTTTGAGTTATTATACCCCCCACAACGAAGTTTGGGGGGGGTATACTGGAATCAGGTTGTCCGTCTGTCCGTCTGTCCGTCCGTCTGTCCGTCCGCACTCACCAAAGGGTAGTTGTGTGACTTTTTCTAACTAGTCCCACAAGTAAAATCATTAACCTGGCCATCTCTTGTGACATTAACCTGGCCATTTCTTGTGACATTAACCTGGCCAGTTGTGGGACATAGGGTTAGGGTTAGGGTTAGCTTCCAGATCATTCTTTTCCAAAGTTAGAGCCAAAAATAGTTTTTCTTGTGGGACTAGTCACACAAGAAAAGATCAAAGGAAAAAGTCACACAACTACCCATTTGTTAGCATGTCCGTCCGTCTGTCCGTCCGTGGACACAATTTTGTCCGGCCTTCTTCTTCTACAGTTTTGCTTCAATTTTGTTGAAAGTTCATATATAGCCATATGACCATATAAACCTGTGCACCGCATATTTCCGTTATGATCGGACCACTACTTCAGGAGTTATCTCCCCTTTTTAGTCCCGTACCAATGTTTTCCGGTTTTCTGGACTTTTTATGGAAGTGACTCCAGATATCAACTCTATATTTAGTACAAAGCTAAATCTGTATAAGTTACAGCTTATGATACAATCTCAGTCCGGTTGAATAATTATTTCCAGAGTTATTGCCCTTGTATTTTAATTTTTTTCTTCAAATTTGGGATTTTCCGGGCTTTTCTTGGAAGTGGTTGCAGATATTAACTTTATATTTGGCATAAAGCTAACTCTACATGATTTACAGCTTAATTCCCAATCTCAGTCTGGTTGAATAATTTTTGCCAGAGTTATGGCCCTTGAACTTTAATTTTTTGTCAAATTTTCAGATTTCCGGACTTTTCTTGGATGTGGTTGCAGATATTAACTTTATATTTGGCATAAAGCTAACTCTACATGATTTACAGCTTAATTCCCAATCTCAGTCTGGTTGAATAATTTTTGCCAGAGTTATGGCCCTTGAACTTTAATTTTTTGTCAAATTTTCAGTTTTCCGGTCTTTCTTTGGAAGTGGTTGCAGATATTAACTTCATATTTGACATAAAAATAAATCTAGATGAGGTACAGCTTAAGTTCAAATATCGGTCTGGTTGAATAATTTTTGTCAGAGTTATGGTCATTGAACTTCATGTTTTTCTGAAAAGGTACCTAGCTTTAGAACTTTGGATTTGACAAAAACCTCATGAAAGGGTCTTATTTCTAAGAATTATTCTTCATTTTTATTACATAAATTGGGTTGGGGCATGTATTGTTTTTAAATCTCTTCACGTTTCTGTATGTACATATGTTCAGATTGATGATAGGTGTTCTGACAAGCAGACAGGTGGGGGGGGGGGGGGGGGGGGGGGGGTATTCGTTAGCCTTTGGCTTACAGTTCTAGTTCCCCTTTGTTTTGATTTCACTCCAGCATATTAACAGTTTTTGTGTCAGCTGCAAGCAGGTGACACATGTATTCCTCTGAACACTCTTGTTTTCAAAATACAGGTGGTAGCGTTATGCAGACTGAGGGCAATGCAAAACTCACCTAGCTAGGATTGCTTTCAGTCGGCATTTAGCAACCACCAATGTCTACAAAATGCAAGAAGATCTTTTTATTAGCTCACCAGTGCCAAGATGAGCTATTGGCATTGCTCTGCATAAGTGGGTCACATGAGCTAGAAATAGAGATTTATTAACCAGGTGAGCTATACAGGTCCATCATGGCCCTCTTTTTAAAAAATGTTACTCCCCCAGGGGGCATTTATTAGTGATATTACGGTAACCTTGAAGAAGATGAATGGGCTTGAAAAACTTCGAACATTGCACAGAGCATTGGAAATGAAGAGCTCGCATAATTTTCGGCGTCATTATTTCATTCTGGATGCAGCATTATCAACCTAGTTGAGGGCTCATCAATCTCTGCATATTTCCATTTTACTCTGACATTTGAAAAGATTTCGGGCCAAAAATGTAATTATGTAATAGTTGTGTTAGACAAGGGAGAATTATTGGATCAGTCTGCGAAGAGCCTTTTAACTATGAGCACGCAAGGTGAAAATTTGTGGCATCCTTGGCAAAATGGTTTAGATCCAAATGAGAATTGCTTAGTCTTAAAATGCTTGTTCATTTTAAAGTTGGAAAGAATCGTCTTTGAATATTGAAAATGAGTATACCTATTTTTCAGACAATTTAATTAACATGCTAATAACTAAATGTTATATTGTGAGAAAATCATTTTAAACCCTCGTATGCAAATAATGTGCCATAGTTGCACTGAATGATTGATGAAAAAAAAACCTGTAAAGCACTGGTCTTGGTGGAATCTTTCATGCATAATTTTATGATATTGTTTCAACCCATCATGTACACAACAGCTCATTTTTTTTAGTTCTTGGATTGGCTTTAAAGCATATTCCCTCATATTGACGCCTTTTGATGCCTCTGTATAAGTCACTTTTTGAAACCTTTGCAAATGCTCTATTTATCACAATGGTTTCAACACTACACAATTCGAAACCTTTCCTTTTCTCTAGAAAATGCTCCTTTTTGGTAGTTTTATTAAAAGAGATTGGGTCTGAAAATAGACTATGAGGGATTGGATTAAACGGTAATAGACATTTTGAGAGTTGACTGCAAAACTGTTGTGACCCCATTCCATGGAGCAAAACAGTGATTACCCCATTCCCGCATATTTATGCCTTTTGGCGCCTCTGTAAAAGTCACTTTTTGAAACCATTCTGATAAACAGAGCATTTGCTCCATAGGAGCGAATGCTCTATTTATCAGAATGGTTTCAATACTACACAATTCAAAATATTTTCTTTTCTCTAGTAAATGCTCCTTTTGGTAGACTTTTTCAAAGAGGTTAGATCTTAAAATAGCCTAAGTGGGAGTGGGTTAATTTAGCATGCAGTTTGGATCCAGATGAGATGCTGAGTAACACGCTGACTGGATCAGGATCTTGATTTTGAATTTGGAAAGAAATGGAAGAATTAAAGATGAGGACAAATTTACAAATGCTTATAGATAGTAACAATGTACATTTGAACTTCGATATCTCGCACTCGGATAACTCGAACTTCAGGATAACTCGAACTAATAGGTCAGTTCTTCCAAAACTTACAATACAGAGTTGCTCTAAAATATATAACTACGCATATCCAGAAATGCGCATGACAGCTTAATGCAGGTCTAAAGTAATGCTGAAAGCTCCAGCAGGAGCTTTCAGCATTACTTTAGACCTGCATAACTTCAGACCTGCATTCTGTTATCTCGTACTAATTTGTATGGTCCCTTGAAGTTCGAGATATCAAAGTTTAAACTGTTACAGTTACAATAAGTTTGTGCTAGGCTGTTTAAAGCATAGACAAAACAAAATGATGTCAAATTCTATAGAATAGAACTACAAGGGCTTTAATTTTGAATACTAACGTTTCATATTTTATGTTTTTCATGCTCCAGAATGCAGCAATAACTAGGCAGTTTAGACTTAACTAGACAGTTTTCTATGTGTGAAAGAAAAAAAGGAACAGGAATAACCTCCAATATTGTAGCAGTTTGACTGGTTGAAAGAGACCATGACTTTTTGCATGCACTTTCTCTGGTAACTTTTTAAAACGATAAAACCACTCATTGTCGTGGTTAATTGCTGAAACTGTCACAAGGGTTGTATAGACTAGCAGGAAGAGGTTTGCCAAGGAACTACTTCTGTGTACATAAGTGATGAATTCTTTAGATCAGAGTTACAGATAACTGCATACTCAAATACTAAAACCGTCACTTCTCCACCAAGTCCTTTGTTGTGACCACTCTTTAGAATCTTCTCTTCGAGACGATTCTAAAGAGTGGTCACAACTTAGGGTTTGGTGGAGAAATGAAGAAGTTATACTTGAAAATAATTTAATTTAGTCTTGATCACTATCAGAACCTGTGAAATTTTCATTTTGAATAGACAAGTATTACATGAGTTATTTCCCTTGTCCTTTTTTTTTTTCAAGAAGTTTAGCATGGCTTGTGATATTTGTCTGTTCATCATGCTTGTTGTATCAAGTGTGATTTTTACATCCAATTCTATCAGCAGGTGACACGCATGTTCCTTCAAGTGTTCCTGTATAGATTTATTCCCCGAATCTCCATCTGATGCTGAAAAAACTTGCTTCTTGCCGAACATACAATCTGCACTTTCATGTTTCCCCTATGGCTTTGAGTGAGGCTGGACTGGTATATGTGGTGGCTGTATCTGTTAGTCTATATCACTTACAGTTATTTTATGTATCCCCTTGTATCCCCTATGGCTTGGAGTGAGACTGGACTGTGGTTTGTATGTTGGGTGTATCTGTTAGCCTGTATCACTTACAGTTATTTTATGTATCCCCTTGTATCCCCTATGGCGTGGTGGGTGTATCTGTTAGCCTGTATCACTTAAAGTTATTTTATGTATCCCCTATGGCTTGGAGTGAGGTGGGACTGTGGTTTGTGTGGTGGGTGTATTTGTTAACCTGTATGGCTTACAGTTATTTTATGTATCCCCTATGGCTTGGAGTGAGGTGGGACTGTGGTTTGTGTGGTGGGTGTATCTGTTAGCCTGTACGACTTACAGTTATGTTTAGCTCCTGTGACCTACTTATGCAATGGAACAGAATTTTTTATAAGGTCACCTATACATAATTCCTGTGAAATTCAGTGAAAATCCAGTCAAAGATTTAGATGTTATTTCAAGAAATTGCTGTTACCTATTTATGCAGTCCAGAACAATTTAACCCATTACCTCATTGGCTATTTTTAGATACAACCACTTTGAATAAATCTACCGAAAAGGAGCATTAACTAGAGAAAAGGATTTTTTTTTAGAATTTTGTAGTTTGAAACCATTGTGATAAATAGAGCATTTGCTCCTATAGGAGCAAAATTTTTTAATGCTCTATTTATCACAATGGTTTCACAAAGTGATTTCTATAGAGTTGTCAAAAGTCGTCAAGATGTGGGAATTGGTTAATAGAGAGACTTTGATAGAGGGTCAACTGCAGATCATTTCTGTGAAATTTTGTGAAAACCCAATTAGTGGTTTGGGAGAAAAATTGTTGATGACAGACAGAATCAAAGTACTGACAGTACTGAAGGTTTCGGACATAATATATATTTATTATATTGATTGTTTGCTGTGGATTTTTCTGAAAATCATGTCAGTAGTTTGGAAGACATTAAAATATTTTTATATGAACATGTCACACACAGTGCAATTCCAATAGCTCAACTTGCCACTTTGTGCCATAACTCTGGTAAAATGGTCAGAGCAATAATTACATTCTTTAAGAAAATCTTCACATTAAGGTTGACAGCTTATCATGGGTGAAAATTTGAAGTAAAACCCCCCATTGGTATATGGGTTGTTAGACACATAATATTGTTTCACTTTATATTATATAGTGAAGACGATTTCAGGGTTCCATATCGGGTACAATTTGTCTGAGCAAAATAAGCCTTTCTGTGTTTTTGCAAACAGAAAAGACCCTTAATAGTTTATCCATGCCTATACAGTCGAGACTGCCTTAGCGACCCCCTGGATTCAGCGACTCCCTCTCATATGCGACCGTGTTTCATCCCGACCAACGTATTTTCCTATAATTTTGGTCTGAATTAAGCGACTCCCTGTCTTACGTGACAAGCGACCCTGATTTTGCGAACCAAACATAGGCTTCGGTCTGTATTAAACGACATTCAATTATAACAGTTTCTTTTGTTTGTTTACATAGCGCGTCGGTTTTTCACACCATATCAATTAGGGAAAACCCGGGATTGTAATCACGCGTGAACTAGCTGGTTCCCGACTTCCGCTCTACAGATACATGTACGCGAGCAGAATATTCGGGAAACCAGTCGTGTCAAACATGGCTACGTACGTCGTATACAAGATTCGCCGGAGGAGATTTCGAGCGACAAAACTGTTAAAGAACGACAAACAACTTTTAAACTAGGCAACTAATTCGATCTGGTTTGCGATTATTACGGGCTCTTTAGTTCAGAACGGTCTTTATAAATATTAATCAGTATGTGCATAATACATGTCTCTATCAACATTACTCGAAAGTATGCTTGGTAATCTGCACCTAGTTTATATTTATATCATTAAGTGTTTAAACCTTTCCCTCATATAAACGTGTTTTCACGCATTTGCAAACAGAGTAGACCCAGATCAGACAGCTCCTAGAGGAGCCGTCTGATCAGGGTCTACTCTGTTTGCTAGTGGAATTTGAAAGATGTTTCTTTTCTTTCTAAAATGGCTACAATGTTCCACCTTCCATATTTCATTATAACTATTTTATCCATGAATATTCACCAGGTATTGAAATTTGTAATAAACATAGAACAGGGATAGGGTGAATTTAGTGCATGCACTTATATGTGTATTATGTTTGTACATTGTATCATACATGCACTAATGTTCTGGTAAGTGAATGATTTATTAATTTATTAAACTTTTAAATTAGCGTTTATTTGTGATAATAAATGTTGTATAAATGTATTAAATAATAGATACATAATTATATTGTATTAGACTGGATTAGTACACAGTTTTATTTTTCCCTTAAGTAGATCTCTTACATGTACATGTAGTTTCGGTATACGTCATGTATTATATCCTAGGTCTGTATTAAGAGACTCCCTGTCATATGTGACCTTTTTCATGAAGTCCATTGGAAGGTCACATATGACAGTCTCGACTGTACCTTGTCTTTTTGTGTGATTGTGTTGTATTTTCTTACTTCTTCCTGAGGAGACTGCGAGTGTGAGTCTGTTCAGGGTCAATTTGTGAGTCTGTGCTGCAAACAATACATACCCCGATCAGTTACCACAACTGGCCAGGGTCTTTGCTATTTGCAGCATCATACATGTAACAAGTATATCAATAAATGATATAATTAAAAATGAATTATAGCCATACATGCAAATTACAGTTAGTGCTGTAGTAAACACTACAGACCCTGATCAGTAACCGGCGTCATAGAAATAAATGATATGAATTAGAAATAAATTACATACATTACTATAAGATACTATAAGACACTATAAGATACTATAAGCCTGACACGTAAATCAATAAATGATGAAATGTATATAAATTAAAAGATAAGAAAGTGCCATGTCTTATTTTGTTTGCCTTTCTCCTTTTTTTCATTTTAATGATTTTTTAATAATATAAAGGATACAAAAACCCTTGTTTCCTTTTAATAGTAATTGTTAATACTACCATCCAAGCTACTTCAACAATAAAGGTTGGCAAAGTGGGACACCCTGTTTGGATTCAGATCTAATACCAAGTAACTGTCTGACCAAAATCTAAACTGTTTACAACTTGTGACAATTTTGCCTTAGGTCAAAATGCCTAAAACTCATCTTTTAGAAATTCAAATGATGACAAACCTGAAGCAGACGATATTACAGATCTCAACAGCTTGCTTAATCCTTATAATGCTGAGTGATGTTTCGTTTGCAACAATTGACGTCTGCTTCAATTCTTCAATAAACTTTCTTTCATTTTATGCAAAAATATGATCAAGATGACAAACAGTTTGGATCCTGATGAGACGCAGAATTATGTGGCCTCTCATCTGGATCCAAACTGTTTGCATAGGTAATCGGAGTTTCGCCGCTAGCGTGCAAAGAGTTAAGCGTATGACCTCTAGAGATTTTAGCATGATGTAACAGTTGCCCTGCACTACTGACCACCAGTGCGCTGTAACCTTTATACTGTAAAGAACGGAAGAAGTCTATTTAACCCTTAATTTCCCCATATAAACTTGTTTTCATGCATCTGCAAATAGATTCGACCCAGATCAGACAGCTCGCTCCCATAGATTCAGGGTCTGCTCTGTTTGCTAATGGATCCACCTTCCATATTTCATTATAAATATTTTGTAAGATTCCGGAACCGGATTGTAAGCCAAGCACTGCACATGCGCGTATTCTCTTAGGGGGATTCCCGCTAGGTAGCGCTCGTGCAATAGGGTTTTCCGCCATAGTTTGAGTCGCAATCCATGTTATAAGGATTTCGGCAAAAGCCGAAACCCTAAAAATTGTTGATGATAGACAATGTATGATAACAGACAAGAGATACAGAGTGATCGCAACAGCTCACCTTGGCACTTTGTGATAACAGACAACAGATACAGTGATCCCAACAGTTCACCTTGTCACTTTTACTGCCAGGTGAGTTAAAAGGGATGGAAAAAATTGTACTTCCAGAATTGAAGCAGATGACAAGTTTTGCAGATGAAAGTTATTTAGTGTTGAAAAGTTTAATTTTAGTCGAATGCTGAATTAAACTGGATGACTCAGCGGGTACTACATCAGGGATGCTACTCTATATTAACTTGATGACTCAGCAGCCACTACATCAATGATGCTGCTCTATATTAACTTGATTACTCAGCAGCCACTACATCAACGATTCTGCTCTATATATTAACTTGATGACTCAGCAGCCACTACATCAATGATGCTACTCTATATTAACTTGATTACTCAGCAGCCACTACATCAACGATTCTGCTCTATATATTAACTTGATTACTCAGCAGCCACTACATCAATGATGCTACTCTATATTAACTTGATGACTCAGCAGCCACTACATCAATGATGCTGCTCTATATTAACTTGATGACTCAGCAGCCACTACATCAACGATTCTGCTCTATATTAACTTGATGAGACAGCAGCCACTACATCAATGATGCTGTTCTATATTAACTTGATGACTCAGCAGCCATTACATCAATGATGCACCTCTATATTAACTTGATGACTCAGCAGCCTTTACATCAGTGATGCTGCTCTATATTAACTTCATGACTCAGTAGCCACTACATCAACGATTCTGCTCTATATATTAACTTGATGACTCAGCAGCCACTACATCAACAATTCTGCTCTATATTAACTTGATGAGACAGCAGTTACTAATTAATGATGCTGCTCTATATTAACTTGATAACTCAACAGATGCTACATCAACGATGCTGCTCTATATTAACTTGATGACTCAGCAGCCACTACATCAATGATGCTGCTCTATATTAACTTGCTGACTCAGCAGCCACTACATCATTGATGCACCTCTATATTAACTTGATGACTCAGTAGCCATTACATCAACGATGCACCTCTATATTAACTTGATGACTCAGCAGCCACTACATCAACGATGCACCTCTATATTAACTTGATGACTCAGCAGCCCTTACATCAACGATTCTGCTCTATGAGGGGTGTTCCAAAATAATGTCACTTGCATCGGTGCTCATATAGCGGAAGTGCTTTTGTTCATTTTAATTTGCTCTGCCCTTCAAAATACTCTCCGCCAGCCAGAATACACCTTTTTAGCCAGTCAATCCATTTTTGGAAGCATTTTTCATACTCTTCAATGGGGACACCCATCAGACACTGATAAACAGCAGATCCAAGGGCATTTCTCGAATTGTATCTCCTTCCAGATAAATGATATTTAAGTTTTGGAAAGAGAAAATAGTCGCAGGGGGCCAAGTCTGGCGAATACGGAGGGTGCGGAAGGACGGTAACCTTCTCTGACTCCAAAAATTCAGTCACAATACGTGCCTTGTGAGCGGGTGCATTATCATGCAAAAGTCGGACATACTTAAGTCCTGTTTTGGGGCGGCTACTTTTGTAGTAGTTCTTCAATTTTCTCAGAACAACGTTTTTATAGAACTTGCCTGTGACCGTTCTGCCTTTTGGCACCGGGATTTGAATAGCTGGACCCTTATTAGTGAAAAAAATAGCATACAAAACCTTCTTTACCGTTCGTATTCGTTTGGCAATACTTGGGCGTCTGGCATTTTTAGTGGCCCATATTCGGTTGGAAACCTTCCGCTTTGGTTCAAAATAATACACCCAGGTCTCATCACCAGTGACTATATTATCAAAAGCCTTTTTACTATATTTTGGGTACATTTTGAGAAGTTTTTTTGCCATTGTTACACGCGTCTTCTTTTGCTCATCCGTTAACAAATGGGGTATCCATCTTGCATTTATCTTTCTAACTTTTAGGTGTTTCTTCAAAATTGCATGAACTCTTGCTAACGACAAGTTTGTCATTCGAGCCAATTGTCTGGTGAATCGAGCATCAGTTTTGAGGATATTTCGGATTTTTTCTATGTTACCTTTGGTCGTAGTTGTTGCAGGACGACCTGGGCGAGCAGCATCTTTCAGTTGCTGCTGCCCAGCACTAAATTTAGCTACCCACCTACAAACAGTCCTGTGGGACATTTGGCCCTCCCCATAAATGTCACACACCTCGCGGAGAATATCTACAGCCTTTATGCCGAGTAATGACCTACCTTTTATATAGGCCCTAATTTCAAGAACATTTTCAGCTCGTTTTCCTGTCATTTTGTGTATAGTCTAACGAATAGGCTATGAAACGATGTACACTGTACCGAGGCAAGTGAACGTGTGGACGAGATATTTACCTGTGTCACGAGCCAGTGATCACTCAATCGACACGAGGTGGTTTTGTGCATGAATTGCACGATTTCCGCGAAATAAAGCACAGATGACATTATTTATGGAACACCCCTCGTATATTAACTTGATGACACAGCAGCCACTACATCAACGATTCTGCTCTATATTAACTTGATGACTCAGCAGCCACTACATCAATGATGCTGCTCTATATTAACTTGATGAGACAGCAGCCACTACATCAATGATGCTGTTCTATATTAACTTGATGACTCAGCAGCCATTACATCAATGATGCACCTCTATATTAACTTGATGACTCAGCAGCCTTTACATCAATGATGCTGCTCTATATTAACTTCATGACTCAGTAGCCACTACATCAACGATTCTGCTCTATATATTAACTTGATGACTCAGCAGCCACTACATCAACAATTCTGCTCTATATTAACTTGATGAGACAGCAGTTACTAATTAATGATGCTGCTCTATATTAACTTGATAACTCAACAGATGCTACATCAACGATGCTGCTCTATATTAACTTGATGACTCAGCAGCCACTACATCAATGATGCTGCTCTATATTAACTTGATGACTCAGCAGCCATTACATCAATGATGCACCTCTATATTAACTTGATGACTCAGCAGCCACTACATCAATGATGCTGTTCTATATTAACTTGATGACTCAGCAGCCACTACATCAATGATGCTGCTCTATATTAACTTCATGACTCAGTAGCCACTACATCAACGATTCTGCTCTATATATTAACTTGATGACTCAGCAGCCACTACATCAACAATTCTGCTCTATATTAACTTGATGAGACAGCAGTTACTAATTAATGATGCTGCTCTATATTAACTTGATAACTCAACAGATGCTACATCAACGATGCTGCTCTATATTAACTTGATGACTCAGCAGCCACTACATCAATGATGCTGCTCTATATTAACTTGCTGACTCAGCAGCCCACTACATCATTGATGCACCTCTATATTAACTTGATGACTCAGCAGCCATTACATCAACGATGCACCTCTATATTAACTTGATGACTCAGCAGCCCTTACATCAACGATTCTGCTCTATATTAACTTGATGACTCAGCAGCCACTACATCAACGATGCTGCTCTATATTAACTTGATGACTCAGCAGCCACTACATCAACGATTCTGCTCTATATTAACTTGATGACTCAGCAGCCACTACATCAATGATGGTGCTCTATATTAACTTGATGACTCAGCAGCCACTACATCAACGATTCTGCTCTATATGAACTTGATGACTCAGCAGCCACTACATCAACGATGCACCTCTATATTAACTTGATGACTCAGCAGCCCTTACATCAACGATTCTGCTCTATATATTAACTTGATGACTCAGCAGCCACTACACAAACAATGCTGCTCTATATATTAACTTGATGACTCAGCAGCCACTACATCAACGATTCTGCTCTATATTAACTTGATGACTCAGCAGCCACTACATCAATGATGCTGCTCAATATTAATTTGATGAGACAGCAGTTACTACTTCAAAATAACGATGCTACTTTATATTAACTTGATGACTCAGGAGATGCTACATCAAAGATGCTGCTCTGTATTAACTTGATGACTCAACGATGCTGCTTTATATTAACTTGATGACTCAACAATGCTGCTCTTTGATAAACTAAGCATTAACCCCCTTTCCTTTACATAACACTTTCATACCTTTGCAAACAGTGTAGACCCAGATTAGATGGCTCCTGCTGGAGCCGTCTGATAAGGGTCTGCTCTATTTGTTTATGATATGATATAGATCTGATTCTACAGTTTTTGTCAGCTAAAAAATATTCATGATGTCATTATTTCTTAAATGAATATCCAACAGGAAAAGGGTTAACCCTTTCCCTTATACAAGCGCAGTTTGACACATCTGCAAACAGAGTAGACCCAGATCAGACGGCTCCTATTGTTCCATAGGAGCAAATGCTCTATTTATCACAATGGTTTCATAAAAAACTTTTACAGAGGCGTAGAAAGGAGTATTTATGGAGGAAAGCGTTAAGCAGATAACATTTTCACAGCAGGAGATGAGTTAAAACGGTTTCTTAAAGAGCTAATTGAAAGTTTCAAGAGTGACAACCAAGTGCCTAGTATGCAGACATCTCCACACCATGCTACTTTATGGAGAAAAGTCCCTGTGGAACTCTGAGACTAATTAGAAATAAATTTCTCTAACCTTTAAACCATATGAACGCTGAATTTTGAAAGTGTAATGGTTCATCATTGTTTGATGATGGAGTCCAAGTGACTCAATTGAAGAATTTTGAATGACAGATGGTGCAGACCCAGATCACAGGGTCCCTCTAGGAGCTGTCTGATCTGAGTCTACACAGTTTGCAAAATTTATGTTAGTTAACTTGTTTTCGACATTCAACGGGTAAATATACTCAGCAAAGTGCTACTGACGACCATCAAATTGTTTGCTTCACAATGTCATGTTAACCCATTCCCGCATATTGACACCTTTTGGCGCCTCTGTAAAATTCACTATGCGAAACCATTGTGATAAATAGAGCATTTGCTCCTATGGAGCAAATGCTCTATTTATCACAATGGTTTCATAACTACACAGTTCTGAGAAGTTCCTTTTCTCTAGTAATTAATGCTCCTTTTTGGTAGATTTAATAAAAGAAGTTGGATCTAAAAATAGCCAATGCGGGAATGGGCTAATTACAGGTCCTACTCATTTTCTCTTGATTTCACCCATTCCCTCATATTGACACCTGCGTAAAAGTGACTTTTTGAAACCATTGTGATAAATAGAGCATTTGCTCCTATGGAACAAATGCTCTATTTATCACAGTGGTTTTAAAGCTGCACAATATCTAAACTTTTGCTTTTCTCTAGTAAATGCTCCTTTTTGGTAGAGGTCGGATCTAAAAATAGCCTTTGAGGGAATGGGTTAAATGGGACTGTGTATTGTTGACTGTGTATTTTCTCGCTTCTCAGACATGCTAGATAAGCTGAGTTACTAAAAATAGCCGTACTAGAAATCCTTATCTGGAACACCCCTTGTCTGGTGTATTTATACGCGTGATTGGGTAAAATTAATACAAGGGAATGAACTCTTACAGAATTATACCAACATTTCTATAGCCAACAACCTTATAAATTAAAATTAATATAAGTAATTAGCACGAATATGAAATTCTATTTATCATAAAAAACATTTTAAAAGCCTATTTAATTAACCGAAGACGTCGTTTTGTAGTCACTCAGTCATTTATATTTTACACCAAAATGTAACGTTTGTGGTTGTCATAACAAATGACGTCATTTGGTGTCACGCTTTTATGCTGCAGTTTGTTGCTATTAGATATGGAAGTCGTATTAGGCAATGTAAAGTAGTACTTCACAAAATCCGTTAATTTACTTGGTTTTAGGGTGTATTTCAGCGAGAAAAATAATCAAGCATGGGTTTTGTTTAAAGACAGGGGTTTCTATACCCGAGGTTGGTTGGTCTGTTCCAGTCGGAAACGAGCTTTACAAAACCCATGCTTGATTCTATTAATCTGCATCAAACGTGTTTGAAAAGGTTTTCAGGAATTTTCCAACCGCAAGTTCAGGGTGCGCCACTTCTGACTCAAAGTCAACAACTTCATGCGCTAATAGCTACCATACCAGTGTCTAATGATACCAGAAGCAGAAAGTCTGGTTGGAATGTTTTCAAAATGTCTGAACTGAATAGAACTTAGTCTGTATATACATGCATATTAGTTCAAGAATTACAACTCCCTTCCCTCACATTCCCTAAATTGATATGAAAAAATATCTATCATTTCATTATTATATTCCATGAAACAAACAAGTTTATTAATTCTAATTATATTCTAAAAACTACACTGCTTGATTCTAATTTTATTATACAAACTTCACTATTTTAATTCTTATGTTACAAACTGCACCATTTTCATTCTAAATTTATTCTTCAAACTGCACTAATTTCATTCTAATTTTATTATACAAATTGCACTGTTTTCAATCTACATGTAACAAAAGGTAATTTTATTCTACAAGCTAAAAACTCGACCAAAACCACAATAATTACAGCCAAGATATTACTTCAGCATTACTCAACAAACACTTTTGAATTGATACCTAGAATGTTCAATTGCTTAGCTTAACCCATTCCTGCATTGGCTATTGTTAGATCCAACCTCTTTGATTCAATCTACCAAAAAGTAGCATTTACTAGCAAAAATATTTTTTTCAGAATTGTGTAGTTTTGAAACCATTGTGATAAATAGAGCATTTGCTCCTGTGGAGCAAATGCTCTATTTATCACAATGGTTTCAGAATTTTTTTTAAAGAGGCGTAAAAGGTGACACTATGAGGGAATAAGTTAAAACTACTCAACACATAAACTCCAAATCTTATATAAAAAGCAATATCCAACTAAGACATTTTTCATTTCTGTCCTTTTTTGTTGAAAGAACAAGATGTGACTGGGGGGTAAACTGCTTGTAACAACTTGGAACCTGATGAAATGTCACAAAGTCTCTCATCATCTGGATCCAAACTTTCAAAGATTATCGTGGATAAGCGCAATGGGCAGAGTAAAAAAACAACTTGGGATTAACTGAATGATCTATGATCACACTTTCGCTTGGTCAGCCTTGATTGTGATTTTGAAAAAGTTTAATGGAAAAACTAAGATTTGAAGCTGCATACTATTTTATTGCAGAAATTCAACTGTTTATGTGCTACAGGACCTTGTGAATAGTGTACTTGTATTCTAAATGAGATTCACTGTTTTTCAGAGTTTTATATTAGATGCATACCTCATTCCAGAGCTACAGATAAAGGTGTGTACCCAAATACTAGAATCGAAGAGACAATTCTAAAGAGTGGCCACAGTATTATAGGGTTTGGTGGAGAAATAAAGGAGTTATGCTTGGAAATGTTTAAATTTACGCATCTTATCTGGAGCTCTGTCATTCTCAGTTAAACCCTATCATGGTGCTACTCAGAGAGATGATTCTAATAAGTAGCAGCAACAATACAGGGCTTGGCAGAGAAAACTTGGATGTTGTAAATACAGTTTAACTTCGATATCTCGAACTCTGATAACTCGAACTCTGGGATAACTCGAATTAAATGCTCGGTCCTTCTAAAACTTGCAATACAGAATTGCTCTAAAATGTATTACTACGCATATCTAGAAACACATGTGACAGCTTAATGCAAGTCTAAAGTAATGCTGAAAGCTCCTACAGGAGCTTTCAGCATTACTTTAGACATGCATTAATATTTGAACTGAAGAAATTGTACAGATCAGAAGTTGGATAACTCAAACTTCTGTTATCTCGAACTATTTTGTATGGTCCCTTGATGTTCGAGATATCAAAGTTCAGCTGTATTTCACTTATCTATATCTTTGCTGTTTACCAATTTGGATTTCTGGTTAGATCAGCTTGAGGAAACGGGGAAAATAGATAGAGATAGAATAGTGGTGGTGTCTAATAAACTATCTGTAATTATTGTATAACTGGCGCTTCATAAAAATTGTACCACTATGATCAATAGCGATACCAAAATCACAAATTTTATGGCGGCAATTCCTCGGAGCCAATCAGAGAAAGCTGTGACCTTTTGTAAGATTACATCATTAATAACAGCCTATCTGCCCACTATTACAGAGATCACATGAAATATGGAAAAGGATATCCTTCCATCAAACAAGCAAACATTGTCAAGACAGTGGCAGGCTTTTCCTTCCATTCAACAAACAGAGCTCCAGATAGGACGTGTAAATTAAAACGTTTTCAAAAATAACTCCTTTATTTCTCCACCAAACCTTATACTGTGACCACTCTTTAGAATCGTCTCAAAGAGACGATTCTAAAGAGTGGTCACAGTATAGGGTTTGTCTGAGAAATGACGATTTTAGTATTTGGGTATGCACCATTATCTGTAGCTGTGAACACACCTTGTCAATAATCAGGTTTGCCATTCACTAATACATTAAAATATATTGCGTGACTCTCAGCTCCACCAATATGGTTAAAGTTTTGAACAATCAAACGTGTTTGAGAACTTTAGTTTTGAGTCAAACAATGTTTTTGTAAATTCAAATGCAAATTTGCAGTAACATTTTCGCTTCAACTTTCATAGTCATTAAATAATTTTTTATTTGTAAGCTAGCATTGAAGTCAAGAGTGCATTGCAAACAGTTGGATCCAGATGAGACACCAAGTTATCCAAACTGCTTTCATTAATTATGCATCTTATCTGGAGCCCTGTTTTGTTTGTTGGATTTAAGGAGAAGGCTGCCACTGTCTTGACAATAAGATACAGTAGAACCCCCCTAATGTGACCACTTAATGGATAAACATGGGTGTCTTTATAAGCAGGTGGGAGCTTTCAGCATTACTTTTGTCCTGCATTAAGCTACCACCTGCCTCTACCACCCATAATTATACCTATTTAAGGTGGTCGCATTAGAGGGATTTTACTGTATTTTTGAAAATGTTTAGTTTACGCATCTTATTGGGACCTCTGTTTTGCTATGAATTGTTCCATTAATATTTCACCTGATTAATATTCACGTAAGAAATAATGACATCATGCATATTAATTAGATGATGACAGAAACTTCAGAATCAGATCTATATTACTCCAAAAGCAAACAAGCAGTCCCTGATCAGAAAGCTTCTACTTGGGGCCATTTGATCTGGGTCAACCTGCTCTGTTTTCAAAGGCATGGAATAACATATCTATTAGGTATACAAGGGTTAACCCTTTCCTTCATATAAATGCCTTTTAATCCATTTGCTCATAGGCTATTTTTAGATCCAGATTTTTGAATAAATCTACCAAAAAGGAGCATTAACTAGGGAAAAGGAAAGTTTTAGAATTTTGTAGTTTTGAAACCATTGTGATAAATAGAGCATTGTTCCTAAGGAGCAAATGCTCTATTTATTACAATAGTTTCAAAAAATGACTTTTACAGAGGAGGAAAGGGATAATGCACATTAATCAGATGGCTCTGTCTTGCTTATGGAATTTGATATATCTATTTCTTTAGTTTTTAAAATGGCTGTAATGTTCCACCTTCAAATATTTCATTATAACTATTTTGTCCATGAATATTCAGTAGGTATTGAAATATGGAATAAACATAGAACAGGGAATTAGTTAGAACTTAGGGACAGAAAACAATAATTCTATCATGCCAATTGACATGGCGATGTCCATTGAACTTTTTGACAAAAAAAAATTGCTAATATAAGATGAGTGTACTATTTGCTTGTGTTTTGAGATTGGCTTAGTGTTTTTGAAATGACAGATTAAACCTACTTTACGATACTATTAAATTGCATTCAGTTGATATTTATAGAGATGTAAGTAGGGCTTCTGGGGGCTATATTACTCTGAAATGCTACATTACCTAATAACGCTGTATAAGTGGTATAATTATGATAAGCATCCAGTAATCTATTATGGAATATTTAATTATCAGCTGCTAATAAAATGAGGTGGTAAGTGGAGTAGCGAGAATTTTGTTGTGGTGTCACATGCCAAACACATTTAGTCCAAGTGCCGTCAATTTGTGTAATATTTGGCACAAGTACTTGCATGAAATATTGTGACATTTGTGCAGAAGTGTTCTTGAGTGGTGAACTGTTTTTATGGTGCTTGGGCTTTTGATGTTTGTCTGTAATAATACTGCCATTCAGAATTGTTTTTAATATTATGCTAAAGATTGCAGCAGTATGGCTATGGACTAATGAGCTATAATAAACAGCAGTGCTTAGACAAATAGGGACATACAAACAGTGGTACCCTAACATTTCTGAAGGAAAATTCTGCTTGCAATGGCATCTCTGTAATAAAAGATTAAAGTACTATTTTGTTCATTAGATTCTTGACACAACAGAGTAGGATAAATAAGTGAGAGCTGCATTTAGCTGCTAATTGCCAGTATGTGAGGGCTAAATGAGCCGTTGCCTAATTGCAAGTTTGAGAGCTGCTTTGAGTTGCGAGAGCTGAATTGAGCTGCTATCTGTCTAATTGCCAGTATGTGAGGGCTAAATGTTGCCAGTCTGAGAGCCTCTTTGACTTGCGAGAGCTGAATTGAGCAGCTATCTTTTCCAATTGCCAGTCTGTGAGAGTTGTACCAATGAGCCCGCTATCTGCTTTTAACCCTTTACTCCATAGCTATGACTTTTAATACTTTTGCAAACAGAGTAGACCCAGATCAGATGGCTCCTGTAGGAGCTATCTGATCAGGGTTTGCTCTGTTTACTTAAGAAAATTTAATGATCTGATTCTACACTTTCTTGGCCAAAACTTTCTGTGTTCTTATACCATTATAAGAATTTATCAAATTGTTATTCATGATGTCGATATTTAGGTTTAAAAGGTTTGACTCTACAGAGACAAATTTATGACAACCCAGAGGTCCAGATAAGATGCGTAAATTTAAACATTGTCAACCATAGCCCCTTTATTTCTCCACCAAACCCTTTACTGCGACCACTCTTTAGAATCGTCTCGAAAAAAGTCCAAGGTTTTACTGTACTGAATAACCCATCACCTCATAGGCTATTTTTAGATCCGACCTCTTTGAATAAGTCTACAGAAAAGGAGCATTTACTAGAGAAAAGGAAAATAGAATTTTGTAGCTTTGAAACCATTGTGACAAATAGATCATTTGCTCCTATTATATGGAGCAAATGCTCTATTTATCACAATGGTTTCAGAAAGAGACTCTTACAGAGGCACCAAAAGGTGTCAATATGAGGGAATGGGATAAGCA
This sequence comes from Azorinus chamasolen, assembly GCA_963576725.1. Lineage (NCBI taxonomy): Eukaryota > Metazoa > Mollusca > Bivalvia > Cardiida > Solecurtidae > Azorinus > Azorinus chamasolen. The sequence goes on along the minus strand of OY755242.1, from coordinate 51,654,175 downwards.
ACAATAAGCAACTGGCAGTGATGGAGCTCAGAAAGCCATTTGTATCTAACATGTCCAGTCCCAGGAAAGGAGACAGTCAGCGTTTCCTCTTTGACAACATTTAGTGAACTTTCTTGCATGCAAAGTGAATAAAGTCTTGTCTGATTGCCATGCCGATTGCATTCAATAATAGATATTGGAAACAGAAAATGTCATGATGTCCAAGTCAAACTCGATAAACAGAAGGAACCAGCAGTGTATGAGAATATCTGAATAAAGCTTTCAGCGCTATCGATGAATTGGTGATAAGCACTGCAAATAGTTTTGATCCATTTTAAACCCTTTGCTCCATACATATGCCTTTCTACGTCTATGCAAACAGAGCAGACCAAGATCAAATGGCTCCTATAATTATAGGAGCCATCTGATCAGGGTCTACTTTGTCTGCTTATTATATAAGATAGGACTAATTCTTTAGATGTTGTCATGATAAAAATGTCCTTTGTAGGGCTATTATAAAAATTCAGTTCATTAATATTCATGATGTCATTATTTCTTTCATGAATATTCATGGAGTAAAGGGTTAATAATCAAGTTACTTGGTGGCTACTAGGATTCAACTGATTGAGACTACATTGCTATTACATAGAAGTCATAGAAAATAGAGAAATAGAAATGAAGTAGACATCTTCAGCTCATCTGAGCATAAACTACTGTGATAGCTGGTGATGTGTCCGTTGTCGTCCATTACTTAGCTCCTTACTCCACGAATACTCCAAGAAATAATGACATCATTAATGTTAATAAGATTAGTTTTTATAATGGCATATGAACACATGACATTTTGGCGTAGACAGAAACTGTAGAATCATATCAATATTATATCATAATCAAACGGAGCAGACCCTGATTAAACGGCTCCTATAGGAGCCATCTGATCTTGGTCTACTCTGTTTGTAGAGAAGTTTATAAATGGAGTAAAGGGTTAAACAACATATCTTCTAAACACCAAGGTCAATTATGTCCCAATTTCACAGCAATGGTATTTGTGATGTCCTCTTTCAATTTGGTTCAAAGAATTGAAACTACCAGTTCCGTCACAACCAACACAAAAACTTTGACAATCTTCTTGTCAGAATCTTTTAGGCAGATTTCAAAATAATTCAACAGAAATCATCCTTAGTTGACTTTCTACCAAAATTGTTCAAATCAGTTTGATTCATTAAAATCATGGCCTCCAGGTTCCAGGTTGATATTCCTTGCATGACTTAGTGGAAACACTCTTCAGATTACAATAAAATTTTGCATGTTTTATCCCAGGAATTATTCTCTAATAAATTGTTAACCCTTTCCTTCATATAAATGTGTTAAGGACATGGCTCCAATAGGAGCCTTCTAATCAGGCTCTGCTCTGTTTGGCAATGGAATTTTAAAGATCAGTTTCTTTACTCTTTATAATGGCTACAATGTTCCACCTTCCATTTAATTATAACTATTTTGTCTATGAATATTCAGCAAGTACTGAAATTTTGAATGAACATAGAACAGGCAAAGAGTTAAATACCGGGCTGCCAGCAGTAGGGTGATTTTCCTTGCATGGCTTCAGTATAAATGGGTAGAATTGTGACTGCCATTGGGAGGGGTAGAATTGTGACTGCCATTGGGAGGGGTAGAATTGTGACTGCCATTGGGAGGGGTAGAATTGTGACTGCCATTGGGAGGGGTAGAATTGTGACTGCCATTGGGAGGGGTAGAATTGTGACTGCCATTGGGAGGGGTAGAATTGTGACTGCCATTGGGAGGGGCTAAATTTCCTTACATATCTATGGTGAAAATTTTAAAAAATCTTATCCTCCGTAACCACTTGGAACTTTTCAATATAATTTGGTGCAAATTCTCCAAAGAAGAGTGCACATATATATAAATATCAGTCACATGACGAAATCACGTGACCATAATATGAAAGAATTCTCCCAGAAGCAGTTACTTAATGAATAAAGAAGTGCACATCGGAGGACCTTATGCAAGCGATTAGGTAATCATGCCCATAAACTACGAGTGGTCAGTTTGATAATAAGCATAGCGGGGAAAGGGCTGAAGTCTTGGATGTAACTTAATTACCCACTGGAAAGCCTCCATGTTAATCCTTTCCCTTATAGATACACAATTTCATGCCAAAGCGCACTCAGTCGATATCAGAAAATTGATTTTCAACATTGATCTCATGCAAAGAATACTGCAGAGTCTGCAAGGCTTTGATTATTAATCTCTTTAGGCAATCAAAAAATGTTTTATTCTGAAAAATGTAATTTTGTTGATATTTTGCATATTAGTTCATATAAAATGTCTCATTATGAAAATTTTCATGATTTATAAAGATGCAGATGAGAGTAATATTGATCTTTCAATCAAATCCTATCTGTTATTCATTAGAATTAACTCTCTGAGTGGAAAATTATAGAAAATCTCTAGTCTCAATTTTCAAAATACTTCTCTTATCTAAAGCTCCAGAGGCAATTTTCCATTTGCAATATGTAATTGAACCAATTATAATAGTAAATACAATGTTTTATAATGATGAATTACTTTTAGAATTGCTCTTTAATACTTTATATTGTAATTGTATAAAGTGATAATGGAGTTAATCTCTAGCTAATTAGTCTCGTTTAAGTAGCGGCTACGAGTCTGTGGCTTCCCACAGTGTCTCCCTATATTAGTTTGTGTTGACGTAAAACCAGTAAATCAGATGAAATACTGTTCCTATGAGTAAATGGTTGCTAAAGAAATCTAATCAAAACGCTAATTATCCAAAATTAATTAATTAATTTTCTATTACAAATTTTAATTGTTATACTTTGCAATTAAAACATTATATTAGAATAATTAGAGTTGTATTTTACAACCAAAGAAATGTATCTCTGCACATGCCTCACATGGTATTCGCACATCAGCCTCACATGGTATCTCTGCACCAGCCTCTCTTGTATCTCTACACTAACCTCACTTGGTATCTCTACCTGCCTCACATGATGTCTCTATACCTGCCTCTTTAGGTATCTATGTACCAGCCTCATTTGGTATCCTAACACCAGCCACACTTGATATCTCCACACTAGTCTCACTTGATATCTCTATACAGTAAAACCTGTGTTAAGCGGCCAGTCAAGGGAAGCGGCCAAATTGACCGCTTAAGCGAGGTGACCACTTAATCGAGGGGTGGATATTTTGGGAGATTTTTCTGTTTGGCCAGACAAACACAAAATATATCTACATGAACTTTAATGCCTTATCCGAAACATTATGTATTTTATCCTTGTAAATACAACATGTACTGTAAATTGCATGCACAAAAGAAAAAATAAACATCAGGCAGAATCATTCGACACGTCCGGAAATACAAATGTACATGTCTACACTTCACTCGATTCTCTAACGTGCAGAACTTACATTTGGAAAAGGCGTGAATATTTTGTTTTGATGTTATCTCGTTTGATTCGGTAACGTGCAGACAAACTTCTCAACATCCCCATATTTGCATATTAACAGGTAAAGGAGTTGAAAGGATTATCAGACCATCAATTATAATCTTGTCCTAAGGCCAAGGTCAACGCTTGGTTTATTTCGTTCAGTTTCCGACATAACGAAAAACACCGAAGCGGCCAATCTATGCACTTTCTCGACACAACGGAACTTTCTGAAGCGGTAACGATATTTCGATCGGTGATTTCCGTAATGTCGGAAAGTTGCGATGCGTAGTCACCATTTTGACATGTGTCAACAGTTGGCTGTGTATTGGGTTTTCACACATTTCAATCTGGCCACTAGGCTGTCTGCTGGCCGTCTAATGGGGTCGAAATATAGGGTTTGGGGTGAAATATGGTGGCCGCTGGCCGCGGAAGGAAGGTGACCGTCTAAAACAGGTGCATTTTAGACTGATTTTCGTCGGGAGGATTTCAAACTGACCGTTAAGACGAGGTGACCGTTCATTTAAGGTGACCGTTAGGTCAAGTTTTACTGTACTAGCATCACTTAGTACCTCTGTACCTGCCTCATGTGGTATCTCCATACCTGTCTCACTTGGTATCTCTATACCTGCCTCACGTTATATCTCTATACCTGTCTCACTTGGAATCTCTATACCTACCTCATTTTGTATCTCTACATCACTTGTTAGGGTCCTCACCTTGTGTGGATGCCCTTTAGTAATAATGCTGTCCATCTTGCCCATCCATCATGATGTCCGCCTTGTTTGTCCACTCTCTTACACAAACAGTTTCCATCAGAACTTCACCAAGCTTGCTGAAAATGTGTACACTCGACACATATTATGTACTGGGCTTTGGTCTAATGGATATGTACCTAGTCTTGCAAACAGGGGGTCGTTGGTTCGAATCTCAAGCTATGCAGATTTCGTTGTTTTTTTAAAAAAAAACCAACGGATTTGCTATTTGTAATTTTCTTTTTAATTTTTATTCTTTTTCAATTATCTGTTAATATTTTGTTAATAATTATCATATGATATTATTAATATTTATTGTTGTTTTGTACGGACAGTATTTTAATGAAAAAAATATTAGTCACTGGTAAGAATCAAACTCAAGACCGCCACATGCAAGTCCAGATACATATCCATTGCACCAAGACAACTATGTTGAAAAAATTGCGGCTTGCTAAGACTTTTAAAAATAAAGAAGCGCTGTAGGCGCTTCGTTTTGTTTACATTAGAGTAGGTCATGTTTTGTTCCAAAATAAGTTGGTCTATCTGTATAGGTATGAAATCTAGGTCAAGTTTGCTAAATAGCTGAATGGCCTCAGGTTTTTCAGGATGATCTCCCTTGAATGCATCAAAATTGACAAAATCACCCTTGTCTGCTTTCTAAGTTGAGACTTTTCCTTCAATTGTCACCAAACTTGTTGAAAATGTTGGTGGTAATAATATCTCAGCCAAGTTACAAACCAGATTGATCTAGGTACTTCTGGATTATGGCCCTTGAATAAAATTTTACAAAATCAGCATTGTCTGAGTTGAACAGTTATATTGGCTGCAAAAAGAAAGAACTGGATGCAGTAAGAATGTGAAGAATTTGGCACAGCTAATAATTCAAGAAGCACTGAAATAATAACAGAATCTGCATAATTATTGGCTATGCAATTTCCCCTTTAGGTTCCTTTTTAACTTGGTCAATGTTCTAAGTTCTCTCTAGGCCAGTCTTACTTGGTATATTTACACCAGCCTCACTTTGTATCTCTATACAGCTTCATTTTGTATCTCTAGTTCAGCCTCACTTGGTATCTCTACACCAGCCTCACTTTATATTGGTATCTATAACAGCCTCACTTTATACATCTCTACACCAGTCTCACTTTATAACTCTACACCATCCTTGTTTGGTATCTTTACACCAGCCTCATTTTACATCACTACACCAGCCTCACTTTACATCACTACACCATTTGGTATATCTATACCTGTCTCACTTTGTATCTCTACACTGGTCTCACTTTATATCTCTACACCAGCCTCATTTGGTATCTCTACACCAGCCTCACTTTATATCTCTACACCAGCCTTACTTTATATCTCTACACCAGCCTCACTTTATATCTCGACACCAGCCTCATTTGGTATCTCGACACCAGCCTCACTTTTTATCTCTACACCAGCCTTACTTTATATCTCTACACCTGCATCACTGTATATCTGTACACCAGCCTCACTTTATATCTCTACACCAGCCTCTTTTTATACCTCTACACCAGCCTCACTTTATATCTCTACACCAGCCTCACTTTATATCTCGACACCAGCCTCATTTGGTATCTCTACACCAGCCTCACTTTATATCTCTACACCTGCACCACTTTATATCTTTACACCAGCCTCATTTGGTATCTCTTCACCAGCCTTACTTTATATCTCTACACCTGCATCACTTTATATCTCTACACCTGCATCACTTTATATCTCTACACCAGCCTCACTTTATATCTCTACACCAGCCTCTTTTTATACCTCTACACCAGCCTCACTTTATATCTCGACACCAGTCTCACTTTATATCTCTACACCAGCCTTACTTTATATCTCTACACCAGCCTCACTTTATACCTCTACACCAGCCTCACTTTATATCTCTACATCAGCCTCACTTTATATAACTACACCAGCCTCATTTAGTATCTCTATACTAGCTTCACTTAATATCTTCACACCGCCTCATTTGGTATCTTCACACCAGCCTCATGTTGTAACTCTACACCAGCCTCATTTGGTATCTCTACACTAGCCTCATTTGGTAACCGCTTGATTCTTCAATGAAATTTTCTTTACTTTCTGTTTGGATATTGTTTACCAAACTTAAATACAGTAATTAACTATTTACTTGATGGATATATTTATGTAAACTTAGTCACCTTTCTTGCATCAAAATACTGTAATTTTTGCCTGTAATATATACACAGGACCTTGAAATGAATATTGCTACATCTTAACCCTTCTCTTGCTGAATTTTAAAATACATTTCTCCTTCTTTACCCATGCCCTGTTGTATAATTACATATATCTTCACTGTGTACTCGTATTTCGCTGTGCAATCACTGCTGTGGAGTGCACTGGTTGCCTAATCAACTTGTAAATAGTGCAGACCCTGATGAGACAGCTCCTGCAGGAGCTGTCTCATCTGGGTCTTCACTATTTACAGGTAGGTATATTGACGTGAACAGCAAGCGAAGGGTTAATATCATTACAAGTGTTCTTGCATGTCATGATAATGCCATCAAAATATTTTGCTATCCACAAAACTGGTCACTATAATTATGTATGAATCACTGCTAGGTTCATAATTCTATTTAATTGCCAGACTTATATATATTATGTAAGAAGAAAGATCTGATAATCAATTAAAGTTAGTTGAATGGTAAGCCGAAAGGAGTTTTCTGCATGTCTTTCACCCTGCATTAAACCATTCCTCCGTAGTCTATTTAAGACCAAACCTCTTTGAATGACTATACCCAAAAGGAGGAAACGGAAAATTTTAGAATTTTGTAGTTTGAAACCATTGTGATAGAGCATTTGCTCTTATAGGAGCAAACACTCTATTTATCACAATGGTTTCAACAGGTGATTTTTACAGAGGCGTAGAAAGGCGTATTTATGGAGGAAAGGGTTAAGCAGCCACCTGGCTACAAAGACATAAATTCTTAATTACCGGGTACTAAAATATTGTAGAATTTACTGTAGTCCAAAAAGCTGAATTGAAAATTAAAGCAGAGAATACTTTTGCACATGACTGTAGGGGTTAAAAGTTTGTGCTAAGCACAATATAGAATCAATTTGCAGCAAATGTAGGCCCACTGTTATGTGTGTAATAGGCTGTCTGTATGAGTTATTTGCATCACCATACTTATCAAGATATAAAACTGGGTTCAATATAAAACAATTTCTGCAAGAAAGAGACTGCTATTTTACTGAGACCACTAACAATACCTTTTGGGGAACTAAACACTGATGTGAGAGAGTACCACAAGAAAGACCTCATTACAACAGTTCCTTTACAAGGTTACCTATTATCCTATATTTATATATCGATAGACTGGATGTGTAACTTTTAGCATGCATAATAAATTAATACGTTCAATTTTTCATTACAACTGAAAGTAAGTGTACTCTTGTCTTTTTTTTCCAAAACACTGTAATGATTTAAAGTAGACTATTATCAGAGATCCAGATAAGACGCGTAGATTTAAACACTTTCAAGAATAACTCCTATATTTATCTACTAAACCCTATACTGTGACCACTCTTTAGAATCGTCTCGAAGAGACGATTCTAAAGAGTGGTCACAGTATAGGGTTTGGTTGAGAAATGACGATTTTAGTAGTTTGGTAAGCACCTTTATCTATACATCTGCTATTATCTTAATGAGATTCTGAATTTGATTCTAATTTGAATCCAAGCTATTGTGAAATACTATCACAAATCTTACCAAATGCAGGCTAAACATTAATGTATAACTATTTACATTTGTTTTCATGTTTCTTGAGTGTCTGTCCATCCATTTCGGAGCACTTAGAGATATCAGACAAAACCAACTCTTCAAGGGAGCTGTAAAGCATTATATTGTCTATCAAAATGTTTTCCTCTAACCAGGAGCTAGACTTGTTAATACTTAACATGTGATATTCTCTGTTTTATCGACCAGTTATGAACTTTTTAGTATGATTATTTTTATTTGAAAGAAGTTTATTTACATAAAGTGTTCAAATTTGGTGACAAAATAGCTTATTATCGTTTTTACCTTCTAGTGTTGTTTTATTTGGATTTTCGTTATTAGTTGAACAAATTCAATAGCTTTCGGAAGCATGAGAAAGGTTGAAGCATTCTTGAGACTTCTTGATGATATAAGTTAGAGATGGTATCAATGGATTGATGTAGATTAATCTGCTTCTAAATATGCCCCACCATTCAAATCATTTACTTCAGTATCATACCCAGTGATCCAGATAAGATGCGTAAATTAGAACATTTTCAAAAATAAATCCTTTATTTCTCCACCAAACCCTATACTGTGACCTCTCTAAAAGACGATTCTAAAGAGTGGTCACAGTATAGGGTTTGGTAGAGAATGACGATTTTAGTATTTGGGTACGCACCGTTATCTGTAGCTCTGATATTGGGAAACATAACTAAAGATTTCAGTTGCATGTCTGTTGGGTGATTCTTCAAAAATTTGTAATTTTGCCTACAAATTTTTCAAAAACATTTTGCTCATAAAACCGTTTGCTTAACACGTATACCATAACTATGAACTGTCTTTGACTTATAAAGAGTAATGTCCGTGCTGATTGTTCAATAGAAATTTTTTTTTTTACATTTTATAAATTGCCAATGACCTGAAAATGTCATTACCGCAACGATGTAAAATTGGACCTCGTTTTATCTTAATATTTAGTTAAAGGGTGTTTATCGTTCATGATGTGTGTAAATTATGAATATGAATAACGTAATTCTGTTTCTTTTAGTAATACATCTTGCAAAATCAAAAATTGTCTCTTAAGGTGATGGAAACAGCTAATTTTTAAGATTTTGATGTATCGAAATTGTCTCCAAAGTCTTACTAAATTTCTTTTAATTAACTAAAAGCATGCTTTATACTAGCTTTAGGACTAATTTATCGTAAAAGTATACAGTTCAAACATTTCCATTGCTCAACTTTTAAAAAATGCCAAAAAATGAATGAAAAACGTTTCGGTAATGACGTTTCGGTAATGACGTTGCGGTAATGACAGCAAAAAGTAAAGCCAAATGGTACTGAATTTATTCAGAAATATTATTTATTTTGTTTTTGGATGCAAGTTAAAGTCGTATTTTCACAAAATAGTTGTAAGATACCAAAATAATTAAGGGTTATGTCAGTACCGAAACACAGGCCGTTTCGGTAATGACCGTTTCGGTAATGACAATTTTGTTTATTTTTCATAATTTCAGGCATTTACCCAATACATGTTTCAATTATTTTATGCATTTAAGCATCGTGTACACACAGCGTATACGACAAGATCTGTTAACATGAATTTATAGTTCAGCTTGCCTGGTTTGAGGGCGTTTCGGTGCTGACGGCCTAAAAACATAATCAATAGAAATAGATGTTTGGGAGGCCATTTCTTATAATAGAACTGGGATTGCTAATTCGAAGTGTACCCTATAATGTCTGCATGGGGAAAACCTTCTGATGACGTCAGAAGGGATTTCCCTTAATTTCAAGATAAAATAGGTACAGGCTAAAACACCATACCGTTTCGGTACTGACAGGAAATCGAGGGACAAAAATCAGCAGCTGAAAAAAGCCACTAAAGATTAAACTAACAGCTATATTTTGTATTCATTCATTCTATGATAATATAATGACATTATCAATAGAGAAAAATTATCAAATTTATGATGATTTACGGTCAAGATATCTCATTCTATTATGTGTTGTATCATGAGGGACATGGGAATTTTGCACCCCCTTTCATATTTCAAACTCGATTCCAAGAAAATGAACATAAATTCTCACTGGTTATCACTATATTCTCACTAAGGTATGTCATATTAACTAGGCAAAGATAAAATATTCTTATAAAAGTAAATTTTTATGACTTTTAAATCATGTGAAAGGTGAGGGACAGCATATTACATGTACACATTTTTGAAGAATCACCCTGTTGGTTTTTGTTGTTGTTTTTTTTAAAAGGAAAAAAGGAGGTATTGTCATAGCCTTAACCCTTCGCTTGCTGAATTTTAAAATACATTTCTCCTTCTTTACCCATACCCTTTTGTATAATTACATATATCTTCACTGTGTACAAGTATTTCGCTGAGCAATCACTGCTGTGGAGTGCACTGGTTGCACAATCAACTTGTAAATAGTGCAGACCCTGATGAGACAGCTCCTGCAGGAGCTGGGTCGTCACTATTTACAGGTAGGTATATTGACGTGATTAGCAAGCGAAGGGTTAATATTATCAACATGGGCATTGTTGTCTTCAAGTTTTAGAAACATTTGGACAGTTTCAACATGACTTCCTATCAAACTTGTTCAGCATGTCAAAGGTTACAATTGATCAGTTACAATATACTTTCATGTACATTTAACCCATTACCTTATAAGCTATATTTAGATCCAACCTCTTTGAATAAATCTACTGAAAATGAGCATTAACTGCAAAAAAGGAACATTTTGGAATTGTGTAGTTTTGAAACCATTGTGATAAATACATTTGCTCTATTATCACAATGATTTCAAAAAGCGACTTTTACAGAGGCGTAGATAATTATGAGAGAATGGGTTAAAGTCACATTAACGCTTTGCTCCTTTTAACACCTTTGTAGGAGCCATCAGATCTGGGTTTGCTCTGTTTGGTTATTAACCCTTTACTCCATAAATACCCTTTTCTACTTTGCGAACAGAGTAGACCCAGATCAGGTGACTCCTGTAGGAAGCTGTTTGCTTCTGATATAATATAGATATAATTCTACCTTTTTGCCATGCCTCCATTTGTAATTAATATTCATGATGTCATTTCTTACATGAATATTCATGGAGTAAAGGGTTAAACTATATAGATCTGATTCTGTCCGTTTCTACCATTGCCAAAGTTAAGTGTTCATATATTACATAAAAAATTCTTCTAATTAATACACAATTTGGTGTCATTATTTCTTGTATAAATATTCATGGAGTAAAGGGTAAAAACTTCCTTTTTGTAGGCGTTTATATGTGAATTAATTAGTTACTCCATTAACCCATTGGTGCTTTAACCCTATCCCTCATATTGACGACTTTTGTCACTTTGTGAAACCATTGTGATAAATATTTATCACAATGGTTTGAAGAAGTGACTATTACAGAGGCGTAGAAAGGCGTATTTATACTCATTAACTTAAGTTTTATAATGTCAAATTTTCAAGGGAGTATTTTGCTTTGATAAAATCTGTAGGATCAGATCAGAATATTCATGTAACAAATAATGATGTCACAAATATTAATTTGATTAATTTGTTAAAATAGCACATGGACACAGAAAGTTTAGAATCATATTCTATATTATATGATAAGCAAACAAAGCAGACCCTGATCAGATGGCTCCTGTAGGAGCCATCTGATCTGGGTCTACTCTGTTTACAAATGCGTAGAAAGGCATAGTTATGGAGGATAGGGTTAATTCCATAAGCAAACAGAGCAGACACTGATCAGATGACGCCTCTGTCTGGGAAGGGCGTGAAAAGGGTGTTTATATGAGGGAAAGGTTTAAATGGGTTAAAAACCAATAAAATTTCGTTGGCTATTGTCGAGTATAGAGGATGCAAAAAGCACATCCGAGCTGGAGCTGGTGTGACTGTGCCACTATTTACCCAATCAACTGGGCACTATCATAACCTCTGCATCATTCGTAGAAATGTGAAAGATTTGAAGGATTTGCTTGCTTTGGAAGCAGCCTAGTCTCATGCTGACAGTACAGTCGTTGGCAAGATTACTTGTGTGTTCTACAGTGCTCCGCTGAGGTTTTTCTTAGATAAATGGACCATTATTCAGATACAAGGCTCAGATAGAAGCTTGTTAATCTGATGGATAGAGATTTCTTCGCCTACAATAACTATAGGGGAGAAAAAACTTGTGTATAGAAGAGGAAAGTTTTAAATTATTACTGTGGACAAATTGGTCTTACAGACAACAGGTGAACATTGGTTTTCTTTCTTTATTAACAACTTGTACATTACATTTTATTTTATTCCATGAAGGATTGATTGAATTCAATTTCAACTTATCTTTCAGCAGTCATCATCAGTTTGCTGAAACTGTTATTAAATATGTTTAATTTGATCTGATTAATGTAACCTTTTTTTTTATTCCATGAAGGATTTATTTAATTTAACTTCAACTTATCTTTCAGCAGGCATTAAAAAATCAGCAGCAGTTAATTTGATCTGATTAATGTAATCTGTTTTTTTATAAATTGTAATAGATATATTACTGTGCATGTGAAAACTTAATGTTATTTATTATATTTGATAGTTTTTGTGCGTATGATATCTTAACCCTTTAAACTTGTCTTTTTATCTTTGCAAACAGCGAAGACCCAGATTAGACAGACCCAGATTAGACAGCTCCTGTTAGAGCTATCTGCTGATTAAGGTCTGCTCTATTGGCCTATATGTTAACCCTTTACTCCATAAATACACCATTCTAGGTTTTTACAAACAGAGTAGACCCTACAGGAGCCGTCTGATCAGGGTCTGCTCTGTTTGCTTATGATATAATATAGATCTGATTCTACAGTTTCTGCCATGACTGAATATTCCTGTGTCCATGTGCACTTATAAAAATATTCTAATTAATATTATCAATACCATTATTTCTTATTATCCATGGAGCAAAGGGTTAACCCTTTCCTCCATAAATACGCCTTTCTACACCTCTGTATACAATAGTTATTTCTTGAAACCATTGTGATAAATAAAAAAAATTGCTCCTATGGAGCAAATGCTCTATTTATCACAATGGTTTCAATACTACACAATTATAAATTTTCCTTTTCTTTTGTAAATGCTCCTTTTCAGTAGATTTATTCAAAGATGTCTAAAAATAGTCCATGACAAACAACAGAATATCTCATGTAATAAACTTCTTTTTTATATGTATTTAGTAAAATAATTAAATGATCTAATATTCAAAATGGGCTGGGTCTTGCATAAATATTCATGAGGTTAACCTGTGAAATGTCACCTGAAATGACCAGCCTATATTTAGATATATTATACAAATAATTCTATATTTTATAATGATCAAACTGCTTGCCAGTTGAATTCCATCAAATAAAGATTACAATATAAAAATTATTGATTGTAAGAAATATTTAATTGATGAATATTTTTAAGCAGATAATTAAGCTTTCTTAGGTACTTTGATAGAAGATTTTATCCCAAATTTTGGTCACATATTTTGTGCTTTTGATACTGCTCTTTGAGCTTGAGTTTAGCCCAAGAGTTATCCACTCAAACTTATCGATTTGTTTGTTAGAGTTCTTTTTTTTTCTTTTTCTTTTTTTTTTTTATTTCTTTGATTTCAACATCAGTTGGGTGTATAACCCTTTACTTCATGTAGATCCTTCTCTGTTTGCTTATTGAAATATATAAATCTGATCCTATGGTTCCTGCAATGATCAAACATTCTTATTTCTTAACTCTTTTCTCCATGAATATTCATGAAAGAAATTATGACATCATGAATATTAATTAGATTAATTTTTAAAATGGAATATTAACTCATGATATTTTTGCCAAAGCAGGTACTGCAGGAATCAGATCTATATTATTCCATAAGCAAACAGTCTGTATGCCCTGATCAGATGGCTCCTACAGGAGACGTCTGATCTGGGTCTTCTCTGTTTGCAAAGGCATAGAAAAGCGTATTTATGAAATAAAGGGTTCAATGAATATTCATGAGGGTTTGATTTCTTAAGGTCTGATTCCTCAGTTGACCTTGTTTAGTTTGAATTTACCTGGAACCAAACTATTGTACAAGTCGTCACAAATTCACACAAAGCTCAGTAGGAGTCAACATCTTTTTAACCCTTTCCTCCATAGGCTATTTTTAGACCCAACCTCTTTGAATGAATCTACCCAAAAGGAGCATTTACTAGAGAAAAGTAAAATTTTAGAATTTTGTAGTTTGCTCTATTTATCACAATGGTTTCAAGAAGTGGTTATAACAGAGGCGTAGAAAGGCGTATTTATGGAGGAAAGGGTTAATACATTATTGATGTCCTCTCTGTGCATGTGTCATTGATAAATGTCTGCAGCTCAAAATGTCTCATCATACTGTTATCTGCAATACCTGCCATTTACTTTAACCCATTACTCCATAAATACGCCTTTCTGTTCCTTTGCAAACAGAGTAGACCCAGATCAGACGGCTCCTATAGGAACCGTCTGATCTGGGTCTGCTCTGTTTGCTTAAGGATATAATTTAGATCTGATTCTCTAGTGCCTGCTTTTGCAAAAACTTCATGTGTTAATAAAAAAATTATGCCATTTTAAAAATTAATCTTAATTGATATTCATTACCTCATTATTTAATACTATTCATGGAATAAAGGGTTAACCCTATCCGTGTTGCATTATGGATGTGAGAAATGATGACACCATGAATATTAGCTGAACTTTTATTATGTCATATGTATAATTTGAAAATTTTATAATAGCAATGCTTTTATAGTATTGGTTGACAACATAAAGTCAGATTTTATAAACAAACAGAGCAGACCCTAATCAGAGAGGAGCGGTCTGATCTTGGTCTACTCCATTTCCAAGGTGTGAAAAAAGTGTTTATATGAGAGAAATGATTAAGTTTTAACCCTTTACCGAATGAATATGCTTTTCTATACCTTTGCAAACAGAGTAGGCACAGATCAGACTGCTCCTATTTGAGCCATCTGATCAGGGTCTGCTCTGTTTGATTATGATATAATAATAATATGATTCTACAGTTTCTGCCATGGCCAAATTTTCCTGTGTGTCAATGTGCTATTATAACAAATTAATCTAATTAATATTTATGACATCATTATTTCCTATATGAATATTTGTGGAGGAAAGGGTTAAGATTTTCAAGAACAAAATAGGAAGTATCCTAACGGTTTTGAAGCGACAGCACAAAACCATTTGTCTGACCTCCAATTAATCTGTTTGAATCATTTATAAATACTTTCTTTAATACTATTGAAAGAGGGCCTCCGTGGCCGAGTGGTTATGGTCTTTGACTGAAAATTGCTTAATCCCTCACCACTGTGGGTTAGAATCCCGGTCTGGGCATTTGGATTTTTCATGTTAGGAAGCCTTCCAGTTGGCTTGCGGTAGGTCGGTGGTTCTACTAGGATGTTCTTCTGTTCACGAAACAGTGCAATTTGTTCCGTGCACAGAAGAATTTCCACCTGTCTTTAGCTGGACCTCATGATATAATTGAAATAACCTGATAAGAGTGTTTCTGAAGAATCATTTGCACAAGTAAGTCCTCAACCTCTACAGTGTTTTGTTCACAAAACAGATATTGGTGACGGAGCAACAGATAAGGGCGCATACTCAAATACTAAAATCGTCATTTCTCTACCAAACCCTATGTTGTGACCACTCTTTAGAATCGTCTGAAAGAGACGATTCTAATGAGTGGTCACAACATGGGGTTTGGTGGAGAAATAAAGAAGTTTTGTTGAACATTATCTAATTTACGCATCTTATCCGGACCTCTGTTGGTGAGTTCTCACTGAACTACAGACACACATGGAAACAGAGTATAATTTATTGTTGTTCCAGCAATAAAGTCCCATTAACTTTTTCCATGCTGTGGATGGATTTGCAAACAGTTTCCAGCCAGATGAGATGATGAGAGACTCTATGCTCATCAATATCTAAACAATTTGACACTCGTTTCAACTGTTCTTGTTGAAATTACATGGAAGAATATTTCTTTTATTTATAGTTATAGCAGCGAACAAGTTTTGCATGCGAAAGTCATGTAGTTTTAAGGGTTAATAAAATTTCGAGTTCTGAACAGGAACGCGGCTGTTACTGCAACCCTAAGTTTTATTTTCCATTTGAGAATGCAATTTCATTATGAAAATATAAAAAAAAACAATAGTCGTCTGTCTGTATTCATATAAAAAAGAAATCACTCTTCCCTTGGGATACGGGAAACAGATGCATAAATTCACAGCCACTTGTCTGAATTGTTGCGGATTGGTTTTCACTTTGATCTTTTCAGTAAATCGCATTTTACCATATCACCATAAATTCCATCAGGAGATTTTTTCTCCACTGTAAAAATAGTATCCAACACTTCTGAGTCATCTGTCCTAACATTTAATCCCAGAGTATACCCTTTTTACAAAGATTTTACGATCACTTTAACCCCATTCCTCGTAAATAGACATTTTTACTACTGTTATTTACCATAGAATACTGCTAGATAGGTCTTGAAAGGACAGTGATATCGTATGTTTATGTCTCATCGCAACACCTATGAAGTGTCAATCATGTCAGAGGATTATAGGATATCTTATGACAATAATTTGTCACATTTTATCCTAAGCGGATACTCAACATCCTTAGTAGATTTAACCCTTTCCCTGTTCTATGTTTATTACAAATTTCAATACCTACTGAATATTCATGAACAAAATAGCTATACAGAAATATGGTAGGTGGAACATAATAGCCATGATAGCCATTTTAGAAAGCTAACAAACATTTTTCAAAGTCTGTTAGCAAACAGAGCAGACCCTGATCAGATGGCTCCTCTAGGAGCATATTTAAAGAATTGTGGCCCTTTAAAACTCATTTATCATGACAAACTGGCATTGGCATCCACATGTGGTGCTCTTGTTTTGTCATATTATAATCAGTGGTCTCATAGATAATCTACCATTTATTGTACCTGAGTTAGTTTTGTACTTGTTATGCCCCACATAGTGGTGGCATATAGGGTTGCCCTTGTCGGTACATACGTTCGTCCGTACATACGTCCGTACGTACGCACATCTAGAATTTGGCCGTGCTGAGTATAGACTTTCTTGGAAAGTATTTGTCCAATGCATACCATACTTTGCACACATGTTTGTGGCTATTATATTTTAGTCAAGATAACCATGTAATTCGCTTCAGTCGTTTAGGAGTTATGGCCTTTTATTTGCATAAAAAATATCTTGTCTGCACTCTTATTTGCATAAAAAATATCTTGTCTGCACTCTTTCTTGCAAAGTATTTGTCCAATCTTCACCAAACTTTACACACATGTCTGTGGCTATTATATCTTGGTCAAGTTCAAGAACAATGTAAATAGCTTCAGTCGTTTAAGTGTTGTGGCCCTTTATTTGCAAAAATAACCTCAAAAATATCTTGTCCGCACTCTTTCTTGCAAAGTATTTGTCCAATCTTCACCAAACTTTACACACATGTTTGTAGGTATTATATCTTGGTCAAGTTAAATAACCATGTAAATCGCTTTAGTCGTTTAGACTCAGTTTCGACCCTTTATTTGCAAAAATGACTTTAAAAATATCTTGTCCGGCCTCTTTCTTGGAAAGTATTTGTCCAATCCTCATCAAACATTATACACATGTTTTTGGCATTATATCTTGGTCAAGTTCAATAGCCGTGTAAATCACGCCCTATGGACTCATTTCTAGTTTATAATAAGACATAAACTTGTGGCCCTTAACCCATTCCCTCATATGCTATCTTTAGACCCAACCTCTTTGAATAAATCTACCAAAAAGGAGCATTAACTAGAGAAAAGGAAAATGTTAGAATCATGCAGTTTTTAAACCATTGTCATAAATAGAGCATTGCTCCTCTGGAGCAAAATTAATGCTCTTTTTATCACAATGGTTTCGAGAAGTGACTTTTACAGAGGCACAGAAAGGTGTAGGAAAAGGTTAAAATTATTAACATGTTTAATTCTTTGAACTGTATTTTGGATAATCTTTTCATACAGTTTTGATCTCGATGATATTTCTTCTGAAAGAGAAATTTGACGAGAGTGTCAAATAGTTTAGATCCAGATAAACTAGCAAGTGACTTATTTCTCCTCTTGGTCTGCACTGCTTACAAAGACAGCACAGATACGTGTGTGCAAAGAGATATGTGCACTGGAATGAGTAACAGGGGAATTGAATTACTTTGGAACTGGTTTTCTTAGATATTAGAGGACTTAAAGGACTTAGAGAAACAGATATGTTACTCTGAACATTTGTTAAAACTTGGGTTTAAGAGTTGCTAAGATGTGGCACAGTATATGCTCAGTACATACTTTTGATATATATTGATGTATTTTAAGTCTGATCTCCATATATTTTCTTTAAGCAATGTGTTTTCTTTGTTTAAAATATCTTGTCTGAAATATATCAAGCCAGAGAAGCCTGCCTAATATGACAGGGTAATACAGACTCCATACAGTTTTAATAGTTTTGTTCCCATTGAGACTGGTCGCTTTTAAATAAGTCTCAAGGTTTTTTGTTTTCTAAATGAGTCTTTATTGCTTTGACTTCAGACTGGTGGAGTTAGTATACACATAAGTTCTCCTGGTTATTCCTTGATATCTGAAATAGTATAAAGGTTATATAAAAATTACTGTGATATAGATTGCATGTACAATGTACACTAAAACCCTGCTAATGCGACCACCAAAAAGGGGCATAATTCTGGGTGGCAGAGGCAGGTGGTAGCTTAATGCAGGATGAAAGTTATGCAGAAAGCTCCTATAAGGAGCTTTCTGCATTACTTTCATCCTGCATTAAGCAACCACCTGCTTATGAAGAGAGCTATGGTTATTCTTTAATGGGTCGCATTAATTAGAGGGGTTCTACTGTAGTTCTAAACGAATCCTTTAGATGAACTGGCATTGTAACGTACAGTGTAGACTAAACAAATCCTTTAGATGAACTGGCATTACATACAGTGTAGACTAAACAAATCCTTTAGATGAACTGGCATTACATACAGTGTAGACTAAGATCAATTTGGGATCCCAGTACAGAGCCCTCAGACCAGAATCTGGATCACTCGTTTGCAACTCAAAGTTCATTTTACAGTAAATAAATGTATGTTGTACAGTAAAGGCTCTATATATTCACTCTAAAAATCTCTTCTTCTTAACAATGTTTTAATGTGGTCATTGTATTATAGTATAAAGGTTTTATTGTGCATTAATGTTTCCTTTATTTGACTGTTTTAGTTTAAGTGTGGTCATTGTATAAACAGAGGTCCAGATAAGATGCGTAAATTTCAACATTTTCAGGAATAACTCCTTTATTTCTCCATCAAACCCTATACTGTGACCACTCTTTAGAATCGTCTCTTCGAGACAATTCTAAATAGTGGTCACAGTAAAGGGTTTGTTGGAGAAATGATGATTATAGCAGTTGGGTACATACTTTTATCTGTAGCTCTGTATAAAGGGTTTTATTCTACAATAATATTTCCTCTATTTGACTAATTTAGTTAGTGTGGTCATTGTATAAAGGTTTTATTGTACAATAATGTTTCCTTTCATTCTGCATTAAGCACTTAGTTGTGTACAAATTGCAAGCTCCGTTTTAAAAAAAGGTAACGTCGCCGGGGGCATTTAGTAGAGATAAATTCGCTCATTGTGACTTTACATAGGGCACTTATTAGAGATGATATGGTACAGTGTGACTTTACATTGGGTATTTTATTAGAGATAATATGGTTCATTGCGACTTTACATAGGGCATTTTATTAGAGATAATATGGTTCATTGCAACTTTACATTGGGTATTTGGGTATTTTTATTAGAGATAATATGGTTCATTGCGACATTACATTGGGTATTTGGGTATTTTATTAGAGATAATATGGTTCATTGCGACTTTACATTGGGTATTGGGTATTTTATTAGAGATGATATGGTTCATTGTGACTTTACATTTGGGTATTAGGTATTTTATTAGAGATAATATGGTTCATTGTGACTTTACATTGGGTATTGGGTATTTTATTAGAGATAATATGGTTCATTGCGACTTTACATTGGGTATTGGGTATTTTATTAGAGATGATATGGTTCATTGTGACTTTACATTGGGCATTTATTAGAGATAATATGGTATATTTTGACTTTACATTTGGCATTTATTAGATATTATATGATACATTGTGACTTTACATTGGGCATTTCTTAGAGATAATATGGTTCATTGTGACTTTACATGGGGTATTTATTAGAGATAATATGATCCATTTTGACTTTACATTGGGCATTTATTAGAGATAATATGGTTGATTGTGACTATCACAACCCTTTCCTCCATAAATACGCCTTTCTACGCCTCTGTAAATGCCACTTTATGAAACTATTATGATAAATAGGGCATTTGCTCCTATAGGAGAAAATGGTCCCTCATCCAAGCTTAGTGAAATAATGCTCTATTTATCACAATGTTTTCAAAACTACACAATTGTAAACTTTTCCTTTCTCTAGTAAATGTTCCTTTTCGGTAGATTTATTGGAAGAGATTGGGTCTAAAAATAGACTATGGAGGAATGGGTTAACCCTTTGAGTGTGGCAAACAAGCATACTAGCATTTGTGAACAATGTAGACCCAGATCTGAGGATTCCTAATGGACCACTGTAAAAAGGAATACTGAAGAAACTTCCTAAGAGTGAGTGAGTTGGGTTTTACGTCCGACCAACAGTATTTCAGTTATTTGATGATGGCATCCGCTTGAGACAAGTTATAGTGCTGCCTCACTGGAATGCCCCTGCCGCGGGCACATGGCAAGGATACCCCACCCAGTCGCATTATCCTGACACCGGGCCGACCTGTCCTAGAACTACCCTTTAATGTCGAGCGTAGATGATGGAGCTACTAGTACCAACTTTTAACGACTTTTGGTCTGTTAAGATAGTTCATATTTTCCATATTGACATAATTTCCTTAAATATTTGGACATAGTGTCCCATCTTTGCCTGAATGAAAAGCTGAATGTTAGCACCATTTTGATGGCTTTAAATGGAACTAACTGAGAAGTCAGTGGCATTGAAATGCTCCTTCAGGAGAAGTTTGATATGGGTCTGTGCTATTTTCCTAAGTTTGTCAATCTGAATATTAAGAATACTTTGGCTAATAGAGGAATGTGCAATAATTGTCAGCAAAAGACATTGCTATGGCAAAATTTTAGACAGATGTCAGGAAATATAGTCTATCAATGTCACTTTTAAAACCCTCAGCAAAACACTACTTGTTACAATTGAAAATCAGATAACTCAAGTGTGTTTTACCCTTCGCCTACTAAGCCACACCTGACAGGCATTTGCACGTACAGCGTGCACCTAGACCACATGCCGAGTACCCCAGTATCTCATCAGGATCCAAACTATTTGACACTCGGTCAAAAGTTTCTCAAAACTTTGAACAAATCTCTTTTTAACGGATCAGGTTGTAGCAGAGACATCGTTCTTTACAGCAGGCTCATGGTTAAAGATTATCTGTATCTCAGATCATTTAACCCTTTCCCTGTTCTATGTTTATTTCAAATTTCAATATTCATGGTCAAAATAGTCATAATGAAATACGGAAGGTGGAACATTGTAGCCATTTAAGAAAGTAAAGAAACAGATCTATCAAATTCCATTAGCAAACAGAGCAGACCCTGATCAGACGGCTCCTATAGGAGCCGTCTGATCTGGGTCTACTCTGTTTGTAAATGTATGAAAACACATTTATACGCGGGAAAGGGTTAAGAAATATATGAAAAGGCTTAGATGCGTTATCATTTTATGACTATTTTCATGGCAGAGATCTTTAGATGGAGATTGTAAATGTCACATAGGTGACGCTTTATGTACCTCCATTTCATACCGCTAAAATCTTAAAGACAATCTCGGATGTTTTCATCAGGCTTCAAACTGTGTGACACAAATTGGTTGCATTTCTGGAAAAGAAATTAACCCTTTACTCAGTGAATATTCATATAAGAAAATGGCACCATTGACATTAACTCATTCCTTCCTAGATTATTTTTAGAATCTACCTCTTTGAGTAAATTTATTAAAAAGGCTTTTTGAATAAGTTTACTAAAAAGGAGCATTAACTATGGAAAAGAAGAGTTTTAGAATTGCATAGTTTTGAAACCATTGTGATAAAAAGAGCATAAATTTGCTCCTATGGAGCAAAATTTATGCTCTATTTAATACAATGGTTTCTAAATGTGGCTTTTACAGAGGCGCCAAAATGTGTCACTAGGAGAGAATGTATTAATTACATTAATTTCTATAATGGTACATAACCACAAGAATGTTTGGCCATGGCAGGAACTGAAGAATTATATCTATGTTATTGTCATGAGCAAACAGAGCAGACCCTGATCAGAAGGCTCCTACAGGAGCTGTCTATAATCTGGGTCCTTTGTAAAGGTGTAAAAAGGGCCTGTTTATGTAGTAAAGGGTAAAACATATATCTTTTTCTTTATCTATGGACAGTTGCAGCAGTCAATATGAACATATTCTTTACAGACAGTTAAGTAAACTTTTTGAATATCTTTACCGTTTCCTTCATATAATCGTGTTTTCATGCATTTGCAAGCAAAGTTGACCCAGATCAGACGGCTCCTATAGGAGCCGTCTGATCAGGGTCTGCTCTGTTTGCTAATGGAATTTGAAAGATTTGTTTCTTTACTTTCTAAAGTGTCTACAATTTTCCACATTTCATATTTTGTTATAACTATTTTGTCCATGAATATTCAATAGGTACATGTATTGAAATTAATTTGGAATAACAGACTGTAAGTAAGCATTTTGAATGTCTGTGGAGACAGTTAGTTAGCATTTTGAATGTCTTTCAAAGTCAATGGTTTATCATTCAAATTCATCTAACAAATAATGACATCATGATAATTTATTAGCTGTATTTATATAATGAACACGGGGATTTTTTTTGCCTCGGCAAAATCCGTAAGCAAACAGGGCAGACCATCTGATCTGGATCTATTCTGTTTGCAAAGGTTTGAAAATGTATTTAAACAATGGGGTAACATAAGAGTTCATTCTGTACGAATAGAGAAAATCTGCCAAAGAATTCTGAATGACAAACCGTGCAGACCCTGAAAAAAGGGCTTGAGGAAAAAAGGAGTCTTGATCTGGGTCTTCACTGTTTACAGATGCCAGGATATCGTTTTTTACCTTCAAAACATTTAACTTTAAATGACATGGAAAACTGTTTTGAATAAAGCAATCTTGACCCTTTCCCAGTTCTATGTTTATTACAAATTTCAATACCTACTGAATTTCATGGACAAAATAGTTATAATGAAATATAGAAGGTGGAACGTTGTAGCCATCTTAGAAACTTAATAAACAGATCTATCAAATTCTATTGGCAAACAGAGCAGACCCTGATCAGACAGACTCTGTGTGCAGATTCATGAAAACACGTTTATATGAGGGAAAGAGGTGAAAGATAATTTCTTGCACCAAAACATTGTTTATTCACTTAGCGAGTACTTAACATGAATTTTTATCCATGGCAGAAACTGTAGAATCATATATATATTATATCGTAAGCAAACAGAGCAGACCCTGATCCTACAGGAGCCATCTGATCTGAGTCTACCGTGTTTGCAAAGGCGTAGAAAAGTGTATTTATTTAGTAAAGAGTTAATCAATGTAATGTCTGTTGTTATATATAGACTCCATTGTATCTTATGTGTTCCAGGTTCTGAGTAATCTGTTCTTGGCTATTGTCAACGATGTAAACAGCTTTTTGCAATTTGTTTACTTCTAGTAAGACAAGAACAATCAGGTTGGTGTATAAGCAGCCAATGCAATAATCTCGTGCATAAACAAAACAGTGTCAAAAGTTCAACAAATACATGTAAGGACATGTTTCTAGTGTACTCATCCTCTTGTACTCTATAGTTTCCGAATAATGGTGCGTACCCAAATACTAAAATCGTCATTTCTCCACCAAACCCTATACTGTGACCACTCTTTAGAATCATCTCGAAGAGACGATTCTAAAGAGTGGTCACAGTGTAGGGTTTGGTGGAGAAATAAAGGAGTTGTTCTTCAAAATGTTTTAATTTACGCATCTTATCTTGAACTCTGTGTGCCCTTTTATGCAAGACTCCATCTGTTAGAGAAATTAACTTAACCCTTTACTCCATGAATATTCATGTAAGAAATAATAACATCATGAATATTGATTAGATTAATTGTTATAATAGCACATGGACACTGGAATGTTAATATTTGGCCATGGCAGAAACTGTAGAATCAATTATCTTCCTGTATTATTTCTTAAAACTCCAGTTATATCATAAGCAAATAGTGCAGACCCTATCAGAAGGCTCCTACAGTAGCCGTCTGATCTAGCTATACTCTGTTTACAAAGACATTTATGGAGTAAAGGATTGAATCTTAAATTAAAAATTATACTTATGGAAATTTATTACCAAAATGGCAGAAAATGCAAAAAAGTAGACAATCCAATGTGTAACATTGAAGCAAACAGAGCAGACCCAGATCAGGCAGCCCCTACAGGCATGGGAGTCTTCAAAAGTGCAGATGGGGAGGGGGCTGCTTAATGCAAATTGAAAGTAATGCAGAAAATCTCCTAAAGGAGCTTTCTGCGTTAAAAGTACAAAAATGAGTCATGCAGGAAACACCACATACAGAACAAACACTCGCCCGAACAGCAACACAAGGAAACAGCAAATGTACATAAGTAGAAAAAACAACAAGAGACGCACAAAGACAAAACAAACATACAATTTGTCTTAAATACTGTTTGACTTGTTTTTAGTGGTCGCAAGTTATAGTAAATTAAACCCTTTCCCTGTTCTATGTTTATTTCAATTTCCAATACCTACTGAATATTCATGGACAAGTTAGTTATAATCAAATATGGAAGTTGGATCACTGTAACAATTTTAGAAAGTAAAAAAACAGATCTATCAAATTCCATAAGGAAACAGAGCAGACCCAGATCAGAGGGCTCCTGTAGGAGCCATCTGATCTGGGTGAACTCTGTTTGCAAATGCATGAAAAAAAATTCATATGAGGGAAAGGGTTAAATGAACTATTCCAAAGTTCAAATAGGTCAAGCTTACTAAGAAAATTCTGCAACTTTTTAAAGAAAAGTGCTGAATGACAAAAAGGGCAGACCCTGATGAGAGCCCTCTCGTCTGGGTCTACACTGTCTGCGAAGGACATTAGTGACCCTTTCCTGTGCTGAATGGGTTAACCCTTTCCCTGTTCAATATTCATGTAAGAAATAATGACATCATAAATATAGATTAGCTAATTCTTAGCTCGTCTGTTTCAAAGAAAAGTCCAGCTATTGTGATCACTGGGTCATAGGCGTTGGCGTTGTCATCGTTGTCATTGTCATTGTCTTTGTCGTCGGCGTGCAAAAACTTTAATATAGCTCATTACTCGAATAGTATAAGAGGTTAACCCTTTCCTCCATAAATACGCCTTTCTACGCCTCTGTAATAGTCACTTCTTGAAACCATTGTGATAAATAGAGCATTTGCTCCAAAGAGCCAAATTAATGCTCTATTTATCACAATTGTTTCAATACTACACAATTCTAACATTTTCCTTTTCTCTAGTAGATGCTCCTTTTCGGTAGATTCATTCAAAGAGCTCGAGGTTGGGTCTAAAAATAGTCTGTGGAGGAATGGGTTAAAGTACTGTTAAATATCTATTTATGTGGGAGTTGTTCCTGGATTGAGTTAAAATTGTGTGAACCCCCATTTCAATTATGTTCCTGAAGTTAAATAAAATATATAACTTTTTGTGGCTGATTGTCTCAAGTCTGTAAAAAATAAATGTTAAGAAGAATCATTTTCCTTTTGAAGTGATTACATGTATTTATTTATTATAATAATCACTGAATGCATATTTCAAACCAACCGACAATTTCAGTAAAAGAGCGAGACTAGATTTTCGCCCATCATTATGTAATAGTTATACTAACAATCCAGCGTCTGGACACTTAAATCAAGGCTATAATCATGGAATCTCCTAGCATTGAGCTTTTTGTTTTTTCACTGTAAGCCCGGCACGTTTTGTTGCCAAGTATGGAATAGCTACAGTGCTGTTCATCATTGCCAGTTGTTATAATGTGGTCATTTAGTCTGACCATAGTCTGCTGCCAATTGATTGAAAAACTCACTTAGCCACCAACCCTTCACATGCCAGCTGTTATTCAAAACTCACTTAGCCACCAACCCTTCACATGCCAGCTGTTATTCAAAACTCACTTAGGCACCAACCCTTCACATGCCAGCTGTTATTCAAAACTCACTTAGCCACCAACCCTTCACATGCCAGCTGTTATTCAAAACTCACTTAGCCACCAACCCTTCACATGCCAGCTGTTATTAGCCACCAACCCTTCACATGCCAGCTGTTATTAGCCACCAACCCTTCACATGCCAGCTGTTATTCAAAACTCACTTAGCCACCAACCCTTCACATGCCAGCTGTTATTAGCCACCAACCCTTCACATGCCAGCTGTTATTAGCCACCAACCCTTCACATGCCAGCTGTTATTAGCCACCAACCCTTCACATGCCAGCCACCAACCCTTCACATGCCAGCCACCAACCCTTCACATGCCAGCCACCAACCCTTCACATGCCAGCCACCAACCCTTCACATGCCAGCCACCAACCCTTCACATGCCAGCCACCAACCCTTCACATGCCAGCTGTTATTAGCCACCAACCCTTCACATGCCAGCCACCAACCCTTCACATGCCAGCCACCAACCCTTCACATGCCAGCTGTTATTAGCCACCAACCCTTCACATGCCAGCTGTTATTAGCACCAACCCTTCACATGCCAGCTGTTATTAGCCACCAACCCTTCACATGCCAGCTGTTATTAGCACCAACCCTTCACATGCCAGCTGTTATTAGCCACCAACCCTTCACATGCCAGCTGTTATTAGCCACCAACCCTTCACATGCCAGCTGTTATTAGCACCAACCCTTCACATGCCAGCTGTTATTAGCCACCAACCCTTCACATGCCAGCTGTTATTAGCCACCAACCCTTCACATGCCAGCTGTTATTAGCCACCAACCCTTCACATGCCAGCTGTTATTAGCCACCAACCCTTCACATGCCAGCTGTTATTAGCCACCAACCCTTCACATGCCAGCTGTTATTAGCCACCAACCCTTCACATGCCAGCTGTTATTAGCCACCAACCCTTCACATGCCAGCTGTTATTAGCCACCAACCCTTCACATGCCAGCTGTTATTAGCCACCAACCCTTCACATGCCAGCTGTTATTAGCCACCAACCCTTCACATGCCAGCTGTTATTAGCCACCAACCCTTCACATGCCAGCTGTTATTAGCCACCAACCCTTCACATGCCAGCTGTTATTCAAAATAACCAAATGCTTTGACATGCTGATTACCTTTTTTTGAAAAGAAATAAAAGAAAAGCAAAGATGCCAAGTGAAACACATTTTTACGTAACATCATGAAACTTTTTCTCTGCCATAGTTTAGCCCTTTCCCCGTTCTGTATTTATTAATACCTACTGAATATTCCTGGGCAAAATAGTTATCATGGAAGGTGGAACATTGTAGCCATTTTAGAAAGTAAAGAAAAAGATTTTTCAAATCCACTAGCAAACAGAACAGACTCTGATCAGACAGCTCCCATAGGAGCCGTCTGATCTGGGTCTACTCTGTTTGCAAATGCGTGAAAACAAGTTTATATGAGAGAATGGGTTAATTCTAAAGATTTTAGTCTTTAGATTTGCTCTAAAACCATAATCGGAATCATGTGGACTGTTCAGTGAATTGCTCAACAAGATAATCTAGATTCATTTGGTTTGAAATTGTTGTCACTATTAGCCATATGATCCAATGTAAACGCTTTCCCTATTGAATATTCATGTAAGAAATAATGACATAATGAATATTTATTAGCTTTATATTTAGCTCATCTGTTTCGGAGAAAAGTTGAGCTATTGTGATCACTGGGTCGTAGTTGTCGTGGTGGTGCAAAAACTTTAATATGGCTCATTACCCAAAAAGTATAAGATGTAGCAACATGAAACTTCATATAGGTGGGTAGATATCATTGAAGAGAAGGCCCCTACATAAGAACCATAACTATTGATTTCAAAATGTTTGAGTTATGGCCCTTTATGTTTTTCAAAAAGTTTTAATTTAGCTGGACAAGCACCAAATCAGACCAGCGTTGGCGCCACACTCGTATGGTATATGTACACAAGATTGTTTGTTATTGGTAGAAACTGTAGAGGCAGGTCTGTTATAATTTCATAAACAAACAGCGCAGACCCTGATCAGACTGACTCATGTTTGATCTGTCTGACCTAGATCTACTCTGTTTGCAAAGGCGTGAAAAAGAGTTTGTATGAGGGAAAGGGTTGAAGGTTGGATTTGAATAATAACAAGTATGCTGGCATGTAAAGTTACTGAGAGTTATGTGTTCCTGTACATGTGGTCAGTCAGAGGTATGTGTTCCTGTACATGTGGTCAGTCAGAGAGTTATGTGTTCCAGTACATGTGGTCAGTCAGGGAGTTACGTGTTCCTGTACGTGTGGTCAGTCAGTGAGTTACATATACATGTGGTCAATCAGAGTTATGTGTTCCTGTACCTGTGGTCAGTCGGAGTTATGTGTTCCTGTACCTATGGTCAGTCAGAGAGAGATGTGTTCCTGTTCCTGTGGCCAGTCAGAGAATTTATGTGTTCCTGTACCTGTGGTCAGTCAGAGAGTTATGTGTTCCTGTACCTGTGGTCAGAGAGTTATGTGTTCCTGTACCTGTGGTCAGTTGGGGAGTTATGTGTTCCTGTACCTGTGGTCGGTCAGGGAGTTATGTGTTCCTGTACCTGTGTTCAGTCAGAGAGTTATGTATTCCTGTACATGTGGTCAATCAGACAATGTTCTGACCCCATAATACTGAGAGGCTACCTAATGATAGTTTATATTGAAAGCCAAACAGTTTATCTGACAAGAAGTTGTACTAAATTTAAATGTCATGGAATTACTTGATCAAGATCAGGAAATTACCTAATGCATGTCAAACGTCAAATTACCTAATGCATGTCAAACATAGAATAGCCTAATGAATGTTGAATGACCTGATGCATGTCAAATGACCTAATGCATGTCAAACGTCAATTACAACAGTGTATTTGGAAGATCACAATTGCTTTGTTTTGAAGAAATGGAATGAACTGCAAGATTACCAAAACTTATCATTTTCAGAGAAATTTAATATTTGTCATTCAGATTCAAAAATTTACAATGCCATCTTCTATGATGTATTGCTTTTGGCAGACTGCCATATCAAAAAGATCAAATTGCTTGTCCCAGTGCAAACTTAGCAGGAACTGTGTCAGAAATTGCACAAGTTGAGGATGCTTATCTTTCAGACAAATCTCAGTGAAATCAAATCGGCTCCCAATTCTTTCTCGTTAATCTCCATTTTTAGTTTCCAAAATAGGCAGACAAGACTTATCTGATTGAATCAAGTTGTTTATCCTCCGATTGTTACAAAAACTTTCTATGTAGCTTATTTGGTTGTGATTTGTTTTCCCAGTGAGAGATTAGATCTATAGCTAGGAGTCCTTGCACATGTTAGAGCCGTGAAAACTAGACATATGAGAATAAGACTTTCGACAATAACATTTATTTGATTAATCCCATGTATCAGTGTTTTTTGTAGGCTGGTAGTGTTTCCATTTAATTAGTTTTCTGCATTGTGCAATCAATGATGACCCTCATCAGATTTGACTCATCACTCAGTCTGTTTAAGTTATCTTCTAAAGAAGAATCTCTATAAAGGAACCATTGTCATAGAAATCTGTTCTTTAAATGTTTTTTATGCCCGCCATCGGGGGGCATATAGTAATGGCATTGTCCATCCTTCCGTCGATCAGTCCGTCTGTCCTTCCATCAGTCCATCCAAAATTTCGTGTCCCTTCTATATCTGTGAATGGATTTCAAAATAACCTGGCTCAAATGTTCACCACACAAAGATGATGTGTAGCGTTCAACTTTCCTGGTCCATGGAGTCAAGGTCATCCCTCAGGGTCAAAGGTCGGGTGCATAAGTGTTGCACAAACACACTCTTGTTTTCTCTTATCTTTGAAAAATATTGTTGAAGTGTCAAACTGTTTGGATCCTGATGAGACACCACATTATGTGGTGTCTCATCTGGATCCAAACTGTTTGCATAGGTAATCACGGTTTTGCCACTCGCATACAAAGAGTTCAAGCCATCCATGTCATTGACAGCAAATGGTTAAATGACTCCTAATACCAAGTACATTTTATGACAACTTTTTCTCAAATAACCTTTTCCTTCCATCACTCTTTGCTATCTCACTTGGCACAAAGCGCCAAGGTGTTCCATTTGTATCATCCTCTGTCCCTTGTCAGTCGTCAACAATTTCTTTAAACGACATCAACTCCTAAACTACCGACTGCAAGTTCACCAAATCTCATAAGAATGATCTGCAGGTGACCCTTTATCAGATTTGTGTCATATTTCTATAAATCATTCTTGTTCACTGTTAAATAATAAGTAGGTCATAGGAGCTAAAAATACATTTAGCCCTCTCCTTTTCACACCTTTGCAAACAAAGTAGCCCCATATCAGATGGCTCCTGTAGGCACTGTCTGATCTGGGTCTGTTCTGTTTGCGTATGAAATCATAATAAACTCAACAGTTTCTACCAATACCAAAATTTCATAATTTATGTTCACATGCCATTATAAAAAATGCTGCTAATGATATTCATGATGTCATTATTTCTTACATGAATATTTAACAGGGAAAGTGTTAGAAGAACAATTTCATTAAATAATATCTCCTCCCAAACCAAGGAATGGATTTCTGCCAAATTTCACCGGAATGATCGTCGGGTAACCCTCTGTCAGACTTAATATACACTAAAACCTCTCTATAATGGCCACTAAATCAGATCAAGTATTTTGTGTTAAAGGCAGGTGGCTGCTTTAAGCAAGGTGAAAGTAAAACAGAACGCTCCTATAGGAGCATTCTGTTTTGCTTTCACCTTGCTTTAAGCAGCCACCTGCCCTAAATATCAACTGATTAACACAATTAAGTGGCTGTTGTAGAGAGGTTTTACTGTACCGGTAAATAATTCTGTTCTTTTGCATACTTAGCTAAAAATAAATTTTAAACACCAGTTCTCTTCCTTATCTTCTCAAAGGATTTTTACCAAATATTAGTGGAGTTATCTGTAGGTGACTCCCTGTCAGTGACTCCCTGTCAAATTTATATTCTGCACCACACCTAAGTAGGTCACAGGACAGTTCTCCTGAAATGCAAAATGGATTTCCATCAAATTTCACAGGAATCAAAATTGTATGAATGGTTCTAGTCTGTTACATGAAAAAAGGATCTAAAAATGGATTTTAATGACTAATTTCTGTAAAGTATATGACCCGATATGACCTTTGACCTAGATATGTGACCTTGACCTTTATAAGTCGCCCCAAAAAGTTCGCCTCCATAATTATATAAGTTGCAAAAGCATGCCAAGTTTGAGGTAAACTACAAAAGTATGGCCAATGTTAAAGTTGGGAACATACAAACCAACCCACCATTAAGCCAACAGATAGACAGAGCAAAAATAATGGGGGCATAATAAAAACCGAGAATCCTAGCAGACAACATTTTTAGTGGACAGCAATTACTGAGCGTACAATGAGTTAATGTTGATGAGGTTAAAAGTTGCTCAAAACTATCAAAATCTATGATCAGATATGAGAGATGCTCACGAGGAGGGATCAAATGTTTCCTTATCTTGATTTTTGATCCATTGAAGTAATATATTCAGGCGTATCTTAGATGTAACAAGTGTCTAGAATTTCTGGCAGACAATCACAATGACTTGTAGATTTGTGATTCTACAGTATCTATCTTACTTTCTTAAAAAAAATAACTCTTTCTCCAAAATGTTGTATGCTGAAATGTTATGTGTGCTTGGCGATATATGTGCTAGAATGCTATTGAAGGTCATTTGTGCAAGAATGCTATGTGAACTAGAATGCTATGTGTGCCAGAATATTATGTATACTAGAATACTATGTGTGTTAGAATGTTATGTGTGCTGGAATGCTATGTGTGCTGGAATGCTATATGTGCTAGAATGCTATGTGTGCAGCAATGCTGTGTAACAATATAACCATATAGCATGTTATAGGGGAAAAATACGTCCTTTATAACAAATTAGAGATCAGCATTTCAAACTGTTTACTTTTTATGCCCCCCCCCCCCCCCCACCACAAGGTGGGAGGCATATAACCTTGCCCCTGTCCGTTCATCTGTACATATATGTACATCAGTCTATACATGCATTCCACAAATCTTGTGTGTCCAACTCCTCATACACCAGTGGGAGGAATTACTTAACCCATTACCTCAATAGGCTATTTTCAGACCCAACCTCTTTGAATAAATCTACCAAAAAGGAGCATTGACTACAGAAAAGGAAAAACTTCAAATTGTGCAGTTTTGAAACCATTGCGGTAAATAGAGCGTTGATGCTCCTATGGAGCAAAATTAATGCTCTATTTATTGCAATAGTTTCAGAAAGTGACTTTTACAGAGGCCTCAAAGGCTTCAATATGCGGGAATGGATTAATCATAAGATTTTCATCTTGATCTGAATCTGTCTGGAATTTAAAGTTATTACTAAATTTAATGGTTTATTTTGGATGCTTTTATTTTGGTTGCTTCATAGTTAGATAAGTGATGAGCATGCCCTCATTGTCACTTCAAAAGCTAGAAAATGTTTTAGTCTCCCAGTTATAGATTGTAAAAGTGCTCACTCTTAGCTAGCAAAGTCTCCCAGTTATATATTGTAAAAGTGCTCACTCTTAGCTAGCAAAGTCTCACAGTTATATATTGTAAAAGTGCTCACTCTTAGCTAGCAAAGTCTCACAGTTATATATTGTAAAACTGCTCACTCTTAGCTAGCTAAGTATCACAGTTATAGATTGTAAAACTGCTCACTCTTAGCTAGCAAAGTCTCACAGTTATAGATTGTAAAAATGCTCACTAACAAAGTCTCCCAGTTATAGATTGTAAAAGTGCTCACTCTTAGCTAGCAAAGTCTCCCAGTTATAGATTGTAAAAGTACTCACTCTTAGCTAGCAAAGTCTCCCAGTTATAGATTGTAAAAGTGCTCACTCTTAGCTAGCAAAGTCTCCCAGTTATAGATTGTAAAACTGCTCACCCTTAGCTTGCAAAGTCTCCCAGTTATAGATTGTAAAACTGCTCACTCTTAGCTAGCAAAGTCTCCCAGTTATAGATTGTAAAAGTGCTCACTCTTAGCTAGCAAAGTCTCCCAGTTATAGATTGTAAAAGTGCTCACTCTTAGCTAGCAAAGTCTCCCAGTTATAGATTGTAAAACTGCTCACTCTTAGCTAGCAAAGTCTCCCAGTTATAGATTGTAAAAGTGCTCACTCTTAGCTAGCAAAGTCTCCCAGTTATAGATTGTAAAACTGCTCACTCTTAGCTAGCAAAGTCTCCCAGTTATAGATTGTAAAAGTGCTCACTCTTAGCTAGCAAAGTCTCCCAGTTATAGATTGTAAAACTGCTCACTCTTAGCTAGCAAAGTCTCCCAGTTATAGATTGTAAAACTGCTCACTCTTAGCTAGCAAAGTCTCCCAGTTATAGATTGTAAAAGTGCTCACTCTTATAGCTAGCAAAGTCTCACAGTTATATATTGTAAAAGTGCTCACTCTTAGCTAGCAAAGTCTCACAGTTATAGATTGTAAAAGTGCTCACTCTTAGCTAGCAAAGTCTCACAGTTATAGATTGTAAAACTGCTCACTCTTAGCTTGCAAAGTGATTGTTTAATGCAATAACGGCCATTTGTGTCGGATTTTTCAATTGATTTTTCTTCTTTGAAAAACACAAAGTGAAAAAAGACAAAAATGGACACTGAGTTCCAATTTGCTAAGGCGGTCACTATAATTCTTGCTTTACAAAGCTACGGGAAAAGTTTTATTTTCGTAACTTAAACTCTGCGGGTGGTCTGAAATTAATACAGCTCACTTTATTCCAGTAATTTCCATGTGGGTTTGAATCCCATAGAGACGAAAGTCACATAATTCCGCTAATAAGAAAGTCTGTCTGCGTTTACTTCTTACCATATATTGCCTCGTTTATATCTTAACTTGGCCATACTTATTCTTGAACTTTCAGGAAACTCAATCAAAATGTAAAGTACACCAAAATCTACTGGTATGCCTTGTTTGATGCCAAAACGAGAGTGAAATATTCGATTAAAGTCAACAAAATAAACTGTTAAAGTTCCAGATAGGGTGTATCTTTTTGAAATCAATAATAAACATGTTTTATAACAATTGGCAGTCATTAGAAAGATGTTCTTCAGTACAGGAAGTAATAATGTGATGAAAAAGAGAGATTAAAGTACTGACATTGAGTACCACAAGTAATAGTGTGACTAAAAAATATATTAAAGGTGATCTTGAGTACCACAAGTAACAGTGTGACTAAAAACAGAGAGAGAGTACCACAAGTAACAGTGTGACTAAAAACAGAGAGAGAGAGTACCACAAGTAACAGTGTGACTAAAAAACAGAGAGAGAGTACCACAAGTAACAGTGTGACTAAAAACACAGAGAGAGAGTACCACAAGTAACAGTTTGACTAAAAACACAGAGAGAGTACCACAAGTAACAGTGTGACTAAAAACACAGAGAGAGAGTACCACAAGTAACAGTTTGACTAAAAACAGAGAGAGAGAGTACCACAAGTAACAGTGTGACTAAAAACAGAGAGAGAGAGTACCACAAGTAACAGTGTGACTAAAAACAGAGAGAGAGTACCACAAGTAACAGTGTGACTAAAAACAGAGAGAGAGAGTACCACAAGAAACAGTTTGACTAAAAACAGAGAGAGAGTACCACAAGTAACAGTGTGACTAAAAACAGAGAGAGAGTACCACAAGTAACAGTGTGACTAAAAACAGACAGAGAGAGTACCACAAGTAACAGTTTGACTAAAAACAGAGATTAAAGGTGATCTTGAGTACCACAAGTAATAATGTGAGTAGAAAGAGATTAAAGGTCACAGATCTTGAGTACCACAAGTAATAATGTGACTAAAAAGAGATTAAAGGTCACAGATCTTGAAAAAGAGATTTGGATGGGTTAGTCGGCTTCTTATCCAATGCATATGACATTGAATGTGATTTCTTTAGTTGGAGACACTACAAGTTGGATTTTGATTTAATAAGACAGCAATTAAATAGCAGACAACACATTATACAAGGTTTAGTTATGTCTGAGAAAAACATCAGAAAATCAACTCTTAACATTTTCCTTCATATACATGTTTTCACGCATGTGCAAACAGAGTAGACCCAGATCAGACAGGATCTATAGGAGCCGTCAGGGTCTGCTCTGTTTGCTAGTGGAACTTGAAAGATCTGTTTCTGTAGTTCTAAAATCATTACAATTTCCATATTTCATTATAACAATTTTATCCATGACTATTCAGTAGGTATTGAGATTTGGAATAAGCATAGAACAGGGAAAGGGTTAATTCCTTAAGCATTAGTGTCTGCTGTTTAATAAAACAATGTCTGATTGTGCCTCAAACTGTTTACAAATGTCAGACCTATATGTTAAACTTTGCAAAGAATATAATGTTATGTCAGTCTGTATTAACTCTTTCCATGTTCTACATTTATTCCACATTTCAATACCTACTGAATATTCATGGACAAAATAGTTAACAATTAACGAAATATGGGAGGTAGAACATTGTAACAATTTTAGGAAGCAAAGAAACAGATCTTTCAAATTCCGTTAGCAAACAGAGCAGACCCTGATCAGATGGCTCCTATAGGAGCCATCTGATCTGGGTCTACTCTGTTTGCAAATGCGTGAAAAGTGAAAACAGGTTTATATGAGGGAAGAGAATGTGACTATAAACAGCATGGATCCAGATGATGCAGCCTATTTGGTGTAATTTGATTGTCATCCGGATCTAACATTTGACAATCAGATTGTTTTCTGTCAAGAGAGATAATAATTATGTAGTCTGTATTTCAACTAAGAATGAACCAAAGTTTTGCACAGATAGCAGTTTTCTCAATGTTCTAAGGTTTAAACTGCTTTATTCATCATTTCAAATTTCTCCGATTTGCATTCATTGTCAGTCTCTGAGGGATATTTGCTGTCAGCATCATGACCAGAGAAGTGAGATTTCTTGGATTAGATGTCTGTAGTAAGACTTAAACAGATCTTGTGATACAAGTGTTGACCTATTGAATACTAATGGTGTGTTTTAGCTCACCCAAACAAGAAAATATTTTCAAGAAAAACTTCTTTATTTGGTGGAGAAATGACGATTTTAGTATTTGGGTTCACACCCTTATCCCATTCCCTCATATTGACGCTTTTTGATGCCTCTGTAAAATTCACTTTTTGAAACCATTCTGATAAATAGAGCATTTGTTCCACAGGAGCAAATGCTCTATTTATCAGAATGGTTTCAATACTACACAATTCTATAAAAATCCTTTTCTCTAGTAAATGCTCCTTTTCGGTAGATTTATTCAAAGTGGTTGGGTCTAAAAATAGTCTATGAGGTAATGGGTTATCTGTAGCTCAGTCATTGTGATTTACAGTGATCTGTTGGATTCTTTGTATGCTTAGTAAATGTCTGCAAATTTTGTTGTCTTGTACAAATCCATAATGCTTTACTCCATAAATACGCCTTTTCTACATATTTGTAAACAGAGTCGACCCAAATCATATGGCTCTTGTAGGAGGTATCTGATCAGGGTGTGTTATGTTTGCTTATGAAATTATAGTAGATGATGATCCAACTCTGAATTAACCCTAGGCCTTTCCCTGTTTTATATTTAGTTCAAATTTCAATACCTATTAAATATTCATGGTAAAAAATAGTTATAATGAAATATGGAAGGTGCAACATTATAGCCATTTCAGAAAGTAAAGAATGAGATCTTTCAAATTCCATTAGCAAACAGAGCAGACCCTGATCAGACGGCTCCTCTAGGAGCCGGCTGATCTGGGTCTACTCTGTTTGCAAGTGCATGAAAACACATTTATATGAGGGAAAGGGTTAATTACGTTTCTACCAATACCTAAAAACATTCCGTGAACATATGCCAGAATTAAAATTCAGCAAATGAATATTCATGATGTTATTATTAAAACAATTTGTAGATGAATATTGAATAGGGAAAGGGTTAAGCCGTGTTATGTAGTAAAATAGGACAGCTTAACTACCCATATTTCTAATTTAGTTATTCTTCTCTTTTTCAGGAAGGACCATGATGCAACAGTAGTTCAGAGTCAGATCAAGGCCCTGTAGGTATGTTTTCCTTTTCAATACATTCATCATCTGATCACAAACTTTTAACTTCCCCTGTAGGTATGATTTCTGTCATCTGATCACAAACCTTTATCCTCCCCAGATACAGTGATTTAGTCAGTATCTCGTATGTATCCAAACTAGTGATTCTTTGTCAAACAGCTTCAAACTAGTGACCAATTGTCAAACAGCTTCCAACTAGTGATCAATTGTCAAACAGCTTCCAACTAGTGATCAATTGTCAAACAGCTTGAGACAGTGAGTTAGTCAGTATCTCATCTGTATCCAAACTAGTGATCAATAATTAATTATTGTCAAACAGCCTGAGATAATGAGTCAGTGGCTCATCTGTATCCAAACTAGTGATCAATTGTCAAACAGCTTCAAAGTAGTGACCAATTGTCAAACAGCTCCAAACTAGTGATCGATTGTCAAACAGTTTCAAACTAGTGACCAATTGTCAAACAGCTTGCGACAGTGAGTTAGTCAGTATCTCATCTGTATCCAAACTAGTGATCAATAATTAATTATTGTCAAACAGCCTGAGATAATGAGTCAGTGGCTCATCTGTATCCAAACTAGTGATCGATTGTCAAACAGCTTGAGACAGAGAGTTAGTCAGTATCTCATCTGTATTCAAACTAGTGATCGATTGTCAAACAGCTTCAAACTAGTAATCAATTGTCAAACAGCTTGAGACAGTGAGTTAGCCAGTGTCTCATCTGTGTCCAAACTGTTTTCAAGTACCTGTTAGGTTTGTGCTAAGCAGGGCAAGGGTGGAATAAACCTGTTGTCTAACATTTTCTTTCTTAAGGTTATTTTCTCTTTTAATAAATCAAATTTTGCATTGATAATGAATACTCAATAAACTTTAATTTTACTTTTTTCCACTTTGCTAAATTCTAATCTAGAATTGAGCATTTCTTTTATATTGAGGAAGCAAGTGCTGCACAGTTTGTTGATTAAATTACATTCAGTCTTGAATTCTCCTTATGAAGTGTAACAGCCTTATCCATTTGAATGTGGAAAACATTCTGGCATTATGCTATCTGTGTAGACCAGATCAGGAGGCTCTTGCTGGGTCTCTTTGATCATGGTCTAGTTTTTGTCATAGCTTATTTTTTTCATGATGAAAGGATTATACCCGTTTAAGGGTATAATGGACCATTTCCGCTTTGGCCATTTAACATTTTAAGGGCTAAAGAAGTGAATGACATAAGGCTACAGAGAGAGAGTAGATTGTTTCAACAATGCAGCCAGAGATACTCAAAGCTTTCTCAATTCAAAATCCTTACCCTTTTATCAGTCCAGTAGAACCACTATAAAATATCCATATTGTGCATAATTATAGAGGTCTTTAGAAACAAGTATGTGACTGCCAAAAATGCCCAGTGAAATGATACAGAAAGTTGCTTAAAGTTGGGACTTACACTAATGTTAGTCCTCAGCTGGTGATACTGGAGAGGACCATAGCATTGGTGGTTGTCTGTCTGTCTGTCCAGATAGTTGCAAGACATAACTTGTGTAAGGGATGATGGATTTCATTGAAACTTCATACAGTGTTACCTTATGAGGAGGTTTAGTTTGGGATTGCATTTGGGGTCAGAAGGTTGACTATGAAGGTCACTGTTACTAAACATAGATATTTATTGCAATATTTTGGTTCCAGAATGATAACTTCAGTTAGCTGGATTGCAGGTATGAATGGAACTCTTAATAGGTTATTAAGTGTGGGATTGTATTTGGGGTCAAATGTCAACTATGTAGGCCACATGATCAAATCAGATCTGGGGGGGGGGGGCATATTGTTTTTGCTCTGTCTGTCTGCCTGTCTGTTTGTTTGTCAGGAACTTAAACATTGGTCATAACTTTTGAGCCAGTACAGAGAGAGACTTGATATTTGGCATGCATATGTATCTCATAAAGCCACACATTTTGAGGTGTGACATGTCAAGGTCATCCTTCAAGGTCAGAGGTCAAATATGTAGGTCAAATCACCGACTTTAACATTGGCCATAACTTTTCAACCAGTAGAGATAGAGACTTGATATTTGGCATGCATGTGTAGCTCATGAAGCTGCACATTTTGAGGGGTGATATGTCAAGGTCATCCTTCAGGGTCAAATGTCAAATTGGGCGGGCCATAGCGTTTCACAAACACATCTTGTTGGTTATGAAATTATGATAGATTGGAAAAAACTCCAGTGTGTGTACATGTGCCATTATAAAAACTCAGTTAATATTCAGATGTCATTATTTTTTAACCCTTTCCTCCATAAATACGCCTTTCTATGCCTCTGTAAAAGTCCCTTTTTGAAACCATTGCGATAAATAGAGCATTTGCTCCTAAGGAGCAAATGCTCTATTTACCACAATGGCTTCAGAACTACAAAATTCTACAAAATTCCTTTTCAATAGTTACTGCTCCTTTTCGGTAGATTTATTCAAAGAGGTTGGGTCTAAAAATAGCCTATGAGGGAATGGGTTAAAGAATGTTCAACATGAAGTAATCAGAATTTGACTGTATACAAGAGACTCTGTCTGAACTACAAATAAAGATGCATACCCAAATCCTAAAATCATCATTTCTCCAACAAACCCTATACTGTGACCACACTTTAGAATCGTCTTGATGAGACGATTCTAAAGAGTGGTCACAGCATAGGGTTTGGTGGAGAAATAAAGGAGTTACTCATGTAAATGTTTTAATGCATGCATCTTAATTGGAACTCTGACTCTGTGCTCTGACACTCATTGTAGGAGTAGTGGTCCAAAAGTCAAATGAGTACTAAAGTTCATTTGCACATTTTTGAAGTTACAAATTAATTTCATCAAATGAATTTGACTGGCTTTCATAATGAAAGATAGCGATGATTTGTGAGAATAATATAACTAATGAGGCACTTCATGGAAGAAATTAGTTTATGAAGCACATTTATTGCATGTTATCCTGGGCCTACTGGAATATGCAAATAGCACAGCTAGGCTACTTTTTGTTAGAACTAAGTTTCCATGAGATTCAGAGATGTTTTAGATCTGGATCCAATAGCTCAGATGACATACTCAGTCTGGTGTGTTAGAAATTACAATCTAGATACGAGAGGTTGTTGCTTTTTAAGGTTTCCAGATCTGCTCAAGAAAATTGTCCAGTAGATGAAGGCCCTGTAGAACATCTCTACAGGCAGTGCAGTTTAGAAACAGATGAAATGTCAAATGAGTCATCACTGTATCAGGATCCTGTTTGAAATTCTGCTTAACACCTTTTCCCTGTTCTTTGTTTATTCCAAATTTTGATACCTACTGAATATTCATTAACAAAATAGGTATAAAGAAATATGGAAGATGGAACATTGTAGACATTTTAGAAAGTAAAGAAATATATCTTATCAAATTCTATTAGCAAACAGCAGACCAAGATCAGACGGCTCCTATAGGAGCCGTCTGATCTTGGTCTACTCTGTTTGCAAATGCATGAAAACATGTTTATATGAGAGAAAGCGTTAAGGTGTTAAACATAGAAAGAAAATGTGGAAATGTAATGTTGAGAATTTAAGCAAATAGCATTTTTTGTAGTTTTATGGAAAATTCCAATCTAATATAGCATTGGATTTGATAAAATTGGATGTACTCTGTTGTACATTAAATTTACAAATACAATAAGAAACCATATGGTCCATCGTATAAGTGAAAACCTAAAAGTTTTCCTATCACAGACTGGAATCACATCTTCAGTGTTAGGCACAATCTATTTTCCTGACATCAGCCCAAATGTGGGTAGACATTGGCAGACAGCTAATATGACAGTTATGAGATAAGTTAGAAGTCTTGTCAAAGAGCCTTGTCGGCTATACTCCCTAATCATTATCATTTAGATAGGTGAGGGACATTACACAATATGCATGTATATGCCAGGATGCATGACCATGCAATGTTGTTCTTGTCACCAATTTGACCCTAGTGATAGCCATTCCTTACAAATCCGCACCTAATGTGAAAAAAAATTCATGTAGATCACTCGTGTAGATTTCACATATTATACACTGTCAATTATTATTACTAGACATCATGTAAATTTCACGTATTACACTGTCAATTATTAATAGTATTCATTATGTAGATTTCATATACAATACTCTCAATTTTCTAGGAAATATTATACAGCTTTCATATTAACCCATTCCTCCATAGGCTATTTTTAGACCCAACCTCTTTGAACAAATCTACCAAAAAGGAGCATTTACTAGAGAAAAGGAACATTTTAGAATTTGTAGTTTGAAACCATTGTGATAAATAGAGCATTTGCTCCTATAGGAGCAAATGCTCTATTTATCACGATGGTTTCAACAGGTGATTTTTACAGAGGCGTAGAAAGGCGTATATACCGGTAATAGTCTTTGTTCTCCATTGCTGTGAAAGTTTATGATCATGTGTATCTAGTGAATCTAACACGTCTTTTCAGATAAGAGGGTCAGGCTGAAATGACATGTGTAGCAAGTGTTGGTGAACAGCAGTTTTGACAGATTTCAAATATCTCTTGCCATAAATTGGTGACAGTGTAATATTTGTTGCCAATGCCTTGCATTTGATATCTGAAATACGTACGGAAGCTTCCATGCAGATAGACCATGCAATACACTTTACTTAATACATATACATGTAGCCCATGTGATATCCCTCACTTACATAATATAGCCCATGTGATATCCCTCACTTACATAATATAGCCCATGTGATATCCCTCATTTACATATCGAGGGGTTTGGTGCAAAACTATTTGTGAAGGAGTTAGAATAGTTTTGCACCAAGCCCTCGATATGGACCATGTGATATCCCACATTTACATTTATTTCAGCCCATGTGATGTCCCTCATTTACATATAGCCCGTGTGATATCCCTCATTTACATATAGACAATGCAATAGCCATCACTTACATATATATATAGACCATGCAATATCCCTTTCTCTCGGTCGCCTGCCCGCCCGGTTTTCGCCACACTATAAACAGAGATTTTTCTTGAAAAATCCGGCTAAAAATAGAATAACAAGAGGGCCAAGATGACCCTTAATTGCTCACCTTATTACCATAGATTTAAGATTATAGCTGGATAGTCCCAATATTGACATAAGGGAACAATGTTGATAGTGTATCATGAGCAGTTGTTCTGGAGAACAAGATTTTCAAAGATTAAGAATATTGATTTTATCAAGACAATTATACATTCTAACCAATGATGATTGGACTGAAAATGTGACCGCTAGAGTGATTTTTCTAAGATCTGACCTAGTGACCTACTTTTTTTTATCCCACCCGACCATGGACAAACTGAACCATGATATCATTGAGACAAACATTCTGAGAAAGTTAAGGAAGATTGGGCTAAAAGTGTTAACAAGATTTTTCTAAGATATGACCTAGTGACCTACTTTTTGGCCCCACTTAACCCACTTTCAAACTCTTCCAAGATTTTATCAAGACAATCATTCTAAGTTTCATGAAGACTGCATATGGGCTAAAAATTCAATTCACTTTTGGTATTCAGATAGCTTTGGTATATGGACCTTACAGATGACATAAAGATACCTGAAATCAGGTCAAGGTCACTGTTTTGAAACGTTGGCTGTCATTAAAATGTTGTTATAACTTCTGAACTACATGGGCTAGACAATTTATATTTGGTATGCAGATAGCTTGGGTGAAGGCCTTTCAGTTGATACAGGGATACGTGAAATTGGGTCAAGGTCAACACAAAAAAATCCGGCTTTAATGTGGTTTCCGCATTTTTTGCTTGTTATATATTATTCTAATAAATCTAAAAGATCTCTGAACACTGAAATCAACATATCCTGTATCATGGATGCCCCTGTGAATTACTTTAGGCTATTGAATTTCACATCCAATTATTTGATATTATATTCATGATATGATCAATATTCACATAGTGAAGTTATCGTTA
Organism: Azorinus chamasolen; assembly: GCA_963576725.1. Classification (NCBI taxonomy): domain Eukaryota; kingdom Metazoa; phylum Mollusca; class Bivalvia; order Cardiida; family Solecurtidae; genus Azorinus; species Azorinus chamasolen. The sequence goes on along the minus strand of OY755242.1, from coordinate 51,610,773 downwards.
TTATCTCTTTGTATGCTAGTGACAAAACTTGAACAACCTATGCAAACAGTGTTTGGATCCAGATGAGACGTCACATACTGTGGTGTCTCATCAGGATGTAAACTATTTGATACTTTGACCATAATTTTGGCAGTGAAATGAGAGAAATTTCATTGCATTATTCTCTCAACTGCAGGATAGCCCATTTCCTCATGTTGATGCCTTTTGATACCCCTGTAAAAGTAACGTTTTGAAACCATTGTGATAAATAGAGCATTTGCTCCATAGGAGCAAATGCTCTATTTATCACAATAGTTTCAGAACTACACAATTCCAAACTTTCCTTTTCTCTAGTAAATGCTCCTTTTCGGTAGATTTATTCAAAGAGGTTGGATGTAAAAAATAGCTTATGAGAGAATGGAATAGATTGCAATGAGACTTCATTGGAAACTTATTATGAAGTACCTGATGTGCATATAGCATACATTTCATATATCACTGAATGCTTGCAGAGGTTTTTATTCACAAAGTGTCTGACCTTTTACAGTAACCTGCAACATTTTCCCTCGATGTGTCCAATGCAGACAGCGTGTCTCGGGCCAATTCTACTTTATGTCAAACTAAACTTACTGCAGACTTCCAAATACTGATTTTTCTTTTCCCATGAGAAAGCAATGAATACTGACTACTGTATTGCAAATTAGTTTGCTCATGATCCGTAATTTGTTACTGTGTACTTAGATGTTCATGAGGATCCAGGGGTGTTTTTTCCTAAGTAAAATATAATATAAACCATTTTAAATCTTTTAAACACACAGTAGCTTTTGTTAATGAAAATGTTGCCTGCTTCCTATGTAGGTATTTCCAATTATTTTTAACCCTTTCCCTCATCTAAACACCTTTTCATGCATTTGCAAACAGAGTAGCCCCAGATCAGACAGCTCTTATAGGAGACATCTGATCAGGGTCTGCTCTATTTGCTAATGGAAATTGATAGGTTTGTTTCTTTAGTTTCTTAAATGGCTACAATATGGTACACCTTTCATATTTCATTATAGCAATTTTATACATGAATATTCAGTAGGTATTGAACTTTGAAATAAACACAGAATAGGAAGGGTTAAAAAAGAATGTCAGAGTGTCAAAATGTGTCAGAATGTTTAAACTTATCAGGGTGTCAAAACATTAGGATCCTGGTGAAAACATTTGGATCCTCGTGGGACATCAAGAATGTCAAAGTGTCAAAACATATAAAATCCCAGTGAGACACCAAGAATGTCAAAGTGTCAAAACATATAGGATCTCAGTGAGACACTAAGAATTTCAAAACATAGGATCCTAGTGAGACACCAAGAATGTCAAAATGTCAAAACATAGGATCCTAGTGAGACACCAAGAATGTCAAAGTGTCAAAACATATAGGATCTCAGTGAGACACTAAGAATTTCAAAACATAGAATCCTAGTGAGACACCAAGAATATCAAAGTGTTAAAACATAGGATCTCGCAGTGAGACACGAATAATGTCAAAGTGTCAAAACATATAGTCAGACACTAAGAATGTCTAAAATGGCTACAATGTTCCGTCTTCCATATTTCATTATAACTATTTTGTTCATGAATATTCAGCAGGTATTGAAATTTGCAATAAACATAGAACAGGGAAAGGGTTAAAAAAATTCTTACAGCAATTTTGAGCATTATGGTACAACAACATTTGCTCTGAGATCACTGCATCTGGAACATCACTGCATCTGGAACATCACAACATACTGCATCTGGAACATCACAACAACACCATTGCATCTGGAACATCACAACATCACTGCATCTGGAACATAACTCTCTGATCAAATGTTATGTAAATCGACAGAACAAGGGAAGGAAAGCGGAAGGTTTCCATCAACACAGCCAATTATTTTTGTTTTTATTTTCTTCAAAAACCAGAAAACAGATAACAGACAAAGAGAGAAAGTCGTAACAGATCTGAAGATTCTCAGTAAAATAAGATATCCTTCTTGTGTCTGCTCTCCGACTGTTGCCAACCAAATTTATGCAACCCTTCGATTACTAAGTAACTGTCATGTGTCTGCTTTCAAAATATTTTCAACCAAAATTTACATAATCTTTCAAACACTTGGAAACTTTCATGTTGGACTATTGTTGTCTACTTCAGGTCTGAAAATATCTTTTACTTTTTTCTTTTCAAAGCTCACTATGAGAGGTAGCAAAGCTCACCATGAGATGTAGCAAAGATCACTATTAGAGGTAGTAAACAGTTTGGATCATCATGGAATGCTGCTAAATGAGTTTACAGACAGCTAAAAAAAGGGAATAAAGGGCTTAACCCATTCCCTCATATTGACACCTTTTGACGCCTCTGTAAAAGTCATTTTCTGAAACCATTGTGATAAATAGAGCATTTGCTCCGTAGGAGCAAAATTAATGCTCTATTTATCACAATGATTTAAAAACTACAAAATTCTAAAAATTTCCCTTTTCTCTGATTAATGCTCCTTTTCGGTAGATTTATTCAAAGAGGTAGGATCTAAAAATAGCCTATGAGGGAATGGGTTAAGTACAATACTACTTTTCAGTAGAACCTGTTTTTAGAATCCACTTACTGATAAAACATTTGACTCATGAAAAAGCAAGTATTTAACTAATGAATGTTCATGTAAGAAGTAATAGCATTTTGAGGAGCCTTCTGATCAGGGTCTGCTCTGTTTACTTTTGACATGATAAAGATCAATTTACAGCTTTAGTCAAAGTAAAAAAAAAAAGTCTGGAAAAGTTTACATTTTAAATTTTTGGCTAATAAATATTCATGGTGTCATTATTTCTTACATGAATATTAAACAGAGAAAGGGTTAAATAAAAGTGACAATTTTTTGCAGACAATGATAGTTTGTGATAAGAGTTAATTTTTTAATTTTCAAATGTATAAGGTGTTGATCCTAATCGAGCTCCAAAGTATTGTAAGATGATAAGAAGCAGTTTGTTTGATTCTTACGAAAGTATTGACTTGTTGGAAAGTAACAATAGCTGCAGGACTGTCGGTTGAGATTGTATCACTTTGATTGTGGCCTGCTTTCGCGAACATTGATACTAAAGAAGTAAATGCAGGCAAACTGTATAAAGCCATGCAGCATTAGTCTGAGGCTGCTTTTGAATCAATGGGCAAATTATTATCTTTCATGCAGCCATTTGGTGGATCATTACTAAATAAATACGAATCATAGCAGTGATAAAACTCAATTTGTTCAGAACTCATAACCAATACATTCCAATTTGTAACTTAGAGTAGAATAATTTAGCAAGGCTTAAAGCAGAGACATAGAAACAGACTATATAGTGTTGGGGTAAGGAAATACCACAGTAAATGCCACAGTAACACTTAACCCTTTTCCTTCATATAAATGGGTTTTCATGCATTTGCAAACAGAGTAGACCAAGATCAGATGGCTCCTATAGGAGCCTTCTGATCAGGGTCTACTCTGTTTACTTATTGCATAATATTGATGTTTCTAAAAATCCTACAAAAGTAAAAAATTCCTATGTTCATATTCCATTATGAACATTTGTCTAATTGATATTTGTGATGTCATTATTTCTTCCATGAATATTCATGGAGTAAAGGGTTAAGGAAGACTTTGTGTTGAACTTTTTAGAACATATGTGAGCCCATTTAATGCTGATTTTACAATTGAAAACAGAGCTCCAGATAAGATGTGTAAATTAAACTATTTTCAGTCACAACTTCTTTATTTCTCCACCAAACCCTATGTTGTGACCTCTCTTTAGAATCGTCTCTTTGAGATGATTCTAAAGAGTGGTTACAACATAGGGTTTGGTGGAGAAATGACGAATTTAGTATTTGAGTACGCACCTTTATCTGTTACGAGCTCAGTGAAAAGTCATTTTAACTCCATGTTACATGCTAAGTAATTGTCGTTTGAAAAATGGTTTTTATTCTGCAATTCTCCTTTTTAATATTCGTTCAAGTACGCTTCAAACATAAAGGTAGAATTATAATCAGTTCAGATCTGATACCACAGTATATGACTGTTTTGGTGTGCATGCACTCCAGTGTGCGGCAGTTATTGAGAAGCAGACGTTAGACACTTGTACAGCCTGCTGTTATGGTCATATAGAAGATTGCTTTAATAGTAACTTAGACATTGTGGGATCAGCTCCCATTCTATCAGAAATTTATTATCCTGGCCTTGACGTACCAATCTTGTTAAAAATGGAAGCAGCAGCTCCCTTCTAATCCTCTGCATTCTCAGGAGAGCGTTACCAAGTATGACTGCTGGCTGATCCAAATTATGACTGCTGGTCAGCCTAGTATGACAGTCTCAAGAAGACTGCATCTTCTCTATATAACTGAGATATTGTTGATATATTAACCCATTCCCAGATCATAGGCTATTTTCAGACCCAACCTCTTTGAATAAATCTGCCGAAAAGGAGCATTAATTAGAGAAAATGAAATTTTTAGTTCTGAAACCATTGTGATAAATAGAGCAGTTGCTCCTTAGGAGCAAATGCTCTATTTATCACAATGGTTTCAAAAAGTGAATTTTACAGAGGCGTATGAAGGCATATTTATTGAGGAAAGGGTTAAACCACACACATATGCACACAAGCTTCTTAAATTTTTGTACAGAGCTTAATGCAGGATGAAAGCAATACAGAAAGCTCCTTTAGGGGCTTTCTGCATTGCTTTTATTCTGCATTAAACTTCTACCTGTATTTTGAAATACCTATACAGTCCAATCATAATTCAGATCCTTACCAGACCTCTAGTAAAATCCCAATTATTGCATGTTCCGAGAGACTAACAACAGAGCTCGGACAATGCACCGTGAAGGTGTGAAAAATATGACATGTGATAATTAGGTACAACACTAGCTGCCCATCTCACAGATCCAAGTAGGTGCTAAGTGCAATATAATAATTAATGAATAGATGGACAAGTTTGCAAATCTAGTTACCGAATGTTCCATCCTTAATGTTTCCAAAAAATGGCACTTTATGTTCTATGAAAATACATGTAGAAGGTAATAATTATAATAGGACTTCAACTTCCTTACAAGTTACCTCGTCGTAACGAGATATTAAGATCTGAATTATTGTGATTGGACTGTATTTCTTTATTTAACTCTTTCCTTCATAAATATGCCTTTCTATGCCTCTGTAAAAGTCACTTTTTTCCATAGGAGCAAATGCTCTATTTATCACAATGGTTTCAACACTACACAATTCTAAACTTTTTCTTTTCTCTAGTAAATGCTCCTTTTAGGTAGATTTATTCAAAGAGGTTGGATCTAAAAATAGCCTATGAGGTAATGTGTTAAAAGAATGATTATTACATATAGTTTTAGTTGTTTTGTTGATTGTTAGTTTCCCACCAGAAATGAGGGGGCGTTTATTATTAGGGGCATTTATTAGGAAGAAAACTGTAGTTAACCCTTTACTCTATGAATATTCATGCAAGAAATGATTAAATCATGAATATTAATTAGATTGATTGTTATAATAGCACATAGATACAGGAGTTTTTGTCCATGGAAGATACTAAATACAAATACAAATTTTATTTATAGTCCGATGACATTAACAAATTAACATAAGCTATGTATAGCTTTTGACCGAGTCGATCTGTAGAATCCTATCTATATTATATCATAAGCAAACAGAGCAGACCCTGATCAGATGGTTCCTACACGAGCCGTCTGATCTGGGTCTAGTCTGTTTGCAAAGGCGTAGAAAGGCGTATTTATGGAGTAAAGGGTGAATTACTCTGTATTAACGATGAATATACATATATTGACTTTTTCTCTGTTTTATATTTATTTCAAATTTCAATACCTACTGAATATTAATGAATAAAATAGTTATAATGAAATACAGTAGGTGGAACATTGTAGCCATTTTAGAAAGTAAGGAAACAGAACTATGAAATTCCATTAGCAAACAGAGTAGACCCTGATCAGACGGCTCTTATAGGAGCCGTCTGATCTTGGTCTTCTATGTTTTGCAAATGCTTGAAAACATTTTTATATGAGGGAAAGTCTTGGTATTTGCAGATGAGACACCGCTGATCAGATGAGACACCAGCTATCTCATCGTTTCAGCAGAATCCAAGATCAGACTCCAATACCCAGGCAGCTTTGATCCAGATCTGACTAAATGGGAGCATCTTGGTGTCAGATCAGTATCTATTAGTTGTTTGACACCTCACCATAAATGTAATATCTGATCTGACTCTACACTGATTACAATGCAGTATAAGACCCCTTGTCTCGGAGAGCAGAGCTACAGATAAAGGTGCATACCTAAATACTAAAAGCATTATTTCTCCACCAAACCCTATACTGTGAACACTTTTTAGAATCGTCTCTTTGAGACAATTCTAAAGAGTGGTCACAGTATAGGGTTTGATGGAGAAATAAAGGAACTATTCTTGGAAATATTTAAATTTATGCATCTTATCTGGACCTCTGAGAGAGCATGTCAAATCAGTTGTTACATTAGGATAAAGGTTTTAGCTGGCTTGTTCAGCAGGTTAAAGGTCAATTGGAAACAATCAAGATGTTGATTAGTATGTTGGTGTTTCTTGTAAATGCATTAATTTCACCTGTATAAAGGGGCAGACATGCTGAGATAGTGAGGGATGGTTGACCAGTATCAATATACCCCCATGTGGGATTGGGAGCCTGCAAAGGCAAATAACTAGCAGTATCTTCTGGTACAAAATAGATAGTGGAAAAGAATCAGCAATAAAAACACCACCTAATTATAGCTATGTGACTTTAATTTCAATTAAACTCCACCTTTTCCTTTAATACAGACTTCTGTTTATCTACTTCTTACAATAAAGTGTGAAATCAGTCTAATCGAGCCTTGTAATACAGCAATTATAGCAGTTTCTAAAGATTATAGTGTTGGTGGACCTATACCATTCACCCTTCAGGGCATTGATTGGGTAATCTTTCACAGATCAGATTGTCACTGCAGGTGTGTCAGCCAATCAGATTGCTTGTTTTACTCCCATGGTCCAGTGGGTCTCATTACACTAATTTAGCACCAGTCTCAGAAATTGCAGAGAGTTAATAATTGATCTTGGTACAGGATATGATGTCTGGTGTTTTTCCCATCTCTAGTTATCAGAATAAAAAATACTGAAGTGTGATCATCAGCAACGATCTCTTACATTTAAGCGTGCTGATAGAATTGAACTGAGCACAATTATTAGATAATTGGTTTATTAGTTTTCTTCAGCCAGCATATAAGGTCTGACAATATTTGGGAGCTGTCAGATTAGCTAGAAGCCCATACAGTAGTGAGATCGAGCGTGTTTTACTATAGCAGAAAAACAGCATTGGAATTGTAGAGAAAGAATTTACTGTGTGAACACATAAGTTCGCTGTTTGATATTTCAAAAGTTGTGGCTGATATAGGAAAAAGTTGAAAAGTAAGTATTTACTATTGTCTGTTTATAATAATGTAAAAAAAAAATAATTGCAAAGTACCATGAATTTGTGATCACCAATACAAACAGTTTGGATCCAGATGATATGCTGAGTAATTAGGTATCTGACCAGGATCAACACTATTTGATACTGGGATTATGTTTTTGAAAACAAAAAGGAGGAAAAGTGAAGAAATGGAAAATGAAGCTGATGACATATAACAAATGACAATATACATAGCAGGAAAGTTTTAACCCTTTACTCCATACATATATTGAGGGCTTGGTGCAAAACAATTGTAACTCCTTCACAAAGTGAAGGAGTTACAATACTTTTGCACCAAGCCCTCGATATGCCTTTCTACATCTTTGCAAGCAGAGTAGACCAAGATCAGATGGCTCCTATAGGAGCCGTCTGATCAGGGTCTGCTCTGTTTGCTTATGTCATAATATAGGTCTGATTCTAAAAAAGAATTTTGTAATTAGTTGAAGAAGCCATTTTAAATATTAATCTAATTAATATTCATGATGTATTTGTTTCTTTCATGAATATTCATGGAGTAAAGAGTTAAAAGAAACATAATGACAGTATACATAGCAGGAAAGTGTTAATAGAAACATAATGAATATTTATGCAAGACTGTGCTTATTTTGAATATTTATTAATTTTTGTATAAAAATTTAGAATAAGGAAACATACTGGGTCAAAAATAGTAAAGAATCTGTAGCATATAAGCGAACAGATCCAGATCAGACATCTCAGACATGACCTATGTGATCTGGGTCTGCTCTATTTGCAAAGGCATATGACACCATTATCAAGTAAAGGGTTAAATTCGGAAAACAAAAGCAGCAATGAGAAAAGAGAAAATTGCACACTTGGTGTTGTTGATGAGTTTGTTCATGAATGAGTAGTTATGTAACATTAATTAATGTTTTTAACTCTTTCTTCCATAAATACGCATTTTTACGCCTCTGTAAAAGTCGCTTTTTGAAACCATTGTGATAAATAGAGCATTTGCTCCAGAGGAGCAAAATTAATGCTCTATCACAATGGTTTCAACCTACAAAACTCTAAAAGTTTTACTTTTCTCTAGTAAATGCTCCTTTTGGATAGATTCATTCAAAGAGGTTGGGTCTAAAAATAGCTTACGGAGGAAAGGGTTAAAATATTTTTGTTTGTATGTGTACTTATTATCTGAAGTCATACTTTCATTTTACCATTTACTCCATGAATATTCATATAAGAAATGTGATAAATATTAATTAGATTAATTTTTATAATAGCACATTAGCACAGGAAAGTTTGGCCATAGCAGAAACTGTAGAATCATGTCTATATTATTTCATAAGCAACAGAACAGACTCTGATCAGACCTCTCCTACAGGAGCCGTCTTATCTGGGTCTACTCTGTTTGCAAAGGTGTAGAAAGGCATATTTATGGAGTATAGTGTTAAAATGTGTTTAATTCACACTCAGACACAGTTTCACATACTCAGACACTGTTACACACTCAGACAGTTTCACACTCAGACACTATTACACAGTCAGACACTGTTTCACAATCAGATGCTCTTTCTCACTCAAGACACTGTTTCACACTCATATACTGTTATACACTCAGACACTGTTTCTCACTCAATACACCGTTTCTCACTCAGACACGGTTATACACTCAGACACTGTTTATCACTCAAGACACTGTTTCTCACTCAGACACTGTTACACACTCAGACACTGTTTCTCACTCAAGACACTGTTTCTCACTCAAGACACTGTTTCTCACTCAAGATACTGTTACACACCCAGACACTGTTTCTCACTCCTCAAGACACTGTTTCTCACTCAAGGCACTGTTCTCACTCAAGACACTGTTACACACTCAGACACTGTTTCTCACTCCTCAAGACACTGTTTCTCACTCAAGACACTGTTATACACTCAGACACTGTTTCTCACTCAAGATAATGTTTCACACTCAGACATGGTTTAACACACTTGAACATGGCTTCACACTTGGATATGGTTTCACACACTCAGACACTGTTTCAATACACTGTTTGAAAGATTTTTATTTTTTAACTAAATGCAACATTCCATCAGACATGAAATTTGAATCCGATGACACTGCCACTTACTTCTAATTTTTATGATGTTATATGTTCATGGATGTTTGAGTATAAGTAGAAACTGAGGAGTCGGATCTATTAGAATTCCATAATCAAACGGAACAGGCCCTGATGAAATGGCTTCTGCAGGAGACTTCTGGTCTGGGTCTACTCTGTTTGCAAAGGTATGAAAGGCATTTGTATGAGGAAAATGTTAACAAACTTTAGAATTAAAGATTCCATGAAATAAGACTAAAATCAAAACAGACTATAAGTGACAGTTAAAGTCACTAAAGATATAGATTGTTTGTTTCTGTAGCAACCAATTGTCTAGTTGGCTGTAGAAGTGTTGCTAAAGGTTTCAACAGAATCTTTTACTCTTTCCAAGTAATCAATCTCTGTAAAAATGTGGTCTGCTACAATTTTCTAATACATGTACAGAACTCCTGGAGATGAGATACGTAAATTAATTTTTTTTTTAAGAATAACTCCTTTATTTCTCCGCCAAACCCTATACTATGACCACTCTTTAGAATCACCACTTCGAGACAATTCTAAAGAGTGGTCACATTATAGGGTTTGGTGGAGAAATGATGATTTTAGTATTTGGGTATGCATGTAACGTAACATAATGTTTCCACCAGATATGAATATCATTTGGATTTATTAATTATTATTAACCCTTGCCTTTCTACGCCTCTGTAATAGTCACTTCTTGAAACCATTGTGATAAATAGAGCATAAAATTTTGCCCCATAAGAGCAAATGCTCTATTTATCACAATGGTTTCTATACTAAACAATTATAACATTTTCCTTTTCACTAGTAAATACTCCTTTTCTGTAGATTCACTCAGAGATTGGGTCTAAAAATAGCCTATGGAGGAATGGGTTGAAAATATATGACAAATAAATTTATTGCCATGACAAACTGAAGAGGTTTGTATATACAGTATGTCCAGATCATACAGCTCTTACCTCTGGAACAGTCTATTGATCTGGTCTATTGTGTTTTCAAAGTGTAAAATATTTCTTCTACATCTGTTCAGAAATCCTGTCATGCCATGGAACAGTTTGAATTCTTACGTGTTTTCCGTGTCTATCACAAATTGGCCATATACAGTAAAACCCCTCTAATGGGACCACCAAAATGTGGTATCATTCTTGGTCATAGAGGCAGGTGGTAGCTTAATGCAGGACAAAAGTAATACAGAAAGCTCCCACAGGAGCTTTCTGTATTACTTTCATCCTGCATTAAGCACACACCTGCTGTTAAAGACACCAATGTCTCCTCATTAAATGGTCGCTTTAGGGAAGTTTTACTGTACAGTTCAAAGAGTTGAAGATAATTTTGTCTTCATCCATCCTGTACATCTTCGGAAACATTTCCTCTGACTGGCAGGGAAACAATTCTGAAGTGTAAAAACAGAGAAAATGTCAAAATAAATATTGGACAGATTAGCAAAGCAGGTTTTGTTGGTAACTCAAGACTGACTGTGGTTGGTAATTACGCAGACTGAGGACCACTGTGTGCAAATTGGTTGTGCCGTTTGAGTAGTTTTTGGTATTTAAATTGGAAACTCTTTTTTTTATTTTGAGCTTTTATGAGGGTGACTGACACAGATTTGGCACATGTCCGTGATTTGTTGGGTACTTGAAGGCTACTGACACCCTGTGTTATGATTGTTTTGGGTTTGGCCATAATCAGTCTTGTTTAATGAAAAAAACAGTACCAGTCTTTATTTCTATCTTTGGGGGCAGAATTTTTTTAAATTAACCCATTCCTTCACATTGACGCCTTTTGATGCCTCTGCAAAAATCACCTGTTGAAACCATTGTGATATTTGTTTCAAATTACAAAATTCTAAAAAATTTCCTTTTCTCTAGTTAATTCTCCTTTTCGGTAGATTTATTGAAAATGTTGGATCTAAGAATAGGCTATGAGGGAATTTGTTAAGAGAAACAATGGCATTGTGGATATTGATTAGCTGATATTTTATAATCGCATAATATGTACACAGCGTTCGTTGGTATTCGTAAAAAACTATAGAACCAGATCTATTATAATTATATATAATTTCATATATACCATACATATATACAGTAAAACCTCTCTATAATGGCCACTAAATTACATCAAGTATTTTGTGTTAAAGGCAGGTGGCTGCTTGAAGCATTGTGAAAATAAAACAGAACGCTCCTATAGGAGCATTCTGTTTTACTTTCACCTTGCTTTAAGCAGCCACCTGCCCTAAATAACAACTAATTAACACAATTTAGTGGCCGTTATAGAGAGTTTTTACTGTATATTGTAATTTCATGTTATAAGCAAATAGAGTAGACCCCAGATCAGACGGCTCCTGGGCTCCTGTAGGAATGTTATAAGCAAACAGAGCAGACCCTTATCAGATGGCTACTACAGGAGCCATCTGATCTGGGGTCTACTCTGTTTGCTAATGGAATTTGAAAAAAGCGTTTGTATGAGGGAATGGGTTAAGCCTGTGATTAGAAAGTGGAGGTTTGATCAAACAGTTATGCAACATTACAAAGAGTTTCAACAAAGTTACAGATAAGAGTGCATACTACCGAAATCGTCATTTCTCCACCAAACCCTATACTGTGATCACTCTTTAGAATCGTCTCTTCGAGACGATTCTAAAGAGTGGTCACAGTATAGGGTTTGGTGGAGAAATAAAGGAGTTATTCTTGAAAATGTTTAAATTTACGCACCTTATATGGACCTTTGGTTTCAAATATAAAACAGTTTGGTTTATTCCGTATGATAGATTCACGATTATTGCATACATTACAACGAGAGTTAAAACTTGCAATGCTTTGTAATTACATATTGGTATCTCATCAAATATTCAAACTGTCAGATTATACTGCATAACACACAAAATTACAAATATTGTTCCCAACCTTGATGAGACTATTTGTCATTAAGAAGCATTTCAGAGAAATGGAATAAAAAATGAGGCAGACTGAAAGACGCTCAGAAAAATAAATATTAGATATTTGGAATTAACGAGATCTCGTTGAGTGTGTAAGCAGAATATTGTGGGCTCGCTTGTGAAATATTAACTGGTATCCTACCAGCGGAAGCTAGACTGATATTTATTTGTAGTTTGTATTCTGTTTAGTTTATCAGTGCTGCTGACTGACTGACTGATCTGGATTCATCCTGAGCCATCTTATTACGGAGGGGTACAATTATTGGAAATAACTTTTCGTATTAAACCAGTAGATTTAGGGAAATAGGTTTTAGATATTCGGCAGGATAAGACTTAATGAAATAAAATCAACGCTTATTGAGATGCAATCACTTCGCTCCAGTAAATGAAGGCTTGTACTGGTCTAGCGGAACTTAGAAATGGACAAGTCTTGGGACTGACTGTGCATATAGAATAGGTGTCTACGAGATGATCAGCAAGTGACATTGTAATCATGTAAAAATTCAAAATATAGATTAGGTTCTTTAACTCTTTCCGTCATATTGACGCCTCTTGACGGCTCTGTAAAAGTGACTCTCTGAAACCATTGTGATAAATAGAGTATTTATCACAATGGTTTCAAAACTACACAATTCTAAAATGTTTCTTTTCTTTTAGTAGAGGCTCCTTTTCGATAGGTTCATTCAAAGAGGTTGGATCTAAAAATAGCATATGAGAGAATGGGTTAACCCTTTCCTCCATAAATACGCCTTTCTGCGCCTACGTAATAGTCACTTCTTGAAACCATTGTGATAAATAGAGCATTTGCTCCTATAGGTTTCAAACACCAAAATTCTAAAAAACTTCCTTTTCTCTAATCAATGCTCCTTTTCGGTAGTCTTTATTCAGAGTTGTTGGATATAAAAATAGCATATGAGAGAATTGGTTAAACCTTTCCATGCTTAATATTCAAGTAAGAAAATGATGATGTCATAATTTATTTATTAGCAGAACTTTCATAATGGCATACACATGTATATCCACAGGATGTTTTGGTATATATTTATCTGTATAATTCCATCAGCAAACAGAGCAGACACTGATCAGACGGTTCCTAATTATTATGTCTCCCCCCTTTAGGGCGGGAGACATATTGATGTTGTGCTTTCTGTCTGTCCATCCGTCCGTCCGTCCGTCTGTCTGTCAGTTAAAATTCTTGTGCAGCTAACTCCTCCTACACCATTAGAGGGATTTCCTTCAAACGTTTACATATGAATCAGCTATATGTGAGGATGGTCATGTGGTTTGGAATTTTGGCTGCAACAATTTTGACAGAAGTTATGGCCCTTTGTAGTTTTTCCTTATAGCGAAAAAATCTTGTGCAGCTAACTCCTCCAACACTATTTTCCTTATATACAATATATATATAGCAAAACAATCTTGTGCGCCAACTCGATTTTCCTTGTATAGAATATATAGCGAAAAAATCTTGTGCAGCTAACTCCTACACTATTTGAGGGATTTACTTCAAACTTTTACATATGAACCAGCTATATGTGTATTTGAGGGATTTACTTCAAACTTTTACATATGAACCAGCTATATGTGAGGATGGTCATGTGGTTTGGAATGTTGGCTGCAACAATTTTGACAGACGTTATGAGCCTTTGGAGTTTTTCCTTATATAGAGTAATATCGAAAAAGTCTTGTGCAGCTAACTCCTCCTATACTATGTAAGAGTTTTCATTCAAACATATGAACCAGCTATATGTGAGGATGGTCATGTGGATTAGAATATGGGCTGCAACAATTTTGACAGAAATTTGGATTTTTTTCAAATATGAAATTTATAGGGAAAACTAGTGTTTATAGATGTCTACAAAATTTTACAGATAACCAATCTGTATGTGATGCACAACCAATCTATATGTATCTATGTATCTCTTGGTTACAACATTCATTCCTCTTATGGGTGCGAGGGCGGGGTACAAGGGGGGTGGGGGGGGGGGGGGGAGACATGTGTTTTTCTCAAAACAAACTCTAGTTTAGATATGATTCTACAGTTCTGCCATGGCAAAAAATTCCTGTGTCCTTGTGCTATTATAGCAATGTAATTAATATTCATTATGTCATGATCTTCATTGAGTAAAAGGTATAAGGGTTAACCCTTTCCCTGTTCTATGTTTATTCCAAATTTCAATACCTACTAAATATTCATTCACAAAAGAGTAATAAAGAAATATCAAAGGCGGAACATATTGTAGCCATTTTAGAAAGTTAAAGAAACAGATCTTTGAAATTCTATTAGCAAACAGAGTAGACCCTGATCAGACAGCTCCTCTAGGAGCCATCTGATCTGGGTCTACTCTGTTTGCAGATGCGTGAAGACACGTTTATATGAGGGAACGGGTTAAAGAAGTTCTGCAAATGAACATTTGGCTTCAGCTTGGCTTCCTTGATGGCTGTTTTATTTAGACTGATGGTATGAATTGTTTCCAATCAAGTCTCCGTAAATGCTTAACCTGTCACTCTAGCAACAAACATTACACATCACAGGAACTGTGCTGGTGGGCTTAATTGCTACAGGCACTGTTAGTCCGATGGCAACATCTGCAACATGACCATCTGTCAAATAGAACATTATCAGAATTAGCAGGTAAAACATCCATAATGTCCATAATGATCAGAATCTTGCTGAAGCTTGTCCCTAATGATCAGAATCCTCCAGGAGCATTGCAATCACATGGCAGTAATTACCCATCATTTACGCTTCAGAAGTACGTAAACTCTGTTGCACAATTGTGAGTGACCATCATTAAGCAAGAATGCTTAATTGCCTGATAATTCTTTCAGAGTTGATTACCCATAATGCATTAGCTGTATTAGCTTCCAAATTGTCCAAAATTCCGGAACATTTATTTCTATAAACATTTAGTTAGTGGTGCTATGTTAAATACAGAGATGTCTTGATAATCTAGTTTCTAAATATATCTAGTACATGATCTCTCTGTAAAGAGACAATTATTTCAAGGTTAAAATATGTACATTGATTCATTGTCCAGAGCCCTATCTCAGAAACTAATTATTGGAGTTTTACTATGAAACTATCTATTCAGCAAACTTGCTTGTTTATTATTCATGGTGTAAAGCAGAGCTATACAGATAACGGTGTGTACACAAATAACAAAATTGTCATTTCCTCATCAAACCCTATGTTGTGACCACTCTTTAGAATCGTCTCTTTGAGACGATTCTAAAGAGTCAGGTCGCAACATAGGGAATGGTGGAGAAATAAAGAAGTTATTCTTGAAAATGTTTGAATTTACGCAACTTATCTGGACCTCTGTGTATAGGGTTTACCTAACTAAAGACATTATACTTCTGTAGAGTACATGTAGTTACTTAGTTTTTATTGTAGCCTCACTAGTTATTTTTTTGGGAACCAGTTCATGGAAAACAAACCAGTGTATGTGCTGTTTCTCCTCTCTAATAGTGTATTTGCCAGTCATTTGGGTGTCTAGTTCTTATCATTATCATAATAAGAGCCTGCTTCCCACAGCTATTGGAACAGACATGGCCAATTATCCATGTAGTTTTATCTAAGTAGTTTGATCGGATGATAGCTTTTATAACATTGATAACCATAATCTCAACAAGACAATCTCTCAATTTGCACCAATTATTGCATATGAAATTCTCTTTCACATTTTGCAGATTATATTCTAATTGGTCAGCTGCCTTTACATGGGTTTGATATACATGCAGAGCTCCAGATAAGATGCGTAAATTGAAATATTTTCAAGCATAGTTTCTTTATTTCTCCACCAAACCCTATGTTGTGACCAGTCTTTAGAATCGTCTCTTCGAGACGATTCTAAACAGTGGTCACAACATAGTACAGGGTTTGGTGGAGAAATGACAATTTTAGTATTTGTGTACACACCTTTGCACATGTTTTATGTTAAACTTCACATTATGAGTGTTGACTAAAATTGTGGATCAAATAGTGCCAATATATTAGAACAGAGTTGATTTACTTTAACTGATTTATCATGAAAGTAAATTGCAAAATGAAATTTCATCTGTCTAGGTCTTAACAAAATAGATTGAAACAGGTCTAGAAGGGCTAAAATATCGGAATAGGAGCTAGACATTTGAAAGCTTTATCAAATTCATTTTTTGGAATGTTTTGGATTCTAGAAATGTGTTCCATGTTTCAAAGATATTTCTTTGCATTTCTTCATGTCTTTTAGCAGTAAGGGTGTGATAATCTCTGTAAGTAATTTCATCCAGAGCTCCAGATAAGATGCATAAATATAAACATTTTTAACAACAGCTCCTTCATTTCTCCACCAAACCCTATACTATGACCACTGAATCATCTCAAAGAGAAGATTCTAAAGAGTGGTCACAGTATAGTGTTTGGTTTAGAAATGACGATTTTAGTATTTGGTAATGCACCATTATCTGTAGCTCTGATCATCTAAAGATTTTTATGCCCCCACATAGTGGTGGCATATAGGGTTGCCCTTGTCCGTACGTCCGTCCGTACGCACATCTAGAGGAATTTGTCCGGACGTCTTCTTGGAAAGTATTTGTCTAATCCACACCAAACTTTACACAAATGTTTGTGGCCATTATAATTATCTTGGTCCAGTTTGATAGCCATGTAATTTTATAAATCGCTTCAGTCATTTAGGAGTTGCGGCCCTTTATTTCAAGTTATTCTCTGATTGTATTTTTGTGGAGAAGAAATATTTTTGGAGTTGTAGCTGTCTATCTGATAACAGTTTTCTAGCTGACTACACAGAGTTTTACTTAACCCTTCTCTTGTTGAATTTTAAAACACATTTCTCCTTCTTTACCCATGCCCTGTTGTATAATTACATATATCTTCACTGTGTACAAGTATATCGCTGTGCAATCACTGCTGTGGAGTGCACTGGTTGCACAATCAACTTGTAAATAGTGCAGACCCTGATGAGACAGCTCCTGCTGGAGCTGTCTCATCTGGGTCTTCACTATTTACAGGTAGGTATATTGACGCGAATAGCAAGCGAAGGGTTAACAGTCATACAAAGGGATGTATTCTGTTTGTATGTCCGTCAGAGTTCACAGCTAGCTTGAAGAAAGTGAGCTCAACATAAGAAAACAAACACCCTTCACCTCATAGGCTATTTTTAGATACAACCTCTTTGAAAAAATCTACCGAAAAGGAGCATTAACTAGAGAAAAGGAAAATTTTTAGAATTTTGTTGTTTGAAACCATTGTGATAAATAGAGCATTTAGGAGCAAATGCTCTATTTATCACAATGGTTTCACAAAGTGACTTTTACAAAGTCGTCAATATGAGGGAATGGTTTCACAAAGTGACTTTTTTACAGAGTCGTCAGAAGTCAATATGAGGGAATGGGATAATGTTGAGACTCAACAATGATAAAAGAGTTGGACACCAGTCACAGGGTGGAGACATGAACACATGGCCCCCACACCTACAAACACCAGGTGCTGGGCACCATTATGTTTACTAATACAATTACAACATTATCTTAAACAGTTTATTTGAAGATTATGTCTAAGTGCAGATGTAAATGATGCATAAGCTGGCCTTCAAGCAACTTTCTGATCAGAGTCTTTACTGTCATTCCCCCCCCCCCCCCCCCCCCCCCCCACACACACACACACACCAACCCACCCACCCGCCAATGAAAGTGAGATGGTATGGGTGTAATGGTGTATTGCTGGCAAGGTTCACTGAGCTTGATAAGGTTTTCAGTTCTACTCGGTTATCGGTCTGTTGCCAGGATTCCAGCAGCAACAAAGACAAAACTGATATCAAACAATCACATGCAATTTGCCTTAAACAATGGTTAATTCTGTTTTCTGTCTTACAGATAGATTATGTTGCTGCCAAAGCAGTGTTTTCTTCCTTTTACCTTTAAAATGTTAGTAGTGGAATTATAATGAAAATTGCAACAGCTTGGATTCTAATTAGAAGCTCACTTATTGAGTATCTCATTTAAATATAACCTGTTTACACCTTGATCACAGTTTTTAATTAAAAAATATACTCTGAGAATAAAAGTTCATGTCTCTTTTTTTTGGAAAATTCATTTGCTTAGAATACAAAATAATCATGAAGAACAGTCACAGAAGTATAGTGCTGGAAGAGGCACTAAATCTGTTTTTCTCTACATTGTTATCAGAAACCCCGTTGTGCCTGGAACACGGGACTGTTTCATATTTTAGCTGCATGGTAAGC
Source organism: Azorinus chamasolen (assembly GCA_963576725.1). Lineage (NCBI taxonomy): Eukaryota > Metazoa > Mollusca > Bivalvia > Cardiida > Solecurtidae > Azorinus > Azorinus chamasolen. The sequence goes on along the minus strand of OY755242.1, from coordinate 51,592,013 downwards.
CATTCAATCATAGATTTTTCGGGTGTCAGGAGCGGGGACTAGAGATGGCTGCATATTTTAGCATGACCAAAACTTCTATCATAGTGTACCTGGGCCCCTATCCCTGTTGAATATTTATGTAAGAAATAATAACATCATGAATATTTATTAGCTGGATTTTTTTATAATGGTATATGTACACGAGAATATTAAATTTTGGTATTGGTAGAAACTAAAGGGTTTGAACTATTATGACTTTCACCCAGCATTTAACCCTTTCCCTCACAGGCTATTTTTAGATCCAACCTCTCTGAATATATCTACTGAAAAGGAGCATTTACTAGAGAAAAGGAACATTTAGAATTGTGTAGTAATGAAACCATTGTGATAAATAGAGCAAATGCTCTATTTATCACAATGGTTTCAAAAAGTGACTTTTACAGAGGCGTAGAAAGGCGTATTTATGGAGGAAAGGCTTAAAGATAGATAATGAAATGTATTTTAGTGTTCGAATAATCGAGATTTTACTGTAACTAAATAATGCACCATGAATATAACTAAATAATGGCACCATGAATATAACTAAATACTGACACTATGAATGTCACTAAAATAAAGACACCATGAATATAACTAAATACTGACACTATGAATGTCAGTAAAATAAAGACATCATGAATATAACTACACTATAATGTATATTATTAACCCTTCTACGCCTCTGTAATAACCACTTCTTGAAACCATTGTGATAAATAGAGCATTTGCTCCTATAGCAAATGCTCTATTTATCACAATAGTTTCAAACTACAAAATTCTAAAATTTTACTTTTCTCTAGTAAATGCTCCTTTTGGGTAGATTCCTTCAAAAAGGTTGGGTCTAAAAATAGCCTATGGAGGAAAGGGTTAAGGATCTGAAGGAGCTGTCTCATCTGGGTTTGCTCTGTTTACTAAGGCTTACAGAGACTGGGAATCCTGAGGATGGAGTACGTGTTGCATTGTTTATGAGAGTGTTCAAGTACATGACTAATGTACCCCCACCGAGAGGCATCTCAAGCTCGGCATTCATCATAGGCCTTGTCAAAATATTCCAGGAAGGCAATAAATGCAACTGAAGATGTTTGCCACGACTGTTAGCTCTTTAAATGATGAAATAATTTAGTCGGTTACGAAATTATTGCACCGATTTATTTCCTCTTCAAGTGATCATTGTGATCTATATTTGGTGGAGTGGTTGTCAGTATGAAAAGAAATAATTGTCCAGAATTGCAGAATCTCGTCCATTGTTCCAGACAAATAAGACAAATATCAGATGCGAGTGTTCACAGACTATCAGTACTGTGGAAATATATTACTTAACCCTTTCCTCCATAGGCTATTTTTAGACCCAACCTCTTTGAATGAATATACCCAAAAGGAGCATTTACTAGAGAAAAGTTCAATTTGATAATTTTATAGTTGAAACCATTGTGATAAATAGAGCATTTGCTCCTATAGGAGCAAATGCTCTATTTATCACAATGGTTTCAAGTAGTGGTTATTACAGAGGTGTAGAAAGGCGTATTTATGGAGGAACGGGTTATCCCTTTACTCCAGAAATTCGCCTTTCTAAGCCTTTGCAAACAAAGTAGACCCAGATCAGATGGCTCCTGTATGGACCATCTGATCAGGGTCTGCACTGTTTGCTTATTAAATGATATAGATATGACTCAACAGTTTCTACTAAAGCCTAAACAATTCGGAATTGAATTCCTGTGTCCGTGTGCCATTATACAGATCATATCAGATATCTACAATAATTACTATTCATGATGTCATTATTTCTTACATGAATTATCATGGAGTCATCTGATCTGGGTCTACTCTGTTTGCAAATGCATGAAAAAGGCATTATATGAAGGAAATTTTTAAGACAGTTGGCATCTTATTGTAGGATGATTTAATAAGCAGAAATTTGCGTCCGATGATGTAAGAAATATTGACATCATGGATATTTATTAGCAACCAGAGCAGACCCTGATCATATGACTAGATTGCTCCTGCAAGAGCCATCTGATCTAAGTCTACTCTGTTTGCAAAGGTGTGAGATGGGTTAAGCAAGATTTATAAAATCAGTTGTTCTGTGGTCTTCCCTTTCTAAAACAGAACCGTTAGTCGAAAGGGGGGTATACAAAGAAAGTTATTGCAAAAACACTCACTTAGAATTCCATCCGTAATTAAGCAGAACAACGCCAGGCAGCCTAGCCCAATCTTGTGTAGTTTACAAAGAGAGGGCAGCGTGTGTTTGATCTTATTGTTCACCATAACTTAGGCTTTAACTGTTGGCATAGTAAGAACTCTACATGGAGGGACGCTAATGATTCGAAAAACCTACAAATGCATCAAAACGGAGCATACAAGTACATGTAACTGATATTAATTGAAAAAACTGAAGCAAGCATATAATAGTAGAAATATGAATAAAACTCTGAAAAAATACAAACAAAATAAAAATTGAGCCACATTTTAAATGAAACATTGCAGACCCAGATAATGTATTCACATGGATACAAATTGTCCTGTCAGGGTCTAGACTTCCCCTTGTTATGGAGTACAATATTTTGCTGATTAGCTCAATTACAAGCAATGGGGAGAGCAATTAACTGTATTTCCAACAGTATGACCGATGTGAGTTTGATTCAGTTCTGCAATGTCTGAAATGTCACAGCTCAATTAACAAATTGTTGAATATACACTAAATAAATTCTGAAAGTAGGAGAGCGCTCAGAGCCTTTGAAAGTAAAAGCAGCAGTATGGAAAGAGAAAACTCTTTCCCTCATATAAATGCGTTTTCAAGCATTTGCAAACAGAGAAGACCCAGATCAGACGGGTTCCTAGAGGAGCTGTCTGATCAGGGTCTGCTCTGTTTGCTAATGAAATTTGATAGATCCTAAAATGGCTGCAATGTTCCACCTTCCATATTTCATTGTAACTATTTTTTCCATGAATATTCAGTAGTTATTGAAATTTGGAACAAACATAGAACAAGGAAAGGTTTAAAAGGACTAGACCTGAGTGCTGGGTCCCATTCATTCTCTCCAGGATCGAGTTGGTACACAATTGACTTTGTTTCTTGGTAATTTGTATTCAATGTTTCAATGTTATTTGTATAAAATGCATAGATCCGGGAATCTGTAAAGTATAAAGAGAAAATATATATTCATGTAACTATGTATCATCTCCGATTTCTATATACATTTCAAATTTAATCCTCTTTAGTCTGTGCGAAATTTTCACTTTCTACAGACTGGTAGTCTGGTTTTAAGGTTATCTTCCGTGTTTGCTTACTAACCAGTCTGTCTTACATGAACCAATGGGTTCACTACATCCCAGATATTGTTAGCAATTTTCCGCCTTTTCTGGTTTTCTAACATAATAGGTTGCCCTGGTAATTTTATCTGCTAGATTTGAGGTAACCATACACTTGCTTAATTGAAATCACTTTTCCAAGAGAAGAAATGAGAGATGGGCTTACATGTTCGGGACAGCCTGCAAATTCCCTAAAACAAAAATAATTACCATGTTTAACTCAAAATGAAGTGCTTGAACTCTTTACCTATAGGATTGAAAAATGTTAATGCATTTGCAAACAGAGAAGACCCAGATCAGACCTCTCCTATAGGAGGCAACTGGTTAACCCTTTCTTCCATAAATACGCCTTTCTACGACACTGTAAAAATCACTTTTTGAAACCATTGTGAAAAATAGAGCATTTGCTCCATAGGAGTAAATGCTCTATTTATCACAATGGTTTCAGAACTACAGTTCTAAAAAAATTCCTTTTCTCTAGTTAATGCTCCTTTTCTGTAGATTTATTCAAAGAGGTTGGATCTAAAAATAGCCTATGAGGTAATGGGTTAAGAATACCGGTAAATAATATTGATGTCATCATACCTTACATAAATAATCATAAGGTAAAGGGTTTATAATATGAATACTCAAAGTTGAATCATGCCCCAGATCACATGGCTCCTGCAGGAGTTGTCTAATCAGGGTCTGCTCTGTTTGCTTATGAAATAATACAGATCTGATTCTAAAGTTTCTGCCATGGCCAAATAATCCTGTGGTCATGTGCTATTTTAATAATATTCTAATCAATATTCATGATTTCATTATTTCTTACTTGAATATTCATGGAGTAAAGAGTTAACCCATTCCCTCATATTGACGACTTTGACGAGTCTGTAAAAGTTGCTTTGTGAAACCATTGTGATAAATAGAGCATTTGCTCCTATAGGAGCAAATGCTCTATTTATCACAATGGTTTCAAACTAGACAATTCTAAAAAATTTCCTTTTCTCTAGTTAATGCTCCTTTTCAGTAGATTTATTCAAAGAGGTTGTATCTAAAAATAGCATATGAGGTAATTGGTTAATGCTGAACAAAAAGCTCCCATTACTTTCATACCTCCTGTCTCAAAGATCAACAGTTATCAACAGTTATCAGATAAACTTGTTTGGAGATTTTACTACAACCTGCAGGAGAAGCATATATGAGCTAACCTCTGAGAAAAGGCATTGTATTTACATTGTAAGCAGTCTAGACCCAGATCAGATATCACACCAATGATGAGGTATCCGATAAAGTTTTACGCTGTAAAATAAACGATTATAAATTTTATGGAAATAAACGACTATAAATTTTCAGATGAGAGTCATTTGCTGTGTCCGAGATAGTATGACTGATCTGGATCTACACTGTTGCAATTCGATAAGACCACTTTTTCCAAACAGCTCATTTTGTCCTTGTGATATTCCTTGCAGTCAAGTTTATTTTCTTCTGATAACAAAGCACTACAATTCTGACATTAAATGACATGATACTTCCTTACGTTATGGTAGCTTTATTGTCAGATGGAACCCCATCAATTGCTGTTCGACCACTTTTGTTGATTAAATATGATACAAAGATTGACTTTCTGAAGTTTTCTGTCAATCACAAAATTGGGTTCTGCCTTTAATATGGTTGTGAAGTTTGAGATTGACAAACAATATCCCTACCCGCTGTCAGCTTGATTTGAATAACACTTCTCACTGTATAAGACAATTCTTGGAAACCCTTTCCTCCATAAATACACCTTTCTATGCCTCTGTAAAAGTTTTTTATTTGAAACCATTGTGCAAGAAACAATGACATGGTGAATATTTGTTAACTTTATTTTTATATAGTAAATTCTTCTGGGTAATATATCAGTTCATAAGCAAACAGAGCTCTGCTTGCTTTTGACATGATATAGATCTGGGTCCATGCTTATAAAGCTTTTTAGTTGAGTCTGAGTTCGTTCTCAAGCTTTTGCTTGGTCAGATTTTAGTTCTCAAGCTTTTGATTGGTAAAGGCTCAAATCTGACCAATCAAAAACTTGAGAACAAACTCAGACTCAACTAAAAGTTTTATAAGCATGGACCCAGATTCTACAGGTTTTGTCCAAGCAAATTATTCCATTTTGAAAATTCAGCATTCACTTTACCAAATGTTTATTCACTAAGTTCCTGCAAATTAGGTTCCCATGTCCTAACTTGACATTAACTCATTTGCATCCAAACTTTTCAAATAAACCAGAAGGATTTATGAAATGTGACTTCTATTCATCTAGAAGCATATCTAAAAAAAGCAGAGAGTAGATGTCAATCATAGTTCTTTAACCCTTTCACTGCCAAAGTCACATAAATGCACTACGAGAAATAGTGCAGTCCCAGATCAGACGCCGCATTTTCAAGGTGGCGTCTGATCAGGGACTTCACTCTTTGTCACAATCTCTATTTCTACATTCCTTTGAAATTTACATTATTTATCTCATTTCCTTATTGTTCCGAATGATTTAACAAAATTGGATTGCAGACGACAATTAGAAATTTGGCGCCGAAAGGGTTAAAAAGTGGAATAGTCCATCAATGTTTTAAGGTAGATCCCATTCAGTATGAAAAGGTATAATTGCAAGAATAGTTTGATAAACAGTGCAGATCCTGATCACTGGGCTCCTCTAGAAATCATCTAATCTTGGTCTACACTATCTACAAACGTAAATACACTCATTTACTGCATTCAAAAGAAATTATTGTATTTTTAAAGATAATTGTGTTACTTTAATATACAGCAGGCATGGTTCTAAGTGCTTGCAACTGGCAGTCAATTGCTTTTCATTATCACAAAGAATGTGAAGTCTTTGATTCTAATAGAGAATACAGTATAAGAGGAAATGAGGATGTTTTTACCGGTATTCTTTTAACCAATATTTAGGGACCATGTTTATTTCAAGTGGCATCATGTCCTATGAGATGCTACAGCCCCTTGTCCCCTATTTTATGGGATAGTTTTGTTGAAGTGTAGCTGAAGGGGAAGCTAGATTATAGCCACTTGAGACTGATAGGTTTCAGATGTGGATGGAAACATTACTTTCTGGCAGTCTTTAATTGCCTTTAATTGAGAAAATGTCAAGGCTTTGGTGGAACCCTTCAACTCAAGATTTATGTATCTTTTTGTGGGTCAAGTTATATTTCCTGTTGAAAGATATGACTTTGTTTCGAAGATTTAAACTGAAATCTGTGATATGAAATTTTAGAAAGATGAGGATGATTTGTGTCTGAAGAAATGGTTAAGCCTTTCCTCCATAAAAAAGCCTTGCTACACCTTTGTTACAAATAGTCACTTCTTTAAACCATTGTCATAAATCACAATGGTTTCAATACTTCACATTTCTAAAAATTGTCCCTTTCTCTAGTAAATGCTCCTTTTCGGTAGATGTATTCAATGAAGTTGGGTCTAAAAATAGGCTATGAGGTAATGGGTTAAAATATCAAGATAAAAACTCTTATGTTTTATTAATTCTATGATAATTTTCTAACAACCCTTCATAATCAAGCAGCATAGAATTGTAGCTAACTGATCAGTTGTAAGACAGCAATTAATTGTTGCTACATGATAAATTGGACAACAATCAATTGTTGCAACATGATCAATTGGACGGCTATGAATTGTTGCTGTAAATTGATCAGACAGCATTGTTGCTAATGGAAAAAACAGAAGTTTAGCATTTTTTATTGTCAGAACTGATTTAGATAGATTTTTTACTGATGGCAGAATTTCTTTCACACTAAACCTTATAATTAGTTACATGCTTAATTTCAAATTTGTAGACAGTTAAACCTCTCTAAACCGGACATTCAATGTAGTATAAATATCGATCTTGGAGACAGATAGCAGCATAATGCAGGATGAAAGTCATGTAGAAAGCTCCTCTAGGAGCTTTCTACGTGACTTTCACCTTGCATTATGCAGCCACCAGCCTTAAAGCATCCAAATTTTTCTCATCAAGAACTCCAGTTTAAAGAGGTTTTAATGTGATAACCCTTTCCCTCATACTAATGCCTGTTCATGCCTTTGCAAATAGAATAGACCAACATCAGATGGCTCCTATAGGAGTCTTCTGATCAGGGTCTGATCTCTGTGCTTATGGATTATTATAATAGATCTGACTACAGTTTCTATCGAAAACTCTTGTGCACTTATGCCATTTTAAATATTTAGCTAATAAATATTCATGATGTCATAATTTTTACATGAATATTCAACAGGGAAATGGTTAACTCTTTTCCTGTTTTAAGATTATTCCAATTTTCAATACCTATTGAATATCCATTGACAAAATAGTTATAATGAAGTATGGAAAGTGGAACATTCTAGCCATTTTAGAAACTAAAGAATCAGATCTATCAAATTCCATTAGCAAACAGAGCAGACCCTGATCAGATGGCTCCTATAGGAGCCATCTGATCTGGGTCTACTCTGTTTGCAGAAACACATTTATGTGAGGGGAAGGGTTCAATAACTACTGCATGTCATCAGGATCCAAACCATTCAAATAGGTTATCACACAAAATTTGTAGCTAAGGTTAACGACTGCAGACCGCCAATAGTGATATAATTTGCAGCGTCACTGCTTCACCGGAAACTAGTTATTGTAATCAAGTTTCTATGACAGTTTCAATTAACGTAGCATGTTCAATTACAATTAACGTAGCATGTTCAATTACAATTAACGTAGCATGTTCAATTACAATTAACGTAGCATGTTCAATTATTTGTTAATTTATACTGTGAAAAATTGGATTAACTAAAGCTGTGCTTGATGACTACAGTATAGAATTGTCTGTACCAATAAACAGCATCAGTTATCTGTAGAAATAGCCACATATCCAGAAATATTTTTATTTGACATGCTGATAAATAATACTTATCAGCTTTATGTTTTAAATGAAAATTGTCTAGTATTTCTTTAATCCTTTTTTCACTCCATCAATAATCATGTAAGAAATAGTGAGATATTATTGATATCAATTAGATTACTTTTATAATGGCACATGGACAGAGGAAATTTTGGTCACAGCGGAAACTGTAAGTCTTCCATTACATTGCACATATAAGGCCTTCCGTTACAGTAGTGTTACACTTTGGCCTTCCATTACAGTAGTGTTATTCATAGGCCTTCCATTGTGTTACACTTAGGCTTTCCATTACAGTAGTGTTACACTCAGGCCTTCCATTGCAGTAGTGTTACACTTAGGCCTTTCATTGCAGTAGTGTTACACTTAGGCATTCCATTGTGTTACACGTATGCCTTTCATTACAGTAGTGTTACACTTATGCCTTTCATTACAGTAGTGTTACACTTGGGCCTTTCATTGCAGTAGTGTTATACTTAGGCCTTCCATTACAGTTGTGTTATACTTAGGCCTTTCATTGCAGCAGTGTTACACTTAGGCCTTCCATTGTGTTACACTTAGGCCTTCCATTGTGTTACACTGTGGCCTTTCCATTGTGTTACACTTAGGCCTTCCTTTACAGTAATGTTATACTTAGGTCTTTCATTGCAGTAGTATTATACTTGGGCCTTCCATTACAGTAGTGTTACACTTGGGCCTTCAATTACAGTAGTGTTACACTTAGACCTTTCATTACAGTAGTATTACACTTGGGCCTTTCATTGCAGTAGTGTTACACTTAGGTCCTTCATTACAGTAGTGCTACATGTAGGCTTTCCATTGCTGACTCGTTTTACTGAACTTTCTAATGTGGTAAATTATTCAGTTTGTCAAGTACAGCCAAAAGAACAGCAGATGTAACACAACACTGGAGGTGGTTAGCTATTAGTCTGGAAATGTCAAATCATTTATCATTTATCTTACCGATTCAGATATTGGACTCATACGTTTTACAACTATTGTTTTGCATACGTTTTACAACTATTGCTTTGATATTGGACTCGTTCATTTTACAGTAGCTATTGTTTTGATATTGGACACATACGTTTTACAATTATTGTTTTTGTTTTGATATTGGACTCATTCATTTTACAACTATTGTTTTGAGCTCTGTCTGTAATTCTGTCCCAATATGTTTGGTATGTGTTATGCAGCAATTTCTCAAAAAACTGTGAGAGTTACATAAAGTTACACAGAATGGATTTCAGAGACATGATTTTTCTATGTAATAGATTAATGTTTTACCTCATCTGATCAGGGTCTACTCTGTTGTCCTATGGAATAGATTGTGATTCTACAGTTTTCGCCATGGGCGAAAATTCCTGTGTTCATATTCAGTACTATACCAATTCATCTAGTTAATACTCCTGGTGCCATTATTTTATACATAAATATTCATGATGTATACGATTAACCCTTATAGTGCAGGACACAAGTCACTAACATCCTTTGCAAACAGTGTAGACCCTGATGAGAGGGCTCCTAGAGGAGCCCTCTCATCACGGTCTACACTGTTTGTCATGTTACTCTTTTCTTTGGAAAAATCCTTAAATATTCACCGTAAACTTGAACTGTTTGAATTTCAGAATAGTCCATTTAAAAACTCGGCGTAGAAAGGGTTAAGGACACAGTAAAGATTATTAGTACTGTGGCATTTAGTTCGATGTTTTACTGCACTCTAGTGTCAATGACTTCATTTGCAAATTACATCAGCATTTGAAAAATCTTTCTCGAGGGGATGGTGACATTAAAAATACTCAAATAACATTGCAATAGTGTCGGAAGAATACCAGTATTCGTTACGTGCAAGCAATGCTTTATGAAAATATAAAGTTAAGATTTATGGATATCGTCACTGGTATTGTTGTTGGCCTGAATGATGGTGATTTACAATAATAATACAGTAAAACCCTGCTAATGCAACCACCTAAACAAGTATACTTCTGGGTGCTAGATGCAGGTGGTAGCTTAATGCAGGACAAAATTTTAAGTAATGCAGAATACTTTTGCCCCTGCATTAAGCAACCACCTGCTAATAAAGACACCAATGTTTATTCATTAAGTGGTCGCATTAGAGGGGTTCTACTGTATATGCATTTTCAACATACTCATATTTACACATTGCAAACAATGTATACCCAGAACTGAAAGCTCATGTCAGCAGCTCTGTATGTCAGCAGGAACTGTATGGCAGATTTCAATATAATGTGTTACAGATTAAATCTACAATGACTGCACAAGTATTTTCTGTATTATTATTTTCCATATTTAAAAGTGTTGATGCATACTTTGACACATGTCCATTTAGTATTGTTTATGTTCTTGTTAAGCTTGTATTCTACATAAGGTGTGTGCCCTTGGGGGCATCATTAGCTCACCTTAGAATATTAATTTCCTTGACATAACCAGGGTAGAGAAGTAATTAATTTGAAGACCTTGTTACCAATGACAGCTCTACCAGCAAGGCTAATATTGGGTCATAAATTAAATTACCTACAGTCACATACAGTTGTAGATCATTTGCACTTTTTTATCACATAGGGATAGTCATAGTGAGCATAATTTATATTCACAATGATAATATTTTAATTGGATTGGATGTAACCAACTTTTTGTTATGATTATATATATAATTACATGGATTTTTTTCCACTATGAATTGAAATAAATTAGCTTGTCTCTTTAGTGAACTGACAGGATAATTAAATGACAAAACTTGAATGTATTATATTCATGTCATATGGTATGGTTTGGATTAGACTCAGTAAACATGAATTTGTTTAATTAATTAACCCTTTCCTCCATAAATACGCCTTTTTATGCCTCGGTAATAACCACTCATGAAACCATTGTGATGAATAGAGCAATTGCTCCTATAGGAGCAAATGCTCTATTTATCACAATGGTTTCAAACTACGAAATTCTAAAATTTTCCTTTTCTCTAATTAATGCTCCTTTTCAGTAGATTTATTCAAAGTGGTTGAATCTAAAAAAAATAGCCTAAGGGGAATAGGTTAATCTCCACCTGGTTTAGGAGCATTTGTTCCTATAGGATTACAATGGTTTCAAACTACAAAATTCTAAATTTTTACTTTTCTCTAGTAAATGCTCCTTTTGGGTAGATTCATTCAAAGAGGTTGGGTCTAAAAATAACCTATGGAGGAATGGGTTACACAAGTGAAACTTATCAAGCAATCCTAGGATTCATTAAGTGCTATCACATTATTTACTCGTTACCTGTTCAATATTCATTCAAGAAATTATGACATCACGAATATTTATTAGCGGAAGTTTTACAATGTAAACTTTTGAAGGAAATATTTTGCTTTGACAAAATTGTAGAATAAGATCTATATCATGTCCAAAGCAAACAGAGCAGACCCTGATCAGACAGCTCTAATAGGATTCATTAATCTGGGACTACTCTGTTTGCAAATGTGTGAAAATGCATTCATATGAACAAAAGGATTAGCTCTTTCATTACTGTGAGCGAATTAGTGATACTCCTTGAAGGAAAACCTCCTTGAATAGTGTAAAATGTCTCATCTTAAAAGCATCAAAACTGCTTGATACTGTTTTGAGAGAAACTAGACCCAGATGGTACTGAGATTCCAAAGCAGGAAGAGGAAGCTCTTGAGGTCAATTGCAGTGGTCAAGGAGTTAAGGGATTATCCTCTGCAACACCTATAAGTGGTTTCAGAGGTGTGAATTAGACCAATGACGTGTTTGTGAGATTTGGAGGTTGAGCTAATTGCTATCATAAGAGTCTTAAAACTGCTAAGTGTCATATGGATAAAATAATAGTGATAGTAAAATCTGGTTTCATTTGAAGTTTCGAAGGAGCAAATATTACATGGTAAGTTTTAGAGTTTTGTGCATATTACAAATCTGTATGAATCCAATGTAGATGAATGATATTTTTAACCCATTCCTTCACAAGCTATTTTTAGACCCAACCTCTTTGAATGAATCTACCCAAAAGGAGCATCAACTAGAGAAAAGGATTTTTTAGCTCACCAGAGCACAAAGTGCTCAGGGTGAGCTTTTGTGATCGCCTGATGTCCGTCGTCCGTCGTCGTGCGTCGTGCGTCGGGCGTCGTCCGTCGTCCGTCGTCCCGCGTCAACAATTTGAACCTTTAAAAATCTTCTCCTCTGAATCTACAGGGTTCTCAGCTTTCATCTTTGGTACATAGCATCACCTATAGGTCCTCTACAAAAGTTATATAAATTATGCCCCTGGGGTCAAAATTGGCCCCGCCCCAGGGGTGGGAAGTTTTCAATAGAAACATATAGTAAAACTTTGAAAATCTTCTCCTCTGAAACCAGAAGGGTATTAGCTTTCATATTTGACACATAGCATCATGTTCAGGTCCTCTACAAAAGTTATATAAATTATGACCCTGGGGTCAAAATTGGCCCCGCCCCAGGGGTGGGCAGTTTTCAATAGAAACAAATAGTGAAATCTTTGAAAATCTTCTCCTCTGAAACTGAAAGGCTCTCATCTTTCATATTTGGCACAGAGCATCAAGTCCAGGTCCTCTACATAAGTTATATAAATTATGGCCCTGGGGTCAAAATTGGCCCGCCCCAGGGGTGGGCAGTTTTCAATAGAAATATATAGTTAAAACTTTGAAAATCTTCTCCTCTGAAACTAAGAGATTCTCAGCTGTCATATTTGGTACAGAGCATCATGTGCAGGTCTTCTACAAAAGTTATATAATTTATGCCCCTGGGGTCAAAATTAGCCCCGCCCCAGGGGTGGGAAATTTTCAATAGAAACATATAGTAAACCTTTGAAAATCTTCTCCTTTGAAACCAGAAGTTTCTTAGCTTTCATATTTGCCACATAGCATCATGTTCAGGTCCTCTACAAAAGTTATATAAATTATGACCCTGGGGTCAAAATTGGCCCCGCCCCAGGGATAGGCAGTTTTCAATAGAAACAAATAGTGAAATCTTTGAAAATCTTCTCCTCTGAAACTGGAAGGTTCTCCGCTTTCATATTTGGCACATAGCATCATGTTTAGGTCCTCTACAAAAGTTATATAAATTATGGCCCTGGGGTTAAAATTGGCCCGCCCCAGGGATGGGCAGTTTTCAATAGAAACAAATAGTGAAATCTTTGAAAATCTTCTCCTCTGAAACTGGAAGGCGCTCAGCTTTCATATTTGACACATATCATCATGTTCAGGTCCTCTACAAAAGTTATATAAATTATGCCCCTGGGGTCAAAATTGTCCCAGCCCCAGGGAGGGGCAGTTTTCAATAGAAACAAATAGTGAAAACTTTGAAAATCTTCTTCTCTGAATCTGGAAAGTTCTCAGCTTTCATATTGGGTGCATAGCATCATGTTTAGGTCCTCTACAAAAATGTAGGAATTATGGCCCTGGGGTCAAAATTGGCCCCGCCCCATTGGTGGGTAGTTTTCAGTAGAAACATATAGAGAAAACTTTGAAAATCTTCTCCTAAAACTGAAAGGTTCTCAGCTTTCATATTTGGCTCATAGCATCATCTTCAAGTCCTCTACTAAAGTTATATAAATTATGCCCCTGGGGTCAAAATTGGTCTGCCCCAGGGCCGGCTAGTTTTCTATAGAAACATATAGTGAAATCTTTGAAAATATTCTCCTCTGATTGTCTGGTGAGCGCTTCAGGGCCATTCTGGCCCTCTTGTTTAGAATTTGTAGTTTGAAACCATTGTGATAAATAGAGCATTTGCTCCTATAGGAGCAAATGCTCTATTTATCACAATGATTTCAAGAAGTGGTTATCACAGAGGCGTAGAAAGGCGTATTTATGGAGGAAAGGGTTGAGAAATAATCACATCATGAATTTTAATTAGATTGCCTGATCAGGGTCTGCTCTGTTTGCTGCTGGAAATTGATGGATCTGTTAATGACTTCAGTTTCTAAAATGGCTACAATATTCCGCCTTCCATATTTCATTATAATTATTTTGTCCATGAATATAATTACATATTTATAGGTATTGAAATTTGGACTAAGTATAGAACAGGGAAAGGGTTAAATGGCTCAGATATGTTTTCTGTATGCTCTCAACATGAGGCTATATTTTCTCCAGAAAATTAAACATAAAACAGTTCAGATAGAGATTTCCAGAGAAAATGCACCACAAGCTTCTCAATTTCTCCTTAACTTTCAGCATCATACTGTTCAACTTTACGAAAACATTTGCAAACAGTTTGGTTTCAGATGAGTCGCTAAGCAACTCTGTCTTGTTTGGATTCAGACTGTTTGACACGCAATATTTATGAACAGAAATGTAAGGGGAAAAAACCACTTTGAGCATCGAAGAAGACAACAATGATTAGAATGCTAAAGGCGATTGACTTCAGCTTACTTTGGGCATATGCTCACTTAATTAAGCGCTTTCAAATTGTTTAGACTCCATCCTGTCTCGTGTATTAAAAGGCAGTTAATTGTAGTGGATTCAAAATTGCAAACTTGTTTCTTCTCCCAGATCCATTTATGAATTGTTGAAAATTAAAAAGCATTCATGGTCTCAGACTCTTCAGTGTAGAGGAAGCACTGCCTGATACAGTTTGTTATACAGTAAAACCTCTCTATAATGGCCACTAAGTTGTGTTAATTAGTTGGTATTTAGGGCAGGTGGCTGCTTAAAGCAAGCTGAAAGTAAAACAGAACGCTCCTATTGGAGCGTTCTGTTATACTTTCAGCTTGCTTTAAGCAGCCACCTGCCTTTAACACAAAATACTTGATGTAATTTAGTGGCCGTTATAGAGAGGTTGTACTGTACACCTTGGAGTTAATTCATTTATGGACTAGACTCTAGAATTGAGTGAAATTGGCAGCCTCAATAAATTTTATTCCAATAAAATCTGTATGAAAAAGTCGAGAATATATTATGTGTGAAAATTGAAAATGAGCCAATATTTGTTATTGGATAACTGGCAGAATTTTATGTAAATTAAGTTTTCACATTTTTCAATAATTTTCTGATGATTCACAGATATTTGTTGACTACAGATGGAAAAAAATACTCAACAGGGAATAATTGATGTGGAAATTCATATTAATCTTTCGAAACAATCAGTTTGTATCAATTAGGCATATCAAATATCCTTTGTTTGCCTGAACAAAAACGAAACATCCTGTTCCAAATAGCCAAGATCCAGATTACTCTTCAAATGGAATGAGTAGCATTGAGAGCTGACTATCATTGACATGATTTGTAGAGAGAACAAACATGTAGAGCAACATGCACATTTTGAAAATCAAACAACATCTCTAAGCAGGCAACACTTTTTAGCTACTGAAAGGTTTGTCACAATACCAGCTCTTTGCCTGACAAGTGATTGCGCGGTATGCAAAATGCATTTCAAAGTATAATTTTTGTTGATATCGATCAAACCTGGTGTGAAACAGTTAGCATTATTTTTGTTGATATCAAACCTAGAGCCGAACATCTAGATCTATGTTCTTTGTAGCAGTCATCATGAATTAACTCTGGTCAAGTTTAGTAATTTTTCGCCAGCGACAATTGTTGTTTGCTTCAATTCTTAATTTCTCTTCTCTCATTTCTTTACAAAAATATGATCAGAGTGTCAAATAGTTTGGATCCTGATCAGAGGCCGCATTGTGTGTTGTCTCATTTGGATCCAAACTGTTTGCACAAACAATCACGGTTTCACCTCTAGCATACAAAGAATTAATACACAGCATGGAATAACTCTAATATTGTGCTAAGTAATTAATGTCTGCAAAGTTTGTTGTTTACTACAACTTCTGAGATGGTTTTCAAATATCATGATCAGCATACAGTAAAACCTCTCTATAACGGCCACTAAATTAGATCAAATAGTTTATATAAAAGGCAGGTGGCTGCTTAAAGCAAGGTGAAAGTAAAACAGAATGCTCCTATAGGAGCATTCTATTTTACTTTCACCTTGCTTTAAGCAGCCACTTGCCATAAATACGAACTACAAATGTAATTAACTTAATTTAATGGCCATTATAGAGAGGTTTTACAGTATTTGATTGAATCATTTGGATCCAAACTGTTTGCATGGGTAATCATGAATGCCCACTTGTATGCAAAGAGCTCAGTTACAACTCAAATAATGGCTATGATCTGGCTGTTGTTAATTGGCTTTATTTTGTTTTGAAGTTTCAAAGCTAGCTTCTCTCTGAGAATGCAGTGTACCAAAAACACACTTTCTAGTGAAACAACCATCGAATCATGTAATAGACCAAAACGGTTTCCAAGCTGATCATCTAGTTGATAAGATTATTATCTCAAATTTGTTTTCCAAACTGGTGGCTGTTTTCTAGCCAATTTGATACTGAGTTGGGATGTTTAGTGCTGGGGTTCCATTAAGTGCTGGGGTTTCGCTTAGTGCTGGTGTTCTGTTACTGTTAGAATTGAAGGAGTAATGATTTTTGATATATCAATGTTTGTTAGTGGTTGTACAATTATTTTTTATTTTGGAATTGTCTTGATACTAAACAAAATACAGTAGGTACTGTTTATAGAAAGTTCTTGACAATATAATAAATTGACAGATTGTATAAGACAGCAAGGATTCGAGCTTCACCAGTTATCAGAGAAGAAAAAACACGCATTTGGAGATATGATTAACCTTTGGTTACATGACTATGCATGTAAGAAATAATGACATCATGAATACTAATTAGATTACTTCTTATAATTGAACATGAATATGTGAATTTTTGACCATGGCAGAAACTGTCATATATTTATCATTTCTTAAGCAAACATCGCAGACCCTGATCAGATGGCTCCTGTAGGAGCCATCTTAAGTCTTCTCTGTTTGCAAAAGTGTTGAAAGCAAAGCTTCAGATAAGAGGTGGGAATTAAAACATTTTTCAAGAATAATTCCTTTATTTCTCCGCCAAACCCTATACTGTGACCACTCTTTAGAATCGTCTCGGAGAGACGATTCTAAAGAGTGGTCACAGTATAGGGTTTGATGGAGAAATGACGATTTTAGTATTTGGGTATGGACCTTTATCTGTAGCTCTGTGAAAGGCATATATATTTGGAGTAAAGAGACAACTAAGCAGATTGTGAGCTGATAGCTCTGTAGGAGTGGTCTGATCTTGTTCTACTTTGTTTGCTAAAGAGTCGCTTAAATGTACTATCAGGTACTGGGTTGAGCAACTGCAGCAGAGCTCCAGATAAGACGTATAAATTAAATCAATTTTCAGGTATAAATTCTTTATTTCTCTACCAATCCCTATACAGTGACCAATCTTTAGAATCGTCTCAAAGAGACGATTCTAAAGATTGGTGACAGTATGGGGTTTAGTGGAGAAATGACGATTTCAGTATTTGGGTACACACCTTTATCTGTAGCTCTGAATGCAGCATAGAATGCATTGTCATGTGTTACTGTAATATGTTTGATTTGGACAAAATGCTTTGTCACTGAAAGAATGCCCATCTAGAGGCTTTTAATGTCATTTAGAGTATTTTAATTGCCTTTAGTACTGCATGATAGAACTGATGATGATATCTGCAAATGGTTCAACTCAAGATGAAACATGTGTACCTCGACCTCTCATCTTGATCTAAACTGTATGTCACTTAGATTTTAGATGTACTATTGAAAAGCCAGAGAATGTTAGTTGTGTGGAGTATGGAGACGAGTCCCTTGCTCACCATTCTTCTTCAAGGCTTGCTTAGTGGCTGGTGTAATATCCCAAGCTATTTATTTTTCTACTGCTCTCTCATATATCAAACATTTCATTCTAAATCGAGAAATGTTTGTTTATCCGGCATACGTTTCCTTTTCTATATCCTGTTGGGAAAATGGCAACTTTATAGATACTGCCACCCACTGAACTGTTCATATTTGAACAGGCTAACTTTGAAGGACTTCTATAGTTCAATTTCAGCCTATAACCCTTACAACGCTGAGTTTTCAAATGAACTATTCCAAAATTCAAACAAGTCAAGGTTATGGTGGATATTTAGGGATTTTTCTAAAGAAAAGTGTAACATGACAAACAGTGCAGACCCTGATGAGAGGGCTCCTCTAAGAGCCCTCTCATTTGGGGTACACTGTTTGCAAAGGACATTAGTGACTTGTGTCCCACACAGTAAGGGTTAATTCTTAACAATTGTGTTGTTTTGTAAACTCTGTGGATCCAGACCAGACACCGTGTTAATTGGTCCTCAGCCATGAGCCACATAGTCTACACTACTGTCGATATATCGTAACATCTACATTTACCATATATTTGAAGCAGATGGCGTTGTAGGGAGTTTAAGAGATTTTTCGATGGTTAAGGTACGAGTTAAGCACACGCTTCTGCATTGAGACCACTATCTTTATTGACCCTTGGACAATAGAATGAGATTGACATTTGACTCAATTAACACTTTCATGAAAAGGAAGTAGTTTGGTTGTATTGATACTTTGCTTCTTGTGATCAATGAGGAGGGATCATTTATCGTAACACTACTTGTATAGAATTCAACTGTTGTACATGCTATGTTTTCATATCTGGCAGAGCCCTAGATTAAGGCTTTCATGTGATGTTTATATTTAGTGATTGTTTGTATTTACTCTTGATCTTATTTTCACACTTCTGTCATACTATTTGTAACTTCAAGTGTTTCTTCTTGCCTAAATGGTGGTGTGATTTTGAAAAGTGTCAATATTTTGAGGTGGTTTTCGACTACATAGTTGAAAAAGATGAGGATTAAATGGTTGTGTTTTGTCACAGATATGCATATTCTATGATTGCACCATCTTTTCAATACACACAGGTTGTCTTACTTATATTAGGCAGAGCTCCAGATAAGATGCGTAAATTAAAACATTTTCACGAATAACTTCTTTATTTCTCCACCAAACCCTATACTGTGACCACTCTTTAGAATTGTCTCTTCGAGACGATTCTAAAGAGTGGTCAGAGTATAGGGTTTGGTGGAGAAATGACAATTTTAGTATTTGAGTACGCACCTTTATCTGTAGCTCTGTTAGGTGAATTGTTTTAATTTTATACATTTGGGGGCATTTGTCACCCGTGACGACTCTCTTGTTGAAATTGATTTTGAAGTCCAAGCAATTATTTTAACTGTGTGCATTATTACTGTAAGATATATAATACAAATATACATGAATATCTATAAATATATTTATTTTATCTCATTTCAGAATTGGTGTTGGGGACATGTGATGAGCAGAGAGTCATTGGAAAGACAAGACAAGTTCATGTAGAGATAGATACCATCTGTTAATTATGGGGTATCCTGTTGCTTACATTACTTTTCTACTATCCTTTGTATGGCTTGTAACAGCACAGAACTATGAGATGACCTTCCAAATTAAAGAGGAATCTCCGAAGGACACATTTATTGGCAATATTACCAGCAATTTTGAGTTCTTCTCGGACATTCCCAAGGAGGATGTTGGATATATAAGCTTCAGTTTTTTACAGCAGACTTATGTACAAACCATTCTTGACCTGCACAAGTCCACAGGTGTGTTGTCTACGTCTACAAAAATTGATCGAGAGTCTAAAAACATATGTCAATTACAGTCATCATGCAGCTTGACCTTTGACATTGCTGTCAGATCCTCAAGGCCGCAGAGTTCATTCTTCGCGATTGTGTCGGTAACCTTAATTATTGAAGATATAAATGACAATGAACCAACATTTCCAGTGCCCACCCTACACCTTGAAATTTCTGAATCAACCATCATTGGAACATCCTTCCACATTGATAGTGCAGTAGATTTGGACTCTGGATTGTTTTCTGTTCAAGGTTATGAAATAATAAACCATAATGGAGATTTTGATTTGGATATTGTTAGAAAGCTGGACGGAAGCTTCACAGTGAGACTTGTGCTAAATGCACCACTTGATCGTGAAGTGAAAGACAGGTATAAGGTAGTCATTGCTGCAATGGATGGTGGAACTCCAAGGAAACTTGGAGCCATTACAGTGAATATCACAGTTACCGATGTAAATGACAATTCACCATTGTTTGATAAGCCAAGCTACAGTGTAGATGTGAAGGAAAACATGACTGTAGGGTCTAGAATACTCAAAATTGTAGCTACTGATGCAGACATTGGTGACAATGGCAAAGTTACATATAGATTTAGTCAAAACCAGCGAGATGCTCGTATCAAGGATGTCTTCACCATATCCAAAGATAGAGGGGTCCTTTCACTGAAATCCAGACTTGTGTATGACTCTGATAAATCCTATGAGATTATTGTAGAAGCTACTGACAATGGGGATCAGCCTCAGGTTACTCAAGTGATTGTAACAGTACATGTGCTAGATGTTGGAAATAATCCACCAACCTTACAGATAAACCTTCTCTCTTCAGGCAATTCTAAAATCAAGGAACTATCAGAATCAGCAAGTGTTGGAACTTTTGTTGCTCACATAGATGTTAATGACAAAGACACTGGTGATAATGGTAAAGTAGATTGTGAAATTTCAGATGAAAAGTTTCAACTGCAGCCAATGAAAGGAAAGGGATACAAGGTGGTTGTCAATGGGACATTAGACAGAGAGTCTAAAGACCTTCATGAGATACATGTTCGCTGCTTTGATCATGGTTCTCCTCCCCTCATGGCCACATCAATTTTCAGGGTCAAACTGCTTGATGAGAATGACTGTCCTCCAGAATTCACTCGTAAAGTGTTTACTGGTGCAGTTCCAGAAAATCTTGGAGACTTCAGAACATTTGTACAAATTACTGCAACTGACAGGGACTTGGGTGTCAATAGCCAGATCAGATATTATGTAGAATCAGAAAGCACACACTATAATTTTTCCATTGATGAAAGATCTGGTAATCTTAGACCTAATCAAGTATTTGATAGAGAAAGGGAATATGAAGTAGTGTTCCGGGTGATTGCCAAGGATCTTGGCAGTCCAAGTCTTTCTAGCTATGCAACAGTGAAATTAACAATCACAGACATGAATGACAATATACCAAAGATTCTTGATCCAAAGCAGTTCAGTGTTCCTGAGAACAAACATTCTGACACTTTAGTCACTCAGCTGGTTGGCTCTGACAAGGATGTGGGCAATAATGCAAAGTTGATGTTTAAGTTAGACACAGTGTTTGAAGATAAGGTTCCATTTGTTATATTTACTGATGGCACAATTAAGACAAACACTCAACTAGACAGAGAAGCACAAGGTGCATATACTTTTGGAGTGCTTGTGTTTGATCAGGGTTCACCAAGACTTACTGGCTCTGCTAATATAACCATAAAAGTGTCTGATGTAAATGATAATAAACCTGTTCTGAACTTCCCAAGAGTTAAGAATGACACGGCAGTAATGTATAGTGAAACAAAACCAGGACTACAAATTGCTCAAATTGATGCCAAGGATCCTGATGAAGGAATGAATGCTGCTTTATCCTATGCAATCATATCTGGAAATAAAGATGATCTTTTTGTTATAGATGATCAGTTGGGCCGAATATTTCTCACAAGATCTGTTGCAGTTAAGGAGAATAAGACGATTCAGTTGAGGATTAGAGTCAAAGACAGTGGAACTCCACAGCTTTCGGCAGAGTCAACACTGAAAATAGTCATTGCAGTTTCTAATGCAACAAATCCAGATTTTGGGGAGGAAGGTGGAAACAATACACTGATTGTGATAATTGTAGTGATACTTACTGTACTTCTCTCAATAATAATGATAACTGTCATATGCTTCCTGAGACAATTTGATCATCGTACTAAAGCTCGAAAAGACCTACAGATAGTGGCTCCTGATGAGAAATATCCGCCTTGTTACCTCGATGACACAACCCGTTACCTTGACAACAGTAACAGTAGTCATGATCAGTTGACCATGACCTATGACCCCTTAACTACTATGACAGTGAACAAGAAGAAAGAGGTTAGCTTTGATGTGGACGAGGTTTCTCATCACAGTGATACGAGGGATATGCACAATACAACAATGTCAACTTTCTCTATGCCTGAACCAGAAAAGGTAAATTCAAATGCATGTAACCAAGACCCTTGTGATGTTTTTATTACAGTAGATAATAATGAAAAAATATGTCAGTGTCATTTATTCCACAAAATAAAACATGCATTTGATTGCATATTAACAACATGCAAGATCACAAGTGATTTGGATCTGCATCAGTGTCAAAACATGACTGTTTACATGACAGTGTTAACATGACTGTACATATATACAACTTTAAATAAGTTTTGTGATAACATACACAGAGCTACAGATAACAATACATACCCAAATCCTAAAATCGTCATTTCTCCACCAAACCCTATACTGCGACCACTCTTTAGAATCAGCTCGAAGAGACGATTGTAAAGAGTGGTCACAGTATAGGGTTTGATGGAGAAATATAAGAGCTATGCCTGAAAATGTTTAAATTTACGCATCTTACCAGGAGCTCTGACATACAGCTGGCATAGTGATGGTACTGTGACAAATATGACTGAAATTCACCAAATGTTATTTGATTATAGACTATGCATTTTTATCATACAATATTAAAATATATTGTATGATATATAATAAAATATAGAAAATATAGTTAAAGTTTTTATGTTTTCTCATGAAGGAAACCAGAATTGAATTATCTTATTAGTACTTGAATATTCATGTCCGAAAGGATGACTATGAATATTAATCGTTTAATTGATTACCTCATAGGCTATTTTTAGATCCAACCTCTGAATAAATCTACCCAAAAGGAGCATTTTTTAGAGAAAAGGAAAATGTTAGAATTTTGTAGTATTGAAACCATTGTGATAAATAGAGCATTTGCTCCTCTATTTATCACAATGTTTTTTTTAAAAAGTGACTTTTACAGAGGCGTAGAAAGGCGTATTCATGGAGGAAAGGGTTAACCCTTCGCTTGCTATTCACGTCAATATACCTACCTGTAAATAGTGAATACCCAGATGAGACAGCTCCTGCAGGAGCTGTCTCATCAGGGTCTGCACTATTTACAAGTTGATTGTGCAACCAGTACACTCCACAGTAGTGATTGCACAGCAAAATACTTGTACGCAGTGAAGATATATGTAATTATACTACAGGGTATGGGTAAAGAAGGAGAAATGTATTTTAAAATTCAGCAAGAGATGGGTTAATATTCATGTAAGAAATATCAAAAAGTAACTGCCTGAATTATCATTAGCTGAACTTTTGTGATGTAAAACTTTCAAGGGAATCGTTCACGTTTGACAAAAACTGTAGAAAAAACTGTAGAATCAGACTTATATCATGTCATGAGCAAACAGAGCAGACCCTGATCAGATGGCTCCTACTGGAGCTATCTGATCTTAGTCTACCCTGTTTGCAAGTGCATGGAAAGGCATTTATATGAAGGAAAGGGTTAAGTGGCCATCAAAAAGAGGTCTAATTATATGAGGGAATTGACATGTGCAAACATGTGCTATAAGAGCCATCTGATCAGGGTCTGCTCTGTTTGCTTATGATATAATATAGATATGATTCTATAGTTTCTGCCATGGCCAAAACTTCCTGTGTCCATTGTGCTATCATAGCAAATTAATCTAATTAATGTTCATGATGTCATTATTTCTTACATGAATATTCATAGAGGAAATGGTTAATGGTTATCATATAAGGTTTTTAGTTTGTTTTTATTGATCATTAATCCCCCCCCCCCTGCCCCACCCCCAGAAGAAAGGGGTGTTTATTACAGTGGTGCCATTTATTAGGGAGAATATGGTACTTGATTATAATCACAAATACTTTCTGGGTAATTCATAAATTTCAATGTAATAAATGTAGATAGTATAACATGAATAGTAATCAATTGCATTATTTACATACATGAAAACATAATGAATAAAGTTTTATTAGAGTTCATTTATGTTGATTTTTATATCAAATATTCATAATTAATTTTACATCTACTGAAAATGAAAATATCAATTATCTTTCTTGATCATTTAGATGATAATTGAAGTTAAAGTTGACAGAGATGCCTTTTCATGCCTTTGCAAACAGAGTAGACCCAAATACCTCCTGTAGGAGCCGTCTGGCCAGTGTCTGCTATTTACTAATTGAATTGTTATGTAGTTGAACTTTGATATCTCGAACTCGGATAACTCGAACTTCAGGATAACTTGGAACTAAAAGTTTGGTCCTTCCAAAACTAACATTGAATGGATATCTGTTCTATATTTCACTCTCAAACAGAGCAGACCCAGATCAGACGGCTCCTATAGAAGCCATCTGATCTGGGTCTACCCTGTTTGCAAATGCATGAAAACACGTTTATTTGAGGGAAAGGGTTAATCCTTTACTCCATCAATACATCTTTCTACTTCTTTGCAAACAGAGAAGACCCAGATCAGACGGCTCCTATAGGAGTTGTCTGATCAGGGTCTGCTCTGTTTGCTATGATATATAATAAATATGATTCTTCAGTATCTGCCATATGATTAAAAATCCATGTGCTATTATAACAAAATTAATCAAATTAATATTCATGATATCTTAATTTCTTATATGAATATTCAAAATAGGCAATGTGATGCGAGTTATGTGATGCGAGTTAACAACTGACCAGCGGAAGATCCATTTACAGTTGCTATCATTTACTTGCTATCATTCATTTACCTTTTAGAGTTTACTTTCTACAGATTGACACTAATCTCTTGAATTATTTTACTGTGAGAATAATAATGTATCAAGGGTGATGTTAGCATATAATGAATTTGGGATAATTGATGATAAAAATTACAGGACTGTCACTGAAAGGTGATTTTTTCGTTTATTTTTTCTAATTGCATACTAAAGCTCATTATCAAATATCCCAAAGACTGTCGCCTGTTCCCACAATGCAATTTGTCTAAATCAAGACAGTAAATAGCATGAAATTGAAAAAAGGGAAAAAGTAATTGTCATGACTGTGTAAATCTTATGGCTATCAAATTAAGAAAAATTACGACAAGAATTCGGCTCTAAATCACCCTGAATCCTCATGAAACATAAATGACTGTTCAGAGAGTTTCGTTTTTTCCCAGAACATGCCGCTGTAGTAATTACAGGGAGGGAAAGTGTTTAAGTAATTAGGTTTATTTCAAATCTGCTACCTCAATTATCCAGTTCACGATGGGCTAATGTTTTGATTGGGTGGTAAATTTACAATCTAAGTGACTAACTTTTTAGGGTAATCGGAGAAATTGTGTGGTTTTCTACCCATATTTCATATCACTTTTTTTTCTAGGTCTTTATCCCTTGATATATTTTTTTCTTATAACTGTGTTTATCATAACTGTGCTGGAGCAGTTTAAGAGGAAACACCTTTGTTTTCTTTCAAACAACTTGTTTTCTGATATGTAATTATCTTTAACCCATTCCCTCATATATATGCTATTTTTAGATCCAACCTCTTTGAATAAATCTACCGAAAAGGAGCATTAACTAGAGAAAATATTTTTTTTAGAATTTTGTAGTTCTGAAACCATTGTGATAGAGCATTAAATTTTGCTCCTTAGGAGCAAATGCTCGATTTATCACAATGGTTTCAAAAAGTGACATTTACAGAGGGTCAAAAGGCGTCAATATGAGGGAATGGGTTTACCGTTAACTCTTGATCTGATAATAATTTCGATCTATTTAGGCACTAACAATCTTGAATGTTTAGCATGTTTGACACATCAACAAATCTTTCTTAGTCGCAATAAATGCTTTATACTGAAAGACGATTCTGAAGAGTGGTCACAGTATAGGGTTTGGTGGAGAAATAAAGGTGTTATTCTTGAAAATGTTTTAATTTAAGCATCTTATCTGGACCTCTGATATTTGGTATTGACAGAAACTGCATGTAGTTACGTATATCTGTTATAATTTCATAAGCAAACAGAGTAGACCCTGATCAAGTGCCAATCTTATCTGTGTCTACTCTGTAAAGGTGTGAGAAAGCATTTGTTAGAAGGAAAGGGTTAGATAATACACAGTAAAGATCCTGATCAGAGGAACACCACCCCTCTGTAAATACTGGTTAGCTCATGCGCCATATTCAAAGGTTTATCACGAATATGCATGCCAGCAGTTAGATCCTGTTTATTTTTCTTTACAACTCTTTATAGCAAATAAAACCAATTGCAATTGCTGGACAAGTTTTATTACTAAAAGGAAGTGTAAATAAAGAGGAACAAACAGGCAAAAAACCTCTGTCAAATACCTCTGAAAATAATTCTGAGAATAATTCTTATGTTTTGCATTTTATTTGTGGCGATGCAGAGAATGATGTGTTTTTTCAGTGTCACGGTAATTTGTATGTTATGCTATGGCGGTGATTTTCAGATATGTCACTGGTATCAAAGAGGCTCTAATTACAGAAAAGTTGTGAGAATTATTTCTCACTGATATTTAGAAATGCGTATAATCAAATAATATTTTCATTTCTCTTATAATGTAGTTTAGCTTAAGATTACATAACCAGAGATCCGGATAAGGTGCGTAAATCTAAACATTTTCAAGAATAATTCCTTTATTTCCCCACCAAACCCTATACTGTGACCACTCTTTAGAATCGTCTCGAAGAGACGATTCTTAAGACTGGTCACAGTATGGGGTTTGGTGGAGAAATGAAGATTTTAGTATTTGGGTATGCACCGTAGCTCTGCATAACTGAATAAATGAAAAAATTTGAGTTTGTCCATTCTTGACAGTTAGCTCTCAACTATAAACATACATTCTTGTTTGCAAAAAATGTCATTTGCTTCATTGGGCAGGATTATCCCTTCAGTTGATAATTTTTCAACCATTATCAATGGTTATCAGTCTTACAGGAACACTCATCCTTTATCCCATTCCCACTTAGACTATATTTATTTAGACCTAACCCCTTTGAAAATATCTACCCAAAATGAGCATTTACTAGAGAAAAGGAAAAGTTTAGAATTGTGTAGTTTTGAAACCATTCTGATAAATAGAGCATTTGCTCCATAAGCTCTAATTTTACAGAATGGTTTAAGAAAAGTGACTGTTACAGATGTGTCGATAGGCTTCAGTATGAGTGAATGGGTTATGCATGTATTTTCATGATCTCTGGAAAGGAGCAATGCATATTGGGATTTTTCTTGAGTTTAATACTCTAGGACAGTTGATGATAGCCAGTATAAAACAGTTAAGTTCAGCATGAGATACCAGACAACTGGTCCTCCCAGCAGCTGACACTTTTGTATTTGCGTTCTTGAAAATGGAGCAGAGGACATTTTTGCAGGCAATTGCATAGCATTTAACAGTAAAGGCGTTATAGCATAAAATGCCAATATAAACATCAGCTGGCATTCCAGGATTTCAAAACTCAATAACAGGGCTATGGAATTAGTTTTACAATAGTAAACTAGATTTTTCTGGTTGGGTTGTTGAGGAATAACTGAATAAACTGGAGAGCTTCATCTTCTGTCAGCTGTTCTTTTTCTTTCTGAAGAGGAATACACTTGTATCATAGCAGTGTTTTAGAGATTACCTATACAAGCAGCTAGTTTAGACCTAGATAAAATACTTAACCCTTTCCTCCATAGGCTATTTTTAGACACAACCTCTTTGAATCAATCTACCAAAAAGGAGCATTTACTAGAGAAAAGGAAAAGTTTAGAATTGTGTAGTTTTGAAACCATTGTGATTAATAGAGCATTTGCTCCTATAAGAGCAAATGCTCTATTTATCACAATAGTTTCATAAAGTGACTTTTACAGAGGCGTAGAAAGGCGTATTTATGGAGGAAAGGGTTAAACAAGTTTGTTTTTCATCAAAGTTAAAATTTTAGGATTATGAGAATATATTATCCCTTTCCGCCATGAATATTTATGTAAAAAATAATGACATCATGAATACTAATTAGATTAATAGCTACAATAGCATACATGTGATAACCTGCTGAGGCATGTCAGGTAGATTAAGGAAATTTGTCAGGTAGATTTGACTTTTGTCAGGTAGATTTTACTGACACGACAAAATTATTATTAAATATATGGAGGAGAAAAAAGAAATTTGCTTGATACCTATGTTTGTTATACATTATCATTCATACTTTACCATAAATGCATACCATTCCATTATTAAACCTTACATTACACACATAACATTTACACACTTAACCCTTTCCCTTACACAAACATCTTTTTCACGCATAAATTTGCACAGAGATTAGACTCAGATCAGGTGGCTCCTACAGGAGCTGTCTGGTCACGGTCTGCTCTGTTTGCTTATGATATATGCAAATGTAGGAATGATTCTACACTTTCTGGTTTGGCAAAATAAATTCCAATGTGGAGTTAAAACCTCCATTAAGCCTTTCCTTCATATAAACCAAGGTTTCGTGCATCTGCAAACAGAGTAGACCCAGATCAGACAGCTCCTATAGGAGCCATCTGATCAGGGTCTGCTCTGTTTGATTTTGAAATTTTAACAGTATTTCTGTACTTTCTAAAATGGCTATAAAGTTCCAATCTCCAAATTTCTTTATAACTACTTTGTTTAAGAATATCCAGTAGGGACTGGAATTTGGAATAAAAATGGAACAGGGAAAGGGTTAAAAACAAATACTAGTAATTGACATGCAGTAATAATTCTAGATTTTTTTTATTTGTCAAAAGGACACATTGAAATCAATAGGTCTCAAGCCCAAAATACTGGGTTCCTTATTAAATAATGTCATGAAAAAATCAAGATTTATTAGTTTTATCATATAATGAAAAAGATATTCCATTTTATCTTATTTTATAATAACCTTTTTAAGGGGGGCGTTTGTCTTATTTTATAGCCCTTATTTAGCTATACTCCCAATGACAACCTTTACTGGGTTCAAGTTAGTTAAACCTTTACTCAGTTTAAGTTAGTTACTACAAACATTGAGCAGGCACAGAAATGTCGAAATCCCATCAGGCCCAGAGTCCGTGTTTTAGCCCGTATCTACAATCGTCGCGAAAACTTATGACATTTCAACTTATATAGTTATTATTTTTTGAAGAGTTTGCAATAGTAGATAATAATTCATGGTGTTTTCAATTATTTCTTTAGTGTCATTACCACTTATTATACTAATGAAAAGGTAATTTAGTGTACAAATCAAATTCATGATTATCAGTCCAAGCAGTCTTATTTTCGAAGTGTTTCGGCCCAATGCAACAATGAGGCCAAGCACAGCTGTCTTTGACAAGGATGCAGAGAAGCATTTCTATGTCTTATAACTTAATTATGAGAATATAATTCCTATTATAGGGTCATGACACTCCCATGTCGCCTCGCTTGAGTAATAAACCTGCTGCATGTGATATTTGTGGTAGACGTTTGCATTTTGAAACGACTGGTTCCCGAACTATTTATTTGGTAAAGTAGTAGAGTGAAATTCGGAACCACCTCGTGATTATGTAATTCGGGAATTCTCCATGGTCTCCACAGGGGATTCCCTTGATTGGTCCCTACCAGAACAGACGGAGCATGGATCACAGCATGATAGCAAGCTAAAGGCGGTCTGTGTGTGTAGAGAACTAACAGATAAACTCATGTCACTAAAAAAATTGCCTTGGTATTTCAAAAACGGTAGATCGTTAAAGTAGAACGGTAAACCACCTCTGAAAACGGTAGAATTCACCTACC